>CM061918.1:74870582-74950380 GCA_031002005.1 Vandiemenella viatica
GAGACAGAAGATGACTTACAATGAGGTTTATGCGTATTGATAAAAATATCAAACGATTACGATTTGAAAATCTCCTCAGAAAAAAGTAAAGTAATGGCGTTCAAGTCAGACGAACCAACATGGGCTAAGCCTCCCACGAGAAGTATCTAGGTCCACCGCCGACATTGTAATTTTGGAGACTTTTTTTTTTTTAGTTCTACAGATTCGAGGCCCGAGGGAACTTTAAATACTACCTTTTTGCCCCGACTCAGGCCCCCCTAAAGCCAAAATCCACTGAAGGCAAGCCCCACCCCCCATCCAAAATCCACACAAGCCAAGTCCACTCAAGCTCCTCCCAAAGCAAAATCCTGGATCCACCCCTGGACGGAGCAATAGAACAAATTAACAAATTTGTATACTTAGGATATGACATAAACTTTACCAGGAACGATGTCAGTACATAATTACAGAAATTTCAATACCTATTATTTCGAGTAATCAAAAGAAATTTTATGAACACCATTTCCATGGTTTCCCCAAATCACACCAGGCAAATGCTGGGATGGTTCCTTTAAAGGTCATGGCGGTATTCCTTACCGTTCCTTATCCTCGGTCCCAACTCTCCTGTAATGACCTCGACGACAACGAGGCGTAAAGCCATAACTAACAAAAAACACCATACGAGACACAACTATGAAGTTTTAATTTAATTTAATTTAATTGCAATGGAGCACAGGCTCCAGTGGCAATTTCCCTACACACCCATCTTCCCCCTATCCTGAACCCACCTACATTTGCCCTCTACAAATTTTATCTTTAAATTCCTTCAAAGTTTTCGGTAAATTATTCATCATTTCTCTTGGTAACTCATTCCAATCCCTGATACCCTTACCTAAAAAGAGAATCTTCCCACACCCTTGTGCCTGAAATCGAGAGCCAGCTTGTGGTCATGGTCATCTTTTCCCTTCCATGCACTACTTTTCATACCTATTCCAATATCTTTCCATGCCAACTGATTGGCCTGTAATTCTCAACTCTATTTCTCACCCCTCCCTTATGTACCGGTACTACTATTGCACTTTTCCAGTCCTGTGGTAAGCAGCAAGTGTCTAGACTCAATTTAAATAATATTTCAAGATAAGGTACAATGTCACATCCGGCTATCTTTAAAATATCTGTAGTAATATTATCTTCACCAGCCCCTTTATATTTTTTCAGTTTTCTTATTTCCTTCATGATTTCCTCAGGATGGATATCAAATTTTTTACTATCGTCATTTCTAATTGTGTTGTTAAGCTCGTTCTCTGAATTAGACCCTCCTGTTTCTGATTCATTGTCCCTAATGCTTTCACTGAACCAGTTACTTAAAATCTCTGCCTTTTTCAAATCCTCAGTAACTTCTTCTCCATTCTTATCTATAAGTGTCTCTACATCCTCCCTTCCCCTCAGTTTCCTGATATAGCCATAGAAATTTTTAGATGCATCAGTCAATGGTCCCCTGCACTGACAATACTCTTCATAAACCCATCTTTAGCCATTTTCTTTGCTGTTATTAAGTCTTTGTTTAGTTGTTTTAAATATTCCCTACTACCCTGCTGTCTCTTAACTCTGTTATGTTCTTTTCTTACCAACCTCTTTAACCTCCTCACTTCCCTATTATAGTACATAGGTTCTCTACTTCTCTTTATTTTTTGCTTTGGAATAAATTTTTCTTCCCCCTTTCTTATTATCTCCTTCAACTCTTCCCACTGTTTACTTGCGAATCGTTGACATTGACTAAACAACAAATAAAACGGATAAAAGCAGATGAGATGAGATTTTACTAGGTAAGAAAATAAGTGAAGAAATAAGGAAAGAATTTAAAATTTTGAATCTGAATGATGAAGTAATTAGATATAGGAAGAAACGTATGGATCATGTAACGTGTACGGAGGACACCAGACCACCAAAGGTGCTGCTAAATTACAGGCCAAAACGGAATGAGAGGTGTACACAACAACGTGTTTGAAGGGAGAACAAACCATCAATGGTTTAAACTCTGACGATGATGATGAAGAAGAACAACCAAGGGCAAACGCATTACTACTGAAGCCGAGACGCCCGCGGGTGAGGCAGCGGATGATAAAAGCGCCTCGGGCGGTCTCCTCGAGTGTAAGTGGCCTTTTCCACGTGAGTGGCGCGCTACTACGTCTCCAGACTAGGCTCAACGCGTCCCGGATTGCCGCCCGTCCGCCCGCCCGCGTACCGTACGCTATTGATCGGCGGCGTGTCTCGGCAACCTGTGGCGGTCGGGCGCGCGGGATCAATACGCGGCCCGCTCCCGCCGCCAGCCGCACAGTGCGTGCCGGAGTCCCGAGCTGCGAGCAGCCTCAGCATCGGCGCCCACGCCTCCTCCCTGCCACATGGACAGCGTCCAGGTAAACACCGCCAACTGCGCAGCTCAGACATCCACTGTACGGCTTACGTCATCCCTGACTACCTCCCAACACTTAAAAATCCACAGACAAGAGTTCCTGAACTGACCTTCAACTTTGGCAAAGCATCTATGCTACTACTGTAATCGATTCGGATTTAAATAAGCTTTAACTCACACTGAACAAGTATGTTTAAATTAGACTGTCAACACAGAGGTGGATTAAGCGGCCAAGTGAAACTGTGTCGTGACGTTGCCAAGGCTGCACGGGACTTGTTTATTTACTTCGATTCGCTCTCGATGCGCATAGGAAGTATTTGCTCATCAAGTTGTCATAACTTAACGAAGAAACATTACAATACTTCCGAGATAAGGGAAACCGTAGAAAATGTTAGTAGAAAACAAGTCATACTATATTTCTCTGCGGCACCAACATCAAACAGTATTAACTATGAAAGATTAATAGCAAGTTTTGGCAATCATTATTTCAGTTTACTCAATAGTATTTATAAATCTACTGCTATGAACTGCGGAGAAAACTAATTCTTGGTTAGTAATGGCACCAGCCAAAATCTTACGGTAGTAAACAGTGTAAGAATAATTTCACTCACTTCTTAAATACTCCGATATAGGGACTCAGTATTGAATGTGTTCGTAGGTACCACAAATACTATTAATACTATATTGCTCATTATCAAAGAGGATACACAACAGAAGATGAATTAGCTCTATACACAATAGCATCTTTTGATAATTTTTATTTAGACTTAAGGGTATTAATATATCGACTGTTACGAATTCTGGACGTGAGTAATTGTACCAGCCAAAATAACACTGTAGTAGACGTTGAAAGAATTATTTCATTCATTTCTTTAAGAGTCAGAAGAACAACTTGTTTACAGTTATTGTCCAATATTAATCCTGTTCTACACCATTTAAGATCAGCCAAAGAAGGGAAAAATTAGTAAAGCCGAAAATTAGTAGTATAAAGATGATTTGCCGTGATGTTAATTGCTAATTGCAGAGTACATAACGTGACGCAATTTGCCAGTTAGTGACTGTTTGGTGTAGCAACAGTGTCGACAGTTTGCGAAGTTGGGGAGACAAACAGAATTGCTGCTAAGCCACTTAACAGCGTCAACCATGTTGGTGCCGCCTGATTGCATACTCGTCAGGGTCTCTCTCTTTGTCAGCACTCGGCTCTAGCGTGAACTAAAATCCTCTTTCGACACACGCCAATAAACTGATTCTGAGCGAGCCATCAAAATATGTACGTATTACAACCTTCATAATTACAACTCTGTTGTTTAATTTGTTTAAATAGAAGAGGAAAATTAAAACTTTCCCAAAAAATTGTTCAAAGGATACATTTCAAAGGATCCCATTTTACGCTGATAATGATGTTTAAGTAATTTCATTTGTGCTTCACCTCTGTATGATTCTGAAAACATTGTTAAAAGTGTTGTGCTAAAGTTTATCTTCTTTTATTATTGTTGAGTAAGTTATGTCGTATTTACCTAAAGCATATTTTTTAAATTTAAATGGCGATATTTGGTTAAATGATAGCCTGATATTTCAAGTTGTGACATGTAAACATTTGGATTGGTCGTATATCAAGCAGGAAATAAAGTTAATAATTGCGTTGAATGCAATATATACTGACAGCCCACTATACGATTATCTGTTATATGGAATACTGTAAACAAAATACTATATAATAGATGTTCTGATAACTTATATCTTGTCTAGGTCATCATTATTTACCATCCCTTCCATCCTTTGCAACTATCTATATCTACACAAACTGTTATACTCTCATATATCAGTTATAAATGTCTTATCATTCCCGTTTAGTTGTTCTTCCCCACAATATCCTTTGTTAGCAGCGTAAAGAAGCTTACGTCTTAAAATATTAACTCCATCTTGTTCAGTTTCCACTAAGTGTTTATTTCGTATTCTGTCTATCCGGACCCCTTTAGTGGCTCTGTAGTACAATGTTTGAAATCTCTAGACATCCATTCTTTTTATTTTTGTTTGCTTTCAGATTTCACTTCCATACAATATTGTACTACATACAATAGATACATAATTTCATGTTTTATTCCTAATTCGTAAACTCCTACTTATATTGTAATCATATTTCATAACATTGCTTTTTACATGACAAAACCCTTTCGTATTTATATAGCATGCGTCTGATTTCAACAACTTTTTAACTGTTGTTGTTGTTGCTACCGCTGTATTTCATGATATTTGTTTGTATTTGTCCAGATTCGTCACCTTAAACAGTTCGTCGTTTTCATATATATTCATATGATTAATAACATTAGAGAAATAAGATGCCGTACTGATGCTTTTATGTATTCTTTCTTTCCTCGTGCTATTCGGGATTGGAATGCGCGGAATTAAGATTGGTGCTTATCACCCACTGCCATCCACAGTGTTTGTGAATTGCAGAGTATGGATGTAGATTTATAACAGCTAACTGTACAATATCATTAGTAAGTCGCAGGATATTGTTCTTTCAATCTATATCTTGCCGCCATATTTTATTTCTTTTAATTAATTATTTCCTCTACGTACAATGTAATATCGATAAGGTATTCACTTACTTTACCTCTGTTGAAGTGATACAACTCGCTCACCATTTGTTTTTATACATGCTATCGAACTTAATTTTTCATTCATGAATTTAACAAGATTTCCAAACGCACAGCTTTAAATACTCGTTAAGTTCGCAACAGATGAGGGTGGAAGTTAATATAAGTAACATTTCCGTTGGTTTCATGTAACATTTGGGAAGAAATATTTGAGGTACCCCGGTAAATTTTTACCAAGATAAGATACGGCGACATACACAATAGAGCTAGAATGCGTGCTATGTGACCAGATGTTCTGGGCATTTCAGAGAGTAACACTTATACATTTTGTGTCATTTGAAATAACTCTAATCATCAATAACAAAGCGTAGTTCACTAATGCAGTATGAAGTTCAACTTATGAAATTCTAGCTAAAAAGAAACATGTCTTTAAACGTAAAAATGGTAGCTGTATGTGTCAAAAATTTGTTTATTTCTAGGTGATTATTGACATTAATTTTTATCGGAAACTCGAAACGCTGATATAATTTAATACGTCAGTCTTTTAAGTAAATAATGTTTTCTTCTTGTGGAACGTAATTTGGTTAATTTTTCTGTTTTTAATGTTTGGACTGGTTTGCAATAGTCACCTCTCTCTGTTTATTGCTATTATCTGCAAATCTAATCTGCATTCCCGTGTATTCATTGCACTAATTTGTTTCGTGTGTCATTTTCGATCGTACCTTACAATTAACATCAATATCTTTTTCAATTAGTATTTTCAAGAAGCAGTCATTACGTATGTGTTCATCTCTTCTTTTGTGTAATCTCATCCACAGAGTTAGTTCTCCTGTATCTTCCTTAATACGTCTCCATTTGCCACTTCATGAAACTACTTAACATTCAACATTTGTCCGTAGCATCAGACCTCGAACGCATCCACTGTAACATGATCTTTACTCCCAGACATCCACTTTTCGCTAGCATAAAGGAACACACTCAGCATAAATGCGTTGAGAATATCCTTCCTAGTCGTTAGGTCTTTGCAGTGGAATATGCCGCTGGTATAGAATACATTTGAATCTAACATACTAAACATAAGCAACACTCTAAGTAGATTGTAAGTAAATCAGTGTAACCCATTTTACAAAACACCAATTAATGACCACTACAGCTGTGGCTAGGGATATTGGCGGGTGAGTGCAATCGCACTGTTGCCGCACTTCTGAACATTGTCGCGTGGCGCCCTCTCTCTAACACCAGAAAATGGTAACGCTGAACGTCCTGTGTTGCCTAGTACGAGCGTCAACGCACAAACTATAAGTTAATAAGTTAATTTAACTGTTAAGTGCACGATTTGGTAACGGCACGTTTGAAGCCGCCCGCCAATACTTCTAGCCACAGCTATAATGCATACATACACAAATATACAGGGCGTTCGCCGGAAAACGCTACCCTCCCAGTCTGTTGCCGTCGGCAACTTGCTCGGTCAGTGGGCCAGCAGTTTCCGCCACACGGCACCGTGAATCACCGCACTGTTTAACACCTCCGCTGCCCCAACAGTGCAGTGCAGTGACCCTTACATTGTTAAGAACGGTTTCTTTGCATTGTAGATAGTTTGTGACTTCAGTCTCTTATTAATCAGTGTTGTGAATAAACGTTTCTTTGCGGTTTGGCTAGTTTGGGGCTTCATACTCTTATTAATCTGTACCGTGTTTGAGTGTGAGTAAAATTATGGTACGTTACAGTTTGCAACAAAGAATATTTCTCTACGATACATATGTGAAGAAGAAGTCGTTTAAAAAGTGTCGCAGTAAATTTCGTCGCGAATTTCCTGGCGGTTTACTTCCAGCTAAATCAACAATTCTGCGTCTGGTTAAAAAAGTAAGAGAAACGGGTTCATTTTTTAACAAAAAGAGACTGTCGGTCAACCGTATTCTCACAGAGGAGAAAATTGACGATATCGCTTTTCGACTAGAACAGTCACCCAAAAAATCATTAAGTCAGCGTGTGTCTCGAAATATGTTCAGAAGATGTGAAATGTGCATTACACAAGAGGGTCAACACTTCCAGCATCTTTTATAAGGTTAGCTAATGAATTACGTCACATTTAAATGCTTAGCACATACAAGTTTATGAAGCGTAATTATTATGAAATAGTCCGCGGCCGACGGTCGAACAATGCCGGAAGATGAGCGCTCGCTCGCCGGGAGCAGTTTCTTCCTTGTAGCGCTAACAGTGGGTTGCGTTTCCTGGCGAACGCCCTGTATAAGCGTATGTAGCAAAGTATTTTTTTTGTTTTTGTTACAAAACGGAGGACCCATAGCAAACTCAGTTGAGATATGCTAAAACACACCAACATCTTAAGACTATACTTTCAGATATTAATAGAGATATTATTAGAGTACGCTGTGATCTCCTTGACCCTCCTAAGTCTATCTGTTTTACAAATCTCTGATATTAGTTTGCTTCGAATAACATAGATATAAATGTGCCCTTAGTTCACTGTATCTCACCTTTCAAACTATTCTGGTTTAACGTAGTCGCCTTCTTACTAACAAAAATCATCATCCTTTTTTTTTTTTCGGCGTCTACGGACCATGTTATTTCAACGGCCTTTCCCTTGTGCCTGGGTTTTCACTTTCACCCGGTATTCCCGCATTCGTATCCTACGCTGTTTCTTTCTCTCCGCTTCACGTTTTGCCAGTTTTTAGTTTTGGCTTTTATTTGAAACTACTACTTTGCTCCTGGAGTTTCTTCTTGAGTGGATTACGTTTCTGGCTATCTTCCTGTGTTATCCCCACTTCTTGCAAGTCTCTCTCTACTTCGGTAAATCATGTATATACGCTCTCCCTTTCTTCTAGCTTTCCATAAGTTCTTCCCTGGCACAAGTGCAATATCATCTGCGTACCGTTGTATATTCACTGTTTCCCCCCCCCCCCGGAATCCTAACTCTTTGCTCCTCCCTAGCGGTTTTGGTCTCTTATTTCATCCATTACTCTTCTCATGTACAGACAAAACAGGTTACGTGACAGAAAACATCGTTTCCTCTTCTCTTTCTGTACATCTTATTATTGCTTTCTCACCTTTCTTAAATATCAAAACTATCCTCATTTTCTTATATTTCACTTGTATTTCTGCTGGTACCTACTATTACTATTACTCCGCGATTCACTAAAAGTGTTTGGCGGAGGGTACATAACACCTATCCGAAAGGGTAATAGTTTGGAAGGGATATACGGGATATGGCAGGAGGCGCCCATGGGCTATTGTGAGGAACCATCCCAGCACTCGCGTGGAGTGATCCGGGAAAACCATGGAAAACCCAGATCAGGATGGCCGGAGAGCTTTATCGAAAGATACTCCTGTCGCATTTTAAGTTTACTCGCCCGGTAAATCCTTTCTATTCTATACCCTAATCGCTCGCGGAAAAAATTAATACCGAAAATAATCAGTTCTGGCCCTGATTTCTCTTATCTTATTTTCACGGTCATTCCGAGATACGAATGTTGCTGGTAGCAATATTTGTTTGCTATCATTCCGAAATACGTCAAAATACTTTTTTTTTAATTTTAGGTTACAGAATGCAAAAAGCAATACAGGTCTTTTATTTCCTTTCTTCAGTCTCCATTGTGGAGTTAATCATGTTGTTAATGCAGCTTCTAAAACCTTACTCGTCTTCTGTTAACTGTTCTTCTAGTTCGTATTTCTTGTATTTGATGTGTTAATGACTAAGTTCCTTGCCCGGTAATGTTCATACCTAGTAGACGAAACTTCCTTTGACGAGGGAATCACTATATGCCACACGTTTGTAAGGAAGAACTAGATGCAAGATAATCTGGCATTATGAAATGACGCCATGGTTTGGTTACCAAAACCAACAGTTAATTGGTAAAAATATATTTTATACAGAAATCAGAGGTAAGGAAAAACCAAGCATGGTAGGTGAGCGGTAACGCTCTGGCCTCGCATTCGGGAGGACGCGGGTTCGAATCCCCGTCCTGCCATCCAGATTTCGGTTTTCCATGGTTTCCCCAAATCACTCCAGACGACTGCCGGGAAGGTTCCTTTGAAAGGCCATGGGCGAAATCCTCCCCTTTCTTTGCCCCCAATCAAAGAGGCGTAAAGACACAAGCGAAATAAAAGGAAACACTTGAAAGGCCAGAAACTTCTTACCACCACTTTTTGTATTAATGTCACTGCTTTTCGGAAACGGAAATTGGCTACCGACCAAATAGCGCCGTCTGATCGAATGATTTAAAATTTATTCTGACTCTTCGCAAAGATCGCTACGTTTTTGAACTGAAATCTTTTTCCAGACAACACGAAACCCTGTTCCATTAGTTTCAGAGATCCTATGATGAAATAAAAAATATGTTGACGGATGATTTTCGAATGGGACGTATCTTGTCAAGTGAATTTCCATTATGATTACAATCAGTTAACAAATATAGTTCGCATACTCTAGTTTAGCAAACAGACAAAAGTCTCATAAAGTTAGGCCAAGGAGAATACTGATATCAGCTGTGAAGTGTTGGGAAAAAAATTGCTATCTACACTCAACAACGGAAACACGGCGACAAAGACGGTTAGGAAAAAAACTGCCGAGGGAAGAGAATGTTGAAGATTTGTCATCAGAAATCAATTTAAATTACTTCAATATTATTTTTATCATTTACAATTTAGGGAAGAAGAACGACGAAAGTAAACGGAAAACAACTATTTGTGGCCGATAGTACAGTGGTCTTTCCTCCAGAAAATCATATAAGTTTTTTGCATAGTATTTGTATAATTTTTAGAGCTCTAAAGTTAAGAACCGTTGATACATGTACAACACAAGGGATATACAAATCCGCTACGAGATAGATGTATATTCCCATGCTTTTCTGTCTAAAAGCCAAATGGCATTATTGTCACTGGAATAAGCAACTTGATCTATTGACCAGCAAGAATTTTAACATTTGTTGTGTGTCGTTGGTACCAGGACCGTACCTCAAAGGTGTTAAAGGTCAAATTCGACGCTAACCGGAACTTCCTGCCTACAGAGAGAGTAGTGAAACAATAAGGTACGAAACAAAGTTTCTGTCTACTTAATTTACGTATCGAACAGATAATGGAAAAATTAAGACAGGAAGAGAAAATTGAATTAAAAATCATGGGGAAAGAATAGACATCTTAAGGTTGATGAATATGCACCTGTAAAGGCTGAGATCCCAAAAGCCCTACAAAAGATTGTTTGCATTACGGTAAAAGTAATGGAAGAAGATTATGACATGGATATTAGTGAACATGATCTAGGTGTTAATTTGCACCAGATGTGATGACAATCAACCAATTCAGTGATGCCGTTATCTAAGGAATAAGTAAAACCCAACAAAATAAATTAGATGTTTACGGTATAGTACAATTTATCGGGCTAACAATGCATCTGACAGAAATTAAATTATCTTTATATTAAAAAATATAAAGATCAACCACACATTAATACAGGCTGGTGTAGATAATATTACTACAGATATCTTAAAGATAACCGGATGTGACATTGTACCTTATCCTGAAATATTATTTAAATTGAGTCTGGATACTTGCTGCTTACCACAAGACTGGAAAAGTGCGATAGTAGTACCGGTACATAAAGCAGAGGTGAGAAATAGAGTCGAAAATTACAGGCCAATCAGTTTGACTTCAGTGGTAGGTAAATTAATGGAAAGATAGATAAGCAAACACATCAGAAATATATGTCAGGAACATAAGTGGTTTTCAAGTAGGCAACATGGGTTCAAGCAGGGATATTCAAGCGAATCTCAGTTGGTGGGATAAATGCAAGATATTTCAGATGAAATGGACAAGGGAGGCTAAATTGATAGTGTAGCACTAGATCTTTCAAAGGCGTTTGACAGAGTAAGCCACAAAATGGTAGTAAATAAGGTAAAATCTAATAGAGTGGATGATAAAATTATTTGCTAGGTAGAAGAATTTTTAAAGGGTAGAAAACAGAAAGTTAGGGTAGGAAATGCGGTATCAAAGGAAGTGGAAGTAAAAATGGGAGTGCCGCAGGGTAGTGTATTGGGACCATTAGATTGTTTGCAGATGACATAATGCTGTATAAAAGAATCAAAACGATAGACGACTGTAAACTCTTGCAGGGTGATCTGGATAGGATATCTATTACGGTTGATAAACATGAGATGAAAATAAATGCAAAGAAGAGTCAGCTAATTAGATACACAAATAAAAAACAAAATGTTAATTATGAATATAAGGTGGGGAAAGAATTGCTTGCTGAAGACTTGAAATTTAAATATCTTGGCATTACATTTGATAACAAACTTAACTGGGCAGGACACATTGGACAGGTGGTAGGAAAAGGTTTCAAAATCCTGCACTTGTTGGAGAGAGTAATGAGGGGATACACGAGAGAAGTAAAGGAATGGGGTTACAAAACTTTGGTCACACCATTGCTCGAAATTGGTAGTGTAGTATGGGACCCACATTTTGAGTATCAAATACAGGAGTTGGAGAAGGTGCAAAGAACGGCTGCTAAATTTGTTTCTGGAAAATATCGCAGAATACAATCAGTGACAGATATGATAAAGGAGCTGGAATGGGATTAACTGCAAGACAGGAGGGGGATGAGGAGGGTCATGGGAGTATACAGGGCGTTTACTGGCGATGAGGCATGGAAAGATATTGCAGTAGGTATGAAAAGTAGTGCATGGAAGGAAAAAGATGACCATGACCACAAGCTGGTACTCGATTTCAGGCACAAGGGTGTTTGGAGATTTTTTTTTAGATAAGGGTGTCGGGGATTAGAATGAGTTACCAAGGGGAATGATGAATAACTTACCGAAAACATTAAAAGAATTTAAAGCTAAAATTTGTAGAGGGGAAATGTAGATGGTTGCAGGATAGGGGGAAGTTTGGTGTGTAGGGAAATTGCCACCAGAGCGTGTGCTCAATTGCAATTAAATTAAATTAAATTCACTATTTGGTTGTTAGTGACGTCATGAATTGCGATATAAACTTGACCCCCGATTTCAGATCGTGATATCACAGCAACCGCTAAAAACTGGTTGAAAAATGACGCTGGCAATATGGCGGTCGTGAAAGCGAAGTAAATAATAAATACATGTGAAACTATATCCAGTGACATAAACTATGGCATCAGCATCGTGACAATCATTAAAATAACGTAATTTAAAAATGTATACTAAAATGCTGTCTTAAACTCTTAAAAAAGCTTACGTTAATGTTGAAGGCCAAGTTTATATCGCGATACAGTGATTGTGTTAGTGCGCCTACTTTGGTCGAGTTGCGATTCATACTGTGATAATTTACGCTAAGCTAATAAGGAAATCTCATATAGAAAATGTTGCCTCAACTGGAAATTAGTTCCGATTCGCTTAATGTGTTAAGGTGTGTCCATATCGTTTGATTTTGTAGTGCCAATATTAGAGGAGACAGTGGCTAGGTTGAAATGCTGGCTGGACCAGAATAGTCTTGTTATAACATGGGGCAGCAGGAATTTAGTAATTATCAGTAATAAATTAGCTGCTTTCATAAGCGCCGTGTTAATGACGACGTATATCGCGATGTAAACAACTCCCAATATTGCTTCTCGAATCGAAAAGTTTCTACCTAAGACCATTGAATACATTAGTTTTAAGTGAAGTATTTAATAGTTATTTGCAGATTATTGAACAGTAAGGAAAAAAAAACTGTTGTTTATCATAAGCAACTATTTGAACTAATTTCTACAAACATTTTGGACGACAAACAAAAAAGGGTTAGTTACCTTCAGTTAAATTTTAAATTTTGATAAAAATAATTTGTAATGTATAGCCGAAAAAAAGAAAAAGACACACAGGCGTTAAATTGAAGCGAGGTGGTATCGAAACCGTTACATATTTGTCACGAACATACAAAAACGACATTTCGCGGACGATCATTTTGTCACTTTTAGTGAACCGACTTTTGTGCCGGTATACTCTTAGTAGTGTACACTTTTTTTTTCTTTTTTTAAAGCTTTGATTTTTCACGTATTTTATTACGCATACATTACGAACGGAACTACGCTGTGATACCTGAGGTTTTATACCATTTCTTGTATGCAACTGAAGAGGTCCCTTCGTGAACCTACCGACAGTACGATTTAAAGTACAGATTCATATTTCCTATTATTTGTCAAGTGCATCGTTTTTAGCGCTTTTAAACTAAACACACACATGCAAATATAAGAAGCTTTTTGCTTTTATTTCTGAAAAGAAGTGTTTGTGATGTATATAAACGACAAAGAGTAAACGTGGCACTACCGTGTACGAAGTAGGAAACTCTTTGGAGTTTGCGAATTTATAATGGCAGTTTCTTAAGGAGCTAATCATATTTGCAGGATAAAAACTATCCTATGCCACTTAGCACACTATTTGCTAACTTCGTGTCAAATTTCATTTAAATCTGTTGTTCTATTATGGCGTGATTGACGCCAAAACTACATCCAAACTTTCTAATTTATACAGATAGAAAAAAGCAAAACGGAGGATAGATTGACAATATCACAACCGGAGGGCTAAGCTTGGAAACCATTTACTTCAAAACATAACAAAGAATGTTTCTGGTAGGTCATATTTTGAGACATGCTGGGTTGGTTAATTTGTTAGTGGAGGGAAGCTCTCAGAGAGGAAGTTACTAAAGAAGAAATAAAAAGGTAAAAGTAACATAATTTTCGATTGATTAAGACGCGTTATACATTAATTGTGAGGAGAATATTATAAATGATTTAACGGTCCCACAAACTACTTCGTTCGGTTCTTGTAAACGACGGCGTTAATTAATAGGGTTAAAACTCCTATCCCCTCTTGTTACAAAATATTGATACACATACATAACTTATAATCGCACATGGATTAGGTATTTATAATAAACTAGCCTCTAAGGAATGTTCCAGCAATTTACTGCGATTGACTAAGTAAAAAGAACTGTTGTTATGTAATGCTCATAATCTTATTTTGTAATTTTAACTTATTTCAGTTGCAGTTTATACAGCGATGCAGATGGAACTTCTACTGAATTAATGATGTCAGAATTAGGGAACCAATGAAATTAAAAATAAATTAGGAACCCCAAAGGTTTTATTTCTGGTCCATGTATCATTCAACACTATAAATACGGAACTACTTCCATCCGTATGAAATAATAACTTCAGTAACTCCGCGCTTATGAAAGCAGCTTAAATTATTTATGAAACTAAATTCATTGTGAAGTATTCTGGAATAAAATTTGTCAGTTATCATTCTGGACCTATCTGCATTTCTACATAACCACAACTTCTGTTAACATTGCTGTTCAAAATTCATAGATTCTATTACCCGTGTACAAATACATTCACTGCATTGCGATCTAAATTTGACCCACTGAAAATATTTACATGTGTCTGGTATGGTGACATCAGCAACAAAAGCAACTAATAATTAATATAATTATTTAAACGCAGTGCATACGTTTATTTCAGTGTTTCGGCAAATCATTTCTTCGAGTATATTATAACAGTTACTTCAAATATCAACATCGAATATAAATATCTTGTAAGCCCGTCGAAAATGATGTGTTTAACGCAGTATTTTAGCAATTAGTTTCTTCGATAAATATAGTTTTCATCAAATAATGCTCATAATCTTGAAAAAGATATAATGTAGATATTTCTTAGCTTACTTTAACAACAGTATCGCTATACAGAGAGTATAAGAAAAATCTATCTACATCGAACGAATTTTAATTAAGAAAAAGCAACTAACAATTAATATCTCGATTTTTACGAAATAAATACTTTTTATTGTGATGACAGCTCATTTAATCGGAGATAGTACCTGGGTGACCGATCTTCACTCGGCATCTTTCGATTTCTGTTCAGTATGCAAGATTTCATCAAAATCCTTAGAGACGTTTGTGAGAAATTAATTTTATCGGCGACTGCACCACCTCCGGAACCGACGCGAAATTGGTAGTAACCTGTTGAAATTTGGTTTAATTGCTTCGTCATTATGTCTTCTTTGCGTTTTGTGCTCTTGCTTTGTGATAAACTTGCCAGGAATTTAAAATGCCGAAATATGGCAGCGAGGCACAGCCGTTGGATTCCGTCAGCGTTGAAAAATCAGTGATAGTCTTTTAAAATGTTGATTTAATCTTTTATTGCAATGTTTTCTTGCCGTCTCAGCTTTTCTCCGTTGGAAAAACTCGCATTTAATTGACAAATATTCAATTTTTATCCGAGTTGTAATACGGTAATGCCCGCCATCTTATATAGAAACGAGCAGTCAGAGAATGCTTCCATTGTAAACAAATACACTATTTCCTATGGACGCCACAGAACGCAAAATTGCGTAAAATTTTTCTCTTGGTCCAGGCTATATTTCAACCTAACTACGAAATCTATGATGAAACGAAACGGTTTAAGTTGATATGATCTCTGTACCGATATTATTATTTTTTATTTTTGCAGTGCTGATAGCATTTCGCAGTTGCTCAGCCTCATATTTCGGTATTTTTTTTATTTTTCTAGCGACTTTTCCGCAAACCAAGAGCACAAAATGTGAAGAGGACATGTTGACGAAGCAATTAAACCAAATTTCAACAGGTTACTATTAATTTCGCCGAGGTTCCGAAAGAGGTACAGCACCCATTTAATCTATTTTCAAAAGTTGCTCATATGATAGTATTAGATTAGGTAGAAGGAAGCATATTAAGCAATTCTATCAGAGGTAGGACGGCCAGTTCCTTTTCTCTGGGACCTACAATTTGACGCAGAATCCCAACCACAGAACGCCCCACCCTAGTTCATATGGTTAAATACATATTTTAAAAATTCTTGCTCCCACCGGAATTTGAACCCGAGTTCGTAGCCAGAATTTTTTAAGAGCTAGTGCAGTAACCACCTTTTCCCCCCACTAATTACATATTTGTTATACATTCAACAAATATCGTGAATAATCGTCAGGATTGAGTCTTCACTGGGTGAAGTCCGAGTAACTTGGTTGAGACGATTTTCTATTAGGTTTTCTTGAAATGATTACAGTATAATTGAAATAAAGTATCACTTCTTACAAAGCCAAATTTTAAATATCTTCTTTTGAAATGTTTTACAATTAAACATTCAGCGCTAGTATTCCCTCGAGTCAGCTAGCATACAAGAAATATTCATTTAAATATATAAGTTCTTTGAAACCAAAGAGAAAAATATTAGTTAGCTTCCTGGTACCTGAATCATCCACGAGATGGCTTTATAACCGCTTTCGAGCAATTTTCAAGATACCAAGAGCAAAAATTGTTCTTGTTTTGTAAAATTGTTTTGTTTTTTTTTCAGGGAGGAACACTATTTAGATAATCTTAAAAGGAAAAACGTTATCTAAATATGAAGTTTCATCCAAATTGTTAGCGCCGTTCCAGAGATCCAAAATATATATATATACAAGAATTGCTTGTTTAAAGATATAAGATAAGATATTTAGCAAAATAGAACTGTTATTAAGTAGTGCGCATAACCTCGATCATCTCCGGTCGTTGTTGGTTGGGCAGCGGAGGCGGGAAGCGTGACGTCAGAGTGTGACAGACATCGCTACATCGTGACCAAGTATAACGTTTCATACAGATAGATTAGCGTGCTAACATTTTCCGCTTTTTCGTCCGTACGGTCCTTCCTATACGAAGTAATGCTTTAACCTTTTGTGTCTCTTCTAATAGCAAAGCAAAGCGTTGTGATATAGTATCCTTGCCAACCTTAACCATAAATTGATTTTCACAATTTCTTTACGCTTACTGGAGGGTTATTCATTGCCACAGTGGTTTGATTAAGGTTTTCCCTGTATTCTAATGTACGGTTAAAATACAAATATACGTGAAAAATAGGCATTTTAACACGGAGAGGAAATATTCTACACAGACGCTATCAAGTTTTAGTATCGATTTGTAACAGAAGCTGTTAATATAATTTTTTTTAGGTAGCACTGTAGTATTGTTTGTAACATTTTCTGTAGAGTAAATATAACAATTTATCGAAGTGTAAGATCTAAGTTTTTTACGATGTTGAAAATAAATAAATTGTTGTCTGGTGACACCTATGGTTGAAAATGAGGGCTGCGATAGATGCCTTCGAAAAGTCCAAGAAGTGTAATCAATATTAATAGAATCCAAGTATTATAGTATTTATTTGTGATCTCTTGCGATCTTTGGTGTGTATCTTTCGAGGTTAGGAAATGAATGTTTAGCTAAGATGCAGTGTGTGTGTGTGGGGGGCTATCTGTAAATAATTATCGTCACCCCCTCCCCCGTCACGTAGACTGATAACTAGGATTTGGATCTTTATGACCAAAAAAGTGGAGAAATATGCAGGGAAATATGACCTTAAAAACGGGTAAATATGACCTAAAATGGCAAAATATGACCAAACATTTAAATTAACTATACATGAAAACATACTCAGTTATACATCATTTATTTATCTAATAGTGTCGCTTCTATGTAGACAGCATAATTTGCTTCCGTGCACTCGCTGTACCTTTGGGAAATTAAATATTAAATCGTTTTGTTGAAGTCACTTTAATCTCAGATAATTTACAGAATAGAACTCTTTCATTTGTACTAAAACTCTCCTCTCTAAATTCCCTTACGTAACTTCGCACTTTCAGAAATTTTATTTTTGCGGCATGGCGGTAGTTCTACTCACTGATCCACTGCAGATTTAACGATGACTGAGGATATTTCATTGAGATATTGATTGACGCGGTTCGACACAGGCATGCTTCTGCAGCTTTGTCCAGATTAAAAGGCGGGCGGAACATTACGTTTAGAGAGTGAGAATAATTTATAACTTTAATTCTTGACTGGTGAATTTTGACCACAGTGAAAATTTTTTCCCCCTACCTGTATATCAGACGTACAGTTCTGTGAATTATTATTTTAACTTCAGGGCCGTGCACATTCATTCAATAACTAAAGTGACAGACATCTTAAAAAAGCGTCATGACCCACAAATGGCAATGGGCCGGACATATTGCTCGCAAAAAGGTTGACAGATGGACTACGGTAGTACTGGATTGGGTACCAAGGAACCTGAAAAGAGCAAGAGGAAGACCCCCGGATCGCTGGGATAAGGATATACGTCGACTTACAGTCGTGAACTGGAAGAGGGTGGCTCAAGATCGATCAACCTGGAAAGAACTTCAAAAAAACTATGTAGAATTAAATTTTAATATATAGCTCATTAGACTTAAAGATACTACATCCTGAAATAAGGATTGATATAGCTGCAATTATAAAATAATATCTAATGAATTCCCGCTACTATTAAAAACCTACCAGACTTTTCCTCAAAATATGACTATATGACCACAAATATGATCGAAATATGACCAAAACTAGGAAAATTCTCTGAATATGCATTTATATGCTATATAAAATACATTTAAATACAATCAGAAACGTTTAATCAGTTTTTAATTAAGCATTTCAGCTTAAAAAGAAGGCAGGAAAAAAGTATGACTTGTCTTAAAGATCTGAACCCAACTGATAAGACACACCGGAGTTTCTAATGCTGACCGTTAGCTTTCAAACTGTGGAAATCCCAGCCAAATGCGGTATCAAATGAACATACAAAACAGCTTGCATACAGATTAATATATGTAGAGATGGTATTTGTAACTCTACAGCTTAGTTTTGATGTGATTGGCCAACTTTTTGGTTTCTGTTTATATTACCTTCCAAAGTTGGTATATTCTTCACTAACTGTCCTGTAGTAAA
Source organism: Vandiemenella viatica (assembly GCA_031002005.1). Lineage (NCBI taxonomy): Eukaryota > Metazoa > Arthropoda > Insecta > Orthoptera > Morabidae > Vandiemenella > Vandiemenella viatica. The sequence continues at coordinate 74,889,342 of CM061918.1, forward strand.
GTTTCAGACTTAACATGATCACAATCATCATTGTCCGTTCTTCTTGTTGCAGGTCTTCAAAATTCAAATAAATCATATTACAATGGCGACATAATTCATCATATTCCTTATCAGTATGGATGGATTCATTCTCCGATATTTCTATTACCATTCATTTTTGTGCTTTGGTAAATATTCCTTGTTGTTTCAACACGCTGAATTATTTGTGCTAGAACTTTTTTATGGCATCCAGCCACTCCCGCCAGCTCAAATCGTTGTGGACCCTCGATTTTTTTTTTTTTAATATAAAGCATAAATTTGTGTGAAAGGAAATTGTCACCGAGGTTTATAAACTCACAGCAAACAACAATAGCTCAGCCTGCTACTATATAATTCCTAAGCTCACTCACTCACTTACATTGATAGCTATTGGATGGAGAATGGTGACGTCACGTGTCATTAGCAATTAGAGGTTAGGTCCACAGTTTGATAGGTTAGCAACTGTTAGCTCTAGACCCGGTTTAGGATCGGTATTTGCCCAACGGGTAGAAGAATTTGTGGTGCAAAATTTCTAACAACCAGATTCTGTATCAAAGTCCCGTGTTAAATCGCAAACCTCTTCGCAAAGTAGGTGGCGTAAGGGTGTTTGACACTGTTGATGGTGTTTTCTTAGACAGATGGGTATGTTAAGCTCGACGGTTCCATATGTTTCTACTGGAAGAGCAGGACACTACCAGGTTTCACCGTCATGCCTTCGGATTTTCCTATTATATAAAGACGCATACAGATACCAAATTGTAGGAGCAGTAATGATTAAATACCCACTAGTGTTGCGCGCGTTAACAGGTCACCACTCTTGATGGGAGAAGTACAGGGCGTTCGCCGGGAAACGGTACCCTCCCAGTCTGTCGGCAACTTGCTGGGACAGTGGAGCCAGCAACTCCCGCCACACGGCGCCGTGAATCACCGCACTGTTTAACACCTCCGCTGCCCCAACAGTGTTGTCAATAAACGTTTCTTTGCGGTTTGGCTGGTTTGGGGCTTGGTTGACCAAGAAGATTATTTTACACCTTCAGGGACTATTGCAGATTTAGAACTGCTTCCTTGAGATGCCAGAACTCATTCATCACGAAGATCCTTACTAAAGGATGCCCGCAAGGTTCCGTTTGCGGTCCCATATTCTGGGTTATAGGGATGGAACCAGTGATTGAACTATTACAAAGAATGCCTGAACTTCTAGGTCTAATAGCTTTTGCTGATGACCTTTTACTACTCGTGGAAGGAGCAACAAGAGCAGAGATTGAGTACAATAGTAATCTAGTACTTAACTGCCTTAGCCAATGGTGCAGTAAAGTCAAACTGAGTTTAGCACCACATAAAACAACATTTATGTTGCTCAAGGGTAAGCTGACTCGAAAACCAACTATAAGAATCGACGGTAAATCAATTCGTAGAAACCCAGTGTGCAGGTACTTAGGCATTCAATTGGATGAACGTTTAAACTTCGAAGCTCACTTAGAAAAGACAATAGCAAGAGCAGTGGCGGTCATGAATAAAATCATTAATATTGGCCAACGAAAATTTACTGTTCCAGTCCAAACAATAAGACTATACCATGACGCAATTTTATCCTCTTTAGTGGGCTACTCAGCAAGTGTGTGGGCAAAGCAACTAAGAAAAGTAAAACTAAAACAGCGAGTCAGACGTGTCCAACGAGGAATACTTTTAAGATTGACAGGAGCATACAGAACCGTGGCAACAAACTCATTAACCGTTGCCATTGGTGTATGGCCACTGGACCTTGAAGTAAGGAAACGGGGTGCCATATACTGGCTCAGAAAAGGGAAACAAGATAAGGTAGCAGAAATTGTAGGCAGCGAAGCAACATCGGAGATGCACATTCGGAAGCTTCTATTGGCAGAATGGCAACAAGAATGGAACAACAGTGAAACAGGTCGAAGAGCATATGATATGATTCCCATCCGTAGAGGAGAGGTTAAAGTTGAAGTACCTTCAACCCTCTCCCGGATTGGTACACTACATTACAGGTCACGGGCCATACAATAGCTGGCTCCGAAGTCGAAATATTGTGGACTCAGACAGGTGCGAATGTGGTGAAGAGAGTACGCCAGAGCACGTGGTATGGGAGTGTGAAACAACAGCCAGTTTGAGAGAACACCAACAAGCTCGGCTGCAAGGTAGGAGAATATTTGACATACTGCGCGACGAAAGTTTGTGGCATTTGCTGGACGAGGCAGCTGATCTAGCCTCAAAATTTTGGAAGGAGAAATTTATAAAAAGGAAAAATGCCGAGCGAAATCAAAGGCCACAGATAGCAGAAGAGGAGAACACAATTACACCGGATTGACGGAAGATATCCTACGACAATGAGCAACATCAATCGTCGGAGGAACTTCAGTGTGCTCCAGAGAGGCCGTCTTCTGAGCGACAGCTGGGGCCGTCTTGGTATTCCAGGAGGTCAACTCTTGATGGCCTGGGCGGCTGACTTTGCTGCCGGTTCCAGGGGAGTCTGCCTTTGGAGCGCACACAACACCAAAAAAAAAAAAAAAAAAAAAAAAAAAAAATGAACAATAGTGGACCAAACTGCGGCTGTGACAATTGGTGGTGGTAATAGTAGTATTAGTAGTAGTAGTAATGGTATTAGTAGTAGAAGTAGTAATGATAGTAGTAATATTAGGGGCAATAACAGTAGTAGTAGATTTAGTAGTGGTGTGGTACCCATTCTGTTTAATAGCAGTAAATGTAATAGTTATTGGAAATCGAATCAAAATTTTCTTTCATTCATGTTTATATGTTAATATATTATATATATATATAAGATACAAATATATGTAAATGTAAAAGAGTGGAAATAAGGGCCCAGATTAGATACTAGGTGCTGGGCTATGTTGCATATGGAAAATAAATAAATAAAAAAAATAAAATGGTTTGGGGCTTCATACTCTTACTAATCTGTACCGTGTTTGAGTGTGAGTAAAATTATGGTACGTTACAGTTTACAACAAAGAATATTTCTCTACGTTACATATGTGAAGAAGAAGTCGTTTAAAAAGTGTCGCAGTAAATTTCGTCGCGAATATCCTGGCGCTTTACTGCCAGCTAAATCAACAATTCTGCGTCTGGTTAAAAAAGTAAGAGAAACGGGTTCATTTTTTAACAAAAAGAGACTGTCGGTCAACCGTATTCTCACAGAGGAGAAAATTGACTATATCGCTTTTCGACTAGAACAGTCACCCAAAAAATCATTAAGTCAGTTAGGGCAGCAGGCAGGCGTATCTAAGACGTCAACTTGGAAGGTAACAAAGCTAGTTCACTTAAAGCCGTACTAAACAATTGTGGTGCATAAAATTACAGAAATAGACCAGGGGCATAGGATTAGATTTTGCAACTGGTACCTGCAGGGTGTCCACGATGGCACTGTTGATCCGCAACTGACGTCACATTTAAATGCTTAGCACATACAAGTTTATGAAGCGTAATTATTATGAAATAGTCCGCGACCGACGGTCGAACAATGCCGGAAGCTGACCGCTCGCTCGCCGGGAGCAGTTTCTTCCTTGTAGCGTTTCTCGGCAAACGCCCTTTACAATGGCTCTAGGCAGCACTTTTTTATTTTTTATTTGTCCTTCAGGCAATCAGTAAATGGCCAGAAGCTTTTGAAATGTGGCTATATCGAAAATTGTTGAGGATACCATGGACAGGCCACACCACAAATGCTGAAGTGCTCCGTAAAATGAAAAAAAGATATGGAAATATTGACCACCGTAAAAACACGGAAGCTGCAGTACCTTGGCCACATCATGAGGAACAACAGCCGTCATGAACTCGTGCAGTCTATTCTACAAGGGAAAATACCAGGAAAGAGAAGTGTTGGTAGAAGAAGAACTTCCTGGTTAAAAAATCTGAGAGCCTTGACCTCCAAGATAACTACGGAGCTAATCCGAGCATCAACCAGCAGAGACGAGACAGCCAAGATGGTTGCCGACATCCGGAACGGATAGGGACCAGAAGAAGAAGAAGAAATTTACATGGTGCCTAATATACATGAGATAACAAGCTTACTTAATTCAATATCTACTTAGAACAGCGAATTTACACATTACCTTAACACGAAAAGAAATAACAATTTACCTAAAACACTTTTTCATTAAAATATCAGGTTTACATGATACATTATATAGGCCTAAATTAAAACAGCACCGAGCGGGGCGGTGTAACGGTTAGCGTTCTCGCCTCGCATTCGGGAGGACGCCGGTTCGAATCCCCGTCCGGGCATCAAGATTTGGGTTTTCCATGGTTTCCCCAAATCACTCCTGGCATATGCCGGGATGCTTCCTTCAAAAGGCTATGGCCGAATTCCTTCCCATTCCTTGCCCCCATCCTTGCCCCCCATCCTTTCCCGTCTCTAAAGACCTCGATGTTAAAAAGAGACGTAAAGCAGTAAAAAAAAAAAAATTATAACAGCATGTTAAATAATACACACATTAAGAGGTTAACAGAATAAAAAGTAAAAAGGTAAAAAGTTCGCATAATACATTATACACATTGGAATAATAGGATAAAATTGTTATAATTATTCATACCATTATTAAGTTTTTACGACTCCAGTTTGATTTGTCTCAAAATTTCCACTACGGGGGAGAAGATTTTATATTTGTCAGCGGCATTCCGCTCAGCTAGGTGCATTACGGAAATGGCACAATATTAGAGCTGTAAAAGTAACGAGAAATTGTGTACCCGTATGTATTCGTTACTAAACCAATCAGTACTCGTTACTAGCGAATCGTTACTCGTTAGTTTTGGCACAATCGAGCGCTTCCATGAAGCATTGTATCGAGTCGCACCGCGTAAGAGTTACGGGATGACATTGTTCGTACTTTGTAAAATTTAAATAAATTGTTCATGTAGTAAGCAAGTGTAGGTTAAATTTGGACTGTAAAATAAAATAGAAGTTAGAAAGTCGCATTTTAGAATAAACGCATTTTATAAATGTTTGAAATCAATAAAATCTCACTAAAATATGATTAATAAAAAACAATAACCATCTCAAACAATCTATCCAAGTATTCTGTTTACGAATTATGCTCCGTAAATTTTAATGTTAAACAAAGGAAAAACTACAAAATAACTCTTTATATTGTCAAAATTACTTACCTTGTTAAAAATATCTACATCTACATCTACATTTATACTCTGCAATTCACAATTACTGTGGGTGGCAGAGGGTGCTAAGCACCAATCCTATTTTAGAGTATTCCAATCCCGAACAGAACGAGGAAAGAAAGAATACATAAATGTATCAGTACGGCATCTTATCTCTCGAATCTTATCCCTTCTGTCATTGCGACCTAAATAGGTTGGCGGAAGAAGTATTTCGTTGCACTCGTAAATTAGAGATTTTCTCATATTCTCCAACAATTTTAAACGAAAACGACGTCTTCTGTCCGCCAAACAATCCCAGCCTAACCCACGTATCAGCTCTGTGACACTTACATAAGGACTGTAACTAGCGGTCACGAATCGAGCGGCTCTCCACTGTACTTTCTCTAACGTGTCAATCAATCCCTTGCGATACGGATCCCAAATTGCACAACAATATTCCAAATGCGGACGCACTAGTGTTTTGTACGCTATTTCCTTTGTATGAGCATTGCAGCTTCTCAAAATACGACCTATAAAACGTAGTTTAGAATTACACTTAACAGTAAATGATATTAATTATATTGAAATAATGTACACGCAACATGTTTGTACATACACATTTTTCTCTGTAACGAAAGAATTCAAATCATAATTCCCAGAAATGCGCGGACCAGGATTTTCAAATGTTCAATCTCTCATTAAGATTCGTTTAGTCGCTGGGCGAACCGTTCCAGTTCCCGCATAATGCGTCATATGTTCGTTTATCGAATCAAACTGACAAATACGACAAATGCGAGTAACGAAATTAATTTGTGAATAACGATTCGTTACTTCCAGTCAGGCTATGTACTCGTTACTCAGTAACGAATATATACGGTTTGCCACAGCTCTACACAATGTAATGGTTTCCAGCCGTGTAAATATGTCACTTTCTTAGGACTTTAAGGGGAATCTATTTCTGCCCTCATTTTCGACCAACCACTTTTTTTTTACTTATTGCTTTACGCTTCGTCGACGGCTAAGATCATTATAGGCGAGATGGGACTGGGGACAAGGAACGGGATGGAAATCGGCCATGGCCTTCTTGAAGGAAGCATCCCGGCATTCGGCTGGAGTGATTTGAGGAAACCATGGACAACCCAAATCTGGATGCCCGGACGGGGATTCAACCAACCGCAAATGCACAGGCGTAGTAAATGAGTACAGACATTGATTCTCTCGAAGCGACCCAAGAAAGTTACATTTTTGCGCGACTTTATTTATGTACAACAACGTTAAAAGCTTCGTTCCTACATTACAAAAAATAAACTTATCACCCAAAACAAAAATTATACGTCCCACTGATACATCTGCTCCTCCATAAAACCTATGACAGACCTAGAAAGCCGGTAGTAGATGAGGAGTTACTTTCAAAATAAGCGCAGTCTCGGAAAGAGAATATGTCGGACGACCCGCAAAAAACAAATGTAAATGTCCACTGGCGAAAACTGCGATCAGATAAATCATCTAAATACATATTTTCCCGTTTTGTCTCAATCAGCGACTGCGACAGAATGTCACATTGTAATGTTAATAGGAAATGAGCCAGCGCTCCCCGAATTGCCGGTGTGCTATATTCAGTGTCGCACCGGCTTGCATGCTGATCGATATTAAAGCGAGAGTTCCATTAGTGGTTACGCATCGCCTCATTGCGTTCCCGTTAATAATTAAAGCGCCATATTCGCGAGCCGGCGAATTTGCAGTCGCGACATTAATTTAAAGACGTAAGCCCCGCGCCTGCACAAGCAGATTATACCTACAGCCTCGTAATTATTACTGCTTAACCAGTGTACTTTGGCGAAATTATAATAATTGCACAGAGAAATTTAGATATTGTAGCCGGTCTGGGTTCCGCAAAATCCTTTGTTATGATTTTATGGATAATTCTTGTTCGTGGCTTTGAATGAGACCGGTAACATTCGCCAGATCACGGGTTCAAATTCTTGTATAACCATCCAGATTCCGGTTTTTCATCGTATCCCAAAAAAATATCAGCAAATTTCGGGATTTTTTTTTTTGCTTCGCTTTTTACGGTTTGTCGACGTCGAAATTATTAGGTGGGCTAGGGACGTGAAGGAATTTGGCCTTGACTTTTTGATGGAACCATCCCGACATTTGCTTGAGTGGTTCTGGGAAACCATGGAAATCCGAAAACAGTAGGGACGGACGGGGATTCGAATCCGCGTCTTCCCGCATGTCAGACTCAAGCCATGCAGCTCCATCAAAAGACCATGGAAGAATTTTCCTTCCAGTTCTTTGACCCTAGTCCCCTTTCGTCTCAAACGACCACTACATCGACGAGACGTAAAGCCAAAGTGCAAGTGTTTTGCTCTGTTCATATTTCAGTTGACAAACAAACAATTGCTCCAAATAAACCAGTTGTTCTTTCATCTTACTACAAACCACTAACCTCACAATTCATCGTATATCATTCCCTAATTTTTTTGCAGGCCAAGTACTTTAATTTTAATGGTGCAGCCGAGGAAAATTCTTTGAATTTGTTGAACGGATTATTTGACAGTAAACAAAAAAAAAAATCGAATCGCTTCTTAATCCTAACCGAAACTACCGATTGACGCAGAAATGATCAAGTATTTCTTATTTGCTTTTACATCTTCATTATAACTGTAATTAAGAAAACGAGAATACAGGTAAATATTTGCAGATTTGTTCTCAGTGACCCAATTGTTTGATATGATCATCGCTAAGTCTGGGCAATTCATCAACACGTCCTGCGAATATTGTTGATTACTGTAAGCCACAAATCGCGCATTTGGAGTTTCATTGAGAAGGAATCCCCACATAAAATGAATACGTTTTCAGCTCCAGACTATTGGGGGACAGTTGGGCGCACATGCAAAACGATATGGAAATTCCTTGCATCAAACGTTTCCTGCAGAAAATCCACTGTTTGCATAGATACTGTTAAAAAAACAACACTGTTTTTATGCGCCGTTCCGTTGGTAGTCTTCCTCGTTTTAGCCAGCTTGTGCAAACTGGAACATCACTAACATATTCGGCAAAAGAGGAATCTATCTTCCTTGACATATTGAATATTTTTTTTCTCTTGCTGTCATCAGTTTATCGACTGGTTTGATGCAATCCTCCGTCCTTTCCTATCTTGCGCTAACCTATTCATCTCAACATACCCCTTACAACCCACGTCTTCAATTATCTGCTTCATATATTTTAATCTGGCAATTCATCAACACGTCCTGCGAATATTGTTGATTACTGTAAGCCACAAATCGCGCATTTGGAGTTTCATTGAGAAGGAATCCCCACATAAAATGAATACGTTTTCAGCTCCAGACTATTGGGGGACAGTTCGGCGCACATGCAAAACGATATGGAAATTCGCATCAAACGTTTCCTGCAGAAAATCCACTGTTTGCATAAATACTGTTAAAAAAACAACACTGTTTTTATGCGCCGTTCCGTTGGTAGTCTTCCTCGTTTTAACCAGCTTGTGCAAACTGGAACATCACTAACATATTCGGCAAAAGAGGACTATCTTCCTTGACATATTGAATATTTTTTTACTCTCTTGCTGTCATCAGTTTATCGACTGGTTTGATGCAATCCTCCGTCCTTTCCTATCTTGCGCTAACCTATTCATCTCTACATACCCCTTACAACCCACGTCTTCAATTATCTGCTTCATATATTTTAATCTCTGTCTTCCTTGCAGTTCTTGCCTTTGACTGTTCCCTCCACTAAGAAGTTAACCAGTCCTGCAAGTTTTAAAATATGGTCTACCATACTGCCTGTTCTTTGCGTAATACTCTTCCACAAACTACTTGTCTCGCCCATTATTTCCAAAACACGTTCGTTTCGTATTTTATCAATCCACTTAATTTTAAGCATCCTTCTATATCACCACATTTCAAATGCTTCAATTGTTTCTTCTTTCTGGTATCCCTAAAGTCCATGCTTCGCTGCCATAAAATGTTGTGCTCCACACATAGAGTTTTTAAAAAAGTTCCTTCTGAGCCCTAGATCAATATTTGAAACTGAAAGATTTTTATTTTTCTTGAAGACTCTTTTCGCTAGTGTTATTCTGCTTTTAACATTGTTCCTACTTCGGCCATCGGTTGTAATTTTACTTCCTAAGTAATAAAATATAGGAACTTCTTCTATCGCTTCAGACCCTATTTTAATATTTAATCCACTATTATTGATATCATTTCCACTAGATTTCATCACTTTCGTCTCGCTTTGGTTTATTTTTAGTCCAAAATCTTCCTTCAGTACTTTGTTCACAATATTCAGTAACTTCTCAATATCCTGAATCTGTTCCGCTAACAAGACAATGTCATCAGCAAATCGTAGCATACTGATTTTTTTCACCTTGAACACTTATGCCACATTCAAATCTTTCCTTCAATTCCTTTACTGCTTCTTCCACATACAAGTTGAATATTAATGGCTACAGTGTCTCATACCCTTTTTAACTGATGCGTGTCTCTCATCTTTATCTGATTCTTCGATCTCAATATTTCAGACCTGACCTCGTTAAAATTTTGAACATTTTGTCCCACCTAACATTATCAAAAGTTTTTCTAAATCAATAAACACCATAGAAGTTGTTTTTTGTTGTTTTTTTGTTGTTTTTTTTGTTGTTTTTGCTTGATCCACCCTTCGAGTATTAATCTTAATGCCAGAATCGCTTCTCTTGAACCGAACCGCGATTCTTCCTAAACCCAAACTGACCATCAGCTACTATCCCTTCTACTACACTTCCCATTCGTCTGTATATGAATTTTCTATAGCTGTGAAAAACTGCGTTCCTTGTACGAATTAATTTCTATAGGAAAACGAAATACCGGATCATTTCGTAGGAAATACTGTAAGTCTTTCGCAAGTGTTGTGCTTTTTGCCATTGCAGTGAATACCCATGCTGTATTTAGAAGGGAGTAAGGTGGGCAATATTCGTAAGGAACAGCTGTGTCAGGAGGTCACGAGGACCCTCCGAAGAGGCGATCCAGAGTGACGTTTACTACTCCCGTGCAGAGGTCGTAAAACCTAACGGGCGCCTCCCAAGTTCCTCTTCTGGAAGACCCTCCGTCCCTTGATGTGCTGGAATTATTACTGTCCCCCGAGCCGAGTGAAGTGGTGTGTGGAGCATAGTGTCTTGCGACTTCCATCGAGCTTGATAATCCGGTATGAAAGTAATTTCACAAAATTCCTGGGTGTATGTATAGATAACAAATTGAACTGGAAACAGCATATTCAACAACTTCTTAAAAAACTGAATTCTGCAACATTTTCACTTAGGGTAATATCTAGAATCGCTAATATAGAAACCAGAAAGTTAGTATATTTTGCATATTTTCATTCCCTGCTCACTTATAGCATATCATTCTGGGGAAACTCGTCACAAGCACAGAGGGTATTTAAATTGCAAAAACGTGCTATAATAACTATTTGTGGATCAAGCCCACAGACATCGTGCAGAAATCTATTTAAAAACCTGGGTGTACTAACAATGCCAGCACAATATGTATACTCTGTACTATCATTTGTAGTGGAAAATCCTGAACACTTCAATCTTAATGCTGACATACATAGTCATAATACTAGAAATAAATATAATATTCACAAGGATTACAAATCACTGTCAATTGTACAGAAAGGGTTAACATTTACTGAAGCTTCCTTATTCAATGTCTTACCAATAGAAATTAAATGTTATCTACAAAAACCCAACTACTTTAAGTCCAAATTGAAAGAGTTTCTGCTTCAAAATCCATTTTACTCTGTAAAAGAATTTTCTTCTTGGAATTTGGTAACTAAGAATGACTGATAAAATAGTATATATGGTGTATGGAAGGGAAAGGTGACAAAGTTGTCCACAATTACTAAAATGATATATGGTTTTTCTTTGTGTTGAAACTTTTGACAAATGAAGTAATTACACTGTTTACAAAATTTCACTCATATATAGTAACTAACATGGGATAGCATGCACTCAAAAACTGCTGTAAAAATTTATGATACTAACAGGTTTTTAAGTAATTGACTGCTTATGAGTTGTGGTAACTGGTTGGTAAGAAAATAACTGGTTGTTAGATGCTGGTAACAAGTTTATACACTGTTCCACATAATAAGTATTAACTAACTCGGGATTGTATTTGTAGATTACAGGAAATATTGGTTATACTAATGGGTCATAACTAACTTCTTGTCAGTATATAATATTATCAATTATATAGTAATGTTGACATTACTAATAAGTGTATGTACTGTTCCACATCCCCGAGATTATTCTCACAGGGGATCAAAGTGAACATATCTATCTATCTATCTAGGCACGGCATTCTACTGCGATTCCCAGTGAAATAACAACACGTGAGGCCAGTAACTTGTCAACATAATTAAAACGTCATTATAATTCTCTTACAAGCATCCTGCCTGCCTGTACTCTCAATATTCCTCCATCACACGTGGAGACAATCGGTGCTGTTTAGAGAGTTGGAAAGAGTGGAGGTAAATACTATGATACCTCTCCATAGCGACCTTCTCCATCTGCCTCGCACACGGTTAAAATCAAGGAGATACGCCGAAATGGAAATAGTGAACATTAGAAATAACAGCTTTGACTTGCATGTAGGGAGGAGCAAGGAGTAGGAAGCCAACAGCCCACACAGCTGTATGCTTGTAAAAAAATCCGACTACCTGTGTTCCAGTGTGTTACGCGCTTAGTCGACTTTGATACCAACTGAACAGATTTTGCACAGGACACGGAGTGTGCAACGTATCAGCATACAAGTGGGGGCTCGGTGAAGATGCGCTGAGTGACTGTAGCAATACCCAAACCACTGACCACATTGTGTTGGACCATCCAGCCAAAAAACTATCTGCAGGCCTGTTCACACAGCATCAACCTGGCCCTGCTACCAGAAGATGGCTTGAGTCACTAGACATAGTAATTTGGTTAATACGTGGTGTGTGTAAAAAGTTCGGTGAATGCTGTCAGACAAAAAACAAAATTTCTTTATTGCCCTTCAAAATAGTTGCCACCCTCTACAACACACTTTAGACAACGTTCGTACAGCTTCTGGAAACTATCAGCAAAGGCCTCCAGAACGGCTGTCACACGATTTTTGATGGCATTCACGTCCGCAAAACGTTCACCTTTCATGGCCGCCTTGAAGCGGGCAAACAGGAAGAAGTCCGCAGGATCCAGATCAGGGGAGTACGGAGGGTGTTCAAGAACAGTTACCATCCTCTGCGCCAGGTATTGCGCACACGGATTGTGCAGTGTGCATTGTCATGGAGCAGCATCCAATTTCCAGTCCTGTGCAACTCTGGCATGTATCTCCGTTGCAGTCTTCCCCAATTTGTAGCAGAACTTGGTGTTTACACGTGATTCATTGCGCTGTGGCACTTCCTCTCACACTGACTACGTTCAACTGGTCGCAGTCACCTGCAGTGCATGCTGTGTATCGATTCTCCTCAAGTCTATGAAGACCCATGCGCATGCACGCACACATACGCCAAGTTGTCGTTCAAATATGGCACCATTCACGAACGTTTTAGACACAACACGTATGTTGTATTTTCTTACTTTGTAATCTTCTGTATTTGGCGTTCAGTAATAATAATAATAAATTCGAAAGGTGGTATTGGAGTAGTGTCAGGCGGACAGCTAAATAAAGAATCATCCATTTCATCGAGAATCGAATCCCGGCCACCCATATCGTAGTTAGTGGATATAATAAATGAATTACGCGCACATAATTCTTTAGCATCAACCATCGGCGACTTGATTCCAAAGTTTCGACTCCAAAATCCCACCATACATGGATCGTAAAAGAACCTTGAAAAAAGAATAAATAAGGAGCAGAGATACTAACAGAAATAACTATTGCAACAAACTAACTTTTTAAAAAATCTAAAAAAATAAAAAAAAAATACTTCGTAGTGAAATCAAGTTCCAAAATCTACACGAAGCAATTTATTCAGTCATATACGAGGTAACATACAGCTACAAGATTTCCCCCCAAACAGTCCATTAACGAACTCTGTCCGAATTCAGTTTCATTGTCCTGATGTGAGCCAGGAAATTATGGAGCCACATCTGCTTCGTGTTTAGTTTCATCTGCCGGTAATCTGCTGTTTTCGGTCTTAGCGTTATGATGTTCAGAGGTAGCCAGCCCTTCTTCTGAAAACATCTTGTTAATGGCAGCAAGATGTCGAACCAATACAATCTTTACAAGGCTTTTCAAGATTTGCCGTTTTCGACGTTTAAATAAACCAGTTTCATCAGGTTCTCGAAGGACTCTGTTTTCACTACATAATACGTTGCCGAAATTGTCACATCCTTTTTAGTGATACCTAGAAGCAGTTAGACCCCCACACGATTCATAGGTCGTATTTTGAGGAATTTTAATGCTCATACAAAGGAGATAGCGTATAAAACACTAGTGCGTCCGCATCTGGATTACTGTTGTGGGGTTTGGGATCCGTATCGCAAGGTTCTGATTGACTCAGTTGAGAGGGTGCAGAGGAGAGCCGCTCGATTGGTGACTTGTTGTTACAGCCCTTATGAAAGCGTCACAGAATTGATACATAGATTGGGCAGGGATAGTTTGGAAGACAGACGACGTAGCTTGTGTTCGAATTTATTGGAGAATATGCGGAAAAATTTAAATTTCGAGTGCAATGAAATACTTCTTCCGCCAACCTATTTAGGTCGCAATGACCGGAGTGATAAGATTAGAGAAATAAGATGCCGTACTGATACTTATATGTATTCCTTCTTTCCTCGCACTATTCGGGATTGGAATGGGCGGCTTTAGGATTGGTGCTTAGCACCCTCTGCCACCCACAATGTTTGTGATTTGCAGAGTATGAATGTAGATGTAGATGTAGAATCTCAAAACACAGTCACTATCACTTTGCCTGCAGGTGGAACAGTGATGGTATTCTTTGGTCGAGGGGAAGGACCACGCTTTTTCTACACTGACCACTCCTTTGAGTTTCGAGTAAAGTGGTGAACCCATGTCTCACGCATAGTTCAACAAAATCTACTGGACTCTCTTCAGAGAGTGGTGGGCATTCCTCAGAGATCTTCCTTCCTACTGCTTTTCAACAAGCTGTCAAACGTTCCGGCATTCTACTGGTGGAAATAACTCTTATGTCCAAATACTTTGCCATAATGCGATCTACTGTTGTTCTTGAAATTGCTTCACTACATATGTACGTAAACCTAAAGGTGCCGTTTTCGTGGGATCCCTTCGCTCACGTATCACACATAACTACAAAAACTATTCGGCCGGGCGAGTTGGGTGAAGGGGAATGCTATGGCCTCGCATTCGACAGGACGCCGGTTCGAAACCGCGTCCATGCATCTCGATTTGGGTTTTGCAAAATCACTGCAGGTGAATGCCGGGAAGCTTCCTTCAAAAGGCAAAGTCCTAATTCCTTTCCGTTCCTTGCCCCCCAACAATTTCCCGTCTCTAATGACCTCAACGTCCACTAGACGCAAAGCCACAAACAAACAAAAAAAGATTAGGATCTAACATAAAAACTTCGGTAATAGAAACCTGTTGGTTAACTGAACAGCTAGGCGTTAACGATCACACTTCATTAAAGATGAACACCCCTTTCGTTACCTGTACAAATATGCGCCAAGAATAACATTGCATCAGAGATAAACACATCACTCTTTGGATTAATATTGTTGTTGACTACATAACTTTGGTTATTTAGTAAAATGGCACCCGTGAAGAAAATTTAAATTATTAGAAACTGGAGTCAGCTGTGTTTAGTAGTAATGACGTCAATAACATTATAAAATAACAAAACTAAATTCTGGATGACTCACGCGGGCAACACTTCACGAGATTTGTGTGTGTGTGTGTGTGTGTATGTGGATGCTAGTATATACTAATATTATACATGCGAAAGTAACTCTATGTCTTTGTCTATTACTTTTTCACGACTAAATAGCTAAACCAATCTTGATGAAATTTGACTAGTAAATACTATGTATCGTTAGGAAGTACCTGGCATATTTGTTTCTGGATAAATAACATATTTTGTGATGAAATTTTGAAAACTAAT
Source organism: Vandiemenella viatica (assembly GCA_031002005.1). Classification (NCBI taxonomy): domain Eukaryota; kingdom Metazoa; phylum Arthropoda; class Insecta; order Orthoptera; family Morabidae; genus Vandiemenella; species Vandiemenella viatica. The sequence continues at coordinate 74,904,594 of CM061918.1, forward strand.
CGAACGGTGACAGACAGACGGATAGCGTGTGTGAGTCTCTGTAATGTTATATTGGTTACTCAGGCTTTGTTTATGTCACAGTTTGTGTATGAAACCCAAGGACAGACACTGAAAGCAGCAGGGTATCCTTGGAAAAATGAGCAGTTGTATGTAGCTGGTTCACGGGTTTCTTTAGCGCCTAACTGTTCAATTTACCAACAGATTTCTATTACCAAAGTTTTTTAAGTCAGATCCTAATCTTTATAACTGTGAAAATCTTATCCCAATATATATATATATATGTTGGTTTTTTTTTTTTTTTGCTTTTGGCTTTACGTCTAGTCGACATTGAGGTCATTAGAGGCGAGAAATAGTTGAAGGAACGGGAAGGCGATATATGTTAGCAAAGGATACAAAAAGCAAGAACGTTGTGTGCAAAACGGTACTGATTGAAGGTGAAGGTGTCTTCAGAAACTGACTTAATTTTTAACCATAAACAAAAACCTGGAGGAGGAACTGCTGTAAACAGTCTCCCACAATTAACTCTCCCCTCTTGGTTTGTTGCTATTTTTAAACACGGTGCATGCAAATTAGTTCATTGGTAGAATTGCATGGTAATGGGTTTCATCTACATCTACATATATGCTCTGCAATTCACAAAATTGTGGGTGGCAGAGGGTGCTCAGCACCAAAGCTAATCTCTTTGTTGTGCATTCCAATCCGTATTGGTACGAGGGAAAACAGAATTCATATAAGAATCATTGCGGCACCTTATTTCTCTAATCTTATCTTTCCTGTCATTCCGGCTCAAATAGGTTGGTGGACGAAGTATTTCATTACACTCGTGAGTGAAAGTGGGAGTACACATGTTTACCAATAAGTTTAAACGAAACGTGCGTCGTCTATCTACCAGAGACTCCCAGCCTAGTCTACTAATCAGTTCAGTGACGCTTTCATAAGGGCTGTAGCATGCGGTCACGAATCGAGCGACTCTTCTCTGTACTTTCTCTATACTGTCGATCAACCCCTTACGAAACGGATCCCAAATGGCACAACAATAGTCCAAATGTGGACGCACAAGAAATTTGTACGCTAACTCCTTTGTTTGTTCATTACAATTTTTCAATATTCGACCTATGAATCGCAGCCTAGAATTAGCTCTACCTACTAACGAATTAATGTGTAAGTCCCATTTCATATTCCTTTGTACTGTTACTCCCAAATATTTCATAGAATTTCATATCAATAACTGAATTGTTTAACTCGTATGTCTGAACAATTGGATTCTTTTTGTTAGTTATGCTCATTGTCTTGCACTTTTTTCAATTTAGCGTAAGTTGCCACTCAGCGCACCATGCCAAAATAATATCCAGATCACGCTGAATTTCTAAGCAATCGGCCAAACTCCTTACTTCCCTATAAATAACCGCATCATCAGCAAACAATCTAAAAAGGCTTTTCACTTTGTCTCCGAGATCGTTTATAAGTAGTATTTGGGATACCTTTTACGTAAATTAAATGCTTTATATATCAAATTCTAGCAACAAAACTATAAGTCCACGCGTACGAAGTCGCGGGTAACAGCTAATGGTGGATATTTCCTTAATCTGCTGAACTATTTACCTTTTTCCTGTCAACGCCAATTCATGTACGCTCACTGGCTTTTCTGTGTGGTGGTCATGTTCAGTGGTGGTCCTCCCCTGTTTATATTCAGATGTCTACAATTTAACCGTGATGTAGGCAGACACACGTCTCCTTGAAGTTGTGATAAAATTCTAATGAATGCCGTTTAGCGACATCTCTTCCTCACACAAATGTTTGAGCACAGCGCGATCTTCCATCTTTGAGATTAAATTCACATCTCATCCACTTTATATACCTGTAACAAAAGAAAGGTATGTTCCAAGATTTTTAAATACCTCTGTTATATTATAAACTAGCGGAGTTCCCGGTGTTGCCCGGTATAGTTGGAGTAGATTTACCCGTACCCTATTTTTATTCCCGGAATGAGAAACATTTGTACAAAGTTTCATAAAATTCAGCCAACTTTTTTTCGGAATTAAAGCAAACCTAGATTCACCTGCACCCTACCAAGAAACGGGTGGGTTGAAGTTTATTTGCACGAACACTATTTACATTCGTCCTAAAAGATTCATGTATATCAAGTTTCGTTAATTTGGTTAAGAAAATGCATTACTACATTACTGAACAACGGTAGATTATGTTAGAAACACACATTTGATTCAATTGCGAATTGAATGGATATAGTTATTGCTCGAAAGCCAGATACATTACACAAATATCAAAAGTGAATCCGGAATAATATTATAGTAAACAGAATACTAATGTTGATGGCCAGATACATTATCCAGAGATTGTGCTTAAAGAAAATCTTTGTTGTTTTTACGGACATCTATGGCGTTTAAAATTGAATATCCTGAAATAAAGGAAAGAATACTTCATGTTTTGTTTAGTGGTCAAAATAGCTATTATTGTAAAGTTATCTTATTGCTTTCATTAAAGGCTATGGTCAGATAAATTGTAGTTGTGTGTTAGTATGGAAAATCTACTCCTTCCATCTTTGGGATTTGTCAGCACACGTTCAGAATTTCATTTAATGCTCCTGCGTTATTTAACGTTGTAACATAAGGCATGCAAAAAAACTGAATCAAGATTCTAAGCTTTAAAACGGTGAAAACTCCATCGAAACCTGCTCCGTAGTTTCCGAGTTTTTATAAGACCAATATATCCGGTTTTCGTTTTATAGATAGATAGATACGTCCAGTGGCGGATCCGGGAGTTTGGTTTGGGGGGGAGGGGGCTTGAGTGGGTTTTGGTTTGTGGGGGAGGGGGTTAGAGTGGGTTTTGGTTTGTGGGGGAGGGGGGGCCTTGAGTCGGGCAGGGATATGCTTTATGTTCATGCGACTGTTAAAAAATAAGTATAGCTAAAAAAAAGTCTTCAAAAATACGATGTCGGGAACGGACCTAGAACTTTTGGGGGGGGGGGCTTGAGCCCCCTAACAACCCCTCCCCCCATGGATCCGCCATTGAATTATACGTTTATCTCTTTGTCCAGGTATCATTCAAACACTACAGAGACAATTTGGTTGGGGTTTATATAGTTTTAAAAGCGTGTGGTTTAATTTAAAATCTGCGGTACATATTATGACTCTATGTGACCGCGGAATGGCGCAAGAAATAATAAATCGTTCAGAGCGAGAACATATCAGCAAGAACGCGTCGCCAATAGCGAATGGAGAGCAGAGAGATATTTACAAGTGCAGTTTCGGGTTTTAGAAATTCACTGAGGAAAGAGTTTCAGAGATAGCTATATTTTGGAATTAGAAATGTTTTCAGTGATTGCTTGTTTGGACTTACAGAAATTTTTGGGTGTGAAATGAACTTTTTCTTTACTTCTTTATTTGAACGATTACACTAGTCACAGAAACTAACTAGCATCCTCACAAAGGATCAAACAGCATGAATTATTTATTTTCAGTTCAACTGATATCAGCAAACTGATAAAGTTTTGAAGAATATACAGTAACAAAGTTTTTTCAGTATTTTTACTTGTATTTTCTTCCTCCGTGGTTTGAGAGCACTATTTATGAATCCCCTATCTTTGGGTTGGTGGCATTTTTCAAAATACCAATCTCCAAATCAAAATATTTTAGGAGTTACCTCAACCGACACAGTAAATATCTCGCAACAACAAACAATTTAAATGAACCAACCACCTATCACGATGCGGCAATTTGCTGCTAGAAGCTAAACCAAAGGCAAACGCATTAATACGTACACCAAAGACCACGCGAAAAAAGCAGTTGAAAAATACTAGTTCTAAAAAATACTCTAGGACCATAGAAAATATATATATATAACAAAGACAATGTTCGTATGTGTGTCCTCTATACACTAATACACTACTGGACCGTTTTACGGGCTTTTTTTTCGTAAAAAGACACCATCACTCATTGACAAGAAGAACTGACTGTATGCGTAAGCCTGGTGGCACAGGAATAACCTTTTGTTTTTTCAGTGGCAACCATATATAGGGTGTCCAGAAAAGGACTCTCTGATTTCAAAATTAAATATCTCAAAAACAAAGATCGATAGAGGAATGCAGTAAACGGTATGTTTATTGTGACAGCTGTAAGAAGTGTATACAGCAGTGTGAAATAATAGTTACAAAAGCTGCTAGCAGATGGCGCTGTAATCGGCATACGTAATGCCTAAATAGTGATCCGAAGCTCAGGGCGATCAGTTCCACCATTGAAACGTGAAAGGAGGTTAGCGTACCGAAGGAAGAGTTTAAAACCATGTACACCATTGAACAACGCGTTTTTCTGGTGCTAGAGTACCACAGGTTAGAAGAGAGTCCTACGGCAACACAGCGTACAGCGCCATCTGTTAGCAGCTTTTGTAACTATTATTTCACACTGCTGTATACACTTCTTACAGCTGACACAATAAACATACCGTTTACTGTATTCCTCTGTCTATCTTTGTTTTCGAGATATTTAATTTTGAAATCAGGGAGTCCTTTTCTGGACACCCTGTATGCACAATAAATATCGTATTGGCAATCGCAGCATCTGGAATTGCGCCGATTCTTTGGATGGTTGCCGACCATCAAATTCAGCACTTTAATTGTCACTGAATTACAAAATAGACTAATACCAACTGCAACATTTCACAGACATCGGGAATGAGTAAAGTGCTCCAGCGATGCAATAGATTAATACTGGATGAATGCACAATGGCGCATAAAATTTTTGGAAGCATACAATTTTCGTGGAAATGAATGGCCATTCAGTGGTGCTCTAATATTATTAGCAGGCAATTTTCGACAAACATTACCTCCTGTTATTTCACGTTCAACATCAGTTGATACAGTAAATGCGAGTTTCAAAGCACCACATTTATATATTTTGGTGACAACAAACGTGTGTTAAATTACAAAATGATCTTTCTTCAGAATATTTTGTAATAAAATTATTGGATACTGAAAAAGGGAAAAACTACCTCATGGACAATTAATTATACATTGTGCGCTCCCTTGTAGGAAAGCCGAGGGATTTATATATATATATATATATATATATATATATATATATATATATATACCAAAGACCATTGCAAAGAATTCGAAATTGAATGAAACAGTAATTAAAATGTAATTGTTTCAAAGCATAGACAATAATGTATATGTAAATATGTAATTCTGACTAAGTACAAACTTTCAGATGTATTCATTTAAAGCATATTTGTACTCTAAAGATGTGTATTATTTGAAATACATGTATTTCAAATGCAAATGCAAAATGAAAAATACCTATTTTTATTTTGTATTTAAAATAGTTTGATTTTAAAAGAATTTTGTGTTTTTTTGAAGCTCTTTTTCAAACATATTTTCTATTTGGAAAATACAAAATACTTTCCTTAGCTTTTCATTCTTTTTTATTTCATTTTGACAGTATATTTATTGAATATTGATATTCAGACTGTTGGAAACATTAACAAATACGTAAAAGTTAGATGAGAACTTGGTTCTACACAAATAACAATGGGTTTGACAGTATTGATTCATCTAATGATACCGCCGCCGACTTGCATGTTGTGATGGTTCTGTCTTTTTTATGCCAGTTTTGTTCACTTGCATTTTGCAAGATATGTATAAAAAATCTTAAGGGACGTGTTAGTGCTAATATAAACTTCTTGAATAATATAATAGCAATTCAATAGGGTATATTAATTTTTTATCCTTGTTTTGTAGTACCAGTGCTAAAAAATAATCTGGTCAGAGAACCAAGTGCCAAACGTGTTAAAATTTTTATTTGTTTACATTTAATTCCGTTGTGTTGGTAGTGGAGGCAAGAAAGTACAAATTATGTACGGTATTTATTTTCGTTGGAAAGATCATGCTAACATTTTAGAAGAGTATGATAAAATCAAATCTCAACACACAAATAAGAGAAATTGTGTTGGCAATTTGAAAAATGAAACATACCACTCTTGCAACTATATTACCGACTTCAGTTGATTTTTTACAAGTTAGTTATAAATTTTGTAGTTGATACTATGGCACCAACGTGGACTATGGAAATAATTCATTTAGGGCTCTAATTGTAGATGTTATTCAGTGGTTATCAAGCCCACAAAAAATTATGTGCCGTCGCACTTGCGATAAAAAAATTACTGAAGAATATATGGAATATAAGTAATATACAAAACTAGCTGTAAAACTGAACTGATTTTGTATGCACCACGGCAATATTTGGTATTTATCCAAGGGATGCTATCTGGATGTATCCATTTAATGGATTGATTGTAACATATTTGAAAGAAAAGATTCCTACACTTTCTTGCTGGCGATTTAAAAAGATCTCGTACATTTAATAAATTAGTGAACTGGTTGTTGACATACGTCATGAGTTAGTAGATTTGATATTATCGAAAATTGTGAAATAAAAATCCAACCGTAAAAAAGCTGACCCAAAAAATAATAAATGTTTGGCAAGGTCTGCTCCAGTAGAACTTGGGATTATATTGAGGCCTCATAGAATAAACATGAAGGATGTCTTTTCTGAAGAAGCAGTGGTGTTGAAATCTTTGAATTAAGTGAAATAAATTACGTACATAATAAATGAACAAAAATGTATTTTTAAAATACCTATTTTGTATTCAAATACTAACATTTCAAACCATTTTTTTTTTTTTTTTTTTTTTTTTTTTTTTTTTAAAAAAACAAGAAAGTATTTGCATTTTGTATTTAAATGCTTTTTAAAAACTATTTTGTACATCTCTAGTGTACTTAAGTCCAGCAATAGCGAAACATTGCCGGGTCAACTATTTATTTATAGTTTTGGCTAGGTTTTATGGCTTTGTTGTCAGCTTGTGAACATATGGGACGATCTTTGTTTACTACATGGTAGAGTGTTCTACAGTAGACTGCACACGTGGCAGCCTTCCTCCCTGTCCCTCTCCCCACTCGAGTAGTTCATTACGCGGGCGCAGGTGAGGGCGTTGTTACGTGCGTGTGCTTGTGTGTGCCGCAGTGATGGACAACAACAACGGCCCCGCGGCGGCGGGCACCGCCCCCGGCCAGCCGCCCCCCACGCCGCCCCCGCAGCTGTCGCTGGAGAAGTCGGCGAGCGCTGAGGACCTGAGCGAGTACACGGACGCCGACGAGTCCGTGTCCTCGGCCCCCACAGAGTTCCTCGCAGAGGTGAGTCCCACAATACAGGGGCCTGCAGACCATCACACATTTATTTGACAAATTTGTTGGCCAAACTTCACGTTTTCGTCAAACAATTTCGCAAATGCTCCAACCAAAGATCAAACGAATTTCTCAAACTTGCCTGTAGTAGTACCGGATTAGCCACGTAACAATAGTTTGCAAATGTTACAGGCCGCGCGCCTTATGGGAGGGCCAGCATCTTCTGGGGACCCCCCACCTTCTGGTGGCCCCGCTTCTTGTGGGGGACCCGAGCCTTCTGGGAGCCCCGCACCTTCTGGGGGCCCCGTTTCTTCTGGGAATCCCGCGCCTTCTGGTGTCCCGTGACTAAAAGGAGGGCCCACATCTTTTGGGGACCACGCACCTTCTGGGGGCCCCGCTTCTTGTGGGGGACCCGAGCTTCTGGAGACCCCGCACCTTCTGGGGGGCCCCGTTTCTTCTGGGAATCCCGCGCCTTCTGGTATCCCGTGCCTTAAAGGAGGGCCCACATCTTTTGGGGACCCCGCACCTTCTGGGGGCCCCGCTTCTTGTGGGGGACCCGAACCTTCTTGAGACCCCGCACCTTCTGGGGGGCCCCGTTTCTTCTGGGATCCCGCGCCTTCTGGTGTCCCGTGCCTAAAAGGAGGGCCCACATCTTTTGGGGACCCCGCACCTTCTGGGGGCCCCGCTTCCTCTGGGGGGCCCAAGACTTCTGGGGCCCCACATCTACTGGGGAGGACCAGCGCCTTGTGGGAGCCCGGAGCCTTCTGGGGGGAGGGGAGGCTCTGCCGTGTCTAAGATTCTCGGGGGCCTCCCCGTCAGGCAAGATAGGCGCCTTTTCTTTTAAATAAAAATAAAAAAAAAAAAAATAAAGAAAACCGCGTACCACTGCCTCGGACGGTTAAAACTTTACTACGGGCCCCGCGCTGTTTTAATCCGGCTCCGTCCTGTAGTTTCCTTATTCGGAACGTGATATGTGAAGCAATAAGCACTACAGATAAAGCACTTTTGGCGTTGCCTCAAGCACTCTGAACATGAACCTAGCAAAAGTTATGTCAAGCAAAAGGGCCACAACTAAACAATCTATGTTTAGAAAATTTCAGTGAGTGCATTTAACTTGGCCAGCTAGTAAATATGAGAGGAGCTGTAAGATTTGAAATTTTCCGTTGCATCGATCTGGGGTGGCAAGCTTTTTGGAGGTATTCTACTACTCTCTAATATAATATGCCCACAAACCTAAAGAAAATAGCTAACGACCAGTGCATTCATCCTGTGCTGACTTAGGGCATTGAGGCCTGGACACTCAACGAAATTGCGAAAGCCGTAGCCTTTGTTCTAGCTCAGGGTGTCTCAAAGTGGTTTACGCGCGAACCCCTAGGAGTTCGCCAGTTCATCGTAGGGGGTTCGCGAAAAGATTTCCGTAATGGCGGACTGGTTATCTCATGGGTATAATACGTACAATGGTGAATATTGCTCATTGTCGCTAGTAGAGGGTTCGCCAGCGTATGGGGAATATTATAGGAGTACCTGGACCTTTAAAAGTTTGATAAACACTGGTCTAGATCTAGAGAATAGTTGAAATTAAGAGAAAAATACACCCACGAAAATGTATACGCACAGAACCAGATGACTGCACTAACTTCGTTCAAACGAACCACAAAACTTTTACAGAATTTCTACAATTACTACGTCCTCACGTTGAGAAAATGGACACCGTTATGCGCAAATCTGTACCAGCTATTCAAAGATTATCAACAACGTTAAGGTACCAAGCTAGTGGCGCTTATTCTTATGATTTAAAATTTCAGTCCTGCATTGCACCTCGTAGAGAGTCAAATTATCATTGAAACTTGCGAAGCATTAAATGAAATATGCCGTAAAACACGCCATCAACCAAAATTTCCACCAAACACGTCAAACACGTAGACTTTGGTCAGACCATTGCTCGAATATGGTAGTGTATTATGGGACCCTCATTTTGCATATCAAATACAGGAATTGGATAGGGTGCAAAAAAGGGCTGCTAGATTTGATTCTGAAAATTATTGCAGAATGCAATCAGTGACGGATATGATAAAGGAGCTGGAATGGGATTCATTGGAAGACAGGAGGAGGATGAGGAGGGTCATGGGAGTGTACAGGGCATATACTGGCGATGAGGCATGGAAAGATATTGAAGTAGGAATGAAAAGTAGTGCATGGAACGGAAAAGATGACCATGACCACAAGCTGGCACTCGATTTCAGGCACAAGGGTGTGGGAAGATTCTCTTTTTTAGGTAAGGGTGTCAGGGATTGGAATAAGCTACCAAGTGAAGTGATGAATAATTTACCGAAAACGTTGAAAGAATTTAAATTTAAAATTTGTAGGGGGCAAATGTAGGTGGGTGCAGGATAGGGGGATGATGGGGGTGTAGGGAAATTGCCACCGGAGCCTGTGCTCCATTGCAATTAAAGTAAATTGTTTGACAAACGCGTCAAACAATTCCGCAGACAATCAAATAATTTGACAAACACGTAAAATTAGGCAAACAATTTGATCATCTACAGGCCCCTACAAGGGAAGACCGCCAATTTTAAAATTCATTTAATATTTTGTGTAATAGAAGTTCATTGATGACTCAGCTACGTGTTGTGAAGTCGATAATATATCATACCACTCTCTCTTGTTGAAATGAAGCAATCAATACGATTCAGTTGCAGTTTATAATTAACACGCCCCGTGGGAGTTGCTGCGTTGCCCCGGAGCAATGCGGCACGAGAGGTGATTTTTATTGTATGTAAGGTTCGGCGATAAGGACATGATGAATAATCGCACTACGCGCCACCATGTCAACCGGGTCTCTGGAAAGTTTACATCAAAGTGCAACTCGTTATCTCCTTAACACAAAATAGAAGGCCTAGACGGAAAAACCTTTGAAAAACTTCGGCCTTTCGTATCTTAATCTAATCCTTTAGTTTCATTCTGCTTTTGAGATGTCTGGTAGTTCGAGTTAGTACTGTATACCTGGTGTTATTTACTGATGACCCATGTGTGACGTACACGTTAAATATCCAACCAGTCACCAAATACAGTTCAGAGCACTATGAAATAAAAAGAGGAGTAGCGAGTAATTTTAAGGAATGTGAAATTAAATTTATGAGATCAGCTAAAGAGAAAACGAAAAAGACACCAATTCAAGACTGAGTATATAAGACCAGTCTTACAATATGAGAAATACTGATCAAAGTAGCCTGTTATGAATCTGTAGGTGTCGTTAATTGCAATTTCCACCTGTTTGGCATGAGTTGAGTTGTATCATACAGGACGGGCATACTCTGTAGCCTAACAACACAGTGCCAAGGCAAATGTTCGAATGGTTTCAGGTTGGCTACTCCACTGTGATCCAGCAAGTTTTCTTAGGAGATTGTTCCTAGTGAAAACGTTCAGCTTGGAATTCATGCAATGTTTTCTGAATTTAATAGATCTGTCAAGGATCACTCCTAGATAGTTTGGAGTGTCGCAGTGTTCCAGTTCGACCCCCGACCATGTCCCCTTTAACCTACGAATGATTTCTTTACTCCTTAAAAGAAAAGCACATACTAGGGTCTTCGCAGGATTTGGTTTAAGTGGGCCTGGATGATATCAGGACAAAGCAAATTAAGCACTTTGGTCTAACAATAATTAAATGGATCCTTCAGCTCTTTAAGAACTGTATGAGCAGATGTCAAATTCCAAAGACATGATGGAATAGTCGAGTGGTTACCTTGCTAAAACCTGATAAAGAAGGAAACAATCCAAACAACTTTAGTATGTCAGCTGCACTTCTATATCACCTTTACAAATTGCTTGAAGGAATTAATTTAAACCGACACTTGCCTTTTGTTGATTTTTTTCTTATACCTGAACAAGCTGGATTCCGCCTAGGTAAAAGTTGCACAGGACAACTATTAAATCTCGCACAGTATATAGAAGATGGATTCGAAGTTCGTAAGGTAACAGGAATGGTATTTGTTGATTTGTCAGCAGCGTTTAACATCACCAACCATCAGCTACTACTAGCCATGGTCTACAACCTGACCAGAAATTTTAGTCTTAGTAAGTTGAGTGTTACTCTTCTGCAGAATCTCAGATTATTCGTTGACTTCCAAGGACAGTGTAATCGTTGGAGGTTACAGAAGAATGGTCTACCCCAAGGAAGAGTACTAGCCCCAGTACTGTTTAACTTATATACCAATGAACATCCTCCAACAGCAGGAGTTTCCTGCATGCTGATGATCTTGCTCCGGCATCACAGAGCAAAGACTTTGAATCAGTGGAGAGCACCCTCACTAATGCTCTTGAAGGTCCAGAGAAGATGAACCTCGAAGACATTAAGGCTGATTAACAAATCAAAGGAGAGAGAGTGGAAGACACGGTGACTGAAGAAACATATCAACAAAGAAATAAACGGAGGCACATCTCCCCGTTCGGCTATCCAGATTTGAGTTTTCTACGGTTTACCGAAATCAATCCAGGCAAATGCTGAAATAGGTCCGCCATGGCCAAATTCCTTCCCGTTCCTTTCCCCCAGTCCTTTGCCGACTCTTGACGTCGTATAGCACCGGAGGCACATTGTTCGACATAGTACTAATAAATAAATAAAATAGTCCTACCCAATCCTCCAAGAATGTAATATCTGTATTGAAATTCAGAGAGAAGCTTATAATTTTTCAACTATACTACCATCGATGACAGTCAGACGCTCTAACGTTGTCTATTCACAATCTTCTCGTTAGTCAACTGATGAAGTGTTTACTCATAACGAATCAGACAACCTACATTTAGAAAACTGGTGCTTTATTTGAAGCGACAAAATTTTTATTGGAGAACATGTTTGTAGTCAGTGTTTGGATTTTACCACCAGCAGCGTAACTGATGAGATAGTTGAATATTTTAAGAGAGCCCTAGTTCTCGACGACAGCTTATAGCTATTAATCTAACGCTGGGACCAGTGGCGTAACTATACCGCTGAACCCCCCTGGCAAATACCGTACATCGGATTGGGCTCCCACCTCCCTTCTCTGAGTGCCGGGTCTAGGGGCGGGGGGCAAACCAGACCCAACTTATGGGAGATCTTGTTTAGCTTCATTACTGTCCCCGGCGGCGACAATGGGCGGGGGCTGTTTGTTGAACCTCAGACCGGGCCCCTCCAGATGGGGTTGGGGCTCCCTGGAACTGGGGGCCCGAAGAATTTTGCCCGTCCTGCCACCCTATTGTTACGCTACTGGCTTGAACCACACTTAACGTTAACATCTAATTTGCATTTATCGCAATAATCAGCTCGCCAAAATAACGGATTAAAATACGCGAGGAGTGGAGTGTATATCCTAATATTTAACGTTTAACCTCGAATGCACAACGGTAGAGGTTGGTGCTGCTTTGGTGTGTTATATGGGTGTCACTAATTATTTCATGAGTTCATTAAATTAGGCGAGAAATCAAAGTATAAGAAATAAAGGAAGATGGTGGGATGATTTACTGGATTATGTTTTAATCAGATCGCTTCATTCTGTGTTTTTGTCTGTAACGACTTAGGGCGTTAACAAAGTGAAACGCTTGTGCGGCCACAACAGCGGCATCAGCAACGCCCTAAATCCCTTTGATGTGACAATCGAGTCCGACACCCTAACGTCAGTACTAATGGAGCGTGCACAAACTACGTGGCTCGGTCCACAGTGGGGGAGGGGTTGGCTGAAAGGCTATGCTGGGTACGTGGGGGAGGGGGGGGGGGGGTTCCGAGCCAGGCCACGTAGCTTTCCTTTCATAACATTTTTCACAGTTAAAATGAGGATCAGAACACACAACATCATGTGATATTTATTTCCGTCAATTAATTATCTCCGTATGTAATTTCCTATAGTCTGACAAGAGAAAACAGTACAAAATGACTTCTGGAATCAAAAGGGAAAAAAGCTGGTGTCGCGAAAACTGCGCCCAGTGAAATTTGCGGCCAGTGAAATCTGCGGCCAGAACTCTCAACAATGCTGTAGCGGTATGTTTATTATAGAATAGTATCAAACTGGTTGTATTGTTAACAGCCGCCCCGCCGGCGATCTAAGCGGATTGCTACGTGTGTAGCCTATGTTTCTAAACAGCAGGTTGACACTAAAGATGTTTTATAGTTTATAACTGTTATTAAAATACAAGTTTTATTCTTGCTTAAAAGACGTAGAAAATAATTGTAATAACGAGCCAGATACTTACAGAATCGTAGTAGATTTCATGCAAAATTCTACCATCAGCAGTTGTGGGTTAAATGTTTTTGCATTTATCACTTGACAACCAAAACAAGCAAAATCTATACCTACCATGAAGGCACTGCGAGAAAAGGAGGCAATGTAGTTTCCTCTTTCCGAAATCACTTCATAGCATAATCTCATCCCCCAAACTGTAAAAGAAACCCAACCGTTTTCCGACGGATGTACAAGGCAGAACATGAATCATAAGTTTTTACGATTTCTATTTAGTTTTTCACTGATGTGTAAAGTAACAATCAAGCGATATTTTCCAGTGAGGGGTCACACTTTTCTCCCATGTGATCGTATCTTTGGTGTTATCAAGATACGATTAAAATGAATGGACGGAGTCTACACAACTGATCAATATTCAAAAATTATTAATCGAAACATTTGTGTCTATTTTTAAAAAAAATAGAAACTGGCTGTTTCGGGCGTGTAATGTAACATGATTTGTTCACGTAAAAACTTCCAGGCCAGGATTTAGTGAGACCAGGTCGGGTCGTCTAAAGGGCGTTTAGAGTGATTAGGACGTCGCGGCATGACACAAAGAGAACAGGTATTGGCCGCAGATTTCGCAGATTTTAGGTTGGCCGCAAATTTCACTGGTCGCAGTTTTCACATATCCAAAAAAGCTACGTGCTACGTGGGGGAGGAGGGGGGGTTCATAGGAGGCCAAAATGGAGCTACGTGGTTTGTGCACGCTCCCTAATGGCTATAACAAATTCAGTCCCGTCTGGGTGTAAAGTCAGGTAACAATAATTATTGGAAATTAGGCGTTAGTGCGGACCATACTTTTAAACAGAAACGTGCACCGCAAATATTACACAAATTATATCCATAAAACACGAAAAATGACTTCTACAATTGAAACCGAACGTGGTGGGTGAACGGTTAACGTTCTTACCTCGCATTCGAGAGGACGCCGGTTCGAATCCCCGTCCAGGCATCCAGATTTGGGTTTTCCATGGTTTCTCCAAATCACTCCAAGCAAATGCCGGGATACTTCCTTCAAAACACAATGGCCGAATTCCATCCCGTTCCTTGCCCCCAGTCCCGTTCCTCCTCTAATCACTTCGACGTCGACGAGGAGTAAAGCCATAAGTAAAAAAAAAAAATCTGTAATTGAAATTAAATATTTATCAAAAAGTACAGATACGATAGAACAAACATAACAAAGACTTAAGTATCTAATGGACGTAGCTTTATGACAGCATAAAACGTGAATACCCTACAACGACTGTGACTTTCTCAACGTACACCGAGCGTGGTGGGTGAGCGGTAACACTCTGGCCTCCCAATCGAGAGGACGCAAATCGAATCCCCATCCGGCCAGCCATCCAGATTTCGATTTTCCATGATTTCCCCAAATCGCTGCAGACGAATGCCGAGATGGTTCCTTCAAAAGGCCATGTTCGAATTCCTTCCCGTTCCTTGCCTCCTATCCTTTCCTGTCTCTAATGACCTCCACGTCGACGAAGCGTAAAGCCATAAAAAAACAATATGGCCTATTTACAGTGATTATTTTATTTATCAACAAAAAAAATCATTCGACATCAGAGTTAGTGTTATACAGGGTGTTACAAAAACGGTACGGCAAAACTTTCAGGAAACATTCCTCACACACAAACAAAGAAAATATGTTATGAGGACATGTGTCCGGAAACGCTTACTTTACATGTTAGAGCTCATTTTAGTTTCGTTAGTATTCGTGCTCGTATTGTGGACGGCTGTGATACAATACGCCATTCTCCAGGGCTGCATCAGCGCATCAGGGATTCCATGCGACGGAGGGTGGATGCATGTATCCTCGCTAACGGAGGACATTTTGAACATTTCCTGTAACAAAGTGTTTGAAGTCACGCTGGTACGTTCTGTTGCTGTGTGTTTCCATTCCATGTTTGAATGTGATTTGAAGAGAAGTAATAAAATGAGCTCTAACATGGAAAGTAAGCGTTTCCGGACACATGTCCACATAACATATTTTCTTTGTTTGTGTGTGAGGAATGTTTCCTGAAAGTTTGGCCGTACCTTTTTGTAACACGCTGTATAGCTGAACTTGGTTGCTCGATCTCTGTACAGTGTAGCGGATGCAGGACTCCAGAATACTAAATTAGCATTTGTATGCGAACGTGCAAATAAACAGGAGGACAAATCGAAAAATCCCTAACCGACTAATTTTAAGGATGCTACTAATGTATGTCTACAAGAAATGCACACAAGCTTCTAGAGCCTGAAAAAATTACCTTCAGAAGCGCGCCAGGTAGCATGCGGAAATAATTCGCTGTGCCCATGCGTAGGTTTGAAGTCGAATTCATCCAGTGTATTTTGAGTAAGGAACATGCTCTAATGCAGGGGTGGCTAACCCAAATGATCCTGTGGGCCACTTTGGAAGTGCATCATAACTCCGTGGGCCGCATATGAAATTATGTATCGCAACTAGAGACATGTTTTTGGAGTGAAAAATTGAAACAATAGTAATTATTGTGTTTACTATTATTCTTACCTGTAAACATAGATAACATAATAATAATGATACTAAACGCACATTGTAAAGAAATATATAAATTCAAAAATGAAATATAAAAAATATTTTGTAAAAGTGTGATGAATCTCGCGGGCCGAAAAAATGGTGAAGGCGGGCTGCGGGTTGGACACCCCTGCTCTAGTGCTATGTCAACTCCGAGATAAACATCGTGATGTTATCGAATTTTTAAGTTACTCCTACTGAAATTCATCGTAGTTTAAACGCTGTTTATGGTGACTATGCTGTTGATGGGTGTACTGAAAATCGATGGGCAGTAAAATTTTGTGACTGCGAGCCTGGAAAAGCCATAATTGTTGATGAAAAACGCAGCGGACGTTCGATCACAGGCTGGGACGATAAACATCGCAAACTCGTCGACGATTTGATTCAAAATGACCGGCGAATCACTCACAAGCATATCGCAAAACATACTGGAACGTGTCGGCTTTATTATTGAACAATTTGAATATCGTAAAATATGTGCACGATGGGTTCCACGCGAGCTCTGCAAAACCTGAAGTTTTAAACGATACTAACACCCTCACACCAAGATAACTACGGAGTTAATCCAAGCATCAACCAGCAAAGATAAGACAGCAAAGATGGTTACCGACATCCGGAACGGATAGGGACCAGAAGAAGAAGACAACCTCATTACTCACCCGATCTTATGCATTGCGATTTTCTTTTTTTTTTTCCCCTCTACTTGAGAGAGACCTCACTTGTGATGATGGATGTGAAGACAGCTGTTAAATCATCGATTCGAGAAAGGTCGAAGAATTTTCCAGTGAAGCAATAAAAAAACTTGTTGTACGTTGGGAGAAATGTGTTAGCTTTAACGATAACTACGTTGAAAAATAAGTATATGATTTTGAAGCTTAAGAATTGTACTTTAAGGTACTTTCTGTCAGATCTTAGCTATTTGTTTTTATTCCGTGTTCTACTAGCATGTGTATATTTCTTTTCAGCCTATCCTCGTACCAGTTGAAGAGTCAAGTTAAATCGCTACCATGCTGGACGGGGGAAGTTTCAACTGAAGCAGGTTCGAACCCTTGGTCTGTCGGATAGTTTTTCCTGATAACGCTTCCTACATTTACATAAACACTATGTAATTCACAAATATTGTGGCTGGGGGTGAATTGCACCAAATCTAACTCTGTGCATTCCAATACTGAACATTATGGGGAAAGAAAGAATACATATAAGCATCATTCATACTGCGAAGATTTCTAGGGGTTTTCACCGTTTTAAAGCTTAGAATCTCAACTCATTTGTTTGGTATGTCTTATGCTTCTACGTTACATAACGCCGGAACATTAAATGAAATTCTGAACGTATGGTGAGGAATACCACAGATGGAAACACTAGATGCAGCATGCTTCGCACTAAACACACAATTACACTGTCTCTGACCAAAGTGTTTAATGAAAGCAATAAGATAACTTTACAATAATAACTATTTTGCACATAAAACAAAACTTTAAGTATTCTTTCTTTAATTGGGGATATTCAATTTTTAAACGCCATAGATAGCCGTAAAAACAACAGAGATTTTCTTTAACCATGATCTCTGGCAGAGGCAAGTACATTGTCTCTGGCCATCAGCATTAGTCTTCTGATTGAATAAAATCAATTATTTACGATAATATTATCCTGGATTCACTTTTGATATTTGTATAAAAGGCTGAATCTGCGGAGTTAAAATATCTGGCGTTTCGAGCAAAAAGTATATCCATTCACTTCGCAATTGTCAGTTTCTAACGCAATCTAGCGTTGTTCAGTAATGTAGTAATGCATTTTCTTGATCAAATTAATGTAACTTGATGCACATGAATCTTTTCGGACGAATGAAAATAGTTTACGTGCAAATAAACTTCAACCCACCCGTTTTTTTACGGTTCAATAGGGGGGTGGGCTTTAATTCCGAAAAAAGTTGGCACGAATTTTATGAATCTTTGTACAAATGTTTCTCATAGCGGGAATAAAAATAGCGTACGTGTAAATCTACGCCAACTATACCAGGCAACGCCGGGAACTCCGCTAGTTGTTTAAAAAAAAGAAAACAGGTGGTCCTATTACACTTGCTTGAGGTTTACCGCAATCTGCTATACTGAAGTCCAAACGGTCATCAAGTTCCAGCTCAGATGTTACACAATAATCAAACATATTATCATGTGTCTTGCATAACATAGCTTATATGTTGACGTATATGTTCCCCAATAGCATTTAACAGGGAAAGGCAAATGGGGTGCTACACGTATTCATTCCAAAGGATACGCTCACATATTATTCTAAGTAGGCGTTAATCTAATATGACAAAAAAACTGTAATTTATCGTCTATCCTTCGCTCACCGACTACGGTTGAGGGCTGATCCACTCAGTGAAATGAAGAGATCAGAGAAAGCGGAAAGAGAGGAAGGCTCCAATTTCTTTGACCATTCAAGCGTAAAGGAAATCATATCGCTTAAAGTTTGCCGTGAGTCGATTGGGGGGGGGGGGGGGATGAGGATAGCCAATAGGCCTGAAACCAGCTCTTTTTCAGGTCAAATGGGAAAAGAAATAATATTCAAAGATGTGAAGGAAAATTTTTTCTCTGTAACAATTTTGCAGATGACATACACTTGCAACGGAAGCTTTGTGAACGCTGAAAAGATATTTCTACAGCACCGATTTTTAAAAATGCTTAAAAATATTGCGATTCTCTAAGCTACGAAAAAATATGTCCGGTTCTGGTGGCATATTAAAGCATGAATAGTCGAAAAGCACCTTTAAATATAGTTAAGTAATGAATAAATGTGGAACAATTCATGACATTTTACGGGATCAAATTAAATGTCAACCTGTTCAAATAGACGTGTGATACTTTAATAATCTGTACGTATTTTATCGTGTTTTTTTCTGCTTCGATTCTTCGTTTAGATGATGGCACAATGTATAAGATTCGGGAAACGTCGTAGTCACCAAGAAATACAACCAGAGTATTGACGTGTTCCTAAGTATAATAAAAATGAAAGTTTGATATGTTTAAACAGTTAAAACACTTTAATGTTATATATCTGCCAACACCAAATTAATCTTGTAATTTTGTAATAAATCCGTCGAAAACAACTGGTTTGGTGAATTTTGTTTTTTATTTAATTCCCCAGACGCGTTTCGCCCTTGTGGTGTAGGGCATCTTCAGTGGCTGTAAAGTGTTTTTACATGTGTTGTTACAATAATTACATACTATATAACTCTTAATAAATATGTATATACATATGTACACACTGTACTCACAGATATGGTAGTATTCCTTTACATGTCGGTCTGGAACAGCACTTCACACGCTTTCACATAACTGTTCATTACAGAAAAAACAACTAGTGTAACAATAGTTTTAAAGAAAACTGTAATGAACAGTTATGTGAAAGCGTGTGAAGTGCTGTTCCAGACCGACATGCAAAGGAATACTACCATATCTGTGAGTACAGTGTGTACATATGTATATACATATTTATTAAGAGTTATATAGTATGTAATTATTGTAACAACACATGTAAAAACACTTTACAGCCACTGAAGAGGCCCTACACCACAAGGGCGAAACGCGTCTGGGGAATTAAATAAAAAACTAAATTCACCAAACCATTTGTTTTCGACGGATTCATTTACAAAATTATTGTTCAGCAACTGCGGGAAGATGGCCTATTACCATACCAAATTAATCGTACATCACTAACAAAGCAGACTTCTTGTTCGGTTGATGCAAACTCTTTTAAACATGCTTCTAGAAAAAAATTGCATATATAATCCATTTTTATGCGTCATTAAATATTTCTTCATGCTTTACATAGTTGTATAAATCCTTATGAATGTCCCTTTGTGGGGAATACAATTAAGTGAGTAATTTCTCCAGCCTCAAAAAACAAGCTTACTAGCTAAGCACATTAGTACACTTTATTGTTGCTATAGAAACTCAGCATTCATGCTAGGAGTAAACAATCTGGCTTTTAGCCAAAGAAATTTGAATTAAAGAATACTAAAATCCTGAATGTAATTAAAATAATATAATTCGGTTATCCTACAAGTCATTAAAATGACAACGGCGAACGATTAGTACCACTGCGTTGCCAGAACATTTAAGAAATTAGAAACAACAAATAAGAGATTATAGAAATAACTAGCTGAGTTTCACGAATTGAGTTGTGTGTTTGTGATCGATTTAGCAATACAGCATTTTTACGTGTAGAAGCACAGTGAGAATCATATGTAGCTACCAATTTCACACAACGAAATAAAAGGTTGACTCGGGTCCTATAAGGACATGCGTTAGGTGATTTACCACTACAGCATTTTTATTCGCCGAGTGGGAAACATATGTATTAAGTTTGATTAAAATCACCTCAGCCATTGGAATATGATGTTGGAACAAACATACACATACACCTTGTCTTTAACATAATATACAGGTTATAATTTTTGCGCTACAATATCTCCACATACATGGGTCTGCATGAAGGATAAAGTACTCATTTTCACAGTTTCAATACTTATAGTCTAGCTTAAAGTCTTTTCATTCTACGTGACCGGAGTACGGAGCTAGAAATGATAACTTGTTCGTAAACAGAACAGATAGACGTCACAAATCACATTGTATCTACGATGATCAGTCCTTTCTTAATCATAAAAGATACCCACCAATGATCGCACTACATTACACGTACACACTAAGCTCTTTGAATTGTGTTAATTTTGTTTTCGATTACGTAACCAGAACAGATAGGCGTTACAAATCACACTGCATCTACGATGATCAATCCTTTCTTAATCAGAAAAGGTACTATGAAAGGTACCTACAAAAGATAACACTACATTACACATAAGCACTAAATTCTTTGGATTGTGTAAATTTTGTTTTCGATTATGTAAATTCGGTTGTTAATTTCTTCAGTTTTCTAATATACTGTACATCAGAACACAGGGAAAACGGAAACAAACGACTACGTCAAATATTAATAGTCCAATAGATAGTGATATTTACTTCACGGTGAATGTGACAACGATACTACATTACAAACCTCATATTTGAAGGAACCATCACGACATTTAATCCTTAATGATTTGCTGAAACCATAGAAAATCAAAATTCAGATTGACGGACAGGAATCGAACCGCGTTCTCCCTAAGGCAAATGCTGTTTACGATTAATTTCATTCGGCAACAGCAGCTTACTCTTCCAATATTTCTTACTTTACAAGAGAAGCAGTTCTGACTTTAAGATTAATACTTGAAGGGCTGATAAAGAAAAACGAAATATAATTTTACATCATTTGTTGATTTAGAATAAGCCTTGAGTAAAGTTGGATATTCATAATTTTAAAAAAAAGTCAGGTGTGAAATATCGAGACCGAAGAATATTTTATAATATGTATAAGAATCTAGTAGCTACAACCAAAGTAGATAATCAGACATGTATTAGTTAAAAATGGTGTGAGACAAGGTTGTATTCTATCGCCATTAATCTTCAACGTGTGTATAGAAGGAGCAATAAGAGAAGCAATAGAGAAATTTGAATGCCTGATAAGAATTCAAGGAGCAAATATCAGTTTGCTACGATTTGTTTATGACATTGTCCTATTCGCAGAACAGATTAAGAATTTTAAGAACTTACTTAACGGCATTAACAAAATACTGAAGGAAAATTTTTGAATTATTATAAACCAAAACAAGACAAAAGTGATTAAATATAGCAGAAATGACAGCAGATTAAATATGGGAATAGGAACGGATGTAATATGAGAAGTAAGTAAATTATGTTACTTAGGAAGTAAAATTCCTACCGATGGAGAAAGCTAGAATGATAAAAGCGGATTAGCGCTGCGAAAAGAGGTTTATTGAAAAAGAGACATCTTCTGATGTGAAATACCTTTTAAACATTTTAATTTAATTGCAGTAGGGTGCACGCTCCGGTGCCAATTTCCCTACACATCCATCTTCCCCCCTTTCCTGCACCCTCCCAATTGCCCCCCACAAATTTCAACTTTAAATTCTTTCAACGTTTTGGTAAATTATTCATCATTTCTCTTGGTAACTTATTCCTATCCCTGATACCTTTTCCAAAAAAAAAGAGAATATTCCTACACCCTTGTGCCTGAAATCGAGTGACAGATTGTGGTCACGGTCATTTTTTCCCTTCCAAGCATTACTTTTAATTCTTACACCAATATCTTTCTTTCAATGCCTCATCAGCAATATACGCCTTGTATGCTCCCATGACCCTCTTCAACCTCCTCCTGTCTTCCAATGAATCCCATTCCAGGTTTTTTATCATATCTGTTACTGATTGCTCTGTTACTGATTGCGTTCTCCGGTGATTTTCAGAAACAAATCTAGCAGCACTTTTTTGCACCCTCTCTAACTCCTGTGTTTGATACTCAAAATGAGGGTCCCATACTACAGAAATATATTGAATCAATGGTCTGACCAAAGTTTTGTAACCCAGTTCCTTTATTTCTCTCGTACATACCCTCATCTTTCTCTTCAACAAATGCAGAATTTTGAAACCTTTTCCTATTGCCTGTCCAATGTGTCCTGCCCAGTTAAGCTTGTTATAAAATTTAGTGCCAATATATTTACATTTCAAATCTTCAACAAGCAATTCTTTCCTCACCTTATTATCATTATCAACCTATTGATCTAGAACTCATAAAGAACTTTTTAAAATTCTATTTGTGGAACACAGTACTTTTTGATAAGGAAGCATAGACTTTTGTTATACCAGAAAGAAGGAAAAATGAAAGATTTGAAATGTAGAAGGGTGCTATAGGAGGATGGACAGATAAGGTACGAAATGAATGAGTTCTGGAAATGTTTGGTGGGGAAAGAAGTCTGAGTAATAGTCTAACAGAAAGAAGGGACAGAATGGTGGGTCATATTTTGAGACAAGTGGAGGTAACAGTCAAAGCTAAGAACTGTAGAGGAAGACAGAGATTAGAATGTTTATGTTCTGTCATCAGTCTCTCGAATGGTTTGATGCAATCCTCCAACCCTTCCTATCTTGCGCTAACCTTTTCATCTAAGCATGCCCCTTACAACCCACGTCCTCAATTATCTTCTTTTTTATACTCTAATCTCTGTCTTCCTCTGCAGTTCTTACTTTCAACTGTTCCCTCCACTATCAGGTTAACCAATTCTGCATGTCTCAAAATATGACCTACCATTCTATCTGTTCTATCTCTAAGAAACTTTCACAAACTTCTTTCCTCGCCCATGATTTCCAAAACTCGTACATTTCGCAATTTATCTGTCCACTTAGTTTTCAGCATCTTTCTGTAGCACCACACTTCAAATGCTTCAATTTTCCTTCTTTATGGCACTCCTTAAATCTATGATCTGGTCTCATAAAATGCTGTGCTCCATACACAGAATACTTGTTTGACTCTTAGATTAATATTTGATTTTTTTTATGATTGTTTTTTTTGCTAGTGCTATTCTGCTTTTAACATCAATCCTTCTTCGGTCATCGGTAGTAATTTTACTTCCTAAGTAGCAAAATTAACTAACTTCTCCTGTCACATACGTCAGTATTTGTATATTTTCTATAACTACAGGTAGAACATATGAAGCAGATAATAGAAGACGCAGATTTTAATGATGAGATGAAGAGGTTAGCTTGAGATATAGGTAAGAAGGGATGGATGATCGCATCAAACCAGTTGAGAGACTGATGACAGAAAAAAAAAATCTCATTCACTCGTTAAAGGCCGTTTACTCCGTTTATTCCTCTAATATGAACGAGTTTTGGAAATGATGGGTGAAGAAAGAAGTTTGTAGAAGAAGCTTACGGAAAGAAGAGACAGGCTGGTAGGTCATATTTTGAGACATGCTGGATTGGTTAATTTGTTAGTGGAGGGAACAGTCGAAGGTAAGAACGGGATTATTGGAGATCTCGATTCCGCCAGGAGTTGTCATCATAATACTGCAGTGGTCAAACGCAAGACACCACTAGAAATTCTCTCCTAAGTACATTTAACGGTTTCATTCTGGTCCAGGCTGTATTACAACCTAATTTCTGCTCGAAAATAATGGTCCAAGTTGTATTACAATGGAATTACTGCTTGAAAATAATACGCCTTGCGACTGACTACAGCAGTATTCCAACGATATTACTGAATGTTGTTGTAGCGGAATCGCGATCTCCAGTAGACCCGTAAGAACTGTAGGGGAAGACAAAGATTATAATACAGGGCGTTCGCCGGGAAACGCTACCCTCCCAGTCTGTTGCCGTCGGCAACTTGCTGGGACAGTGGCGCCAGCAACTCCCGCCACACGGCGCCGTGAATCACCGCACTGTTTAACACCTCCGCTGCCCCAACAGTGTTGTGAATAAACGTTTCTTTGCGGTTTGGCTGGTTTGGGGCTTCATACTCTTACTAATCTGTACCGTGTTTGAGTGTGAGTAAAATTATGGTACGTTACAGTTTGCAACAAAGAATATTTCTCTACGATACATATGTGAAGAAGAAGTCGTTTAAAAAGTGTTGCAGTAAATTTCGTCGCGAATATCCTGGCGCTTTACTGCCAGCTAAATCAACAATTCTGCGTCTGGTTAAAAAATTAAGAGAAACCGGTTCATTTTTTAACAAAAAGTGACTGTCGATCAACCGTATTCTCACAGAGGAGAAAATTGACGATATCGCTTTTCGACTAGAACAGTCACCCAAAAAATCATTAAGTTAGTTAGGGCAGCAGGCAGGCGTATCTAAGACGTCAGCTTGGAAAGTAACAAAGCTAGTTCACTTAAAGCCGTATAAAACAATTGTGTTGCATAAAATTACAGAAATAGACCAGGGGCCTAGGATTAGATTGTGCAACTGGTACCTGCAGGGTGTCGACGATGGCACTGTTGATCCGCAACTGACGTCACATTTAAATGATTAGCACATACAAGTTTATGAAGCGTAATTATTATGAAATAGTCCGCGGCCGACGGTCGAACAATGCCGGAAGCTGACCGCTCGCTCGCCGGGAGCTGTTTCTTCCTTGTAGCGCTAACAGTGGGTAGAGTTTCCCGGCGAACGCCCTGTATATGAAGCAGATAATTTAGGACGTGGGTTGTAGGGGGTATGTTGAGATGAAGAGGTTAGCACAACATAGGAAGGGATGGAGGATTGCATCAAACCTGTCAAAAGACTGATAACAGCAAAAAAAAGTGTCGTACTTGTGTTAGAAACGTGTACCAGGAAGCGTGTGTCGTCAGATCTGGAGGAGTGTATTCCCGTAGCGCCGCGGCAGTGCCTCGATTCTGGCGACTCGCCCCGGGCCGGAGAACGCTGTAGAGGTACTCGGGGGCCACAGAGTGGGGGTGCTGCTGAGTAGGTCACCTCGAGAGCGCCTCCAGGGATACAAAGAGATCGCGCCTCTATGCAAGACGCAGGCGCTGAGTAATGAAAAACCTAGGCGCAGCTGACTTCTCTACATTTTTAATACCCGGGCAGGAGCACGTATTAAAAGCCACATTATCACTCCGAGTCACACCAATTCATTAAGTCCCACAACTGGTGATACTTTTCTACACGATTATAAGTCTGTGTAGCGGTACGGTAGCTCTGTGATTAAGGTTCCCACTTTCAAAAGATCTGAATCCGGTATCGGGTTCAAATCTCGGAAGGGTCAGTAACTTCTAAATGTTTGTAGAATTTCTGGTTTCAATAGTAAATTAAGTTCTGTCACGGCATAAGCCATGTATAATTACCATTAATTAGAGTAATGTTGATATGAAGAGGTTAGCGTGAGATATAGGTAGGAAGGATGGATGATTGCATCAAACCAGTCGAAGGACTGATGACAGAAAAAAAAAACATAGTCCCTAAAGGTCTCACTAAACAAGTTAATTTAATTCTCATTCACTCGTTAAAGGCCGTTTACTCCCGGCCGGTTAGTATCAAGACCACGAGTGGTTGCTAAGCATGTTTACGTGTAATTCCAGCTCTCTCAATAGTTTAAATAGCCATTACGTGACAGGGTATGGCAATATTACACACACGTGGGCAATGGATGCGAATACACACACTTTTATGTTAACAGTTTAACTGGTACAAACACGCCGACCACCAACCGACAAATAATAATATTAATCCGAATTTTGCAAGTCCTTCCGAGTGAAAAGTCTAAGTTAGAGAAAATTGTATACAGTAATTAATACGATCAACCGTCACACAACAATCATACCGCCACTAAACACATGTTAATTACACTCGATGATATATTTAAACAATTCCATGTCTTGTGGCTTATATGACAGTGCGAACGCGAGAGTCAGCATTCATTTTCCGATACGGCAGCGCGAACTGAGTATCCAAGTAGACCCGGCAAATCTTCATTAAAAAAAAAACCTTGTACACTGATTCACTATATCACCGTCACTGCGCGACTGCAACTGTCGTACAGTGAGGCTAGTACAATTATGTACCTATCGATTAATCTATATTCTCTTTCTGATATCATCGATACGTATGCTTAGATACATTTTAGTAAAAAATCTTTAGCCTACTGTATTGCGACAAGTTGTGTTTGATCATATGAGCTATGTCAGGACTTTTCGTGATTAGAATTCTACATTAAGCCGGCCACACACAGAACCGGGCGGGGCAGGGCGGGGCGGGGCGCGACGAGTCGCCTGACTTGCCCTGTCGTGCTGCTGTCACACACAGAACGAGGCGGGGCACGACAAGTCAAACATTTAGCAATCACCTGTCAGTGAACTTAGTGGGAGCATACTGGTGTGTAGTGTATCATTTTGAACTGGATGAAGATGAGGAGACCGTTTTGTTAATTTGGAACTATTTGCAGCTCTTGGACCACAATGTTAACAACAGAGAGATGTGGGTACACCCTATATACCTGAAAAGGAATATAGGAAGTTTTATTTCTGAGCTTCGAGCCGACCCAGACAAGTTTTTTGATTATTGTCGCATGTCAATTTCGACATTCGACTTTGTTCTTGAGAGCATTCGGAGCAGAATAGAAAAGCAAAATACCAACTGGAGAACAGCCATATCACCAGAGGAGCGGCTTTTGATAACCTTAACGTATGTATATTGGTCCTCTTTTTCCTCAGCATTAGTTATTCAACCATATAATAACACTGTATAGTGATAAAAATTTTAAATCTTACAGTTATACATGGCGCACATACAAATCAGTCGAATATTCGAAACACAACACAACCACGTGTTCAACACAACCAGACCGCTAGATAGTGGAGCCCGGGGAGGGAGGGTGGGTCCCGTGACAGCGCATGCGCAGAACGTTCTGCCCGGCAGCGACTTGCCCCGGGGCATAATTTGTTTGAGCTTCGCATTTTGCCCCGGGGCGTCTTTTCGACGTGCCCTGCCCCGCCCGGTCCTATGTGTGGTGCTCCATAGGCTCCCGTGCGTTCCCGTCGCACAAGACGCCCAGGGGCAAAATGCCCTGCCCCGCCCTGCCCCGCCCGGTTCTGTGTGTGGCCGGCCTTAAACTGTAGGTATAAGGCGTAAGCAACTGGTCTTCCTACCTCTGACACGCTGATTACGCTTTCTTCCGGAGGACCCAAACAACCTTCGTGTTGCAGACTTAATTTACGTATGTGACGGAACTGTGTTTTTGTTTGTTTATCGCAGCATCATTCAAGGATAAATTTTCTCGGGATTTTGAGAGTTCGAAAGGTTAAGGTCTCACTTGAAATTGGATGTATGTCTTGAGCTATATCACGTGAAGCCAAGCAGGCCTGGCCTCGCATTCGGGAGGAGGCGGGTTCGAATCCCGTCCGGTCTTCCATATAGTAGTTTTACCCAAATCATTTTAGGCAAATACTGGCTGGGATGGTGCCTTGCAAAGGCCATAGCCTAATTCCTTCCAATTCATTTCCCCCAGGTATTTCCCGCCTCTAATGACCATGGCGGCGATGAGGCGCAAAGTCAGAAAAAAACCGACTCAGGAATGTAAAATGTTTTCTTAATGATCTTTTCTTTCCTTGTAATTTGGGATACCTTAAAAACTACTTCAGCAATTTAGCATGGGTAAAAGCTAGAATATCAGTGAAATATTGTTTACTTTAAGCGACCTCTTGGTTGATTCGTTAAGGCATCAGACTTGAGATCGAAAAGTCCCCGGTTCGAATCTCCATCTCGGCAGAGATTTTTCATAAGACCTTAACTTGTATAATTCGAAACAAGCTAAAATGCTTCCGTGGTTCGGCTTCCACATCAAATTGTAGGTTTCCTCTATGGCTAACCACTCTAGTTACAATACTGGCATGTACACATGCAAAGAAAATTCAATAATTTAAGCAAAACAAAGTCACTTTTTATATAATTTCGTAAGCTTCAGCATACCTTTCCAATTTTTAAGGCAGTGGTTACCTTTTGCTTTCCAATACCATTGATCATTCCCAGTGGCGGCTCTAGACGTAGTAACACTGAGACATGTCACCACCTACAAATCAACAATAAATAAATTAAAAAATAAATGTAGTGAGAGGAAAATAAATATTTATAAAAGCGATATCCTCTAATATGCTATTACTTATGAAAGCTAGGGAAACTATTGAACACCATCTGTTGGCCAGACCAGTGAACTATTTTTCTTCGTGGAGACAGTTTGTTTTGTCACCAATCGCGCATGCGCTTTAGCATTTTCGCGGCAATATTCAAGAGTGGGGGGCAGCTTTGCCAGTGGCCGTGGTGACAAAGTTTGTTCTGTCTCAAGCTGCCCGGAGCAGCGGGCAGTGGGGAGACACGCGGTCGCTGGAACATTATAGAACTCGAAACGTTAGTAACACTGTCGGTGGAGTGCAGTAACAGCTACCACCATTTTTTTTTTTTTTTTTTTTTTTTTTTTTTTTTGTCAAATTTAGCTACATCCCCTAAGACAGTGTTCCTCAACCTGTGATCCACGTAGATGATTCAGTTGGTCTGCTGGCAGAATATTATAAATTTTGATACCGTATTCCTACTTTATGAGGGTAAAGCCCATTTTTCAAAAAAAAAAAAAAAAAAGAAAAAAGAAAAGCCTTGAATATTTCAATGGGCAGGCAAAAAATCTGGCATTTCTAGGATGAGGATAGAATAGCATTGTTTCTATAATAATTTATTCATTTCCAGATGGCATCGAAAAGAGTGCCGTTCGTCTAGGGATTAAGTAAATGGCCGTTTTCTGAGTGTCTCGTAATAGGTTTGAGGGGACTTGCAGTACGTTGTAAATTCGCAACATAGGAGTGTAAAATAAACAAAAGGTGTTTGGTCTAGCATCTTTTACTTTATTTTATTTATTTATTTTTGTTCATGTAGACTGGTGGTTTAATGTAGCGTCCAGTCTGTAGTAACATTATTATTTATATGGTTTGCTAAGTATTAAGAATCTGGTCAACAAGTAATTAACTTTTAATTCCAAATCATTTATTTAATCCGTCAGTACACGCAGGTAATGACACTTTCACACGTTGCAAGATTTTTAAGTTGATTCTTAGCCAACTCTGAGCTCTTCTTCCAGGCACCTTTCACTTCAACAATGAAAATCAGTAAACCATCAAAAAGTTCAGTGTTGTCACTACCTGAGCAAATTACTTCGGCCGCCTCTGATCATTCATGATTCATCCACCTTTAGGGGCAGTTTCAAACCACGAAAGCAAAAAGTTGTTCTTGAAACCGTCTCTGGTTTCTTTTAAGAAGACGACAGGAGATCGGTGAGTGATTTCTAATATCAGTTCAGTCACCAGAGCATCGTCCATTTGCACCACATGAACATTAGATTGACAGCTAGTTGTGTAGAGTTTGCACGAATTCCCTGCTCCTCTGTCTTGTACGTGTTTATTGCCGTACCCCTGTACAGTGCACTTCAGCACGCTGACTCAGCCGCCCTGACTGCTGACTCACACAGATATAATCGCGTTAGACGCCCCGACGCTGCACACGGCTTCTAATCCGACGCCTTGTACACGTGGCGACGAGAAGGAATCAAAGCCGTAACAGTGAACACTGAGAAAATGTTATGCATGCGTACACTATCTACGAAACAGTACTTGGACACCTGTGAAGATAGGTAATCCACTACGTTAGTTGTGTGGTCGTCATATGTCGCAGGCCGGTGTAAAACCAGATGACAAGGAGATGATACGATGATCAGAGACATCGGACTTCGTAAACCGGGCCAGTAGTCTTTTAATGCATAGCCGACACGCATACGAATATTGCCATTTATTATTATTATTTATTATTTTATGCAGATAGGCCTATAATGATCACACAAAACTTAGTCATTTTCTGTCTGAGTTTCTTCTCCCATTCCTTTATTCTCGCATCCGTTTACTGAAGGCAAATTTTCTCTCTTCCGTCCAAGTTGCGCCCTGTCTTCTTGGCTTTGATTTCTGGCAGGACTACCCAGTTGTGTATTTTTTGTCTGAAGATTTTGCGATTTAGGATTTATGATCCCTTGATATTTGTTTTTTTTTTTTTTTTTTTTTTCAGGTCTTACCAGCTGTTAGGCATTTCTAATGGTTGCATGAGCTCGAATATCTGCTTAGTTAATCTATGTTCTGACAATGTGTAGATGTGACCGTATAATTTTAGTCTGCGTTTTCTGATGTCGTTGGTTATGTTTGAGTGGGGCTCTACTGTTTTGTTTGACTTTAGTCTTTAGCCTTCTTCCGTTTTGGTTGGTCCAATATTTTTTCTGATGATTCTTCGTTCTTCTTTTTGGATGTTCTCGATGTGTTTCTGTGGCGTATAGAGCGTTGGGTTTAATAACTGTATTGTAGTGTCTAATTTTTGATTGAATTCCTATGTTCTTTTTTTGTTGTTGTAGATGTCGCAGGTCTGTCCGAAAACCTTTTTCATCTTACATACAATACAAGTAATGCTCTCGGGTGACTAGCCGAGTTATAGAAGTGTTATAATAATCACACAATATTTCGGCACTCTGATTCAGAGTGCCGAAATATTGTGTGATTATTATAACACTTCTATAACTCGGCTAGTCACCCGAGAGCATTACTTGTATTGTCAACGCCGAGAAAGACTTCGTAATTATATACTTTTTCATCTTGTTGAGTTTTTTGTTGTGCCTTCTTTTCGAGTCCTGTTGGACTGATAATTTCACATAAATGTTTAAACTCTGTTGATTTTCCCATATTTTGTGTCCAGTGTTTTTATGTTCAGTTTGTGTGCCCAAAAAAAAAACCAGTTTCCTCAAAGGAAATTTTTAGTCTAATTATTTCTTCCATTTATATATATACACGATATTTTTAAGAAAATGTTTTTTATACCGTTTCGTGGTAATCCCATTCCGTTGCGGCGACATCTGATGTTATATCGACACCTAACCAGAGTTTGTCATAAAAGCCGATAACTGACATTTGAGTACCAATAGAAGAACAACCAATGAGAGAAATATTTTTTTTAACTGCTTAACGTCTCTTAACAGCGAGGCTTTTAGAGACTGGAAAGGATGGGGGCAAGGAATGGGAAGGAATTCGGCCATGGCCTTTTGAAGGAAGCATCCCGGAATTTGCCTGGAGTGATTTGGGAAACCATTGAAAACCCAAATCTGGATGCCCGGACGGGGATTCGAACCGCCGTCCTCCCGAATGCGAGACCAGAACGGAGAGAAACAGACGTGCTGTAGTCAACAGACGCACTTTCGAAAAATAAAACCCTTTTCTTTAAGGTATTCTGAAAGAAAACGATTATAAGCTCCGGACTTTAGAAGAGCCATTTCTGCAAAATTTATGAACCGATCAGGAAATCGTTTAGAAACAACAGCGAAAGAGGCCATAGTGTTTGAAACTCCGGAAGAAATCGCCTTCTGGTGGCGGTAACACTTTGTTTTTATGTGCTGTTCCTTTCCCGCCCCTTTTGCATAAACAGGCACGACAAAGCACTCTCGAGAAAAGCGAGAAATAATCTACACCATCGTCTACAGTGTAGCAAATCCTATTTAATTTCCAAAAGTATACAAAATGTGTGATCTTTCCTGGGTCACCACTTCCATGCCGGACGGGTGTATAGATTTATGTGGAAATTGAGGGAAAGTCATTTTTTTTTTGCTTATGGCTTTACGCCTCGTAGAAGCGGGAAAGAATAGGGGTCAAGGAATGGAAAGGAAATCGGTCATGGCCTTTTGAATGAACCATCAAGGCATTCACCTGGGCTGATTTAGGGAAACCATGGAACACCCATATGTGTATTGGTGGACGCGGATTCGAACCGTCGTCCTCCCAAATGCGAGGCCAGGGCGTTTCAGTCCACCCTGTTTGCTTGGTCTCATAATGTTGTTTTCGCGCTGAACTACAGCATAAATGTCGGTATCGTTTATGCCATGAAATTCCAGTTTTGTGATATTCAACATCTCATCAACACAAGTTCATTAAATACGATCTTTGTTGAAGGAAGGAAAATGGGAGCCGGCTAGTAAAAAAGAACCAAGAAATCTTCGGCTTAACCTACAATTTTTAGAATCGAGCGTGATGGGTGAACATCGCTTTCGGGAGGGCGCAAGCTCGAATTCCTGTCCGACCATCCAAATTTCGGTTTTCGATGGTTTCCAGAAATCAATGCAGGTGAATGCCGGTATGGTTCCTTCAAAAAGGCCATGGTCGAATTTCTTCCAGTTCCTTGCTCCAATTTCGTCTCCCGCCTCTAATGACCTCGACATCGACGAGAACTAAAGCCATAAAAAACGCTTTTAAAGGCCGGTCTACGCGTAACGTCTTGACTGATGTTTTACTTGATCAGGCAAGACGTCAAGTAAACCTGACCAAAAGCTCGTGTCCACATTCTTACGTTTTTAGTTTCATTAAAAGCATTGATGCGGTATTACTTTTAGTGGTTATTTCACTATGTGTGATGAGATTAAGAAGTAAAAATGGTCTAGAAGGTGGTTGCTAAACAGGAAAAGGTTCTTTCATCTGAATTTGCTTCGGGAATTACGTCGTGAACCTGAAGAATGTCTTAAAGCCCATTCACACTAGCGGTCAGGTCAGGTCAGGTCAGCTAACAATCCAGGATAGCATTCACACTAGCGGTCAGCTCAGCTCAGGTCAGGCCAGATCAAGTCGTAGACGAGGCCATTTCATTTCAGTTGCTCATAGTGAACAATGCCGTTTTCTACCCCCAACGTCAATTAAATCGCAATGATTTTGGATCAAGAGCCTAAAAATACGTCAAGATCAAAAAGAGGATGGTTCTGAGTGTATCCAGAGTTTCAAGCGCAAACAGATAAAGAGAAAAAAGAATGCTAACTACCGGTTATGCCGTGAGAGACGAGTTGTGCGAAATACTTTTGATATTTTAGGGCTCAAAGATTTCGAATTTATTTTAGAAAAATTAATTCTGCTCCAGGATTAATTGATAACATCATTTTAGCAACATGTATTTTGCACAATTATTTACGGAAGGATAAAATTTCATGCCATTTAGAAAGTGAATTTCACGATGAGAGAGAAACCCTACTTTACAAATATTATTTGTTTTTGTGCTAACGCTGGTACAGAAGCATTTGATTCAAAAAATATATTCACAATATTTTTGTTAAATTCGGAAACAGGATCTGTATCTTGACAGTACTAAAATGTGTAATAATATTTGAATTTATATTAAAGTTTGCCGACTTTATAATAATCAGAAATAACGTACTGTTAAAACATTCATTTTTTATTTATTACTCTTTTTTATTGCTTACGAGCATAGTTTTCAGACGGTCGCCGCCCATTTGATCTGACCTGACCTAACCGTTGCTGGTTCACACTAGCGGCCAGCTCAGCTCAGTTCAGGTCTTGACCGTTGTTGATCGGTGGCGGCGCGATCTTCAGTTTGACCTGCCTTTCCCCGACCTGAGCGGTCCGCGTAGTGTGAATGCTCCCATTGGATTACGAGTATAGCGATTTTTGACCTGAGCTGAGCTGACCGCTAGTGTGAATGGGCCTTTAATTATTTACGAATGATTGCTTCATTAATGATCCAAATAATAATGCTACGAGAAGGAGAATCTCACCCCATGAGAGACCGACTGATATGTTAAGATTTGTAGTAACAAGATCTACCACGTTGTCATTCCAGGTATTACTCAGGGCGCTAATAACCTCGATGTTGACGCGCCCAAAAGCCCTAACAACAACAAGACTGTAATGTCGAAACAATCTCAAGACCTTGAGTTCACAGCTGTAATGTCGCAAATGTTAGCCCATACCAGAAACTTCTCAAGTTGTATACGAAATGTTGAAAACAGGAAGTGTACTCAAAATACAACTGCGGAGAGGTGGACTTGTTTCGGAAGATACGAAACGTGTAAATAACACATCCAAGATCTAATTTAATAACCAAGGATCAGGAAATTGGCAGAACAACGCTGTAATTCTTTCAGGCGAATTGGATAAATAAAATAATTTTGAAAAGAATAATTATTTCTTTCTTCATATTTAACACTGCTACTGTCTAGCAATTAAATAAATCTACTTTTTTTATAGAGAGAAGGTTTGTAAATATCATTGGCACCAACACCAAAACGTGTCGACATCTTAACTTTTAGCATCCCTTTACAAAACACTGAATTAAAAGTATTCTTTATTTTTTTCATATCCGTTTCCTTTGAATCTCGAAGATACACTTTGCCGCATCTATCAACCAATGCATATGCTTGATTTTCTTGTCTCGGTCAGTGTAGTCATTGCAAGTATTTAACTTGCGGCATACAAGGATAACTAGTATTCAACTCAATGAATTCCGTAAACAAACTACGTGACTACTATGTAAATTGAGACTTTCCCGGCGCGGCGTATTGATTCAATTAAAGTTTCACGGGTGTCCAGCCGGATGGTGTCATAAAACGACGATGTTTCGACAACCTGCTCGGTTGTCTTCATCAGGTCTATTTAGATGTTGCTTCTCGAAATCACAGTCTGTTTGTGATTTCGAGAAGCAACATCTAAATAGACCTGATGAAGACAACCGAGCAGGTTGTCGAAACGTCGTCGTTTTATGACACCATCCGGCTGGACACCCGTGAAACTTTTACGTGACTAGTGTCGTAGATTCGAAAAGAACACAGCGTAAAGTGTTTTCAAAAAGAGAAACAAAATAATAGTTATTTTAGTTCCGCACAAGCTGAAAGATTAAAGACTTAAGAGAAAGCGTCAGTCAAGACCGAAAACAATGCTCCCGGCGATCCGTTTGCTGGAGTCGTCCGCCTTCATTCAGTTCAGGTAGAACGTCGGTTTTGCTGTTCTCACACAATGTTTTGTCTGTTATGTTTTACCTGATCAAGAAAACTTTCCGTCGAGTCGTTACGTGTAGACCAGCCTTTATGCCCCGGCTACACGCTCCGTCTTGCATGTGCAGGTAAAACTGCGAAGAGAAAACTCTTTTGCAAGTCAACTATTGTACTAGCGTATTGGGACCATTCCTATTTATAATTCTAATGAATAATTGTGTTGATTGTTTACTATCAAAAATTAGATTGTTTGCAGATGACATAATGTGCTACATATAAAAGGATCAAAACGGATGAGGATTGTAAAGAGTTGCAGGGTGATCTGGATAGGATATCTAGTTGGGTTGGTAAACATGGATGAAAATAAATGCAAAGAAGAGTCATCTTATTAGATACACAAATAAAAACTTAAGGTTTATTATGATTATGAGGTGGGGAAAGAATTGCTTATTGAAGACTTGAAATGTAAATATCTTGGCATTACATTTGTTAACAACCATAACTGGGCAGATCACATTGGACAGGTAGTAGGAAAAGGTTTCAAAATTCTGCATTTCTTGGAGAGGGTGATGAGGGGATGTACGAGAGAATTAAAGGAATTTGTTAGAAAACTTTGGTCAGACCTTTGCTTGAATATGGTAGTGTAGTATGGGACCCACATTTTGAGTATCAAATACAAGAGTTGAAGAAAGTGCAAAGAAGGGCTGCTAGATTGGTTTCTGGAAATTATCGCAGAACGCAATCAGTAAAAGATATGATAAAAGAGATGGAATTTGGACTCATTGGAAGACAGAAGGAGGGTTAAGAGGCTCATGGGAGTGTACAAGGCGTATATTGGTGTAAGAATTGAAAGTAATGCATGGAAGGGAAAAGATGACCATGACCACAAGCTGCTACTCGATTTCAGGCACAAGGATGTAGGAAGATTCTCCTTTTTAGGTAAGGATGTCAGGGGGTTGAATAAGTTACCAAGAGAAATGATGAATAATTTGCCAAAACGTTGAAAGAATTTAAAGTTAAAATTTGTAAAGGATAAATGTAGGTGGATGCAGAAAAGGGGGAAGTTGGGTGTTTAGTATAATCGCCACCGGAGCTGTCCATTTCAATTTAATTAATTTAAAAGCCGCTCTTTCGAGTTTGCACGCGCTACCATGTTCCTGTCCACATGCTCCGTCTTGCATGCGCAAACTAGTTTGTGCAGGTAAGAGCGCGCGCAAGATGGAGCGTGTAGCCGGGGCATTAGGTATCTGACACTACTGATTACTCATTTAAATGATCAAAGGATACAGCCTAAAAGACCAATAATGGCGTCGGTTAAGGACTTGGTACCGCGGCGGTCTTTTCTCTTGAAGTGTAGCAGGACGTTAAGGACAACGTGACCTGATTGGTTCCCAAAGCACGTAGGCCCTCTCCCCCTATGTCTTCGTGATCTTGGACTGAGGGGATTTGCCGCTGTCCCCTACTCGACAACTCTCTCTCTCTCTTTATTTCTTCGCCCGCAATCCCAGAAATAAACCAGAGGACTGACTCCACTGCGGTGCTGTTACTGAAATGTCGCTCTCGGAATCGAAAGAGATTAATCGCCTAAAACATCCCGGAGAATCTTCCGCCATCTAGTGCGTAGCGTTATGATAAGGGTTTGGATCTTTAGGATAAGTCATATTTTTTTCCTGCCTTCTTTATTACCTGAAATGTTGCATTAAACATTGATTCAACGTTTCTGATTATATTTAAATGCATTTTACGCGTATATAGCATATGAGTGCATATTCAGACAATTTTCCTAGTTTTTGTCATATTTCGATAATATTTATGGTCTTAGGGTCATAAAGGAATTGGGTTACAAAACTTTGGTCAAACCATTGCTCGAATATGGTAGTGTAGTATGGGATCCTCATTTTACGTATCAAATACAGGAGTTGGGGAGGGTGCAAAGAAGGGCTGCTAGATTTGTTTCTGGAAATTATCGCACAATGCAATCAGTGATGGATATGATAAAGGAGCTGAAATGGGATTCATTGCAAGACAGGAGGAGGATGAGAAGGGTCATGGGAGTGTACAGGGCATATACTGGCGATGAGGCATGGAAAGATATTGCAATAGGTATGAAAAGTAGTGCATGGAAGGGAAAAGATGACCATGACCACAAGCTGGCACTCGATTTCAGGCACAAGGGTGTGGGAAGATTCTCTTTTTAGGTAAGGGTGTCAGGGATTGGAATGAGTTACCAAGAGAAATGATGAATAATTTACCGAAAACTTCGAAAGAATTTAAAGATAAAATTTGTAGAGGCAAAATGTAGGTGGGTGCAGGATAGGGGGAAGATTGGTGTGTAGGGAAATTGCCACCGGAGCCTGTGCTCCATTGCAATTAAATTAAATATTTTGAGCAAAAATCTGGTTTTTTTTTTATAGTACCGTAAATTCACTAGGTTCGTTGGGAGATGAGGCTTAAACACTGAATCTTTCACTACACCAGACACACATATACACACTCACACACTCTCACATGCAAAATGCATGGGCTTAGGCCTGTTACTACAGACTGATGTGAATAAAATTCAAGCACGACATTAGCTTGATGAGGAGAAATTAAGATAATTATTCACAGAACTGTACTTCTGATATACAAGTGGGGGGAATAAAACTAATTATCACTGTGGTCAGAATTGACAAGTCAAGAATTAAAGTTATACATTATTGTAACTCTCTAAACATAATGTTCCACCCGTCATTTATCTCGACAATGCAGCAGAAGCATGCCTGTGTCGATCAGCTTCAATCAATATCTCAATAAAATATCCTCATTCATCGTTAAATCTGCAGTGGATCAGTGAGTAGACCTACACCATGCCGAAAATAAAATTTTCTGAAAGTGCGAAGTTACGTAAGGGAATTTAGAGACGAATGTTTTAGTACAGATGAAAGAGGTCTACTCTGTAAAACGATTTAAAATTTATTTTCCCAATGGTGCAGCGAGTGCACGGAAACAAATTATGTTGTCTACATGAAAGAAAAACTACTAGATAAAATAAATGATGTTCAAGTGAGCATCTTTTGATTTATAGTAAATTTAAATGTATGGTCGTATTTTGTCATTTTTAAGTCATATTTCCTCGTTTTTAAGGTCTTATTTGCCTGCATATTTCTTTATTTTTTAGGTCATAAATATCCGAACCTTAGTTATGATTAATTAGAAGTGGTGGGTAAGCGGTAACGTTTGCTTCTGGCATTCCGAAAGTTCCTGTTTCTTGCCCGGTTGGGCCAGTCAGATTTCAGCTTTCCATCGTTCACTCCAGACAAATGGCGGTATCTTCTTCTTTACAACATATTCGTAATATCGCGGGTCGGCTTCCTTTGATGAGTCTCAGTAACACAACAATAGCACGGTCAAATTTATTTTTACGGCCGGATGCCCTTTCTAACGCCAAACATTTTATTCCTGCAGCCAGATCGTACTTCTTACTAACGGAAGAATTGTCATCTATCTGCGAAATATGTAACTTTTCGAGCCTTAAAAGAGCTCTGCTTTGTTCATGTGAAGCACGCTAAGACGCTCCGTGGTTCGGATTCCACGTAGAGCTGTCGGTCCCCTTTCCCCGGTAGGATTGTGGGGTTATGTCGAGTGTTGGCACCTTATGAAAACAAAAGCCGCTAGACCTAGTCTAAAAACTCACTAGATTAAGGGATATTTAGAACTAAAAGATTCGCTAGAAATCGCTAAATAAAATAAAGGAAAATGGTAATGTAAGTAATATAAAAATATTTTAATTAAATTCAACATAATATTTTATTAAAATCAACATCAAAATTTTCAGTTGGTATTTATTCTTCATGAGCTTGGTCTATCGTTGGAGTTACAGAACTTGGAGATGTGAAAGGATGACATGAATCGTCAGTCTTAGTTTTAAAAGAATGTTTGCATCTTTACTAATTGCAACAATCACATCAGCCAGAAGATCGTAACTGTAGCCCTTTTTTCACAATTTTTAACTGATTCCTTATATAAAAAGAAAGCTATTCGTATTTGCAGCCATCCAATTTCTCAATTTATTTTTAACAATGTTTTTTGTACTGAAAATCCTCTCTACTGCGGCATTCGATTGAGGAAGTGATAAAGCGAATATGGCTAGATCAGATAATTCCAAAAAGGTATTTATTCTAGCAGCATTCTTGTATTTTCTAAGTTCAGCCCAAAATTCAATGATATTGTTTGCAGTGTTCCATTCAAGATAAGTAATGTCATTGCTGTAGGGGTTTGTCATTTTTTTCGTCATCAAATCCGAATTCTGAGGCAAGATCTACTATTTTGTTGTCTTCGCCTTGGCGAAGAGTATTTTCCACACTCAAGAGACACATTTTCTCCCAAATAATGTTTATTTTTCGAAACACTGCAAGGTTGAACATCACTAAAAAAAAAACAAATATTTTTTAGTGATAACATTTTTATGAACATCGATGTCGAACTTCAAAATTCACTAAATTTAGCGACAAAAGCACTAAGGTGGCAACATTGGTTATGGCAGCCATGACAGAGGCGCATGCGCGGCTAATCGAAACTCTGTCACTCGGCGGCCGAACAATCCTTCAGGATCTCCCGGCAAACAATGCAACACGCGTTTACCTTTTTATGTTGAGCGTTTGATAAGTGTATTTTTTGTTTGTGAAATGTGTGGTTTATGAGGTGAAGATTGGAACCGTCCTAGCATTCGTCTAGATGACTGCGGAAAACAGCCTAAAAACCGCAATCAGGACGGCTGGTACACGGGGACCAGGACACGTTGTACCTCCTCGATCCACTGCGGGGCGCCTCTGAGTAGTGAGCCGCACTGGCGGGTAGACGAATGCCGGTACACGGGGACCAGGACACGTTGTACCTCCTCGATCCACTGCGGGGCGCCTCTGAGTAGTGAGCCACACTGGCGGGTAGACGAATGCCGGTATGTTTCATAAAAAAAAAAAAATCATGGCCGACTTCACTCTCGTTTTTCCCCCCTCAATTCTATCTCGGCCACAATGCCTGAATTAAATATATATACATATTTTTTTATTATTATTTAACTGCTTAACATCTCTTAACAGCGAGGTCTTTAGAGACGGGAAAGGATGGGGGGCAAGGAATGCGAAGGAATTCGGATATGACCTTTTTGAAGGAAGCATCCCGGCATTTGCCTGGAGTGATTTGGGAAACCACGGAAAACCCAAATCTCGATGCCCGGACGGGTATATACATATTCAATGAATTACTCGAGCCTAGTCGAAATTCAGCTACAGTGTCACAATTAGTTGCGAAAGAGGTAGTAGTTAAGGGATCTTAATTACTAGCACTTTTCGAAGTTGTCAACGGAAGTCGAACTGAGCCCGAGGATTCAGCTAAATGAAAACTGATTTGCTTAGATATCTTGTAACTTCTTAGTATAATCTTGAAGATTTGTTTGCCATGTCTAGGTTTCAGGCCTGATTATTGTATATGAAACCTTGTAAGCTGTCAGAAATTATACGGTAAGGAAGCAGGGAATCTGTACAGTGTCTAGTCCTAATGTGTTACAATATAGGTTCCCAAAGAGGAGGGGGGGCAAGATAAGTCGGGAGGTGGAGGGGGGAGGGG
Organism: Vandiemenella viatica; assembly: GCA_031002005.1. NCBI lineage: Eukaryota > Metazoa > Arthropoda > Insecta > Orthoptera > Morabidae > Vandiemenella > Vandiemenella viatica. The sequence goes on from CM061918.1 coordinate 74,945,402, forward strand.
GGGGGTGCGAGGTAGCTTCGCCGACTGCGTGGACCGTCGACCCCTTGACAGAATATTTGCCTTCTTATCGTCCCCCACAAGAATTTAATAAAAACATTAAACCATTTTTAGAATTTCTGATGCTAAGCAATAAGGAGGCCTGCATAACAAATCAAACAAAGAATTTATAAAATCCACCCAATAACATTAACAGAAAAAAAAGATACTTTCCACTATAATTATAATCTCAAATAATTGGAACAAAACTTTGGATAGATGGAATAAATTTCGAATAAAGACCTGCCAGAAAGATTTGATGGTTGTTATACTGTTTTAACTTGTCACGTAGCGATGGATCCAACTTCCTAAGGCACTCTTCAACTCTCAATACTGTTACTATCACCCCTTGACAACCACCTTACCTCAGTGAGCAAAAGTAATTGGTTGAAAGTTTCATCATTTACTTCACATGACTCCGCAAACAGACGGGAATTGAGAGGATGAGCTTCACTTTTATTTATTGACCTGATTTTTACTAGAAAATTCCTATTTATTCCAGTACTGTTTAATAGATCCTCTTTATTATTAATCGACCCCCTTTCGACCCCCCTGTATTAATCGACCCCGGGAGATCTCTTATCGACCCCAAGGGGTCGGTATCGACCACTTTGGGGACCCCTGATCTACACCGTCGGACGTAATAACTATCCTTCACCGCCTTTGATTTAACATCACATGCTTAATTAGTATGCTCTGAGATGTCATATTAGTCCTGAAAAGTATACCTTTGTTTTGACGGAAGGGTGCCGTGGTATGAAAAGCTTCGGGAACCCCTATGCTATAGTTATATTCCTGGTTAAGAAATGTGTTCGAGATACTTTAATTTGTTAGGTGAGTTTGTTTATTTAAAGAGTGTTTTCTTTTTTCAAGCGCACCGTTATAGGAAAGTCATTACTTAAATCGTGACAGTCACGAAATTTTTTTCCAACATGTGCCAACACTGGAAATAAAGTATACACGCACGGAAGCTTGCGGAATGATTTCTCAATGTCAGCTTCAAAAAGGGCTGTGGTATAGCCTTTTTTTAGTTATGGCTTTACGCCTCGTCAAAGTCGAAGGTCATTTAGGAGGGGTATAGGACTGTGGACAAGGAACGGGAAGGAATTCGGCCATGGACTTTTGAATGGTTGCTATGAGATAAGATCAGAGAAATAAGGTGCCGTACTGATGCTTTTATTAATTCTTTCTTTCGTCGTGCCATTCGGGATTGGAATGCCCAGAGTAGATATTACTTTTGATGCAAAGCACCCTTTGCCACACACAGTTTTGTGAATTACAACGCTCGGACCTGGTATTCCGGAGGACGTAGGATCAAATCCCTGTCCGCCATCGGTTTACTACGGTTTCCTTAAGTCACTCCACACAAAAGCTGGTATGGTTCCTTCAAAATTTCATTGCGGAATTCCTTCCCGTACCTTGTTCCGAATCCTTTCTGCTTATAATAACTTCGATGTTCATTACGTGTAAGTATGTAAAAGACCTATCTTCGCTCGGCGCGTTTGGATTTCTGTTCAGTACGCAAGATTTCAACAAAATCTTCAGAGAAGTTTGTGAGAAACTAATTTTACCTATACACAAGAGTTGCTCATATAACAGTATTAGATTGTAGAGATTAGTTATATAGACTGTCTAATATTATAATAAGCAACTGTGTCAGCTATGATGTCGTTTGTCACGGCATGACGTAATTTTATTACGCCGCGCAATGACGTCACGCTCTTGGTAATGCGCCTTATTTAATAACATTTCCAAGCATCCGCGAATAAATTAATACAGAAGACTGAAATAAAAGTATCTATTGCGTTAAAATGGACATATCAATCATTAGATGATTATATTTACACAATATTCTTTTGATATATACAAGAATTCCTTAAATTCTTTGTCCATAGATATGTAAGATAAAAGCTTCGTATTTCGAGCATCAACGTAGCGAAAGTTTCAGTTAGATTTTTACTTAGTATGGATCAGAATTACAACTGGAATTTGACGTTACGGCAGAGGGCATGAATAATTAAGTTTAATAAAAAATAATTTAAAAAGTGTCCTATAATTGAAATATTAATTAGTTTGAACGGAAACAGTTGCACACTGATTGCGATCTGAACATATTATACAACACTTAAAACAAATATTACTTGGCATAATGTAAGTTTATAAGATTTATTTTAATTTCATTTGCTTTCACTGTGTAACATTACTGAGTCTATTATTTCAGCAACTGTGTCTGCCATTCAAACGTTTTAATATCAGTCTGAATCACGGATAACAAAAAAGAAATGTGTAAAAACCCTGTAAGATTTTTGATCAAATTTATATCGCTACGCATTATTGCCACTAAAACGCGGTACAGTTCACGTATTAATATGCGTGATATTGAAGTATTGTTCTTCTGGCGGCAAGTTTATCGTCGTATGCGGTTAGGTTAAAATGCAACCTGGACCCGGATGGAAACGGTAACCTTTTGCTACAGTGCAAGGCACGAGAAGTTACATTGAATTTTATATTTTATAATAATTTTATTTAGTTAAGCAATTGCTAAGTCATGAAGTGTCAGAACACTGAAAGAAAAGTATGTATTTCGTTTAAACTGCCATATTACTTGTCAGTTTATTTTCATTTTTTTTTCATTTTATTTTTTAACTGAAATCATTATAAGGTTTGAATGAAAGAAGTTCCAAATTTATCGCGATATATGTTGCCTAAACCACAATTAAATATTGCGTGGCATAGCGTAAGTTGTTAAGATTTATTTTTAGCATTCTTCGTTTTAACTGGGGTCATTATTTCAGTCGACGTAAGTTGTCTCAGCCGTTAAAATATCGATCTTCTTCACAGGTATTAAGTGTAAGAACCTGTAAAGATTTTTTGGATCAAGTTTATATCGTGATGCATGATAACACTGACATGCAACACAGGGAATTCGCGCGAATTGAAACTTTACTTTTCTAACAGCAATATTAGTAGAGATTGTTGTTAGGCTGAGATGGACCAAGTTGACAACTGAAGCTTTCTGCTACAGTACAAGGGACGATAAATTACGATGCGCTTTGTTTTATAACAATTCTATTTAGTTAAGCAACATGCAGAGAAATAAATTACCATAACACTCCGTTAAGCCCGCCATGTTTGGCCGGCTTTGAGTCTAGTATATTATAAAAACCTTACTTAGTCCACAGTCAGAAGGTTTGTTGGATCCTCCAGGATCCATACTAAGCCATTTGGTCAGAGGTTCCTTTCCTGCGGAACTTACCGTTTAACGTGGAATCCGAATCACGGAACGACCTAGCATAGCTCATATGATCGAATAGAACTCTTAAAAATTCTTGGCCGCTCCGGGTTTTGAACCCAGGACCGCAGCCAGAATTTTTTGAGAGCCTTAATCACATTTGAACTGCCAGACCACTACTATTTGTTCAATATAATTCCTACCTACCCACATACTAAGAATTACAATCGGTTAAATAAAATTCATAAATGCCTTTAGGTCAACTTTTTATTTTAAATAATCAGCTATATTATGGTTTTTATTAATTTTCTCTTTGTGGCTATCATTAATTATAGGCTAAGTTTTTTTTATTAAACTACTACTTCCTTCCATACATTGTTGCAGGTATTTCGATGATTTTCTTATGTACCATACTTGGCCAATTTACTTTAGAAAATGCCATATACAACATGCCATGCATAAAAACTGGTGATCTTAACTCCACTCCAACAAATTCAAAAGTTTGGTCTCTAGCTTTATGTAGGCCTATGGTTATGGAAAATGCGGCTCTTACTGGAAATTGGTTTCGCTACGTGGTACATCCGAGTTGACCTTTCAATGAATCAAGAGTGATTCTGGGAATATGTACTTCTTTGCCGAATTGTTCACCAGCAATGATTTTTGCCTTCATTATGTTGTTGCACAGAAGTGTCACACTGAGTCTTACACCTTTACATAGACCTTCTGATACATAGAAATTACGCAGTAGCATTATAAAAGCTTTTTTTTCAATTTCACTTCGTGTGGTGGCAAGTCTAAGATGTTGGCAGTACTAAGAAATTCTGTTGTAAATTCGAGTATCTTCAGGTTAGTCTTTCATCGAATCATGGCTACAGTAGATTTTGTACTCTTCGGAAAGTTTGGAAACGATGTTATCGTTAATTCTGTCAAAATCGTTATTGAGCGGAACGAGTATTGTTTTCACACCCTCATAATTTACACTGGCAAAGCAGTTACCAAACACTTCATCAACTATATTGTTATTTGAAATATTTTGCAGTAAATCGATTTCTTCTATGGAATTTAATGGCAGTTCGCCGTTTCCTAACTTATGTATGTTGCTAACTTGTTGGCAATATATAATAATATTATCAATTATATAGTAGGCCTAATATTGACATTACTAATAAGTGTATGTACTGTTCCACATCCCCGAGATTATTCTCACATCGGATCAAAGTGAACATATCTATGTATCTATCTATCTATCTATCTATCTATGTAAATAATCAGCAGATTTTCGTTGCTTTATATCAACGCGATTGGTTTATTGTAGTTTAAACGTCTTAAAAAGGTACTATAAAGAACATTGCTTAATAAAAAGATCTAATAGCCCAGTTTCACTTGCTCGTGGCCGTACAGGCAAACATTGGCAAAAATCTCCACTTAGTACTATTACCTTTCTACCGAAAGGGAGATCTGCATTTCCAGTGGACCGTAAAAATTGATCAATGTTTTGCAGTCCAAATTTAGGAAGCATCGGAGAATTTCTACCAGTACCTTGTTCCGAATCCTTTCTGCCTGCAATGGCCTCGACGTCCATTATGTGTAATCTAATATTATAATAAGCAACTGTTTATCATCTATGACGTCACCTGTCACGCCATGACGTCAGTCTATGACGTCGCGCAATGACGTCACGCTTTGCGCCATTGTTCTTGGTTATGACGTT
>CM061918.1:74951380-74982974 GCA_031002005.1 Vandiemenella viatica
CACTGTGTTGTTAGGCTACAGAGTATGCCTGTCCTGTATGATACAATTCAACTCATGCCAAACAGGTGGACATTGCACTTAACGACACCTGCAGATTCATAACAGGCTACTTTGGTCAGTATTTCTCACATTGTAAGATCGTCCTTCTAGACTGGTCTTATATACTGAGTTTCGAATTGGTGTCTTTTTCGTTTTCTCTTTAGCTGATCTCATAAATTTAATTTCACATTCCTTAAAATTACTCGCTACTCCTCTTTTTATTTCATAGTTCTCTGAACTGTTTTCGTGACTGGTTGGATATATGACGTGTACGCCACACATGGTTCAGCAGTAAATAACACCAGGTATACAGTACTAACTCGAATTACCAGATATCTCAAAAGCAGAATGAAACTAAAGGATTAGATTAAGATACGAAGGGCCGAAGTTTTTCAAAGGTTTTTCCGTCTAGGTGCTCTATTTTGTGTTAAGGGGACGAGGAGTTGCACTTTGATGTAAACTTTCCAGAGACCCGGTTGACATGGTGGGTGCGTAGTGCGATTATTCATCGCATCCTTATCGCCAAACCTTAAATACAATAAAAATCACCTCTCGTGCCGCATTGCTCCGGGGCAACGCAGCAACTCCCACGGGGCGTTTTAATTATAAATTGCAACTGAGTCGTATTGATTGCTACATTTCAACAAGAGAGAGTGGTATGAGATATTATCGACTTCACAACAGGTAGCTGAGTCACTCATAAACTTCTATTACGCAAAATATGAAATGAATTTTAAAATTGGCGGTCTCCCCTTGTAGGGGACTGTACACGAGCAAATTGTTTGTCAAATTTTAGGCGTTTGTCAAACTATATGATCGTCTGCGGAATTGTTTGACGCGTTTATCAAACAATTTAATTAATTTAATTGCAATGAAGCACAGGCTCCGGTGGCAATTTCCCTACACCACCATCTTCCCCTATCCTGCACCCACCTACATTTGCCCTCTACAAATTTTATCTTTATATTCTTTCAAAGTTTTCGGTAAATTATTCATCGTTTCTCTTGGTAACTCATTCCAATCCCTGACACCCTTACCTAAAAAAGAGAATCTTCCCACACCCTTGTGCCTGAAATCGAGTGCCAGCTTGTGGTCATGGTCATCTTTTCCCTTCCATGCACTACTTTTCATACCTACTCCAATATCTTTCCATGCCTCATCGCCAGTATATGCCCTGTACACTCCCATTAACCTCCTCATCCTCCTCCTGTCTCGCAATGAATCCCATTCCAGCTCCTTTATCATATCTGTCACTGATTGCATTCTGCAATAATTTTCAGAAACAAATCTAGCAGCCCTTTTTTTTACCCTCTCCAATTCCTGTATTTGATATGCAAAATGAGGGTCCTATACTACACTACCATATTCGAGCAATGGTCTGACTAAAGTCTACGTGTTTGACGTGTTTCATGGAAATTTTGGTTGATGGCATGTTTTACGGCATATTTCATTTAATGCTTCGCAAGTTTCAATGATAATTTGCTCTCTACGAGGTGCAATGCAGGACTGAAATTTTAAATCATAAAAATAAGTGCCACTAGCTTGGTACCTAAACGTTATTGATAATCTTTGAATAGCTGGTACAGATTTGCGCATAACGGTGTCCATTTTCTCAACGTGAGGACGTAGTAATTTTAGAAATTCTGTAAAAGTTTTGTGGTTCGTTTGAAGGAGGTTAGTGCAATCATCTGGTTCTGTGCGTATAAATTTTCTGTGTATTTTTTTCTTTTAATTTCAACTATTCTTTAGATCTAGACCAGTGTTACTCAAACTTTTTAGATCCACGTACCCCATACAATTCCCCATACGCTGGCGAACCCTTTACTAGCGACAATAAGCAATATTCACCATTGTACGTATTATACCCATGAGATAACCAGTCCGCCATTGCGGAAATTTTTTCGCGAACCCCCGACGATGAACTGGTGAACTCCTAGGGGTTCGCGCGTACACCACTTTGAGACACCCTGAGCTAGAACAAAGGCTACGGCTTTCGCAATTTCGTCGAGTGTGCAGGCCTCAATGCCGCAAGTCAGCACAGGATGAATGCACTGGTCGTTAGCTATTTTCTTTAGGTTTGTGGGCATATTATATTAGAGAGTAGTAGAATACCTCCAAAAAGCTTGCCACCCCAGGTCGATGCAACGGAAAATTTCAAATCTTACAGCTCCTCTCATATTTACAAGCTGGCCAAGTTAAATTCACTCACTGAAATTTTCTAAACATCGATTGTTTAGTTGTGGCCCTTTTGCTTGACATAACTTTTGCTAGGTTCATGTTCAGAGTGCTTGAGGCAACGCCAAAAATGCTTTATCTGTAGTGCTTATTGCATTACGCATCACGTTTGGAATAAGGAAAGTACAGGACGGAGCCGGATTAAAACAGCGCGGGGCCCTTAGTAAAGTTTTAACCGTCCGAGGCAGTGGTACGCGGTTTTCTAAAAAAAAAAAAAAAAATATTAAAAAAAAAGAAAAGAAAAGGCGCCTATCTTGCCTTACGGGGAGGCCCCCGAGAATCCTAGACGCGGCTGAGCCTCCCCTCCCCCCAGAAGGCGCCGGGCTCCCTCAAGGCTCTGGTCCTCCCCAGTAGATGTTGGGCCCCAGAAGGCGTGGGCCCCCCAGAGGAAGCGGGGCCCCCAGAAGGTGCGTGGTCCCCAAAAGATGTGGGCCCTCCTTTAAGGCGCGGGACACCAGAAGGCGCGGGATCCCCAGAAGAAACGGGGCCCCCAGAAGGTGCGGGGTCTCCAGAAGGCTCGGGTCCCCCACAAGAAGCGGGGCCCCCAGAAGGTGCGGGGTCCCCAGAAGATGCTGGCCCTTCCATAAGGCGCGCGGCCTGTAACATTTGCTAACTATTGTTACATGGCTAATCCGGTACTGCTACAGGCAAGTTTGAGAAATTCGTTTGATCTTTGGTTGGAGCATTTGCGCAATTGTTTGACGAAAACGTGAAGTTTGACCAACAAATTTGTGAAATAAATGTGACGGTGTGCAGGCCCCTGTATTGTGGTACTCACCTCTGCGAGGAACTCTGTGGGGGCCGAAGACACGGACTCGTCGGCGTCCGTGTACTCGCTGAGGTCCTCGGCGCTCGCCGACTTCTCCAGCGACAGCTGCGGGGGCGGCGTGGGGGGCGGCTGGCCGGGGGCGGTGCCCGCCGCCGCGGGGCCGTTGTTGTTGTCCATCACTGCGGCACACACAAGCACACGCACGTAACAACGCCCTCACCTGGGCCGGCGTAATGAACTACTCGAGTGGGGAGAGGGACAGGGAGGAGCTGCCACGTGTACAGTCTACTGCCACGGGCATGTCCGTAGAACATTCTACCGTGTAGTAACCTTTTCCACACATTACGCACAAAGATCGTCCCGTACGATAGCAAACTGATAGCGAAGCCATACAACCTGGTCAAAACTATAAATAACTAGTCGACCCGGCAATGTTTCGCTATTGCTGGACTTGAGTACAATAGAGATGTACAAAATAGTTTTTAAAAAGCATTTAAAAACAAAATGCAAATACTTTCTTGTTTTTTCTATTTCAAATAAAAAATATAAAATGGTTTGAAAAATTAGTATTTAAATACAAAATGCAAAATAGGTATTTTGAAAATACTTTTCTGTTCATTTATTACGTGTGTAATTTTTCACTTAATTCATAGATTTTAACACCACTGCTTCTTCAGAAAAGACATCCTGCATGTTTATTCTATGAGGCCTCAATATAATCCCAAGTTCTACTGGAGCAGAACTTGCCGAACATGTATTATTTTTTGGAACAGCTTTTTTACTGTTGGATATTTATTTCACAATTTTCGATAATATCAAATCTAACTCATGACCTATGTCAACAATCAGTTCACTAATTTATTAAATGTAGGAGATCTTTTTAAATCGCCAGCAAGAAAGTGTAGGAATCTTTTCTTTCAAATATGTTACAATCAATCCATTAAATGGATACATCCAGATAGCATCCCTTGGATAAATACCAAATATCTGCCGTGGTGCATACAAAATCAGTTCAATTTTACAGCTAGTTTTGTATTTTACTTATATTCCATATATTCTTCAGTAATTTTTTTATCGCAAGTGCGACGGCACATAATTTTTGGTGGGCTTGACAACCACTGAATAACATGTACAATTAGAGCCCTAAATGAATTATTTCCACAGTCTACGTTGGTGCCATAGTATCAACTACAAAATTCATAACTAAGTTGTAAAAATCAACTGAATTCGGTAATATAGTTGCAAGAGTGGTATGTTTCATTTTTTCAGATTGCAAACAAAATTTCTCTTCTTTGTGTGTTGAGATCTGATTTTATCATACTCTTCTGAAATGTTAGCATGATCTTTCCAACCAAAATAAATACCGTACATAATTTGTAGTTTCTTGCCTCCACTACCAACACAACGGGATTAAATGTAAACAAATAAAATTTTTAACACGTTTGGCACTTGGTTCTCAGACCAGAATAACTTTTAGCACTGGTACTACAAAACAAGGATAACAAATTAATACACCCTATTGAATTGCTATTATATTAATCAAGAAGTTTCTATTAGCACTAACACGTCCCTTAAGATTTTTTCTACATATCTTGCAAAATGGAGATCAGTGAACAAAACTGGCATAAAAAAAACAGAACCATCACAACATGCAATTCGGCGGCGGCATCATTAGATGTGTCAATACTGTCAAACCCATTGTTATTTGTGTAGAACCAAATTCTCATCTAACTTTTATTTGTTAATGTTTCCAACAGTCTGAATATCAATATTCAATAAATATACTGTCAAAATGAAATAAATAAGAATGAAAAGCTAAGAAAAGTATTTTGTATTTTCAAAATAGAAAATATGTTTGAAAAAGGGCTTCAAATAAAATACAAAATTCTTTTAAAATCAAACTATTTTAAATACAAAATAAAAATAGATATTTTTCATTTGCATTTGAAATAAATGTATTTCAAATAATAAACATCTTTAGAGTACACGTATGCATTAAATGAATACATCTGAATGTTTTTACTTAGTCAGAATTACTTATTTACATATACATTATTGTTTCTATGCTTTGAAACAAATACATTTTAATTACTGTTTCATTCAATTTTGAATTCTTTGCAATGGTCTTTGGTATATATGTATATATATATAAATCCCTCGGTGTTCCTACAAGGGAGCGCACAATGTATAATTAATTGTCCATGAGGTAATTTTTCCCTTTTTCAGTATCCAATAATTTTATTACAAAATATTCTGAAGAAAGATCATTTTGTAATTTAACACACGTTTGTTGTCACCAAAATATATGGTGCTTTTAAACTCGCATTTACTGTATCAACTGATGTTGAAAGTGAAATAACAGGTAATGTCTGTCTAAAATCGCCTGCTAATAATACTAGAGCACCACTGAATGGCCATTCATTTCCACTTAAATTGTATGCTTTCAAAAAACATTTATGCGCCATTGTGCATTCATCCAGTATTAATCTATTGCATCGCTGGAGCACTTTACTCATTCCCGATGTTTGTGAAATGTTGCAGTTGGTATTAGTCTATTTTGTAATTCAGTGACAATTAAAGTGTTGAATTTGATGTTCGGCAAACATGCAAAGAATCGGTGCACTTCCGAATGCTGCGATTGCCAATACGATATTGTATTGTGCATGTATGGTTGGCATTGAAATAAGAAAGGTTATTCCTGTGCCACCAGGCTTACGCATGCAATCAATTCTTCTTGCCAATGAGTGATGGTGTCTTTTTACGAAAAAAAGCCCGTAAAACGGTCCAGTAGTGTTTTAGTGTATAGAGGAAACACATACGAACATTGTCTTTATATATATATTTTCTTTGGTTCTAGAGTATTTTTTAGAACTAGTATTTTTCCACTGCTTTTTTCGCGTGGTCTTTGGTGTACGTATTAATGCGTTTGCCTTTGGTTTAGCTTCTAGCAGCAAATTACCGCTTCGTGATGTGTGGTTGGTTCATTTAAATTGTTTGTTGTTGCGAGGTATTGACCGTGTCGGTTCAGGTAACTCCTAAAATATTGTGATTTGGAGATTGGTCTTTTGAAAAAGGCAGCCAACCCAAAGATTGTGATTTCATAAATAGTGCTCTCAAACCACGGAGGAAGAAAATACAAGTAGACATACTGTATATTCTTAAAAACTTTATCAGTTGAACTGAAAATAAATAATTCATGTTATTTGATCCTTTGTGAGGATGCTAGTTAGTTTCTGTGGCTAGTGTAATCGTTCAAAATAAAGTAAAGTAAAGAAAAGAAAAAAGTTCATTTTACACCCAAAAATTTCTGTAAGTCCAAATAAGCAATCACTGAAAACATTTCTAATTCCAAAATATAGCTACCTCTGAAACTCTTTCCTCAGTGAATTTCAAAAACCCGAAATTGCACTTGTAAATATCTCCCTGCTCTCCATTCACTACTGGCGACGCGTTCTTGCTGATCTGTGGCGCCAGTATGTTCTCGCTCTGATCGATTTATTATTTCTTGCACCATTCCGCGATCACATAGATACCGCAGATTTTAAATTAAACCACACGCTTTTAAAACTATGTAAATCCCAACCAAATAGGCACTGTAGTGTTTGCATGATACCTGGACAAAGAGATAAACTATAATTCAGTGGAGGATCCAGGGGAGGGGGGGGCTTGGGGGCTCAAGCCCCCGCCCAAAAGTTCTAGGTCCGTTTCCGACATCGTAATTTTGAAGACTTTTTTTTTTTTTTTTTTTTAGCTATACTTATTTTTTAAAAGCGGCATGAGCATAAAGCCTACCCCTGCCCCTGCCCCGACTCAAGCCCCCCCCCCCCCCAGCAAACCAAAACCCGCTCAAGCCCCCTCCCCCCCAAACCAAACTCCCGGATCCGCCACTGGACGTATCTAATCTATATCTATAAAACGAAAACCAGATATATTGGTCTTATAAAAACTCGGAAACTACGGAACAGGTTTCGATGGAGTTTTCACCGTTTTAAAGCTTAGAATCTTGATTCAGTTGTTTGGCATGTCTTATGTTACAACGTTAAATAACGCAGGAGCATTCACAAAAAGTATATCCATTCACTTCGAAATTGAATCAAATGTGTGTTTCTAACATAATCTACCGTTGTTCAGTAATGTAGTAATACATTTTCTTAACCAAATTAACGAAACTTGATATACATTAATCTTTTAGGACGAATGTAAATAGTGTTCGTGCAAATAAACTTCAACCCACCCGTTTCTTGGGAGGGGCGGGTGAATCTAGGTTTGCTTTAATTCCCAAAAAGTTGGCACGAATTTTATGAAACTTTGTACAAATGTTTCTCATTCCGGGAATAAAAATAGGGTACGGGTAAATCTACGCCAACTATACCGGGCAACGCCGGGAACTCCGCTAGTTTATAATATAACAGAGGTATTTAAAAATCTTGGAACATACCTTTCTTTTGTTACAGGTGCATAAAGTGGATGAGATGTGAATTTAATCTCAAAGATGGGAGATCGTGCTGTGGTCAAACATTTGTGTGAGGAAGAGATGTCGCTAAACGGCATTCATTTGAATTTTATGGCAACTTCAAGGAGACATGTGTCTGCCTACATCACAGTTAAATTGTAGACATCTGAATATAAATAGGGGAGAACCACCATTGAACATGACAACCACACAGAAAAGCCAGTGAGCGTACATGAATTGGCGTTGACAGGAAAAAGGTAAACAGTTCAGCAGATTAACGAAATATCCACCACTAGCTGTTACCCGCGACTTCGTACGCGTGGACTTATAATTTTGTTGCTAGAATTTGATATATAAAGCCTTTAATTTACGTAAAAGGTATCCCAAATACTACTGGAAACCCATCACCATGCTATTCTACCAATGAACTAATTTGCATGCACCGTGTTTAAAAATAGCAACAAACCAAGAGGGGAGAATTAATTGTGGGTGACTGTTTACCGCAGTTCCTCCTTCAGGTTTTTGTTTCTGGTTAAAAATTATGTCTCTTTCTGAAGACACCTTAAATCAGTACCGTTTTGCACACAACGTTTTTGTATCCTTTGCTAACATATATCACCTTCCCGTTCCTTCAACTATTTCTCGCCTCTAATGACCTCAATGTCGACTAGACGTGAAGCCATAAGCAAAAAAAAAAAAAAAAAAAATTATATATATATATATATATACATTGGGTTAAGATTTTCACAGTTATAAGGATTATGATCTAACTTAAAAACTTTGGTAATCGAAATCTGTTGGTAAATTGAACCGTTAGGCGCTAAAGAAACCCGTGAACCAGCTACATACAACTGCTCATTTTTCCAAGGATACCCTGCTGCTTTCAGTGTCTGTCCTTGGGTTTCACACACAAACTGTGAGATAAACAAAGCCTGAGAGACCAATACAACATTATAGAGACTTACACACACTATCCATCTGTCTGTCACCATTCGATTAGTTTTCAAAATTTCATCACAAAATATGTTATTTATCCAGAAAAAATATGCCAGGTACTTCCTAACGATACATAGTATTTGCTTGTCAAATTTCATCAAGATTGGTTTAGCTATTTAGTCGCAAAAAAGTAAAAGACAAAGACATAGAGTTACTTTCGCATGTATAATATTAGTATATACTAGCATCCACATACAAACACAAATCTCGTGAAGTGTTGCACGTGTGAGTCATCCAGAATTTAGTTTTGTTATTTTATAATGTTATTGAAGTTATTACTACTAACCACAGCTGAATCTAATTTTTAATATTTTTTTTTCATGAGTGCCATTTAACTAAATATCCTAATTTATGTAGTCAACAACAATATGAATCCAAAGAGTGATGTGTTTATCTCTGATGCAATGTTATTCTTGGCGCATATTTGTACAGGTAACGAAAGGGGTGTTCATCTTTAATGAAGTGTTAACGCCTAGCTGTTCAGTTAACCAACAGGTTTCTATTACCGAAGTTTTTTATGTTAGATCCTAATCTTTTTTGTTTGTTTGTTTGTTTGTGGCTTTGCGTCCAGTGGACGTTGAGGTCATTGGAGACGGGAAATTGTTGGGGGGCAAGGGACGGAAAGGAATTAGGACTTCGCCTTTTGAAGGAAGCGTCCGGGCATTCACCTGCAGTGATTTTGCAAAACCCAAATCGAGATGCATGGACGCGGTTTCGAACCGGCGTCCTGTCGAATGCGAGGCCATAGCATTCCCCTTCACCCAACACCCCCGGCCGAATAGTTTTTGTAGTTATGTGTGATACGTGAGCGAAGGGATCCCACGAAAACGGCACCTTTAGGTTTACGTACGTATGTAGTGAAGCAATTTCAAGAACAACAGTAGATCGCATTATGACAAAGTATTTGGACATAAGAGTTATTTCCACCAGTAGAAAGCCGGAACGTTTGACAGCTTGTTGAAAAGCAGTAGGAAGGAAGATCTCTGAGGAATGCCCACCACTCTCTGAAGAGAGTCCAGTAGATTTTGTTGAACTATGCTTGAGACATGGGTTCACCACTTTACTCGAAACTCAAAGGAGTGGTCAGTGTAGAAGAAGCGTGGCCCTTCCCCTCGACCAAAGAATAGCATGACTGTTCCACCTGCAGGCAAAGTGATAGTGACTGTGTTTTGAGATTCTACATCTACATTCATACTCTGCAAATCACAAACATTGTGGGTGGCAGAGGGTGCTAAGCACCAATCCTAAACCCGCCCATTCCAATCCCGCATAGTGCGAGGAAAGAAGGAGTACATATAAGCATCAGTACGGCATCTTATTTCTCTAATCTTATCCCTCCGGTCATTGCGACCTAAATAGGTTGGTGGAAGAAGTATTTCATTGCACTCGAAATTTAAATTTTTTCGCATATTCTCCAATAAATTCGAACGCAAGCTACGTCGTCTGTCTTCCAAACTATCCCTGCCCAATCTATGTATCAATTCTGTGACGCTTTCATAAGGGCTGTAACAACAAGTCACCAATCGAGCGGCTCTCCTCTGCACCCTC
Source organism: Vandiemenella viatica (assembly GCA_031002005.1). Lineage (NCBI taxonomy): Eukaryota > Metazoa > Arthropoda > Insecta > Orthoptera > Morabidae > Vandiemenella > Vandiemenella viatica. The sequence continues at coordinate 74,961,421 of CM061918.1, forward strand.
TCAACTGAGTCAATCAGAACCTTGCGATACGGATCCCAAACTCCACAACAGTAATCCAGATGCGGACGCACTATTGTTTTATACGCTATCTCCTTTGTATGAGCATTACAATTCCTCAAAAAACGACCTATGAATCGTGTGGGGGTCTAACTGCTTCTAGGTATCACTAAAAAGGATGTGACAATTTCGGCAACGTATTATGTAGTGAAAACAGAGTCTTTCGAGAACCTGATGAAACTGGCTTATTTAAACGTCGAAAACAGCAAATCTTGAAAAGCTTTGTAAAGATTGCATTGGTTCGACATCTTGCTGCCATTAACAAGTTGTTTTCAGAAGGAGGGCTGGCTACCTCTGAACATCATAACGCTAAGACCGAAAACAGCAGATTACCGGCAGATGAAACTAAACACGAAGCAGATGTGGCTCCAAAATTTCCTGGCTCACATCAGGACAATGAAACTGAATTCGGACAGAGTTCGTTAATGGACTGTTTGGGGGAAATCTTGTAGCTATATGTTACCTCGTATATGACTAAATAAATTGCTTCTTGTAGATTTTAGAACTTGATTTCACTACTAAGTATTTTTTTATTTTTTAGATTTTTTTAAAAAGTTAGTTTGTTGCAATAGTTATTTCTGTTAGTATCTCTGCTCCTTATTAATTCTTTTTTCAAGGTTCTTTTACGATCCATGTATGGTGGGATTTTGGAGTCGAAACTTTGGAATCAAGTCGCCGATGGTTGATGCTAAAGAATTATGTGCGCGTAATTCATTTATTATATCCACTAACTACGATATGGGTGGCCGGGATTCGAATCTCGATTAAATGGATGATTCTTTCTCTAGCTGCCCGCCTGACACTACGCCAATACCACCTTTTGAATTTATTATTTTTATTAATAAACGCCAAATACAGAAGATTACAAAGTAAGAAAATACAACATACGTGTTGTGTCTAAAACGTTCAGTGAATGGTGCCATATCTGAACGACAACTTGGCGTATGTGTGCGTGAGTAGGTATAAATAGAGAGAGCGCGCTCACACAATGGAGGAGAGAGCGCGCTCACACAATGGACCTGTCAATCATTTTCACACCTCTATTGTTCTCCCCCTCCCACCTGTCAATCATTTTCACACCTCTATTGTTCTCCCCCCTCCCACTTGACTAACCACTTGACTTGAGGGCCACTTGACTTGAGTGCCACTTGACTAACCTCAGTTACACCACTATTGTCCTTGACCACGCCCCCTTTTCCTCCCCTCCCCCTCCCTCCCCCCTCTCCTACACTAACCCCAGCTTCACCACCCTAGTACCAGCTGTCGATTCTATTGCTCTTTTGCCAGTCCATATTCGCCTGGAGTGATTTTAGGAAACAACGAGAATATGGATGCTCAGACGGGGATTCGAACCAGCGATCGTTGTTTGACGGCATTCAATGGACGGGAATAAGCAATATACTTTATATTGAGCGCTTAATAAAATGCGATTTAAACCAATGAGGTTTCTTTCTTAAGTTAGGAATTAATGTCTTTAAACATACGACGAAACTCAGACGGGGATTCGAACCAGCGATCGTTGTTTGACTGCATTCAATGGACGGGAATAAGCAATATACTTTATATTGAGCGCTTAATAAAATGCGATTTAAACCAATGAGGTTTCTTTCTTAAGTTAGGAATTAATGTCTTTAAACATACGACGAAACTCAGACGGGGATTCGAACCAGCGATCGTTGTTTGACGGCATTCAATGGACGGGAATAAGCAATATACTTTATATTGAGCGCTTAATAAAATGCGATTTAAACCAATGAGGTTTCTTTCTTAAGTTAGGAATTAATGTCTTTAAACATACGACGAAACTCAGACGGGGATTTGAACCAGCGATCGTTGTTTGACGGCATTCAATGGACGGGAATAAGCAATATACTTTATATTGAGCGCTTAATAAAATGCGATTTAAACCAATGAGGTTTCTTTCTTAAGTTAGGAATTCATGTCTTTAAACATACGACGAAACTCAGACGGGGATTCGAACCAGCGATCGTTGTTTGACGGCATTCAATGGACGGGAATAAGCAATATACTTTATATTGAGCGCTTAATAAAATGCGATTTAAACCAATGAGGTTTCTTTCTTAAGTTAGGAATTAATGTCTTTAAACATACGACGAAACTCAGACGGGGATTCGAACCAGCGATCGTTGTTTGACTGCATTCAATGGACGGGAATAAGCAATATACTTTATATTGAGCGCTTAATAAAATGCGATTTAAACCAATGAGGTTTCTTTCTTAAGTTAGGAATTAATGTCTTTAAACATACGACGAAACTCAGACGGGGATTCGAACCAGCGATCGTTGTTTGACGGCATTCAATGGACGGGAATAAGCAATATACTTTATATTGAGCGCTTAATAAAATGCGATTTAAACCAATGAGGTTTCTTTCTTAAGTTAGGAATTAATGTCTTTAAACATACGACGAAACTCAGACGGGGATTCGAACCAGCGATCGTTGTTTGACTGCATTCAATGGACGGGAATAAGCAATATACTTTATATTGAGCGCTTAATAAAATGCGATTTAAACCAATGAGGTTTCTTTCTTAAGTTAGGAATTAATGTCTTTAAACATACGACGAAACTCAGACGGGGATTCGAACCAGCGATCGTTGTTTGACGGCATTCAATGGACGGGAATAAGCAATATACTTTATATTGAGCGCTTAATAAAATGCGATTTAAACCAATGAGGTTTCTTTCTTAAGTTAGGAATTAATGTCTTTAAACATACGACGAAACTCAGACGGGGATTTGAACCAGCGATCGTTGTTTGACGGCATTCAATGGACGGGAATAAGCAATATACTTTATATTGAGCGCTTAATAAAATGCGATTTAAACCAATGAGGTTTCTTTCTTAAGTTAGGAATTCATGTCTTTAAACATACGACGAAACTCAGACGGGGATTCGAACCAGCGATCGTTGTTTGACGGCATTCAATGGACGGGAATAAGCAATATACTTTATATTGAGCGCTTAATAAAATGCGATTTAAACCAATGAGGTTTCTTTCTTAAGTTAGGAATTAATGTCTTTAAACATACGACGAAACTCAGACGGGGATTCGAACCAGCGATCGTTGTTTGACTGCATTCAATGGACGGGAATAAGCAATATACTTTATATTGAGCGCTTAATAAAATGCGATTTAAACCAATGAGGTTTCTTTCTTAAGTTAGGAATTAATGTCTTTAAACATACGACGAAACTCAGACGGGGATTCGAACCAGCGATCGTTGTTTGACGGCATTCAATGGACGGGAATAAGCAATATACTTTATATTGAGCGCTTAATAAAATGCGATTTAAACCAATGAGGTTTCTTTCTTAAGTTAGGAATTAATGTCTTTAAACATACGACGAAACTCAGACGGGGATTTGAACCAGCGATCGTTGTTTGACGGCATTCAATGGACGGGAATAAGCAATATACTTTATATTGAGCGCTTAATAAAATGCGATTTAAACCAATGAGGTTTCTTTCTTAAGTTAGGAATTCATGTCTTTAAACATACGACGAAACTCAGACGGGGATTCGAACCAGCGATCGTTGTTTGACGGCATTCAATGGACGGGAATAAGCAATATACTTTATATTGACCGCTTAATAAAATGCGATTTAAACCAATGAGGTTTCTTTCTTAAGTTAGGAATTCATGTCTTTAAACATACGACGAAACTCAGACGGGGATTCGAACCAGCGATCGTTGTTTGACGGCATTCAATGGACGGGAATAAGCAATATACTTTATATTGAGCGCTTAATAAAATGCGATTTAAACCAATGAGGTTTCTTTCTTAAGTTAGGAATTAATGTCTTTAAACATACGACGAAACTCAGACGGGGTTTCGAACCAGCGATCGTTGTTTGACGGCATTCGATGGACGGGAATAAGCATTATACTTTATATTGAGCGCTTAATAAAATGCGATTTAAACCAATGAGGTTTGTTTCTTAAGTTAGGAATTAATGTCTTTAAACATACGACGAAAACACATTTCTGAAAGCTCATTTAACGTAATATTAAGCACGTCATTTCTACCCCAATCACACTAAGTACGATGATAAAATTTATACAGCGTTGATTGTAAAAAACTGAACTTTCTATTTATCTAAAAATACTTTTTAAAAAACTGCTATTTCTGATAGTTGATTACAAATTTCGCTCGCTGAGCCAGAGGTTGCTGCCCTGAAGAGGGGTCGAGTCTAACACAATGCTCCCTTTTGTTATCGCCCACTCGAACGCAACAGCTGCACAGCCTGTAACTCAACTTCATTTCGCGTAATATTAAGCTTTTAATTTCTACTCTTTACATAACGCGAGAAAAAAAATGTTTATATCGTGATAATTCTATGAAAATAACCTTTCTAATTAAAATTTAATATTTTTTAAAAAACTTGTACTTCCGATAGCTGATCTTAAATTTGGGGCTCTGAGCCACGCTTTGTATTGCTGGGGGGGGTGAGGTTTCTATAACGTATGCGGCGTTACTGCGTGGGGTCCAAAAAAAAATACGAGTACCAATACTCTCAACCCTTTACACTAACGGTCACAGCTTCAACAGTCTCCTATTCATGAATAAAAAGTATTGTTGAATTGATATGTCATGCGATCTACTCTAAAAAAGTACCCTATTGTATGAAGCATGCGGACTTTGCGTTTATTCATTCTACATTTAATACTCTCACACTACACACGCAGTTTGAGTTGAGAGATTTCTCTATTCACAGCCCACTTCCGGACGTCATCTCGATCGTGACTGCGTGTATTGTTGAATTGATATGTCAAACGATCCACTCTAAAAAAGTTCCCCAATGTATGAAGCATGTGGTCCTTGCGTTTATTCATTCCACATTTAATACTCCAACACTACACACAGTTCGAGTTGAGAGGGGTTTCTATTCATAGTAATGTAATGTGAGGAACTATGGTATATTGTTAGATCAACTACCCACTTCTGGACATCATCTTAATCATTATTGTTCAATGTCAAGTGATCTCACTAACCGTCATCCACACAGATGCGAAGCAGCTGACCCTTCTATTGTTCTTTTGTTAGACCACTCCCAACCCCATGAAGCCGCGCGCAGCGCGCAACGGTCATTGCTTGTACGACTGGTCTGAACAGGCTCACGCCTGCCCGGTCGAGATGTATAAGAAGCCTGCGTCAGCCATGCCAGAATCACTTCTGCTCCGCAGTTCGACGAGTAAGGTTGTCTCTCTCTCGCTCTTCTGAATTCCAGTAACCATGTCCGAAGATCTCTTCAACTACGAAGGTAAGTTCAATCACACTTGTGTGAAATTTTCTAAAATAGCATAAAATATATTTTCATCTTAAATGTATACTATATATTATGTTTTCTTTCACAGATATGGCGGCACTTTTAGAGTTAAGCCAACTTCATGATTATGGTATGAATTTTTTAGTGATTGCTCATTATACAGTTAGGTGTTGCTAGTTTTGCCGCTATATCATTGGTTTATTTTCTTTTTGCAGGAATTGATGAACTTCTAAATATTGCAACCAATGAACTAATTGGTGGTAAGCATTTTTAATTTTTAACTTGTAATTATTTTTTATAAAGTTATATTTTTTCTATTTCATTTTTTTTTTCTGTCTGCAGAATGTGGCGATTTCGAAATTTTCAGTTTTGAAGGTATGTCAGTCATAGAAGTTGTATATTTATCTGTTTTTTAATGTTGTTCCATGTTTATTTTGTTACTGATATACGTTTTTTTTTTTATGTTTCAGATATGGAAGCGACTTCTAGTCAGCAGCGTAATAAACGCGATGGGACTCCATTACTGTCTAACTCCAAACGACAACGACCAACTTCTAATGGTAAGTGCAAATATATATATATATATATTTTTTCATATTACATAATTTTGTTTTTCTTTCATATTACTAAAACATTTTTTTTATTCTGTTTCAGATTCATCACAGTGGAGCTTAGATGGCCATGCGCCGTCATTTCAAAGCTTACCATCATCCAGTGCACCACCGACACCATCATCACAGGGATGGATAATACCGGCGCAGTCTCTGGTGCAATATGTTTCCACACAACCGATACCAGCAGGAGATTCGCCTACACGCCGGAACCATGGAATTACTGGTAAGTCAATACTACTTCTTTGAATAATTTTTTTTTTTTTGTTTACATGTTTATTTATTTTTTCAATGTTACTAAAATTATCCTTTTTTTTCTGTTGAGAAAGGCTACTTGCCTAACTGGTCAACTGAAGTTTTTACCATCAGTAAAGTAAAATTAACAAATCCTGTAACTTATTTACTTAAAGATTATCAAGGTAAAGATATTGCAGGAGCATTTTATCAGCAAGAACTACAACTAACAAAACTTACAAGTACATTTTTGGTTGAACGAGTGATAAAGAGAAGGAAAAATATGATCTTGGTGAAATGGTTGGGTTTTGATAAATCACATAACACGTGGATTCATAAAAAAGATTTATTTAAAATGTAAAATACATTTTTTTTCTTAATAAATAAACTTATTTTTTTTCTAACAATTGTGTTGTTTTTTTTTTCTTCAATTACGTTAATATAATGCAAATGAGCATGCAGCTCAGCAAACTTACAATCTATGTACAGCATTACTTCTGTACACTTAACCTATTTTTACAAAATATTTTTTTTTTCCAATTACGTTAATACAAAGCAAACGAGCATGTAGCTCAGCAAACTTAAAATCTATGTACAGCATTTCTTCTGTACACTATATTTTAAAAATTGTCATACAAAGCAATTCAGCAGCACCCCCCAGCAGCCAATGAAAAAGATTTTATTAACTCTAATCAAAAATATTAACAGCAGCCTATTTCTATTTTATGCAGCATCCTAACTTATGTACATATTGATAAACTGAGAAGTAGATACAAGCATATCTACAGCGTCCTAACTTACCTACATATTTACAACATTAATAAACTGAGAAGTAGATACAGAAATTTGCAGTCCTAAGTTATCCACATATTTACAACATTTGATAAACTGAGAAGTAGATACAAAAAAATATTCAGCGTCCTAACTTATCTACATATTTACAACATTGATTTTTTATGTAGATACCAAAATATTTACTAGTGTACATATTTACAAACTAGATACACGGATAAACGGTATATTTCCTCTTCACTCACACACTATATACACTTTAACACACAAACATTCAACTAGGTACAGATTTGTGCCCCCACGGGAGGGTCTCTACCCCGTCGGGGAAAATATACCGCTTATCATCCGTTCTAGACAGACCCAGTTTGGAGATTTTAACGGTATTTACAACATGAAGGTCTGATGAAATTCTGTGCTGAATGTGGTAGTGAGGGGATTCTCCATGGAGGCAATTGATGTAATCCTCAATTGTGAGTTTTCTGGTGACGGAACCGGCCAAACCTTTAGCCCGTCTACAGGTTTGGTCGGTTTCAAGCCGGAATGCGTACATTTTTGCCCGTAACCCAGCAAACTCCGAAACCAGGGTGCCATTCGCCTCGTCCTTCATAACACCGACAACTTTTTCATTATAGGGTTCTATCCTGAAACGGTTGTCGGTGCTATATCCGGACGTATCGAATTCCTCCCTGTTACGAAGCATCACTTCATATGGATCACAGTCCCTCACTAAGTAAATGAAGCTGTCTGTGTCCATGTAAAGTAATTTAGGGCATCTAAACTGAGGAATGGCGAATTCGTAATGAAAACGGTACATCCTCAGTTTAGAAAGGTCAAGAATGCACATCCCGACATATACTGGCTTATTGAAAAGAATCCTAACTTTCGCCTTCTCCACGGCCACAAAGTCCTCATTGAAAATAGTTGCCCGTTTGAAGTGTGGTGAAGCGATATGTTTGCGGGCACCGCGGCGGCCCGCCCAGCTAGTACACAATTTCACGTCGCGGTGTTTTCTAATGTTCTCCATAGTTTTGCCGAATATTGAATTGTTCATTAATTTATAAAAATCTCTCTCGAAATCTGTTTTGGCGTCACGGCGAGAACGCGTATTGAGAGATATGTACTCCTTCAACCACGGTGACTGGTTGAAAGATATCACGCGATGAATTTTAGTCACTTCCAACCCCAAGCCTACACATTGCTGGAGGACTCGGTAATGGAGAACATACCGTACCTTATCCTCCAGTGTGGTCATTAGCTTGGGGAGGGTGGAACCTGCAGGAGCTTTGTGGTCTGGACAGGGCGGTAGGTCTGCTAGAACGTCGTGTTTATCCTGAGGAATCGTAAGGTCTACCTCCAACACGAATCCCCTAGGTGAGTCATCTGCAACGTTCATAAAATCTATGCTAGCAATCTGCTTAGCTGTTAGCCATTGAAACCCACCAGAGGGCAGATACTCCGACATGGCCCAGCCGTACAGATTGTTTACGTCGAAGTACATTATAAAATCTTCTGGCGCCTCGCGGTTGTACTCCGGCATGTACCTGTTATTTGCCTTGGCATACCTGTGCACGCACTGGCAAATACCCCCGCGTATTCCTCGTTCGAAAAGGAGCAGCATGTCGACATCTGTCAGAAGGTCCAGTTCGACACGCGTGCTCCTTAACATAGCCTGCCACGAAAGGCCTGGGGATGTGAAATAGTGGGCGGGGTCCAGGGTGTATTTCCCCAAACATACATCCCTAAATTTCTCAAACAGATCTGCAAGTAGCCGTACATCTGTGCCCATGTACAGACTTGCATATTCTTCTAAATCCTTGATCTGGAACGTCCGCCACACTTGTGTCGCGTGCTCGTAATCTTCATCAGAAATTTCTGACTCCGACAACGAACTATAAAATTTTGACTTTGGAGGAAGCGTGGCCTCGGTGAGCTTGTCCCACGAATCCATGTACTCGTAGGGAAAGACACCCTTGCGTTTAACTAATTGGAACTTCTCGGGATCGGTGAAATAAGCACTGGTAATGCTCATGTCACCGTCGTCAAGGGTTCCAACCAGTTTGTCTAATGGGGCCTGCATGAAACGGTACGAGTCCAGAAATCTTAAAGTGATTGAAGTATATTCAACCTTTTTAGAAAAAGAAATATATCGTTCTGTGTTTATGGGAAGCACATCCATCCCATCACCGTCGAGGTCGGATAAAGCCATAACTATAAAGTGAGCGTCATACCCAGAAAGGTTGTGAAAGAAAATGGGTAAGTAACGTTGGATTTTTAAACTGCAAATTGCAGTCATTATGTGCAGCCCCCCTAAATTTACCTGTGATATGACAATGATCACGGACCTTGACAGTCCCCGGTTCAATGTCTTTCTCACAAATATGGCACACCGTAGCAGAAACAAACTTTGCTTCTTGCTCATCTGTCATTACAAGAGGAATACACCTCTTGTAAATTTTATCGACTTTCTTGGCAAGCGCAACAAGTTGTTCCACAAGCCATTTCTCGGGATTTACGCCCGAGTAGGAGTCGAAACGTGACAGACTAGGCTCGTCTGGACAAACGACCTGGTATGCGGCAGCGAAAGGGACATGTTTCTGGACTCTAGTAGAGTGAGAGGCGTTGGGTGGAGGACTGCATGAATCATAAGGCTCTAATAAGCTTTCAAAGTCCGCGTAAACGACAACGGGTACACGCTGTTGGTGCACAAAATCCTTAAACTTTAAGGTTTTATCAGTCGTCGTCGGGTAAATCAACTCTTACTGATTTAACCCTTGAGCAATCGATTTCATGGCGTTCCAAGACATCTTTGCTACTGAAATGTTGCAGACATCTGTCACAAATAAATATTGCACCATTATGCTTGGATAATGAAGAACTAACTAATGCCGACAAGTTGTGAATCCAACAATAATGGAACTTTCCAGTACCGTCAGTAATCATCAACATGTTTATGTGTTTACCGCGTTTGTCTGCAGTGTGATGGAGGGCCCCGGAAACTACATGTTTACCATTATCTACATCCAGACCGAAAACATTTACTGAATAGTCTGGATTTTGCCTCTCGAATTTGGAAATGTCTGAGAGTTTTACCGGAAACTCAATACCTGAAAAATCGAAACTGTGGTTTGCGAAGGCATGTCTATAATTTTCAACACGGTGACCGTTTTTCTTAGTCACCCCTACTTGAGCAGCAAGAAGGGACCATAGAAAGCATAAGTCATCATCTTTGTTGTTCACATTGACAACGGCATTCTTTCTACAGATATCAGCTGGCAGAGCAACATAGGAAGACCCACGATAGAATGGTTCGAATTTAGAAATGTTGATGTCGAGGGATATGATTCTATCGAGAGTTTTGCCGCTGTCCCTTTCTTGAAACTCACTACAATTTTACATTGAGCTCCGACTTCACATAGTTTTTATACCAATCAGACAGGGATGTGCTGCGCGTGACTTCACGCATTTTAGTAAAAAAACACATACGGGCGGTTTTGAAAGCGGCTTCCTTCTGAATTTTGTATGTTGTAATCAGCCCCACCTGAACTTTTACGGACGGGGAGGACTGACTATCAACAATTTCACGAAGTTTTTCAGTTATAAGATCATGGCAAGCATCAATGTATTTAATAGGGTCAATGTAATTTAATGAATTTAGAATGGTACCGGTATAAATTCTACGTTCAAAAGCACTTTCCCGGTCTTCAAGGATCAAGCGCGCTGCTGGCAACTCACCCCCTGTTGCTGCATCGTTGTGGCTGCTAGATGGTAATGAACTATCAGTAATAGCTGCTGGGTGACTGCTGCTGGATGCCGGCCGCCACGACGACGTGCTAGCTTCAGGCTGGCGTGATGCCGTGGTCGGCTGCCATGTCGATGTGCTAGCGACGGGCTGGCGTGGCGACGGAGTTGGGCGCCACGGCGATGTGCCGGCGACGGGCTGGTGTGATGCCGGGGTCGGCCGCCACGATGATGTACTGGCGACAGGCTGGTGTGGTGCTGGAGTGGGACGCCACGATGATGTACTGGCGACAGGCTGGCGTGATGCTGGGGTCGGACGCCACGACGATGTACTGGCGACAGGCTGGTGTGATGCCGGGGTCGGCTGCCATGTCGATGTGCTGGCACCGGGCTGGTGTGATGCCGGGGTCGGCCGCCATGATGACGTGGTAGCACCGGGCTGGCGTGATGCTGGAGTCGGCTGCCACGATGATGTGCTGGCGATAGGCATGCCAGGACCTGCTGCCGTGGCCGGCGTTTCCCAGGGTCGCCACAGTGGTGGTGGGGCAGGATCATTCCTGTTGACGGCGGCAGGCTCATTTGCGGCCGACCCCTGTATACCGGAACCTGAAACAGAAAAAAAAGGATAATTTTAGTAACATTGAAAAAATAAATAAACATGTAAACAAAAAAAAATAATTATTCAAAGAAGTAGTATTGACTTACCAGTAATTCCATGGTTCCGGCGTGTAGGCGAATCTCCTGCTGGTATCGGTTGTGTGGAAACATATTGCACCAGAGACTGCGCCGGTATTATCCATCCCTGTGATGATGGTGTCGGTGGTGCACTGGATGATGGTAAGCTTTGAAATGACGGCGCATGGCCATCTAAGCTCCACTGTGATGAATCTGAAACAGAATAAAAAAAAATTTAGTAATATGAAAGAAAAACAAAATTATGTAATATGAAAAAAATATATATATATATTTGCACTTACCATTAGAAGTTGGTCGTTGTCGTTTGGAGTTAGACAGTAATGGAGTCCCATCGCGTTTATTACGCTGCTGACTAGAAGTCGCTTCCATATCTGAAACATAAAAAACAAAAACGTATATCAGTAACAAAATAAACATGGAACAACATTAAAAAACAGATAAATATACAACTTCTATGACTGACATACCTTCAAAACTGAAAATTTCGAAATCGCCACATTCTGCAGACAGAAAAAAAAATGAAATAGAAAAAAATATAACTTTATAAAAAATAATTACAAGTTAAAAATTAAAATGCTTACCACCAATTAGTTCATTGGTTGCAATATTTAGAAGTTCATCAATTCCTGCAAAAAGAAAATAAACCAATGATATAGCGGCAAAACTAGCAACACCTAACTGTATAATGAGCAATCACTAAAAAATTCATACCATAATCATGAAGTTGGCTTAACTCTAAAAGTGCCGCCATATCTGTGAAAGAAAACATAATATATAGTATACATTTAAGATGAAAATATATTTTATGCTATTTTAGAAAATTTCACACAAGTGTGATTGAACTTACCTTCGTAGTTGAAGAGATCTTCGGACATGGTTACTGGAATTCAGAAGAGCGAGAGAGAGACAACCTTACTCGTCGAACTGCGGAGCAGAAGTGATTCTGGCATGGCTGACGCAGGCTTCTTATACATCTCGACCGGGCAGGCGTGAGCCTGTTCAGACCAGTCGTACAAGCAATGACCGTTGCGCGCTGCGCGCGGCTTCATGGGGTTGGGAGTGGTCTAACAAAAGAACAATAGAAGGGTCAGCTGCTTCGCATCTGTGTGGATGACGGTTAGTGAGATCACTTGACATTGAACAATAATGATTAAGATGATGTCCAGAAGTGGGTAGTTGATCTAACAATATACCATAGTTCCTCACATTACATTACTATGAATAGAAACCCCTCTCAACTCGAACTGTGTGTAGTGTTGGAGTATTAAATGTGGAATGAATAAACGCAAGGACCACATGCTTCATACATTGGGGAACTTTTTTAGAGTGGATCGTTTGACATATCAATTCAACAATACACGCAGTCACGATCGAGATGACGTCCGGAAGTGGGCTGTGAATAGAGAAATCTCTCAACTCAAACTGCGTGTGTAGTGTGAGAGTATTAAATGTAGAATGAATAAACGCAAAGTCCGCATGCTTCATACAATAGGGTACTTTTTTTAGAGTAGATCGCATGACATATCAATTCAACAATACTTTTTATTCAACTGAAGCTGTGACCGTTAGTGTAAAGGGTTGAGAGTATTGGTACTCGTATTTTTTTTGGACCCCACGCAGTAACGCCGCATACGTTATAGAAACCTCACCCCCCCAGCAATACAAAGCGTGGCTCAGAGCCCCAAATTTAAGATCAGCTATCGGAAGTACAAGTTTTTTAAAAAATATTAAATTTTAATTAGAAAGGTTATTTTCATAGAATTATCACGATATAAACATTTTTTTTTCTCGCGTTATGTAAAGAGTAGAAATTAAAAGCTTAATATTACGCGAAATGAAGTTGAGTTACAGGCTGTGCAGCTGTTGCGTTCGAGTGGCGATAACAAAAGGGAGCATTGTGTTAGACTCGACCCCTCTTCAGGGCAGCAACCTCTGGCTCAGCGAGCGAAATTTGTAATCAACTATCAGAAATAGCAGTTTTTTAAAAAGTATTTTTAGATAAATAGAAAGTTCAGTTTTTTACAATCAACGCTGTATAAATTTTATCATCGTACTTAGTGTGATTGGGGTAGAAATGACGTGCTTAATATTACGTTAAATGAGCTTTCAGAAATGTGTTTTCGTCGTATGTTTAAAGACATTAATTCCTAACTTAAGAAACAAACCTCATTGGTTTAAATCGCATTTTATTAAGCGCTCAATATAAAGTATAATGCTTATTCCCGTCCATCGAATGCCGTCAAACAACGATCGCTGGTTCGAAACCCCGTCTGAGTTTCGTCGTATGTTTAAAGACATTAATTCCTAACTTAAGAAAGAAACCTCATTGGTTTAAATCGCATTTTATTAAGCGCTCAATATAAAGTATATTGCTTATTCCCGTCCATTGAATGCCGTCAAACAACGATCGCTGGTTCGAATCCCCGTCTGAGTTTCGTCGTATGTTTAAAGACATGAATTCCTAACTTAAGAAAGAAACCTCATTGGTTTAAATCGCATTTTATTAAGCGCTCAATATAAAGTATATTGCTTATTCCCGTCCATTGAATGCCGTCAAACAACGATCGCTGGTTCGAATCCCCGTCTGAGTTTCGTCGTATGTTTAAAGACATGAATTCCTAACTTAAGAAAGAAACCTCATTGGTTTAAATCGCATTTTATTAAGCGCTCAATATAAAGTATATTGCTTATTCCCGTCCATTGAATGCCGTCAAACAACGATCGCTGGTTCGAATCCCCGTCTGAGTTTCGTCGTATGTTTAAAGACATTAATTCCTAACTTAAGAAAGAAACCTCATTGGTTTAAATCGCATTTTATTAAGCGCTCAATATAAAGTATATTGCTTATTCCCGTCCATTGAATGCCGTCAAACAACGATCGCTGGTTCGAATCCCCGTCTGAGTTTCGTCGTATGTTTAAAGACATTAATTCCTAACTTAAGAAAGAAACCTCATTGGTTTAAATCGCATTTTATTAAGCGCTCAATATAAAGTATATTGCTTATTCCCGTCCATTGAATGCCGTCAAACAACGATCGCTGGTTCGAATCCCCGTCTGAGTTTCGTCGTATGTTTAAAGACATTAATTCCTAACTTAAGAAAGAAACCTCATTGGTTTAAATCGCATTTTATTAAGCGCTCAATATAAAGTATATTGCTTATTCCCGTCCATTGAATGCCGTCAAACAACGATCGCTGGTTCGAATCCCCGTCTGAGTTTCGTCGTATGTTTAAAGACATTAATTCCTAACTTAAGAAAGAAACCTCATTGGTTTAAATCGCATTTTATTAAGCGCTCAATATAAAGTATATTGCTTATTCCCGTCCATTGAATGCCGTCAAACAACGATCGCTGGTTCGAATCCCCGTCTGAGTTTCGTCGTATGTTTAAAGACATTAATTCCTAACTTAAGAAAGAAACCTCATTGGTTTAAATCGCATTTTATTAAGCGCTCAATATAAAGTATATTGCTTATTCCCGTCCATTGAATGCCGTCAAACAACGATCGCTGGTTCGAATCCCCGTCTGAGTTTCGTCGTATGTTTAAAGACATTAATTCCTAACTTAAGAAAGAAACCTCATTGGTTTAAATCGCATTTTATTAAGCGCTCAATATAAAGTATATTGCTTATTCCCGTCCATTGAATGCCGTCAAACAACGATCGCTGGTTCGAATCCCCGTCTGAGCATCCATATTCTCGTTGTTTCCTAAAATCACTCCAGGCGAATATGGACTGGCAAAAGAGCAATAGAATCGACAGCTGGTACTAGGGTGGTGAAGCTGGGGTTAGTGTAGGAGAGGGGGGAGGGAGGGGGAGGGGAGGAAAAGGGGGCGTGGTCAAGGACAATAGTGGTGTAACTGAGGTTAGTCAAGTGGCACTCAAGTCAAGTGGCCCTCAAGTCAAGTGGTTAGTCAAGTGGGAGGGGGGGGAGAACAATAGAGGTGTGAAAATGATTGACAGGTGGGAGGGGGAGAACAATAGAGGTGTGAAAATGATTGACAGGTCCATTGTGTGAGCGCGCTCTCTCCTCCATTGTGTGAGCGCGCTCTCTCCTCCATTGAACTTACCTTCGTAGTTGAAGAGATCTTCGGACATGGTTACTGGAATTCAGAAGAGCGAGAGAGAGACAACCTTACTCGTCGAACTGCGGAGCAGAAGTGATTCTGGCATGGCTGACGCAGGCTTCTTATACATCTCGACCGGGCAGGCGTGAGCCTGTTCAGACCAGTCGTACAAGCAATGACCGTTGCGCGCTGCGCGCGGCTTCATGGGGTTGGGAGTGGTCTAACAAAAGAACAATAGAAGGGTCAGCTGCTTCGCATCTGTGTGGATGACGGTTAGTGAGATCACTTGACATTGAACAATAATGATTAAGATGATGTCCAGAAGTGGGTAGTTGATCTAACAATATACCATAGTTCCTCACATTACATTACTATGAATAGAAACCCCTCTCAACTCGAACTGTGTGTAGTGTTGGAGTATTAAATGTGGAATGAATAAACGCAAGGACCACATGCTTCATACATTGGGGAACTTTTTTAGAGTGGATCGTTTGACATATCAATTCAACAATACACGCAGTCACGATCGAGATGACGTCCGGAAGTGGGCTGTGAATAGAGAAATCTCTCAACTCAAACTGCGTGTGTAGTGTGAGAGTATTAAATGTAGAATGAATAAACGCAAAGTCCGCATGCTTCATACAATAGGGTACTTTTTTAGAGTAGATCGCATGACATATCAATTCAACAATACTTTTTATTCAACTGAAGCTGTGACCGTTAGTGTAAAGGGTTGAGAGTATTGGTACTCGTATTTTTTTTGGACCCCACGCAGTAACGCCGCATACGTTATAGAAACCTCACCCCCCCAGCAATACAAAGCGTGGCTCAGAGCCCCAAATTTAAGATCAGCTATCGGAAGTACAAGTTTTTTAAAAAATATTAAATTTTAATTAGAAAGGTTATTTTCATAGAATTATCACGATATAAACATTTTTTTTCTCGCGTTATGTAAAGAGTAGAAATTAAAAGCTTAATATTACGCGAAATGAAGTTGAGTTACAGGCTGTGCAGCTGTTGCGTTCGAGTGGGCGATAACAAAAGGGAGCATTGTGTTAGACTCGACCCCTCTTCAGGGCAGCAACCTCTGGCTCAGCGAGCGAAATTTGTAATCAACTATCAGAAATAGCAGTTTTTTAAAAAGTATTTTTAGATAAATAGAAAGTTCAGTTTTTTACAATCAACGCTGTATAAATTTTATCATCGTACTTAGTGTGATTGGGGTAGAAATGACGTGCTTAATATTACGTTAAATGAGCTTTCAGAAATGTGTTTTCGTCGTATGTTTAAAGACATTAATTCCTAACTTAAGAAACAAACCTCATTGGTTTAAATCGCATTTTATTAAGCGCTCAATATAAAGTATAATGCTTATTCCCGTCCATCGAATGCCGTCAAACAACGATCGCTGGTTCGAAACCCCGTCTGAGTTTCGTCGTATGTTTAAAGACATTAATTCCTAACTTAAGAAAGAAACCTCATTGGTTTAAATCGCATTTTATTAAGCGCTCAATATAAAGTATATTGCTTATTCCCGTCCATTGAATGCCGTCAAACAACGATCGCTGGTTCGAATCCCCGTCTGAGTTTCGTCGTATGTTTAAAGACATGAATTCCTAACTTAAGAAAGAAACCTCATTGGTTTAAATCGCATTTTATTAAGCGGTCAATATAAAGTATATTGCTTATTCCCGTCCATTGAATGCCGTCAAACAACGATCGCTGGTTCGAATCCCCGTCTGAGTTTCGTCGTATGTTTAAAGACATGAATTCCTAACTTAAGAAAGAAACCTCATTGGTTTAAATCGCATTTTATTAAGCGCTCAATATAAAGTATATTGCTTATTCCCGTCCATTGAATGCCGTCAAACAACGATCGCTGGTTCAAATCCCCGTCTGAGTTTCGTCGTATGTTTAAAGACATTAATTCCTAACTTAAGAAAGAAACCTCATTGGTTTAAATCGCATTTTATTAAGCGCTCAATATAAAGTATATTGCTTATTCCCGTCCATTGAATGCCGTCAAACAACGATCGCTGGTTCGAATCCCCGTCTGAGTTTCGTCGTATGTTTAAAGACATTAATTCCTAACTTAAGAAAGAAACCTCATTGGTTTAAATCGCATTTTATTAAGCGCTCAATATAAAGTATATTGCTTATTCCCGTCCATTGAATGCAGTCAAACAACGATCGCTGGTTCGAATCCCCGTCTGAGTTTCGTCGTATGTTTAAAGACATTAATTCCTAACTTAAGAAAGAAACCTCATTGGTTTAAATCGCATTTTATTAAGCGCTCAATATAAAGTATATTGCTTATTCCCGTCCATTGAATGCAGTCAAACAACGATCGCTGGTTCGAATCCCCGTCTGAGTTTCGTCGTATGTTTAAAGACATTAATTCCTAACTTAAGAAAGAAACCTCATTGGTTTAAATCGCATTTTATTAAGCGCTCAATATAAAGTATATTGCTTATTCCCGTCCATTGAATGCCGTCAAACAACGATCGCTGGTTCAAATCCCCGTCTGAGTTTCGTCGTATGTTTAAAGACATTAATTCCTAACTTAAGAAAGAAACCTCATTGGTTTAAATCGCATTTTATTAAGCGCTCAATATAAAGTATATTGCTTATTCCCGTCCATTGAATGCCGTCAAACAACGATCGCTGGTTCGAATCCCCGTCTGAGTTTCGTCGTATGTTTAAAGACATTAATTCCTAACTTAAGAAAGAAACCTCATTGGTTTAAATCGCATTTTATTAAGCGCTCAATATAAAGTATATTGCTTATTCCCGTCCATTGAATGCAGTCAAACAACGATCGCTGGTTCGAATCCCCGTCTGAGTTTCGTCGTATGTTTAAAGACATTAATTCCTAACTTAAGAAAGAAACCTCATTGGTTTAAATCGCATTTTATTAAGCGCTCAATATAAAGTATATTGCTTATTCCCGTCCATTGAATGCCGTCAAACAACGATCGCTGGTTCGAATCCCCGTCTGAGCATCCATATTCTCGTTGTTTCCTAAAATCACTCCAGGCGAATATGGACTGGCAAAAGAGCAATAGAATCGACAGCTGGTACTAGGGTGGTGAAGCTGGGGTTAGTGTAGGAGAGGGGGGAGGGAGGGGGAGGGGAGGAAAAGGGGGCGTGGTCAAGGACAATAGTGGTGTAACTGAGGTTAGTCAAGTGGCACTCAAGTCAAGTGGCCCTCAAGTCAAGTGGTTAGTCAAGTGGGAGGGGGGGAGAACAATAGAGGTGTGAAAATGATTGACAGGTGGGAGGGGGAGAACAATAGAGGTGTGAAAATGATTGACAGGTCCATTGTGTGAGCGCGCTCTCTCCTCCATTGTGTGAGCGCGCTCTCTCTATTTATACCTACTTGCGTGCATGTCAGAGACTTGAGGAGAATCGATACACAGCATGCACTACATGTGACTGGCAGTGTAAACAGACTGCGACCAGTTGAACGTAGTCAGTGTGAGAGGAAGTGCCACAGCGCAATGAAGCGACGTGCAAACATCAAGTTCTGCTACAAATTGGGGAAGACTGCAACGGAGATACATGCCAGAGTTGCACAGGACCGGAAATTGGATACTGCTCCATGACAATGCACACTGAACAATCCGTGTGCGCAATTCCTGGCGCAGAGGGTGGTAACTGTTCTTGAACACCCTCCGTGCTCCCCTGATCTGGCTCCTGCGGACTTCTCCCTGTTTCCCCGCTTCAAGGCGGCCATGAAAGGTGAACGTTTTTCGGACGTGAATGCCATCAAAAATCGTGTGACAGCCGTTCTGGAGGCCTTTGCTGATAGTTTCCAGAAGCTGTACGAACGTCGTCAAAAGTGTGTTGTAGAGGGTGGCGACTATTTTGAAGGGCAGTAAATAAATTTTATTTTTTGTCTGACAGCATTCATCGAACTTTTTACACACACCACGTATTAATGAAATTACTATGTCTAGGGACTAAAGCCATCTTCTGGTAGCCGGTCCAGGTTGATGCTTTGTGAACAGGCCTCCAGATACAGGGTGTCCAGAAAAGGACTCCCTGATTTCAAAATTAAATATCTCGAAAACAAAGATCGATAGAGGAATGCAGTAAACGGTATGTTTATCGTGACAGCTGTAAGAAGTGTATTTTTTTTATATTAAATGGCATTCGGCCTTGTTAGCCATTCAGCCAGCTCAATGTGTTTGTTTCTATTACAATGTACAGATTTCTTATAAGTATTATTATTTTCTCTAATGTGTAAGGACAACACAAGACGAACACAACACTTAATTAAAACCACCCATGCCCTAGGCCAGATTCGAACCGGCGACCCCTGCAACGTAAGAAGTGTATACAACAGTTTGAAATAATAGTTACAAAAGCTGCTAACAGATGGCGCTGTAATCGCCATACGTAATACCTAAATAGTGATCCGAAGCTCAGGGCGATCAGTTCCACCATTGAAACGTGCCAATGGTGAACATATTGAAAACATTGTGATGTGATTGTTTGCAAAGATTGTTTTCATACGATTATTTCACTTCTGTATGCTGATATGAGCGTACAGCGCCATCGGTTAGCAGCTTTTGTAACTATTATTTCACACTGCTGTATACACTTCTTACAGCTGTCACAATAAACATACCGTTTACTGCATTCCTCTATCGATCTTTGTTTTCGAGATATTTAATTTTGAAATCAAGCTTTTCTGGACACCCTGTAGTTTTTTGGCTGGATGGTCCAACGCAATGTGGTCAGTGGTTTTCGTATAGCCACAGTCGCTCAGCGCATCTTCACCGAGCCCCCACTTGTATGCTGATACGTTGCACACTCCGTGTCTTGTGCAAAATCTATTCAGTTGGTATCAAGTCGCCTAGGCAGGTCACACACTGGAAGACAGGTAGTCGGATTTTTTTTTACAAGCATACAGCTGTTTTGGGTGTTGGCTTCCCACTCATTTCTACACTCCACATGCAAGTCAAAGCTGTTATTTCTGATCTTGACTATTTCCATTTCGGCGTGTCACCTTGATTTTAACCGTGTGCGAGGCAGGTGAAGGGTCGCTATGGAGAAATATCATGGTATTTACCTCCACTCTTTCCAACTCTCTAAGCAGCACCTATTTTCTCCGAGATGTGATGGAGGAATGTTGAAAGTTCAAGCAGGCAGGATGCTTGTAAGAGAATTATAATGACGTTTTAATTACTGGCCTCGCGTGTTGTTATTTCACTGGGAATCGAAGTAGAATTCCGTGCCTAGACCGGATTATCAAGCTCGATGGAAGTCGCGCTTCAGGGAGTGACACTTTGGTCCAAACACCACTTCACTCGGCTCGGGGGACACTAATAATTCCAGCACATCAAGGGACGGAGGGTCTTCCCGAAGAGGAACTTGGGAGGCGCCCGTTAGGTTTTACGACCTCTGCACGGGAGTAGTAAACGTCACTCTTCAGAGGGTCCTCATGACCTCCTGACACAGCTGTTCCTTACGAATATTGCCCACCTTACTCCCCTCTAATGCAGCATAGGTCATCACTGCAATGGCAAAAATCACAATACTTGCGAAAGACTTACAGTACTTCCTACGAAATGATCCGGTATTTCGTTGTCCTATAGAAATTAATTCGTTCAAGGAACGCAGTTTTTCACAGCCATAGAATATTCATATACAGAAGAATGGGAAGTGTAGTAGAAGGGAACGTAGCTGAAGATCAGTTTGAGTTTAGGAAGAATCGCGGTTGAAGAAAATCGATTCTGGCATCTTCTATACATTAATGCGGCAGCGGTTCCCAACCTATGGGTCGCGACCCACTGGTGGGTCGCGACGTGTCTTTTCGTGGGTCGCGGGAAAATTGAGGTTTTGGCCACCAAAATATATCTTATTGTTTTTGAAAAACAAATACAGAAATAAACTATGTGTAGAAAGTGACTTAAGGTTGAAATTAAACCGTATTAGCCCTGATATCGATGCAGTCATCAGTAAACACCAGTGCCAGAAATATCACTGATTGTAAAGTTGTGTTTTTATAATAATTAAACATATTTTTCATTATCTTTGTAAAAAAGTTGGAGGCATCT
>CM061918.1:74983974-75117517 GCA_031002005.1 Vandiemenella viatica
CAGTTTCTGTTGAGTACCAGTTCTCCGTTGAAACGTGAGAAAATTTACTGATCAAATGAGTAGGGGATTTCTTAAGCACTAGGTAGAGCCGTAAAATTCCGTGATGCCACGCGAGGTATTAAATAGTTTACCTGTGATAATGATGCTATAATGACTTGCACAGCAATTAGCGGGCCTGACAATCTAACAAGACGCGCAACATGAAGCAACGGGGTGTATAAAATTTATCAACGGACACACGCTGAATGACGGACAATTTACGGCAGCGACTGACGTCGTCTGTAAATAAATATATAAATAATTTAAGAGCATAGGCATAAATTTGATGATCTATGAACATTTAGCTAAGTAATAGCATAGAGCATATGTTCAGAAAGTAAGAGTGTCAGTCTTAAGACACGTAATTGCCTAACAAGCGTAGCGCTAGCGCAGCGAGAACAGGTAAGGGACGCTCAGCTGTTTGGAATAGCGGCTGTGCCGACCGCCAGTTTTCCTGGAAGGATTGCAGTCAGGTTAAACGAAAACAGGTAGCCTGAGCCGCAGGCTTAACGGGACAGCGCTTACTGACAACAACAGAGCGGGCAAAGTGGAAACAGCTGATTGCTTAGTTTCACCGCTATGATGTCTTTGCTACGAGTGTAGAAATTTGGAAAGCATAATGTCGTTCATTTTGCGAGAACTGTCTTTCTTTTAAATTGTATGGGTAGTTATGTAAATTCGCGGAGAGACTAAATTATGTAAATTCGCGGAGAGATTTTTTCATTTCCATTCGTTTTTCATGTTACGTGGTTTCGACATGCTTATGTCAACCTTTGATAACGGACATTCGGTGCATTATTTATTTTGTTGTTGATAAATCTAACTTCAACACATGTGCTAGATTTGCATAGTCTGTTGTAAATAATTAATTGAGTTGTCTAGTTTTAATGATAATATGTTGTGCTTACGTCATCTTTTTTTTGTTTATTGATTGAACAGATCTATTTTGTTGTTCATTTACATCTATGTACCTGTCAATGTTTTATGACGTTTTACTTTGCATATTAGAATAAGACATTTCATTATGATTTATGTTAACCAGAGTCACGTGTCGTATTTACATATTCAAAAGGGTCACATGTATGCGATAGTTCGAGTGAGCTGGAACCATGAAACTATAATGTAGGCAATGATTTTGATGCAATTGTAGGGTTACGATAGTTCACATAAAATTATTGCATAATTTTATTTTGATTGGGTAGCAGGTATATTGTGGTGTGACAGCGTCACCCACAATGAATATAATTAATATTATTTTAATTATATTCATAATTCTCTTTTTCCTTTTTTTTATTATATTCAAGTTTATTAATTATTTAATCTTGCAACGTGTAAATAAATTGTAGATAATTAGGGTTGTCTGAATAGGTTAAATGTATGTTTAAACCAGGGCGGCCAAAGGTATAGTTTATTATAAATTAATTTTTCTGTAGACGCATGGCTCAGAACGGTTGAATATTGAAGGCTAGAGACTGCCATTTCGGCCGTTGAGGGTGGAACAATGGAGCAGGCGAGGCGACTTGGTGGCGCCGGGCAGCCCGGCTTGGGTCCCGTTCGAAATTCGGACAACGACCTTCCCCACCCTGCAGCTACCCCGAAGGCCACGTAGGAAACGCGCGAAGGAGTCAGCGAATGTGACGCGTGATATTAAACACGTGACGACGGAAATGTGTAGCTAGCCAATCCTGAACATTTATTGGGGGCTACAATACTAATTCCATGGAGTTCTTTTACATGTGGAGTGCAACTAGCCGAGGAAGAAGAAGGAGCCATTTTTAGACAGCACTTCTGTCCAAGACGAGCTGATGAACGGACGTGACTTGGGTCCAAGACGAGCTGGTGAACAGACGTGCTAGCCGGCACGCTCTCTGATGATCATTGTGGTTGATCATTTCTTGCTTTGGGAAAGCGAGATGTTGAGTGGCGTGCTTGCCATTATTTGGAAGTTATGCTAATAACGCGGTCGTAGCCGCTTATTTAGCTTCCATTGCTGCAGTGGCATTGTGTTTGTCGCTCACCATCACGGCGATGATTCTATGGTAATGTACCAGAAACGACGGTCACTATTCAGTGGATTTTAACAGACTTATGTGCCCTTAAGCGACGCCTGGGTTAAGACTCTGCTCCCGTCACTTAAATTCTGAGCTAGCTGAATTTATATTTCGATTCAATTTTTTCTTAAGCATCTTGCTGTTTGTTAATTCAATTTTGATGCTTTTCATTCACTTTATACGGCGCCCCCTGGGATTTTCCTTTGTACAGTAAAATGTTAGCTTCAATTTGATGGCCTGTGTTGCCATGTTATTTCAATGTTAACTTTGCTGTTTTTATTACTTGTTTGAGATATTTCAGTCAGTTTTGTTTGCTTACTCCGGCGAATTGTAAACGTCGGGTATTGCTTGTTTTTGCTGATCTAATTGTGTTTAACGTAACGTTAATTACTACCCGACCTTGTAAGGCCATAAGACTCAATAAATGAGGTTTTATTTTGTGTCTGAAATTCATGGTTCTAGTTAGTAACCTATTAGATCCCCTTATAGCATCATTATTATATGTATTTTTCATTTTCAGGAATTATTTTAGAATTTATTAATTCCCCCCTCCCTTTTTTCTGGAGCACCCAAGATTGTGTTCTCTACAATTGGCACCCAACGTTTCGGGCTTTTGTGGATCCCCTTTTAGGCCATTTTGCCAGCCCCTAATTGTATGTCTACATACTAAACAACAGTCAGAGGAGAAGAAACATATTGATTCACCGCCACCAAAGAAAGCGAAGGCAGTACATTCGGCCGTACCTTCCCACTAGTCCTGGGGTCCCCAAACTTTTTACCTCGTCGACCCCTTGACAGGATATTTGCCTTCTTATCGACCCCCACAAGTATTTAATAAAAACATTACATCATTTTTGGCATTTGATTGATAAGCAATAAGGAGGCCTGCACAACAACTCAGCGAAATAATTTATAAAAGCCACCCAATAAAATTAACAGAAAAACGAGATACTTTTCACTATTATTACAATCTCAGAAAATAGGAACAAAACTATGGACAGATGAAATTATTAGAGCATTCCTATTTTCTTTTCCCGTACAGTTTAATTGATTCTCTTTAGTATTAATCCACCCCCCATCGACCCCTCTGTATTAATCGACCCCTGGAGATCTCTTATCGACCCCAAGGGGTCGGTATCGACCACTTTGGGGACCCCTGCACTAGTCAAACAATTACGGGACAACACTATGCTAACCTCCTGGACCAACTAAAACAAAAGATACGCGAAGAAAAGCAAGATTTGGCGAGGATGAAAGTCATTTTTCATCAAGATAATTCGCGTCCTCACTCAAGTGTGGTTGTCATGTCAAAAATACATGAACTAAGATACCAATTATTGCCACACCCATCTTATTCACCTGATTTGGCTCCATTAGACTTCCATCTCTTTCCCAAGCTCAATATTAAAATTAAAAAGTTACACTGAGATAAATCATTTATTTCTGTTCCATTTAGAGAACGTTTCAAAGACCCTTCGTATTGGCGTTGTTAATGAGTTGATCATACTGATTTTGAGTGTGGCTGATCAGTCCCTTCTCTTGCAGGAACACGCGTTGCGCCGTGTAGTGTTTTAGGGGGAGCGATCTCTCTCGACCGAAGAACTTGTTCATTATGCAGCAGACACCTGCTCGTTAAAACGCGGTTACGGTCTGCCGGGCATTTACATAACACTACAGCTTACGAGGAGCATCGCCATTCACGCTCTGAGAGTGATGGAAAAGAACAGCCCCATTACCTGGCAGACGTCCAGGTTGTTCTCGCAGGCGGATAATATATCCATAGCTTGATATAACAACGCCACAAAAGGTTTGATCATGTTTGGCTCCTGGGATCGGAATTATGAATGTCACTGTATGGTTATAAAGCGAGAAAAATAATTGATTGGTGATGTGACAATTGGTGATTATTACGTGTGTGCATTTTGACTGGAAGTGTGATTGTAATAAGATAGTTATTGTTTTCGAAAGTGACAAGAAATTACGTGTCGTGTCGAAGTTGAATAACTAGATAGAACTAAGCTCGGCCACCCATCAGTACGTGACCAGAGGAGCCGCACAGATGGGTGACGAGGAAAGGCTGCCTTGCACTTCCGCGCCGCGCGCGTCGAGCGTCTCAATGCCGGCGGTCGTTGTGACAAGTGCGACAACGGATAAGGATATGGCAATGGATGAAGACGCTACACCAGCCACTGTGTTTAACATTCAGCGTATACACGGTGATGTGTACTCGGTGAGTAAAGAATTAACACCTAGAAAGCGTCCCACTACTCCACCAGAGAGGACATACAATAAACAGCCACGTGCCGTCAACTACAGAAACAACGAGGTAAGCAAATCTAGTGGAGTCAGTCTAGCAGTGTCGAAACTAGGTACAGCCAAGAAACCAATGAAAGCTAAGGCACAAAATAAGAAGACCATGGAAGCCACCGACAATACTACAGCCTCGGTCTCCGGGCGGAATGGAGTAAGAGGGCGTCGTTCCCAGGGTCCCAAGAGCAATGAGGATAACCGCACTTGCCAGAAAAGTTTGGAACCAGGTGACGAGGGCTTTGTCTTCCCTCGCCATACAGCAAGACCACCACCAACGATTGACCCGGAAAGGATGGAAACAACCAATCCTTTCGAACCAATTCAGGACGAATCATCAGAGATTATCAGAAGTGCGCATATCCCGCCAATTGTTGTGCAGTTTGAAGAGAATTATAAAACTCTGCACGACAAAGTGGGTGACGTCGTGAAAAACCCTTTCTCAGCCAAATCGGCTGGAGGGGACAAATTAAAATTCACACTTACAACCGTTGAAGACTTCACAGCAGCCACCGAGATGTTGCAAGCTAGCAACATTCCTTACTATACCTTTCCGATTGGAGCAGTGCCACTTCTGAAGGTGGTACTCCGTGGGATTCCCCGGACTATGGCCTCTGATGACATCAAACTCGAGCTAAAAGATATGGGCTTCAATGTCCAGACAGTGGTTCAGCTGCGCCGCCCAGGAAGCAATGAGGTCATGCCTCTCTTCCTTGTCGTTCTTCCTGACATCCCTGAGAATAGGCCCATCTTTAAGGTGGAGAGCATCTGCCACCTCAAGATTCAAACGGAAAAACTGAGAGCTACAGCTGGACCCGCTCAGTGTTTTAATTGTCAACGTTTTGGTCATGTGGCCAAGCACTGTAAAATGCCTCCCGCTTGTGTAAAGTGTGCCGGCCCACATGAAACAAAACAGTGCACGTTGAGAAAAGGACACGACGCAGCTAAGTGCTTGAACTGTGGGGGCGGCCATGTTGCGTCCTATAGAGGCTGTCCAGTGTACAAGAAGGCTACGAGATCGCCAGAGAGGCCTACCAGCCAATAGTGATACCGCCGAACAACACCGCAAGAAGGATCTACAGCCACTGGCAGAAAATTTACAGAGTGTCTCCGCTATCCAGCATCAACAAACAAATACTTCCTCTCCGCCGACTGGCAAAGAACAGACGAAGCCCACTAGGATGACTAGGAAGCATCCAAAGTACCAGAAACACAGAAAATCCAGTGAGACTGACGGTCGCCTCTTTTCGGAAGTTGCGGGTCCACAGTCTGCCACTGCTGCAACTTCTGACTCCAATCTGGTCGACCAACAAGAACATAAAAACCCGCAGAACTCCTGCACAGAAGATCTGTTAAACAATCAAACACGACATTGGCCTCCCTCAGCTGCTCCAGTTTCGGTGGAATCTGAAGGACTGAGTAAAATATTGGAGACTGTCCTAAATATGTTGGTCAGTCTAAACAAGCGGCTAGACCAGATGACCACGGACATCTGCGCTGCAGTGAAGACAGCTCTAGCAACTCCCAAATGCAGTTGTAATCATCATTATGGATAGACGACCCCAATTCAATAGCCTCTCTTTCTGCATATGGAATGCCAATGGCATTCATGGACAGACCGTGGAATTCCGGCAGTTCATTAGGGAACAAGACGTAGATCTATGTCTTGTCACCGAAACCCACCTAAAACCGGGACTGAAAGCCTCAGTAGCCAACTACTGCTGTTATAGATATGATCGTCCAACTGCAAAAGGTGGCGTGGCTATCTATGTCAAGAGAAACATTCCACATCACGAGATCTACTATTCCGCCCCTGCAGTACATTGAAGCTGTCGGCATTGAAGTGGCCACGACAAGAGGACCACTGACCGTAGTTTCTGCCTATCGGCCTCCTAGAAGGGAAACAGCAGAGGCTGATTTTAATACCTTGGCAAACATCAGAGGCAAGCTGTTCATCGGAGGTGATCTCAACGCCAAACACACAGACTGGAACAGCAGAGTTAACAACCCTTCAGGTAACATACTACGGAGAGTCGCCAACAGACACAATATGTGTGTGTGGGGACCCGAAGAACCCACCTACTACCCAGCTCACCGGCGGACATCCGGATATTCTCGACGTGGCAGTCACTAAAGGAATCACCGGATTCGTCGCGGCATCCACGCTTAACAGGCTGTCCTCTGACCATTGCCCAGTCGTCGTGGAGCTAGAGTCCGACCTAATCCTAAATGCACAACAAAAGCCGGAATTCAGGAAAACCGATTGGGGCAGATACCGTCAGATAGTCTCAGCAGCACTACCGGACCGCCCGGCAGAGGATATAGACTATGCTCTGTCCTTCTTCGAGCACACTGTCAAGGAGGAATCAGCAGCGACGACTCCGAAGAGGTGCCTCACCAAGAACACTTTACGCCAGCTCCCGCCCCACCTCCTAGCGGCTATTCGGCACAAAAACCGAATAGCTAAGGAGTGGAAGTTGACGAGGAACGCCGACACGCGAAGACAGCTAAACCGAGTCCAGAGAGAATTGAAGGTGTCGCTGGCAGAGCACCGGAGCAGAGAATGGGAGGCTCGTGTTTCGATGCTGACCCCAGGTGATGGGACGCTGTGGGCAGAGACAAAGAAATTCACTAGGCAGCGATCTCGAATCCCGCCCCTACACGACGAACGGGGACCAGTCTATCGCCCAACCGACAAGGCAAACGCCCTAGCAGATTCCTTCGAGAGGAACTTTCGGCCATCGGAAGTGGAAGACCAGTTGCAAGTAGAAGAGGTACATCGCTGCCTAAACACCTATCTGCAGGCTGAGGAAGGTGACGACGAGGAAGAAATTGACACCATCACTCCGGAAGAGGTTGCGAGCTGCCTAGCCACACTTCACCCAGATAAAGCACCTGGTCATGATCGTGTCTTCAATAGCTGTCTCAACAATCTACCACCGCAAGCGTCAACTTACTTGGCAGGAATATTTAACAACATTCTTCGCACTCAGCAATTCCCCCAATGCTGGAAATATATGCTGAAGTTGTGGCAATACACAAAAGCGGGAAGGACCCGCACCTACCTCAAAGTTACCCGGCCAATAAGCCTCCTGCCATCTATAAGCAAAGTCTTTGAGCGGCTATTGCTCAAGAGGCTAAATAATTACATCGAACGGAACGAGATTATTCCCCATCACCAGCTCGGCTTTCGCCGCAATCACTCCACCACGCAACAGCTCATGAGGGTGGTTGAAGCAGCGACAAGGGCATTCAACGAAAAACAATACTGTGGCCTGGTGCTTCTGGATATCGCCAGAGCATTCGACTCTGTGTGGCATACAGGTCTGCTACTCAAATTATACGAACAAGGCTTCTCAGGCAGACTAGTAAAGCTCCTTATGTCATATCTCACTGGTCGCACCTTTTGCGTTCGTGTAGGCGAGGCCACTTCAACTGTGAGGCGAATCCTTGCTGGGGAACCGCAGGGTTCTGTACTGGGACCAGGGCTCTATGCGCTTTTCACCGCTGACGTGCCTACCGCTCCCAGAGTTCTTACTGCCGCCTATGCCGATGACACGGCATACTGTACCGCAAGCAGAAGCTGTGCCCTAGCAACTAGACGTCTGCAAGAAGTCCTTCGATCAACTGAGGACTGGGCGAAACGGTGGAGGATAACCATGAACGCCACAAAAACTCAAGCCATCATAATCAGTAAGAGACGCACTCAAAACCTTCCACCCCTTCGACTTCACAACGAGACGATCCCGTGGGAAAATGAAGTCAAGTACCTAGGAGTCACTCTAGACCGGCGACTGACTTGGCGATCCCATATTCAAGATATCAGGAGAAGGGCAAGTGCTAGATTACACGCTCTATACCCTGTGCTGCACAGGAATAGCCTTTTGAAGCCCGCCACGGGAGTAAACATCTATATCTCCCTGGTAAGACCAATTATGGAATACGCTTGTCCCGTATGGGGCTATGCAGCTGCTTCGCACCTTCGGCGCCTTCAGGTGATACAGAACAGGGCACTAAAACGGGCCCTCCACTTACCGAGCAGATTCTCGACTGCAGTTCTGCACGAGACTACTAACAACCCGCTGCTGACGGATCGCTTCAGACAGCTGTCTGCGACGTTCTACGAGCGCGCCCAGAAGACCATAAACCCGGAAGTCAACTCGCTCGGGCAATACGTTACAGGTATTGACCGTCATAAAAGACCACTCGCTATTCTAAACTAAGAACGCCAACGATAAGCCATACCAAAAGCAAAGTGTTGCTCCTTCTAGATTATGTTGAAGTAAATGTCGAAAGACAACACACTTCAAAATACTCTGCCTGTGATTATCTGGTAGTAAATGGCGTGGCTGTGTGTGTGGTTTGATCATTATACTTATTGGCAACTAGAATAAAAAATGTTAGTTTCAGACGAAGTTCTCTGATAGAATGAGTGAATTGGTAACTAAGTTTCGGCGTGTGTAAAGTCGTAAAAAAACTTTTTTTTCTTGCTTGAAAAAAGAAAACCTGAAAAAACTATAAAAAACTTGTGTTTTTTTCTGGTACACTTTTTTTCATAACTACTAAATCTCATATTTATAAAGCATTTATTGTTTAATATGACTGTTTAAGAGTTTATTCTAAATTTCTAAGTACTTATCTTAATTTTTAAATCTAATATATTTTTCTGGTTCAGTAAAAAAAAAACAACGAAAATATTGGCAACATTGACTGAAATTTTCTTTTGTGAACGAGGACTTCCGAAAGAGGCTAGGTTGCGCGAGAAGGAATCCCCGTTCCCCGTTGTTTGGATTGATACTGGTGCTGCCCGCCCTACGAATTTATCGGTTGACCTACAGATATTTTCAAAAAATTAGGAATTTAAAATTTATCTACGGTTTTTTGCCTCTTTTTATTACTTATTGTGCTTTCCTTATATTCGTATACTTGTTAAACTCTCAGCGTATAGTGATACTGACTCATTAAATTGTCAGTAATTATGAATCGTTTCCTTGCAACTGTTGGCGTAAACCAACGATTAAAAAGAAATAAAGCTCATATTTTGTACGGTAACAGATTTAAATTCAAACTTAAAAGACCATAATACAGAACTATCTGTGCAGTCTTTATGCATAGTGTGTACTTTGCACACAATTTAAAATTGCAATCTGAAAATCTTTTGTGTACAATACAAGAACAACCAGTAAAAGAAAATGTAACTACTTCTGAAGTTATAGATATAGAGGAGACAGAAGAAGAAGAAGAAAATTCTGACACTGACCAAACTAGTGTTGGTAGTGCTGATACTAGTGAATGTGGTACTGACATAGAGGATGAATAAAATTGTGTTACCTATATAGATACATTTATGAATCATTATGTAACACAATATATGATTCAGTTAAAACACACGTGTAAAATGTAAGTTCCGTAAATGAAACTATAATTTATCAAATATATTGTTTTCTGAAAAAAAAATTAGAAAAAAACAAGATTCCTTTCATGTTTTTTTTTTTTTTTTTTTTTTTACAAAGCTGAAAAACAAAAATTTTTCATCATTTTGCAACACTAGGCGTGAGGTGAAAGAAATTCTCTGGAAGAAAGTGTGAAGTGGTGATTAGAAGACCAGGGCAGACGTAGTCATATCTTTTGGAAGAGAGCAATAAAAAAATGTGGAATATTTCAAATTAGTGCTATTGATGTTTTAAAAAATATCGGATTTTCGATATATCGATAATTTAAAATGTATCAATATCGGCTGTCGATATATCGCAATAAAGTATCGATGCATCAATATATAGAAACTTTCATAAGTACAATTTCATAAAATCAACTTTTGTAAAGTATGGCTGTGCACTAATAAATAAATGTGTGATATTGTTCTTAATCAAGTTTTCACTTTCCAATGGTTTCTCTTGGTGACGATGATTGCTGATTTTTTTTAAAAAAATTGACCATTAATTTCAAAAATTTTTAAAGTTTATAATACTCGAAAGAGGTTCGCTGCAAATTTTATTTCGTATATTTTTAGATTGATAAGCAATATAGTTGAGGCATTTATTTAGGTAGAAGTTTAGCTATCTTAGCATGAATTATGGCCAAGTTAAATAACTGTTTTTCGTAAGATTTTGTGTGGTATTTCATTTAGTGTTATATGTTGATATCTTATTCTGAGTTGTCTTACTTTTATTGCTCTCTAATTAACAACTATTTGTTTTTTACACTTCCCACAATTCCTGCTAACATATTAATTTCAAGTTGGAATTCCATGGATAATGCGCCCGCTCATTTCAAACAATGGGCTCGCGTTCGTTTTATGCTGGGCGAGTGGTGACTTGCCTACGCTATTGTCATCATTTGAGTAGACTTGGTACTTGGTAGACTTGCAAATTAATTATAGAAACGTAGTAAGATTTACTTAAGCCTACTGATCTCTATGCGTAACAGAAATTTGAGGGACATAGTGTCATTCAGAGCAAACGAAAAAAATGGTAATTTATTTTTAAAAATACCGACGCCGATGTCCAGATTTCAGTATCGATATATCGTCCTAAAAATATCACTCATAAATATCGATATTTTCAAAAATAATATCGATATTATTATTTAAAATATCGATATATTATTAACAGTCCTAGTATGAGCAGTGAAAGCGATATCGATAGTAGCAGACAGAAGTACGCCTATACTGGGTTGGGTCGCGATAGCAGAGTCTTTGCCGAGTCGTTCCCATGGGGGAAGGAAAATAGAGGAGGCGAAATACCACTAAATCTGTGAAGCCCACTGTAAATACCCGACTCCTACTGCGCATGCGCGGCGGTCATAATAGATTTCCCAAAACATTGAGTGATTGCACTGTTATGCTGTAAATATTTAATTTTCAAATATTTCAAAGTTTTTTATGTATAGATTATATATAATGGCAGCTTATATTACATACGGTTGCACGAACAGACCAGATGGGAAACAATCTGGAATATTTTTCATAAGTTAGCCTCATTGTAATTGTTGTTCTTGAAGTGTTTAATAGGATCTGCAAGAGTAGGGCCTATCATTATAGATTTATTTTTGTTCTCAGAAGGATGACGTTATTCTCAGATATTTGTTGGAGTAATGTAGACACTCAACATTTCTTACTACTTTGCACATAATAGGCTAGCCTTATTGTAAACGAGTGTTGAAAGTCTGTAGTTCGCAACGAATTTTGTGAGTTGCGGTGGGCAGCACTATCATAACCATGGCGATGCAATTTGATGATTGATTCTCATGTAAACTGACGAGACTAATCGAAAATCAGGAGTAAATTTATTTGATATCTCCCTTAGTTCTCGAGGTATCGACTATCAAAAATTAGTTATTGGTATACTTCCGTGTGGCTTTGGTGATGTTTTTATTCTGTTCCAGACCTCGTTTCAACCTAGCCACATCAATTTGGACACAGTATATCTCGAGAACTAAGCGATATATCTAAAAGTTTTATTCTTTACTTTAGATTTGTCTCGTCATGTTATATATGAATCTATCATAAAATTTGACTTTGGGGAAATTTTTCTTTTGCATTTCAACCCAAAACACCTCACTTTTGGGTCAGTATATATCTCGAGAACTAAGCAGAATATCAAAAATATTTATGCTTCATTTTTGTTTTGTGTCGTCACGTTATATAATAATCCATCGTTCCCCGGTTATCGTATCATCCCCTTGAGGTGTTTGTGCATATTCCGTGTTTCTAGGGATATTCAATATGGCGACCTCTCCTTCCCATTTCTCTTTACCCGACTTCATTTCGGTGTATGGTGAAGGTCCCTTAACGGGAACTGTTTTTTGCTATTTTGTGTGGTGATAAAGTATCGTAATGGAGCAGTTTGTGGGCTTGCAATTACGTAACTGTAATTTAACGATGAGTATCCGCGTCGTGTTGGTGAAATGGAAATTGTTAGTGATGTGGAAAAGAAGTTATCATCGTGTCTAATTAACTGCATCGAACTATTAAGAACTGATTATTTTGAGAAAATGAGGTAAGCGTGGCTAATTCGGGTGTATATTTCTCACTTGGCTAATATCTCCAAGTATTTGTAACGTACAAAAGTTAATATAAATTTCAGTCGGTGGTTGGACTATGTTTGATGTTTGACTTACTAACCTGTGTGAATAAAACTGTTCTGTAACCAAAAGGCTGAGGCGACTGTTGTATTTACTCAGAAATAGAAGTTCAGATTGTTAATAGGTTGTACTAACTAGGTTAAATACCTTCGAATGTGGGATTATAAAATTCCAACATGGCTTCATCTATAGTTCTACTGCCTATCAGAATATTCCCTCTAATTAGTATTATATAATATTCTGCTCGTAGTGTGTAAACACATTTTTAAGAGTATTAGAGACCTTGTTCGGAGAAGGGATGTGCTGCAAACGAGTAAAACGACATGGAGCTGAAAGGGAAGAGGCCCAAAGGACGATTGAGTGACAGATGGGTGAAATGTGTTGGAAAGTGCGTTGAGAAAAGAAGAGAAAATTGGCTAACAGTAGAAGAAAAGAAATGTGGTGGATGACAGGAAGCACTGGAGAGGCTTTTGTTCCAAGCAGACCCGGCCAGTGGTTGGAAGCTGCTCAAGATGAAGATGATGAGGCGAAGGCCGATCAGTATAAACCAAGCCTTTGCACTCATTGGCTACTTTCTTGGAAGCTTATTGCAACGGAGATTGAACCAGTGTTTTATGTGTCCATTCCATATCGAATAGTATCTAAAACACGAAGGAGTTAATCCAGTAGAAAAGGGCAGATTGAACCCTCAACTGTGCAAATGGCATAAGTTCTTCTGTGAAGGCCCGTTAATTTTTAACTTCTTTGTCGAAGAACGCTATGACGCTATGTAAACTGAATACATTATTCATGAAGAGACACAAATAAGTGTGAAATCATTGCAGAAGCAGAGTAAGCTATGGAAGTGTGCAGACAATCAACAGAAACGGAGGAGTTCAAGGTAAATGTCAAAATCTGTTAATTGGTTTCCGGTCAAGAGACGATTTCACGAGCGACATAAGTTTTGTTTTGTCTAGATGTTGATCGGAGGTTCACGATAAGAACCTAATATATTTGCGAACGACACAACTATCGAACTCATTTCTTAATTTCCAGAAGATTCCTGGGCGAAATCAGGAAGAAGAAGAATAAAATAGTATTCTTCGCACCTGAGTCGCAATTACAAATTTTCAACCACTTCCGCTGGAAAACTTCAACAACATTGCCTATAGCGTCTTCAGTGCTGATCTCTAAATAATTCCATTCAGCGTTCTAACTGTCCTCTTTAAGCTTCCTACCCGAGGCTACACTAAAAGACTTCTTCACAA
This sequence comes from Vandiemenella viatica, assembly GCA_031002005.1. Taxonomy (NCBI): domain Eukaryota; kingdom Metazoa; phylum Arthropoda; class Insecta; order Orthoptera; family Morabidae; genus Vandiemenella; species Vandiemenella viatica. Next base: position 74,997,701 of record CM061918.1, read on the forward strand.
AACGGCTACGAACCCGTCACCATCAAACAGCTTCCAACTTTCTTTTTACGTTTTTTTCCTTCCTCGGCCCCGTGTGTGTCGTTCAACTCCGCGTACAGACTGTTTCTTTTGGCTCTCCAAGCGTCTCTCCCTATCTCTACAATTTTCCTAACTGTTTGTACTCTCCCTGCGTCACCTATTTCGTATTGGTTGCAGTGTTTTCCGGCTGATGAAGTTCTCAACCCCTGCAGCAGGTTATACCATATTCTGAAAAATCGCTAACAATTCATACTGTATTTGTAAAGTCCCTGCGCATCCAGGATTAGCTTCATGGTGCCCCCCCCCCCCCCAAAAAAAAGAGAAGAAGTTGGAAATGGTTTTACTTGCCAAAAAAAAATAGTAAGCACAAGTGTTTGAGGGTTATGGCTAAGTTTTGACAAAATTGATTTTTCAATATTGAAAGTGTGAATTTTTACTGTCTTATATTTTTCGTTCGATCATTTGAGGGAAGGTGCCAGGGTGGGGCAAGTGCCCATAAGCCCTTGTATCGTTACACACTGTCTTCCAACCCTTTTTATCTCAATACAAATCAAATCAAACTTCTTCCCTATCCACATTTAACTAGCTCTTAAGCTTTCCCTCATTGTCCGTATAGTCATATCGTAGGCGGTTAAAATGGAGGATGTTTGTAGCATAAGCTACCACCCCAAACTGTACAGCTAATAACTGTATAATTATTATTTTAATAATAGCTGCTCTTGGTTTGGTTAATTAATTAGGTAAATGAAAGTGTAATGATGTGTATTACGTAATTGCACACGAATTCCACAGACTGGTAATCTTTATTATCATATTTTTAACGTAGATCTGTAAAAAAAAGTAATATTAATATCTTTGGTCCCCTAGTGCGGCCAGAGAGGGAGTTTAAGTCGCGCTATGAGTGAGTGAGGACTTATATCGCTGAAGACATACAAAGCGAGCACAATGTACGATGAATGCTGCGTCGTTGGTTATTCTTGATCATTATTTATTCATGTTTTTAGAGTGTCTGTTTTATGGTACTGCTTGACATAAGCCGATCGTAGTGAATTTCATCAGTGTTTTAATCATTAAATAGAAGTATTCACCTGACCACATGTTTCAATTGGCGGTTTATAATACTGTAATCTCCATACAACGTGCAGGTTCGAGAGACGGTGTATAAGGGGCAAAAATACCGTCCAAAGACTTGTAGTACGAAGTCGCCAGCAAATGAGAAGTTTATATCAGGCGTCTTTCTGCTGAAGCAATTATTAATGTTTAATGGGAGGTTACATCTGGTGATTACTGCCAAGTTTATTACATGTTCCCCTTCTCGGGAACTCTCTTAACCTGCGTTCCCACGATCTCTTGTAACGGAGGCCGCACCTCATTAGCCGAAGTGTAGGGATGAGCGCGCGCCGCAGGTTAGGCCTCCCTACCTCGCCACGTTGCCTAGTGTCGTATGGCACAGAGCACTTCACAGCAACAGAAGGGGTGCGCACCGCTGCTGCAAACCGATGGCAACAGCGCACCGCTACGCGCGCCTGTGATGTTTACCGACATAGAGTGGGTAGCTTCGTCTCGTCCCCGCTAGCAGAGGCGGCCCCGTTCCCATGGCGTGTTGTTGAGTATCCGTCCCATCCCGTCCCGCCTTCGTTATAAGACGTCGTGGGAAGGCGGCTTTAGGAAGATGATTGGGGTGGTTTCCCGTTGTATAACGCAGTGAATGTCCGTATGCGTTGCAGCAGTGGTTGAGTGTGTAAGTGTGTGTCTGTTCAGTATAGAGTGTATAAAACGAGAGATGAAGATCGTAGAAGGCGAAACCCGGTTCGGGCGCATTCAGGTCTACTCTTCCGAAGACATGAAGGGGAGTGCCAGGCTTAAAGTCTCAATCCGACGGACAAATCACCATCAGTAGTGCCGTATGCCCTCACTCCATACACACTGCGGAGAGGTTTTTGGATCAGACCGAGGATTTTTGTGCACAACATGCCGATTGCAAATCGTTCATCACCACCTCACTTACTCCGTCGGCCATGTCTTGATGATGAAAATTTTCTCCACCTCGACGACTCGAAGAAGCGAACCCCGTGTCAATTGCGGACAGCAACGAATTGAGCCAACACTTTGTTTTGACTATGGCTTTACGCCTCGTCGACGTCGAGGTCATTAGAGGTGGGCTGGGACTGAGGACAAGGAACGAGAAAGAAATTCGGCCGTGGCCTTTCTGAAGGAAGCTTCCCGGCATTCGCCTGGAATGATTTGGGAAAAACATGAAAAACCCAAATCTGGATGCCTGGACTGGGATTCGAACCGCGCGCCGTCCTCCCGAATGCGGGACCAAAGTTTTAACCACTCGCTCACCACGCTCGTTTTGAGAGAACGGGGCGGGCTTTTCCACGTCTCATATTCCTATATCCGAACACTACTCAACCAACATATCTCTCAGCTACAGATTAATTTTTTTACATTATGTCTTTTTGTTTCTCTGACGTTTTCTTGGCTATTGCCTACTTCGTTTCTTCTGGTGCTTGCGGCACCGTGATGGTGGCCGGTGCATGACACGGGGTTAGTTGGTTCGAATCCTGATGCTGGAAGAAACTTTCATCGTCATGACTTGGCCGGAAGGGTTGCAGAGATGGAGGTGTACGTAAGTTCCAAACCTCTCCGCAGTGCGTATGGAGTAAAGGCATACGACACTGCTGACGGTGATGCGCGGACGTTAACTATCCCGGCTCAGGTGCCTTTCGGAAAAGTAGGATTGAATGGGCCGATACCAGTTTTCACCCTCTACCTTCATTAATTTTTCATTAATTCACAATGCATTCAGCTACCTACACTGATCATACACACAAAACAGTGACACGTACATGCACTGTCATTACTGGATTTGGAAGGAGAACACACCACAGTTAAATTTTCCAAGAAAACGTCCTCCAGGACAGCCACCGACCATCGATTACCATGTAATGGAGATAAAATTCTACTAGCTATTCTCCTGAGCTACTATAACGCGGAAATGCCTTAAACTAACCAGTTCTTTTTACCTTTTATGCTCTCATATTGATTCATATGACTTCACTACACGAGTTTTCTTTCCATTAATACACATTCCATATTAATTAACCCAAAATTCAAACTTAGGTATGTAAATTAATATCATTTATTGTTTCACATTTCTTTACACTCAACTAACATATACTTTCAGCATTCACTATACCAATATTTTCACAAAACATCTCGAAGCACAATTCGTCCACTATATTCTCATCTTCTTCCTACGGACTTCCCCTTCATCTGTCCACCGAAGAAGTTCTTTTATCACATTACCCTTTGTTCTTGCATACTAACTATTATCTTTTTCTTTTACAAGAGAAAATAAAATAAACACAAAAGTTCTTAACTTTAAACATATACATTTACAGAAACAGTAAAACTGAAATAATACAAACAAAAAATGTAAGGGACTATGTTTCATTACAGGTATTATCTATCAATACAACTATTTAATTTGCGAATCTTATGCACCTTATTATTCTTCCCCGAAAAATAACACCTTCGTCATGAATGGTGTTTATTACGTATCATGGACGGATTAAGACGATTTTGGATTACAGTTTATTTAGTAAGAACAACCCAAGTTTAAACAGCAGTCATTTCGCGTCAGTTTGTTCAGATGTTTGTTTTAAAAGTCATTGTCGAAGACTTGGGTTCGATCCCTGGTCCGTCAATTCAGATGTCTGTTTTCCATGGATTCACTCTATGAAATGCTGAGATGGTTTCATCAGAATGTCTATGTCGTATTTTTTCTCATTCCTAGTCACCCATCACTCCGGCTCTAGGGACTTTGATAATTCGTAAAACTCCCACCTTCCTCTAAACTGACCTCGCATGCCTAGGACTTTGCGGTAATATTTACTTCAGATCCCTGAAGTTGAACATTCTATCCATCTTCTTTCATAGTTCGGAAAACCTTGCCAAATCCTTCTCCATTTCATTTGCTAAATTATGGAATAATCTTCCCCTGGATATAAGAATTAAAGAAGAAATCGGTCCATTTAAATACGCCAAAAATAATTACATGTCCTAGCACTAGCTGGACAACCTCTTCTTCCATATTTCCCATATTCATAGAATTCAATTATATTAATCCATACTATTTTCACATATTTGTTCTGCTTTTACTAGTATTAGTCTATGCCGTTTTCACATATGACTTCATCCTTCACGTGCTTTTTAGTTTGTACGGCTTTCGTCAAGCCCTCATAAGCATTTGTTTATGCCTCACACTTATTGCTTAACCAGTTGTAAGCATTCATATCATTAAGATTTTAATACGTATTTTAGTTATTAACCTAATACAAGAAAAATGTGAAAGAAGATAAATAGAATTAAATTGTAGTCATTCCTTCTTCTTTTTGCTGTCGTCAGTCTTTCGACTGGTCTGATGCAATCCTCCATCCCTTCCTATCTTGTGCTAACCTCTTCATCTCTTCATACCCATTATAACCAACGTCCTCAGTAATCTGCTTCATATATTCTAATCTCTGTCTTCCTCTACAGTTCTTACCTGCGACTGTTCCCTCCACTAACAAATTAACCAATGCAGCATGTCTCAAAATATGAACTACCAGCCTGTCTCTTCTTTCTCTAAGATTGTTCCACAAACTTCTTTCCTCACCCATCATTTCCAAAACTCGTTCATTTCTTACTTTGTCCACTTAACTTTCAGCATTCTTCTGTAGCACCACATTTCAAATGCTTCAATTTTCTTTCTTTCAGGCATTCCTAAAATCCATGTTTCGCTACCATAAAGTGCTGTGCTCCATACATTGAGTTTTAAAAAGTTCTTTCTAATTCCTAGATCAATATTTGAAACTAAAAGATTTCTCCTTTTCAAGAAGGTTCTTTTTGCTAATGCTATTCTGCTTTTAACATCATTCCTTCTTCGGCCATTGGTTGTAATTTTGCTTCCCAAGTAGAAGAATTCACTTACTTCTCCTATTGCATCAGATCCTATTTTGATATTTAATCTACTGTGATTGGTATCATTTCTGCTACATTCCACCAATTTTGTCTTGATCTGATTTATATTCAGTCCAAAATCTTCCTTCAGTATTTTGTTCATGCCATTCAGTAATTTCTCAAAATCCTCAGCCCTTTCTGCTAACAAGACAATGTCACATCATCAAATCGCAGCATGCTGATTTTTTCTCCCTGAACACTTATGCCACATGGAAATATTTCTTTGATTTTCTTTATTGCTTCTTATGCCATATCATTATTGATTCACCACTTAAACATCTATATCATTAAGATTTTAGTAAGTATTTAAGTTATTAACATAATTCAAGAAAATTGTGAAATAAGATAAATAGAATTAAATTGTACTAATTTCTGCTTTAGCTTATGTTATGTACTTATTTATTTACCACTTAAACATCCATATTATTAAGATTTTTGTTAGTATTTTAGTTATAACTTAATTTAAGCTAAATGTGTAATAAGTGTTATTTGTGGTTAATTTTGTATAAAGTTAATTATGTTCTATCATCACCTGGTGTGATGTAACAGAAGGCTTGACAGTTTTAATTTTTCCCTTTAAATAAATGAATAAAACTGTAATTGAGATAAATTATTTCGTTACAGAAATAAAAGCTTTGCATGTAAAAACAGACTGTTTGTCGACTAGGACGTAGCTACTCGTACAACCCTTCCTCTTAACAAGTATTTTTTAATCTTTCTGGTGTTAGCAGCAGAAATAGAATAACTTGTTTCGGATAGTAGGAAATGTTCGTATTAATATGTCTTACTCTGTTGTTCTGTATAGTCTTTACGGTCATATGCCTGCGTTTAATTTTGCACATATTGCGTGTCTCCTCTTTCTTCATTCCTTTCCTCTTTGGTGCCGCTCTAATAAACGGCGGAACTCGACGAATATGAGCGTCCCCCCTGCAATCCGATTACTTCCGGTCCAGCTGTTCCCCCAGTCGAAGCTTCCATCTCCCTGAGCTACCCTCAGGATTCTACCGGGAGAAATGTTCCAATACTTCCTACACGTTTGCGACCGTAAAACTTCAATACGACTTTTATGCGAATCCAATAGAATCTCTTTAAATGCATGTATATATTGACAAGTAGCTAAAAATATATATTACAAACAAATTTTTGCTCCACAAAAAGGTTCTTCAAAGGTTATTTGTGAAACAAATCCTACAATATCTGGCAGATGAGGTGGTTTAGAAGCAGTTTTTATTGAAAATACCAGCACACAATCCAAAATAATAATAAAAATTTCAGCCATATAGAACATAACTAAACCTCTGCTATACAGAAAGCGTAAAGTTTTCCCAAGCTGTTATATGCAACCTCATCCCTCAAAAATAAAAACTTTATAAAATCATTTAAATCTCGTCGACATCGCGGTCATTATATTCCGGAAAGGACTGGGGTCGAGAAACGGTAAGACATTCGGTCATGGTCTTTCAACGGAAGCATCCCGGCATTCGTTGGAGTGATTTCAGGAAACAAGGGAAAACCGAAATTTGGATGGCAGGACGGGGATTCAAATCCGGGTCCTCCCGAATTTGAGGCCAGGTTGTTACTCCCACCCACCACGTTCGGTTATAAAATAATAACCCGAAACTGAAAGGTTTTTATCTTATAGAAGATTTCGTTCTGTAGCGTTTGTTCCAAAAATTATTTCAGTTTTTGAGAACTTATTATTATTTCCCGGCGTCATCTACTTTGAATGCCTCACAATACACAGTTGGTGACGTGTCGTCGCAGTAGCAACTCCAACTTTCAGTCCACCTGATGATGACAGCGGAGAAGCTGTCGAAACATCATGTATGGCAGAAGATCTTATCCGGCAAATCAACCGGGAAGAAATTTCATCATTTCAATTTTTGTTGTGCGTTGATTAATATCTGTCCCAATAAGTTATTCTAATTATGCAAAAATTAAAACTTTTCCTAACTGAAATCAAACGGTAATTATGCTAAAATGTAGTGCGTGCTATTGTAGAAATTACGATATTACTGTAGTAATTATCATTCGTGTATCAACCAAATACTGTTGAGTCATATAAGTTCTGCATTACTAACATGTCTGAAAATTTCTCGACCTAGACCATAGCTCAAACTATCCATTATTCTGATTCGTAATCGAGCCATCAATTAATAAAATTTCTCGAGGTCAAAAGATTCCGCATTTCGTTATTACCATTCCTAAAATGACGCAATGCTGCGAATTCACCATACTTACTTCTCACGTCGTATATAATAATAATAATTCCGTGTGGTCGGAATGATCTGGTGACACGGTTTCTATTGGCTGCTCTTGCCTTAGCCGCCTTAACCTAACCCAGTGCTCTTACCAGGCATAGGATATAGAGTGGAAACCGAACCACGGATACATTCTGGTGTACTTCACATTGCACAGCAAGCTGTGCCAGAGGTGAAGGCCGGGTTAAGTACCCATGAAGATTCCCGCCGAGACAGGGATTCGAACCTGGGACCTTTCGATCTCCAGCCTGACGCCTTAGCCACCAGACCGCTCTCCTAACGTCATAAAAGATATTAATCCTGCATGGTTGATACCAATTAAATTGTTGGCGAAATCCGTGTTATCTTTACATTCCCCGTAGTTTTTCTGAATTCCAGAATATAATTTAAATGTAGTTTTGAACTTCCAGTGCTGCTGATGGTATTACATAAGGCATATCATGTTTTTTTATGGCTTTAATCAGTACCGGATTAACCACGTAGCAGGCGGTAGCAAATGCTACGGGCCTCGCGCCTTCTAGGGGGCCCCGCGCCTCCTAGGGGGGCCCAAGTACGGGAAGGAATTCGGCCATTGACTTTTGAAGGAACTAATCCCGCATTCCCCTTGAGTAATTTATGGCAAATTACTGGAAAACATCGTCACTACACAAGGGCTCTCACTACGCCACAATCCAACCAACAATCATGAAGAACACGTGGTTCCAGAACTTTAAATCCAAAAGGCATCTCACAACATCATTAATACGAATGAGGTTAGGCCACGGAGCCTTCCCCAGCCACCTACACAGGATAAAAGTATTGGACTCTCCACGATGCGAAGCAGACGGGGAGGAAGTCTCAGACCTCAACCATATTTTTTTCAACTGCAGCAAACGTAATCTCCCACGCGCCACCCTAATTAGCAAATTAGCAGCGATGCAAGTACCCCTCTCTACATCGATACAATGCCTGCTATCTACAACACCAAATTAAGATATACCAGACACTAGCAAGATTCTTACAAGACGCACAAATAACGATATAGTCAACACGACTCAACAGAGCGCATGGACAACCCACAGTCTCACAGAAGTCAAAACCAACTGCCGGAGAAGACAAAAGGGAGTAGAAACAAGAAATATACGAGAAGCTTCACTCTACTAGAGACCTTCAAATGGACTCACAATCACATGAAGATCAACTCTCAACGAAGAAAACCACTGGTGAAACCATGTTTGTAAAGCAAGACAAAGGTGACAATATTGTAAATTGATAACTTATAAAAAAAGGTCAACATACTATCTAATAGAATTAATATATGGCAAATCAATGTACAAGATCAAATGTATAATAAAGGTTGGTGAAATGGTCGAATGACCAGAAACCAAAAATAAAAAAAAATTATGGCAACCATAGAAAACCGAAATCTGCACCGCCGTACGGGAATATGGTCACGTGTCCTTCCGAATGTCAGGCCCTGGTGTTACCGATCTCCCACCAGCCTCGTTGCATGGCATGTAAGTCGTCTTCACGTCCACTTCATTGCTCTATAGCTTGTTCCGGCTTGTGGTGTCACTTGTTACCTGTGTGCCGGATAAGCTGTAGTATGGAGTTATAGTAGTAGTATATTTGTTTTTTAAAAGTTGACAGAACGGAGATATTTGCAGTCTCGGGAAATTGGAACCTTGCAGCGATGGTATTGGCAGTCTCGTTTAAGAGGTCTTTTCATTGGTTGATCGCCATCAATGCCGCATTGTTTGGGGAGTATTGTATGGACCATTCACCATCGCCCGTTAGTTGTTAATTGCCTCTCTCATAATGTGAAGTGGTTATTGCGAGTCACAAGTCTATCACCAGGGTCTGGCAGCTTATGCATTAATTTAGTCAAGAATCCGAAAAGTGGAAACAGGTGTGGTCACAAGTGAAGAATTATGTAGCACTTTTCTGCTCTACTGAAATAGGTTTTTAATCTCGAAAAAGGTACAGTCTATCCGAAAAATTCTCGGCCTAGGTGTAGATGGCAGCAAATTACGAAATATGACCATCGCTCTCCATATACACATATTATTATTATTATTACTCCGTGATTCACTAAAAGTGTGTGCCGGAGGGTGCATTGCACCTATCCGAAAGTGTAATAGTTTGGAGGGGATATGTCAGTAGGCGCCCATGGGTTAAAGTGAGGAACCATCCCAGCATTCGCCTGGAGTGATCCGGGAAAACACAGATCAGGATGGCCTATCTGATTTATCGAGAACTACTCCTGTCGGATTTTAAGTTTACTCGCCCGGTAAATCCTTCCTATACCATTCCCTAATCGCTCGTGGAAAAAATGAGTACGGAAATGAGTCGGTTCTGGTCCTGATTTCTCTTATTTTCGCGTTCATTCCTAGACATGAATTTTGCTGGTAATAATATTTTTTGCTATCATTCCGAAATAGGCCAGTCGTGAATATATATAAGTCTCCCCGGTATATTTCGTTAATCTATTTGAATTATGACTTACAACGGGAGGCCGCCAATTGTAATACAGCTAAAGACATTTAAAAATCTTATTATAGGCATAATAGTTAAAACTGATTGCTGGGAAATATCTGTACACACATTTGAATTAATAAAAAGAAGTATTGCCACTAGCGAGATTTAATCCGGTGACCACGGGCTTAGGACGCAGAGAACTTGCTAACTGCGCCATACGCGGCTTTGAAAGTCCTTAACGTAGAAACTATGTGAACGCCACGGAATATATCAATCCCGATTTACTCGACAGTGAAAAAGCGTATGTTAATGTTTCGCCTCTAGCTCTGAGGTTTTATAACAGACAGTACGAATCGATTCAGAATTTTAGCATTGGCGGCCTCACCTTGTTAGAATAGCTACTATCGAAGACAAAAGCTTTTCGTTCTATACAATTCTTTCGAGCCTTGTACTGAAAGCCCACGCATTTCTAAGATATTTCCAAGACTGATGGGTATGCCGGTACGCTCTGGCCTCGCATTTGGGAGGACGCGGGTTCGAATCCCCGACCGGCCAAGCAGATTTCCGTATTTTATGGTTTCCCCAAATCACTCCAGGCGAAAGCCGGGATCCTTCCTTCAAAAGGATATTGCCAAATTCCTACCGGTTCCTTGCACTAGTCATTGCCTCCTCTGATGATCTCTTCGTCAACGAGGCATAAAGTCCCAAGCAAGTAAAACAACATGCGGATAAACCACGAGGAAGACAGATTTGAAGTAAATGTCAAACGTACACCTGATGATTAGGACCAACTTTTTAATGTTCTGGTACACTCGAGTAGAGCAAAAAACTTCATGGAAAGAAACAATTAATAAACCAGGCAACTGCGAGTCGATCTTCGCTCAACAGGGGTTGCGTATTCTAATGACTTTAATGGATGTCTTGTATGTGGTAGGCCAGAACGCTGTGCTTGGTACAAAAAACAATGTCTGACATGTTATCTGATTGGACAGCAGAATCCGCTCCACGGCTGCAAATGCCCCGCAACGTTGCCGTTCAAACTGCTTGTGCCATCGATGGGTTAAAATTTATTTTGTCACAAGCCATTATATCCCTTCATACCTAACCGAGGTCGATAAATGAGGTATCATTTTAAAGATTATGGTATCCGCTTTGGTCACGTCATATTTCAAGAAAGAAATTTTTCCAAATGCGACCTTAAAAGGGCAAAAGTATCAATATTTCTACAACGCGTTTCTGTGACATCATCCTTGATATCTAACTGAAATAGATAAATGAGTTATCATTTTAAAGATTAAGGACTCAACTGTAGTCACAACATAATTTAAGAAAGGAATTTTTTGGAATTCGACCCTTAAAGATCAAAAGCATCATTATTTCCTTAATGTGTCTTTTTTCCGTTACGAGCCATTTATCTCCATTCATACCTAACCTAAAACGTCAAATGAGGTAACATTTTAAAGATTAAGGTCTCCACTTTGGTCACATCATATTTTAAGACAGAATTTTTTCGGAATTTGATCCTTAAAGAACAAAAGTAATAACTGTGAAGGTCGCGCCTATGTAACAGTTCAGAGACATGCCACTAGATAGCTGCACTACATATCGCAAAGATATTAATAAACTGTTTCACTGGCATCGAATTTTTTCACATACCTAACCTATTACATTAAAGAAGAAGAAAAAAAAAAAACAATTGATACAAATGAGATGGTTTTTCTTTCGTCCTATTTCAAACCACCAACCTCGTATTCGCGAAATTTTCACTCGGGTCGTCTGGTTAGATACAATCATTTTTAGTATTTATGGTTTAAATAAAGGGTAAGATCGATATAGCGGACAGGTTCTAGTTCCTAGATAATACAGTTTATGGCATACATTCGGTAACAAAAATAATCTAAAACCAGTAACGAAGGTAACATGAGTATATTTAACTGTATTTTTTGTTCATACAAGCAGTTTATCTTTTATCATCTCAATTCCGCCACCAGTCGCATAAGGTTCGGATCCTATACGGCAGGATAATATTCTAAATAAATATGGACATGAGTATTCTTGGTGTTAGTTATAATTTTCCCAAACCGGTGAATTAATTTCACTGACAAGTAATTTATTGATGCCTCAGACTTGTTACGTATCGATTACAGCCAAATGATCCATAAGAAAATTTCTTCAGCCGCTTCTAACAACGACGTTGAACAATTTTACTTAAAAAAGTGATATTATCTGGGCTTGCACTTTTTTTATTTGCTTGTGGCTTTGCGCCTCGTCAGCAACGTGTAACAGCCCTAATACCTGAATTTTGAATAGCATTGTACTGTATGAAGTATTTGTAGTGAGCTAATGTTTGGTTGAAAGTGATTTGATATGTTTGTTTTGTAATTTCTTGTAAATCAGTGTATATAGACTTTGTTTTAGGTAAGAAAATTATTCAAAGGCCATTTAATATGTTTAAGAACCGAATGAAGCAAGAGAAATTTTTAAATGTTTGTAATTACATGTATTAATGTAAGTTACGATGTCTACAGGACAATTTTCTACCGTTTGAAAGGATTTCTGTAAATAATTTTGTATTTAAGTATCTATAATTACCATTTCTGATCATTTTGTAATGTTGCTATGTAGTCTTCACGGGTGTACCGCCGGATAGTGTTGTTTCCACAACACTATCCGGCGGTACACCCGTGAAGACTACATTGCAGTCATACGCCGGGAAAGTCTTCGTTCTTACATTTTGTAATGTTGTTAATTAATTTTGTTTTTAATATGTTAGATTGTTTGAGTGATTGTTAATGATCGAGAAATATCGGGCGGATGCCTTTGAAGAATTCTCGTAATTTCGATAGACTCTATATAAACAGATCGCCTGGACAGAGACATTCATTCAGTTAGTAAGTCAGTTTAGTTGACAGTATTCAGTGTTACAGAGAGTTTCAATCATTCAGTTGAGAGTTTCTTTGCGACTAGGCATCTCTGTATTGTAACTATAATTGTGAATATCGCTGACTTGTTTGGATCACAATAAAACAGACATCTTCAAACATAAACTGTTTGGTGGATTTTTTAATTAAGTAATGCAGCCATAAACCACCCGGAGAACCCTAACAAACGTCAGTAAGAAAAGATTGGGTAAAGGAACGGGAAGGTATTCGGCTATGCCCTTTTGAAGGATACAAGTCGGCATAAGTCTGGAGTGATTTCTGGAAACCATAGTAAACCGAAATTTGGTTGGGCCGACGGGGATTCGAATCCGTGTATTCTGTATGCTAAGTCTCGACAAGTGATTCATGTTTACAAAGAACTTGACAGTATGAGTCCACTTATCATTATGAGTAGTACCGAGTACTGCCGTGGCCAGCAAGATTCCCAGATCTGTCTCCGATAGAACACGTGTGGGACTAGCTCGGACGTCAACTCCGTCCCCGTATCCAGGACCAGTCACAACACTTGTGGGTCAGCTTGCCTCAGGAGAGGATACAACAGCTTTGACACTCTTCCCAAACGAATTAGTGCATGCATCCAGACCAGAAGGGGTGAAACTTGATATGTGGGCTCATACAGGTATTGTCAAGTTCTTCGTAAATGTCTCTCCATTTTGTAATCACTGAAACAACATCTCATACCTTCTCAACGTCTGAAATTTCATTTCGTTTGCTTTTCCCTTTCTCAGTGCTTCATTTTTTTTGCTAGGCTGTGTCTATGTTGATGACCGTGGTGATATTGTAGCGTGTTGTGTGTATATGACGCCGAAAGTAGGAAGATGGTAAAATACAATGCCGGCACATTCGGTCCTGCTTTTCAGAAAGACACCGTGAATCGCCAAGTTCTACGTTCTTCTCCAACGGACGAATAAGTGTCCACAATGTCGTATACGGACCGCGGAGTGGTTAGATGCTATACACACGAGTCTTGTATACAATCTCCTGACAGGAATTGCCCACCACCATCTCTCCGTACCTTCTGGTCAAGTTGTGATGATGCAAATTTCTTCCACCACTTGGACTAGATCCAGCTAACGTTGTGTCTAGCGCTAGACAACTTTAGCGACCTACCTTGAGAGGTCGGCCTTCCAGCTATTATTAACAATCATGAAGTTATTGTTGCTGGGTATGTTAAATGAGTTCAGTTTTTGTTCTCAATTCTAAGGTCCACTAAATCATATTTCATTAATGATCTGTGTTTTTTTTTAATTGCTTAACGTCTCTTTAACAGCGAGGTCTTTAGAGACGGGAAAGGATGTGGGGAAAGGAATGGGAAAGAAGTCGGCCATGACCTTTTGAAGGAAGCATCCCGGCATATGCCTAGAGTGATTTGGGAAACCATAGAAAACCCAAATCTGGATGCCCGAACGGGGATTCGAACCGCCATCTTCCCGAATGCGTGGCCAGGACGCTAACCGTTACACCACCACGCTCGGTCCTGTGCTTTGAGAATGTGGTTCTGCAATCTTCTATTCTGCTTGTCAGTAGACAAATTCTGTTTCAAATAATTGCGCAGTCTTCCGCTGTACTCGTATTATCTTGGTTCTTCGAGCGGAGCAGCGTCGATTTGTTAAAACCTAACCCCGGGACCACACGCTTGGCACTTGCCACACACTCCAAGTCTCTACAAACGCTTGATTAATTTTGGAGAGCCAAACATCGTCATCCACACGCTTGCTAGTGCGCGTGTATGTTTTGGAGAAGCTAGCATGACAGATGTCAAGGTTGTGTCGGCCATTACTTTTGACCTAACCTATTCTTACAAAAACTGAAGTTTAAAAAAAAAAAAAAAACCCAGAATGATGGCAAAGAAGATTGTGGATGTTATAAACCCATAGAGACCGTACCAAGTAATAATTACAATTTGATCCTTGTAACTATGATTTAGGGGGCGAGGGAGCGTCCACAAATTACGTGAGGTGAAATAAGTAGGGGGGGGGGGTTCGGCGAAATCTCACCAAATCTAACCAAGGGGGGGGGGGTCTACGGAAATCTTAAGTGAGGTTTTCGAAAATATTGGACTGTAGTGCTAAAATAAAGAAGGTCTCAAAAAGTTGCGAGGGCGATTCCTAAGGGGGGTCTCATGGACCAGATCTCACCAGAGGGGGAGGCGGGGGGGGGGGGATCGGGCCAGATCTCACAATGTCTCACCAGAGGGGGAGGGGGGTTCAGAAAATCCGAAAAACACCTCACGTAATTTATGGATGCCCCATACTATGTAGGACTATGTCATTTAATATAAGTATATTGTTTTATAATTAGAATTGTATAGTAATTATTGTTTTAACGGTATTATAATGTCTGTATCAATTATTATTTGAGTGCAGAGAATTTATGGAAGTAAGATTTAATGAACTTCTTTTTGTGCCATATGGGCAGTTTGATAACTTCTCCCGAATGTGCTACGCTGGTTCTGAATATTCGCTGAATGAAATTTCACCTAAGATTTCTAAAGAAAATACAGACTTCAGAGAATCTATAGGGTCTACTATACCAGCTAAATTAATAAATTTATACCTGAGCCAGAGCGAATAGAATCTTGTTTTTTCTTTAAATGTTTACGATATAAGACAATGAGAATTTCTATGTTTTTTTTTTTTTTTTTTAAAAAAAACATCTTAATAACAGATTTATTTAAAATTTCACAACTCCAAGCATCAGCTATGTTTTTCCTTTTTCTTTTGGTGTTTATTCTTCTGGTCCCAAATGCCAGGGTTCTACTTGGTAGCATTCGGGGAATTTTAAAATATCCCTGTTGGCCCATTTATTCATTTTTCCTTTTATCACAACAAACAGGAACGCACTTCTGCCACTGTCAGTGCACAACCGATACTACAGGTAAGTCCACACAAACGTGTAGACGCTTCGCAAGCGCTTACCGCAAACTTCCTTTGACTTGTGCCAAAAAACCGACACTCGATCGGATCAGCCACAAGTGCCTGCAAGCCTACACAAGCAAAGGCAATCGCCCTGCCCACATGTTCCAATTTTTGGCTGTTTGACGAGGTTTGGAGAGCGTGTGGACCCGCCTTAACGTTTCGGCCATCGTGCTGAGGCCTTCATCAGAGGTCTGCTGCGTTTGTGGCTGCTGTAATCTATATATAGCAGTGGGAGCGCGCGCGCTAACCGTCCGCGATGACGTCACGGTCGTTACCGTGCCTAGTGAAGGCTGTCGGATGGGGGCGTTCATCGTGCGTCCTCCTCAGTAGGTATGACCAAATATGGTCAAGTTGTAGGCCACTATCAGCATTCATGTTGTTAGGTGTCTTTTGTATTTCCAGTGCCTCTCTCACTCGCCTGGACCAAGATCTGATCTCTATGGTCACTACGCTCCCACTGCTATGTATAAGTGACAGCGGGACCAGACACATCAGTCCTCTGATGAAGGCCACAGCGGGTGGACGAAACGTTAGGTTTTAACAAATCGACGCGGCTCCACCCGGAGAATCAAATTCTGTTTCAGTTTATAGACAGATATCCTAGTAAGTGATATATGAAACAGAGTGAGCTGTCGACTTGTTAATGGGAGTGGTGTAGTATGCAGATGAATGTTGTGTGATAATTTCACGCCGACTGTAGCAAAGTTCGCGCGTTGCTCGTTTGCATGTACCTCCGCGCTGACCAATTCGCTTCTCAGAGTTTCCAGGATTTTCCCTAATGAACGCTCTGGGGATACATCAAAGCGAGTCACCGACGAGGGTGGACCTCAAAGGGCGCCTTCACTCACTAAATAAATTGATCCACCCTCACCCTCACCCCGCGATTTGGTGAGCGAGGCAAATAACTTTACATAGAAAATGTCTTCCCCACGGTTGCTTATTGCCATTACACTTGATGTGAGAGCCTGGTGTTTCAGGCACCTGACTGAAGATTGTTAAGTCCCCGGTTCGAATACGCCAAAAAGCTTCCGTGGCTCGGATTATTCGTTAAACTGTAGGTCCCCTTTACTCGGGAGGATTACCGGGTTAGGTAAGGTAAGGACGAAAGGAACTGGCCAACCTACCTCCAACACCAACCTAAGTATACCTACGTCAGGAGGATCCAACCAACTTTTGGGATCAATACCAAGCTCTTACACCAGAAGTATGATAAAAAATCTCAAGATTGTGTGCATTACAAAATGCAACGTCTGTCTGTCTGTTGGTACGTTTATAACTCGAGAATCACTCATGCAGTTCATATGCATCTGTTGATTCATTAAGGACAAAAAAAAATTGTGTATAGGTAAATTTTCATTAGTGTTGATTTTGCTGACGTACGTTGATATAAACTGGCATGATACAATATTTCTTGATTTAAGCTTCTCAATCCGATAGCTTGTTTTTGTTTTTTTATTTTGGTTTTTGGAGGGGGAGGCGGGGTTGTTATAGGCCCTCCTTAGCAACCGAAAGATAGGCCTTAGAGTTAATAACTCACTACTCAGCAACGGTGGAAGAAATACATCAAACAAATGGACGAAAGATCTTATGAGGTGGTTCAATTTTCCAGTTTCACATTTAATGCTTTATTTTAATTTCAATTGCTTTGGAACACACACGCTCCGGTGGCAATATCCTTACACACCCACCTTTACACACTAGGACTTTTGATAATATATCGATATTATTTTTAAAAAATATCAATATTTATAAGTGATATTTTTAGGACGATTTTTTCATATTTCGAACTGAAATCTGGATCTCGGCGTCGATATTTTTTAAAATGAGTTAGCAATTTTCGTTTGCTCTGAATGACACTACGTACATCAAATTTCTGATACGCACAGAGATCAGCAAGCTTAAGTAAATCTTACTATGTTTCTATAAATAATTTGGAAGTTATTGGTACGAAGTCTACTCACATGATGACAACAGTGTAGGCAAGTAATCGCTCGCCCAGTACGAATCATATGAGAGTCCATTGTTTGAAATGAGAGTGCGCATTGTCCAGGGAATTCCAACTTGAAATTAGTGTGTTGGCAGGAACAGTGGGAAGTGTAAATAACAAATAGTTGCTAATTAGAGAGCAAGAAAAGTTAGACAATTCAAAATAAGCTTTCAACATACAAAACTAAATGAAATACCACAAAAAATTGTATGAAAAAAAGGTATGTAACTTGGCCATAATGCATGCGATGATAGCTAAACTTCTACCTAAATAAATGCCTCATCTGAACGGCTTACCAATCTTAAAAATACACAAAATAAGATTTTCTTCCAACCTCTTTCGTCTTTTATAAATTTTATTGATTTTATGGTAAAAATGACACACATAAGGTCAAATTTAAAAAAAAAATACAATAATCACCATCACCAAGAGAAACTATTCGAAAGTGAAAACTTGATTAAGAACAATATCCCACATCTATTTATCTATGGAAAACCTTATTCTTACAAGATTTGATTTTGTGAAATTGCATTTATGAAATTGTCGATATATCGATATTTTTCCCCGATATATCGTCAGCCCATATAGGTACTTTTTAAAATATCGATATATCGAAAATTGGATATTTTTAAAATATCAACAGCCTATTCCACACCGCTCCACCATATTCAAGCAAAGGTCTTATGACACAATTCGCTCACTTCCCTGGCACATTCCCTCTCCAATATATGAACGATTTTAAGCATCTTCCTGTAACCTGCCCTATGTTTGAGCGATATATATTAATGTATGGAAATACCGATATTTTTCATAAAATAATCGATATTTATCGTCGACGTATTTATTTTCGGTATATCAAAAGTTGATATTTTATTTGAGGTATCAATTTTAGGTACCAATTCGACATTTTTCTATGAACGCAAATCATTATCCAATTTCATGCATTGTGTATATATTCGATAAATATACGTACACATCCGTTCTTCTTAACGCATCTTAAAAAATTGAGTCCCTTACTAAATATTAGACATTTCTGAACAACTCAATTTAAGGGAATCAATAATTTAAAAATCTGTTAACTATTTTCAGCTGCGAGAAACTGATTGTCAAGATCTTGTCTTCCATTCATTCCCAACACAGCTTATTCAGGATATTGATTACCGATTCCATTCTGCGATAATTTCCACAAACAGCTTTCTCTCCAACGCCTAAATGATATAGCCACACCATTCCACCTTATCTAAGTACTAGTCTGGTTTTGTAACCCTATTCCGTTACACATTCTCACTCGAACAAATGAAGTATTTCGATACCTCTTCCTACCACCTGCCCAATTGAGTTTTCTACGAAATGTTGTACCAAGATGATGCACGTTTGTTTACAATAATAATTTCATACCATGAATGCTGCTTCTCTACTTTAATATTTCTTTACAAACCGTTGTTTCATGGACATCTGATAACTTCCAACAACTTAATTTGAAGTAATATACAAAGTACAGTTTCTTTTTTTTTTTTTTTTTTTTTTTTTTTTTTTTTTTTTTTTTTTTTTTTTTTTTTTTTTTTTTTTTTTTTGCCGTTACCAGTCTCTTGATGCACCCTTCCTATATTGTGCTAACCTCTTCATGTCTACATATCCCTTATAACCCACATCCTCAATTACCTGCTTCATATATTCCAATCTCTGTCTTCCTCTGCAGTCCTTATCTTCGACTGTTCCCTCCATTAACAAGTTAACCTGTCTAACCTGTCCTGCATGTCTCAAGTTATGACCTATTATACTGTCTCTTTTCTTTCCGCAAAACTCTTCCACAAACTTCTTTCCTCACCGATCATTTCCAAAACTCGTTCATGTCGTACTTTATCTGTCCACTTAACTTTCAGCATTATTAAACACCACATTTAAAAAGCCGAGTGTGTTGGGTGAGAGGTTAACGCTCTGTCTTCGCATTCGGGAGGTTGCCGGTTCAAATCACCGAATTCCTTCCCGTTCCTTGGAAAATCAAAATTTCAAATGCTTCAATTTTCCTTCTTTTTGGTACGCCTATAATTCATGGTTCGCTGCCATAAAGTGCCGTGCTCCACACATAGAGTTTTAAAAAGTTCTTTCTGATTCCTAGATTAATATTTAAAACTAAAAGATTTTTCTTTTTCGTTAAAGCTCTTTTTGCTAGCGCTATTCTGCTTTTAACGTGATTCCTTCTTCGGCCATCGGTTGGAATATTACTTCCGATGTAGAAAAATTTACTAACTTCTGATATCGCAACCGACCCTATTTAAATATTTAATCTACTATAAATGGCATCATTTCTGCTACATTTCATCACTTTTGCTGTGGTTTATAGTTAGTCAAAATTCTTCCTTCCGTATTTTGCTCATGACGGTCAGTAACTTCTCAGTATCCTCAGTCTGTTCTGCTAACAAGTAGGACTGTTAATAATATATCGAAATATCGATATTTATGAGTGATATCTTTTATGACGATATATCGATATTTCGATACTGAAATATAGATATTGGATTCGATATTTTTTGAAATAAGTTATCATTTTTCGTTTGCTCTGAATGACACTGTGTCCCTCAAATTTCTGTTACGCATAGCTTAAATAAATCTTACCATTTTTTATAATTAATTTGGAATTTATAGGTACCAAGTTTACTCAGATGATGACAACAGTGTGCGTAAGGCATCACTCGCCCAGCACGAATTGAACGCGGGCCCATTGTTTGAAATGAGCGTGCACACTGTCCAGGGAAGTCCAACTGGAAATTAGTGTGTTAGCAGGAATACTGGGACGTGTAAATAACAAATAGTGGCTAATTAGAAAGCAAGAAAAGTAACGCAACTAAGAGTAAGCTATCAACATACAAAACTAAATCAAATTCCATGAAAAAAATTATGAAAAAAGTTATGTAATTTGGCCACAATGCGTGCTATAATAGCTAAACTTCTACCTAAATAAATTCGTCAACTGTATTGCACATCAATCTTAAAAATACACTCAGATTTTCCTCGAACCTCTTTTGAGTTTTATAAATTTTACTAATTTTTTTGAAAATTATGACACTGGTCAATTTTTTCAAAAAAAAGTCAACAATCATCGTCACCAAGAGAAACCATTCGAAATTTGATTAAGAACAAAATTACACGTCTAGTTATCAGTGGACAGCCTTATTTTTACAATGTGTGATTTTATGAAATTGAATTTATGAAAGTATCGATATATCGATATTTTTTCCGATATATCGACAGCCGGTATTGATACTTTTTAAAATATCGATATATCGAAAATCCGATATTTTTAAAAATATCGACAGCCTTACTAACAAGACAATGTCATTAGCAAATTGTAGCACGCTGATTTTTCTACTCGAACACTTATGCCACATCAAAGTGTTTGTTTTACTTCCTTCCTCTAAATACAAGTTGAATATTAACGGGGAGAGACTACAACCTTGTCTCACACCCTTTTTAACTGATGCAAATGCCTAAAAGGTATCTTTGTTTTTCTTGATCAGCCATTCCAGTATGAATCGACAGAATCGCTTCTCTTGCACCGTGGTTTTTCCTAAAGTCAAACTGATCTTCACATACTATGACTTCTGATGTATATTCTTTAATATATCGTCACTACATTAAACAGCACAGACTTTGAAACAAGCGTGATAAATTATTTAAAACACAATAGAAAATACTCGCAAACACTTATTTTTAGATCTATTAACTACTCTCACCTGCGAGAAACTGTTTGTTAATTCATTTAATTTAGTTTAATTTCACTGTTTGAGCAATTTTTCTTTTCATGTTGAAACTGCTAATTTCATAAAGAGAATAAAACAACAGACATTTAATACTGCGCCACACGTCTACAGTTGTTGATTCAAATAACTGAGATTTTTTCGTTCAGCTATCTTAGTTGTGTTCGGCGCTTTAATAGCTTCGAGCCGAGCTCGGTGATGTGAGAAATTTACACTTGGTTGGCACGTAGTGATATACGATTCTTAATCAACAGGTTGTGGACCAAAAGTGCTGTTTTATATTCCGAAACTCTTTTTTTTCTTTCTTTTTTTCTTTTGCTTATGGTTTTACGTCGCGTGGTTGCCGATGTCATTAGAGGCGAGAGAAAGGACTGGGGGCAAGGAAAGGAAAGGAATTCGGACATGACCTTTTGTATGGAGCATCCCGGCATTTGCCTGGAATGACCTGGGGAAACCATGGAAAGCTCAAATTTGGAAGCCCGGACGGGGTTCGAACCTGCTTCCTCCCGCATGCGAGGCCGGAGAGTTACCACTCGCCCACCACACTTGGCTCCGAAGCATTCCGCAGAGTGTGTGGATTCAGGGCAATTGAAACTGTTAATACTGAATCGTCAGTCCGATCGGGACGTTTAATTTAGCGTCATAGACATGTCATTCGGAAGAGTAGGCCTAAATAAACCAGCACCGGGCTTAATACCCTCCTTCAATAAAATGGTATCAGCATATGATAAGGACCACCGAAATAAAATCGTTTGCTTTTACAGATGGCAACTTAACAAGTGGACTAGTTGTATTTTTAATATTTGTCGTTTAAATGTAGGATGCTTTCTACATCAGGGTCAAATTTTAAGTTTCTTATTAGTGTTTTTGAGATATACCTGATAACAAATATAGTGTAAAATGAACAATTTTGACGGTTGTTCACGCCTCTATTTTCCAGTGGAAACAAACGAAAAAATATCTTTCCTTTATCTTGAGGAGCTCTAAACATCTGTTTCAGACACTCCAGTATGATGATTTTTTTTATTATTATTATTATTTTAAGTTTGGACTTTCTTTGGGGGATATCCGTATCGTATACTACGACATTTATTTATTTATTTAATTGTACATTCAGATGGTTCGTTCTCTAGAGTCTACAACGAACCGTTATTTCTTCATACTGTATTGAAATTTTATAATAAACAAAATATCGTAAAATTAACACAAATCCTATATTCTACGAAAATGGTACAAACAATTAACTATTATTACTACACACTGTAATTTATCAAGCTGTTAGTAAAAACTATTACCCACTAATACAAAATAACTGAACATCTTGAGTTTTCAAAAGTTCGTTTAACGCTGGCATCCATTGAAGAAATAAGCTTCGGTAAATTCCAGAAGCCACACTTCCGGCATCAGCGTTATACTTAGTTGTTTGTATCTCGTCCGTTTAGAGTATCTTGTCTCATTCCTTAAATGGCTTGCTGTGCTCTGGCAGGTTGCTGGCTATGCTGAAGCCGATACCACTCCCTGGCTGCATCTGACACAGCATCTGCCAGCTTGTCGAGTTCATTCAGGAAGAGGTTGTCTTTCATAATTTCCTTGACAGTTTTCCCCATGAGCTTCATTCTGTACTGTTTGATTTCATCATCGACTAGAGCACATTCAAACAGTTTATGTTCAGGTGTTCCTGGAGATCCGCACGCACATAGATCATTCTCTGTCCTATTGATCCTATGAAGATATGTTTCATACGGTCCATGACCGGTGAGGAAATGTATTAACCCTCGGGATGGATTGAAGTGCTTCATACGTATCCTCTCTCTGATGTCAGGAAGAATTTCAAATACTCTCCTTCCTGTTTCCGAATTGTTCCACTGCTGTTGCCATTCATTCAGAATACAATTTTTGATATCTATCTTCTTGGTTGCCACTTGACCCAGGATTTCTGTTATCTTGTCTAAGTTTCCTTTTCGTAGCCAGTAACATGCTGCTCTTTTTCTTATTTCCAGATCTAAAGGACATATTCCGAGAATGACTGTAAGTGCATCAGTTGGGGTACTTCCGAATGCGCCTGTAAGACGCAAGAGAATTCCTCGTTGCATTCGTCTGATATCCCTTGCAGGTTTAACCAATCTTAACAACACACACTACGACACACTAATTTCATGGATTTTGTCCGTCTTTAATTATAACGCCATGTCACTCACTGGCCACCTCACCCGTTGTGACATTTTACAATTTTAAATTTGAAACTTGGTAATTAGAAACGCACTTTCAAGGTGATGTTACGAAGCTTATAACCTCACTCCTCACTTGTCACGCATTGTAAGATCTATCCCCCCTCCATTCCCCCCGGTTAACACGTGATGTAATTTATGGATATCCGCTTACATCTGTGTTCACCTCCAAGAATATAATTTTACAAAATTTAAAATATGTTATTCAGTTTTGGTCGACGAAACAGGTAACTGAAGTCTGGAACTTGTTCAGTTTAAGAGCTAGATACTGGGCACACAGTGAAGCGACGGCAAGAACGCTTGTTTCACTTTGGCTACGGAACCTCAAAATCTGAGAACATGGGGCGCAGTCTGAAGTGACACTATTTTACCTATCAGGTAGAATATGTGCGAGAAAGGTTTTGACAAAGAGTGAGTAGTAGCAAAAAGGCAAAAATTTTACAATAATAGTTATTTTATCACTGTGATATAGTCGTGACAGCATTACGGACTATATTGAATCGATTGTCATTACTTTTTTCCCCCATGAATATTCAGGATTTACACTCCACCTCCATGTTCGCGCCTGCATCTTTATTCTCTCTATGTGTGTGTGTTTCTTTTTTGTTGATGTTTTGTTTTTATGTTGTTTTGTTTTTTGTTGTTGTTTTGTTTTTGTTGTTTTTTGTTGCTTTTTGTTATTGTTTTTTGTTGATGTTTTGTTTCTTGTTGTTGTTTTGTTTTTGTTGTTTTTTGTTGCTTTTTGTTATTGTTTTTTGTTGATGTTTTGTTTTTATGTTGTTTTGTTTTTTGTTGTTGTTTTGTTTTTGTTGTTTTTTGTTGCCTTTTGTTATTGTTTTTTGTTGTTTTTTGTTTTGTTTTGGTGGATTGATGATGGGATAGCATTTATAGCGTCAGTCATGAGAACAAATTCCAGTTTTTCCCCCCTGGTGTAAAGAACATGTAGAAATACAGGTTGTAGCATAAACTGAATGACACTGTAATTATACCCGCCAGTGTGGGTCACTGCACACTGGATCCGTGAAATACAACGGCAACTGGCACGGGCGCTGCCAGCCGTCCTCACTGCGGTTTTCCGCAACCGTCAACGCAAATGCCGGAGTCGTCTCCAATTTTCCGCCTTATAAACATCACATTTCATAAAAAAGTACACTTACCACAACATAACATAGTTACTCGTTTCACAGCCAGATGTCAACACTTCACTTCCACCATTAGTACTTAGTACTTAGTAGGTATAAAACGCGTGGCGTCAACGAAGGAATGCAGCAGTAAGCTCCAAATTTGATCAAGCCAACGATGAGTAAATCTTATCAAAGTCAGCTGAACCCAAAATTTTAAGGAAAAGCTGGTGAAAAAGAAAACTATTATTATTCCAATTACAGGTAATTTATTTAATTTACCTATTTCATCTCAACTTTGGGGGTCTAAGTTGCTTCACGTCCGTAGGTATAACCTCAATTGCCCTACAAGTGACCCCTGGATGGTGCTAAGAAAGCAACAGCGATAAGATCATCAATCGGATTCGAACAGGACAAGGCAGATGCGGCTACTTACTACACAAATGGGGCTGGGTAGATTCTGCAAATTGTGACTGTGGAGCCACCTTACAGACAATCAATCACATCGTTTCTGACAGGGCCGTAACTATAAACTTGGAGGCCCCGGGGCAAAACTTCATAGTGAGGCCCCTCTTAACTTCTTTCTTTTACATGCATGAGGGTTTATTCCAATTCGACAAAAATTTGTTTTTATCTATTGGTCCACGCAATGATAACGGAACTAGCTAAAAAAGGTTCACTAAACCAAATGTTCAAGAATTTATTTAGCTTATACAATTAACAAATTATTAAATGGATTATTTTTACGATATAAGTTTTGGAAATTAAATATTCAGTGTGTATGGTTGTAAAAAGAATAAGGCGAGTAATACAAAAACAAAATACTTATAAAAGTAAAATTCCCAAAAAATGTTTATTAAAAATTTATAAACTAACACATTAAAATACATGGTAAAATATTTGCTACACTGTTGTTAACATAAAAAAACTTAAAACAGTAACATTGAATAAGAATAAACTAGCGGTAAACTTTTAATTGTTAATTTAAAATACGAATATTCTAAATAAAAGTTTAAGGTAGATCAAAGATATAGTTATAATAGATATAATTAAGTGTATACTAAGCTTAAAAAAAAAAAAAACAAGGGATCAGTAACTGATGCATGGAAAGATTAGCTACATTTGATTATTTCTTAAACATTTGTTTCCTAACTTTCAAAGAATCGAATTCATCAATTACATTATCAAAGTTGATTTGTTGAGCTCGATTATTCTCAACTGAAAGCAAAGTTAAGCTGCTGATTCTTTCTTGAGCCTTTGTACTTCTTAAGTATTTTTTAAATCAATTTTATCTTAGGAAAGGACCGTTCAGCCTTAGATATTGTCACAGGAACAGTCGAATACAATGGTGGATCCAGGAGGGTGAGGGGCCAGGTGCACCCCCGACATCGCTAATTTTTGGGATTTGGAAACTTTTTTATTTTTTTAGGGCGGCATGACTATAAAGCCTACCCTTACCCGACTCAAGGGCCCCTCCCCAAATGAAATTCGCTCAAACCCCCTCCCCCCAAACGAAATCGACTCAAGCCTACCCCCCAAACCGAAATCCGTTCAAGCCCCCCCCCCCCCAACAAAAAGCCTGGATCCACCACTAGTCAAATACATGATGCACGATGTGCAAAGATCTGGGTACCTTGTCGAAAGCGAAATGCGGGCGGCACGTGTCATTTTTTCCAGTTTGTTTTCAAACGAATTTTTCAGTGAACATAATTCTGAAGGAAAGGCGGGACTCACATCATTTGGAAACTTACTAACGAAATCAACTGCTTTTTTGTGAATACCACTTTCACTTGCATTGGCTAAAAAATCAGGTTGTATTAATTGATAAATGTGAAGGACAGCTTTCATCCCTTCAAAACGGTGATCAAGTTGGCTACAAAGTGTGTCTACCATTGAATATAACACAGTGACTCGGAAACAAGATGTTTGGTCCATTAATCTCACGTCGTCACTCAACTCAACCAAAGTGTTTTTTTCACTTTCCTTAGTCTGTTCGGGCGAAATTCTTTGTTTATTCCCTATCGAATACAAACATCTGATGCTTCAGAAACAAGTTCTTCAAACTTTCCACGTATTTCGGTTATCCTTAACAACAAAATACCCAATAACTCATATGCATACAACAGGTCCATGGTTTTAGATTGTAAGGATTTTGATACGAAGTTGAGGGACTCTAAAACTTCACACTGCACAACCAAAAGCAATACAAAATCAAAACTTTCATGTTTGTTCTTTCCTTGCTTTTCCTGGAAGTCAAAGTTATACGGGTAAGGCTTTTCAACACTGTGTTTCAGTGCATACACTGCCTCAAGCCTACCAGCCCAGCAAATTTGATTAAGAGTTTTCAATGTTACTTTCGAAATCAGTGAATCCGTCTGAGTCTCGATGTCGTACACTGACTTCAAGTCTTGCCAGCGCAAAATACTATGACCAAAAAAAGCAAAACACACTTTGAATGGTTTAAAAAAAAAAAAAAAAAAAAAAAAAAAAAAAAAAAAAAAAAAAAAAAACTGGCAGACCACTCGGTTTCCTTCCACCTCATCTTTTAATACTAATTTAAGGTTTTGTGCAGCGCAGTGCACAAAGTATGCGTGTGGGTCACGACTGCAGCCCCGTCGTAGCCTTGTCCACGACATTTGGTCAAATCCAACGTTTTCTCTTTCAATGAAGTAAGTATTTCTTCTGCAAGACCTTGGGCAGACTGATCTTTTACCTCTCTAAAGGATACAAAGTTTCACATATTTTGATGTCAATAGGTGTCCCTTCTTCATCATTAACTAGTTTGACATACCTGTAAACTTCGCTTAACTGTTTAACTTTTGCAATGTTCTGAGTGGTATCTAAAATAAATGAAAAAAAAAACAAGCAGTTTTGTAGCTCAACGGTAATTTCATTTTTGATTTCTAAGGTTAATAGGTTTATATGTTCATTCTGAATTTTAGGACTGAGGTACGAGGGTCGTCTCAAAAGTAAGTTACACTTAAAAAAAAAAAAAAAATAACTTCCAGAATTTGTTTAAAACGTTATATTTGTGAAACTATATATATTAGTTATTTTTCTACATAATCTCCTTGAATTTCAATACATTTTTGGTATCGTGGTAAACGTTTTTTTTTATCCAGCGTCATACCATTCTGCCGCCAAACTTCCGCTGAACTTCTTCTTTGAGAGTTTCTTCGTTTGCGAAGCGTCTTCCCCCAAGGTGTTGTTTCAGCTGTGGAAACAGATGATATGGTAGTCGCTTGGAGCGAGATCAGGGGAGTATGGTGGGTGTCCGAAAACATCCCATCGAAACTCTTCAAGCAGGTCTTGAGTTTGACGAGCAGAGTGTGGACGAGCGTTGTCGTGGAACAAAAACACTGTTTTCATCAACTTTCCCCTCCTTCGGTTCTGGATCGCCCTCCTGAGTTTCTTTAACACCTCACAATAGCGTTCAGCTGTTATCGTTGTCCCACGTGGCAGGTATACCCCCTTCGAATCCCAGAAGACCGTCGCCATAAACTTCCCAGCTGATTCCACAACTTTCGCCTCTTTTGGAGTTTGCTCGTCCTTCCCTTTCCACACCATGCTTTGTCTTTTGGTTTCAGGCGTCCAATGATGGATCCAAGTTTCATCCCCGTTCACAATTCGGTCGAATAGGCCATCTCCTTCATCCTCAAAAACTGCAGAAATTGAAGAGCAGCGTCAACTCTCTGTTCCTTGTGGTGGTCTGAAAGGAGCCGTGGAACCCACCTTGCACACACTTTGGACAGATGCAGATCATCAGAAATGATTCTGTGAAGCGATGCACGGCTAATTTCAACATTAGGCGGGAGTTGTGAATGAATGTCGTCGAGCGTACTGCGTAAGGCGACGATTGGCGTCGACGACTCTTCGGACTTCTTCGACAATGTTCGGGGCCCGTGAAGTGGATGGGCGGCCGATTCGTTGTTCGTCGTGTGTTGTTGTCCTGCCTTCAATAAACGATTGGCGCCAACGAGAAACCATTGGCCTCGAAATAACGTTTTCACCGTACACACTGCCCAACTCACGGTGAATTTCAGTTGAATTTTTATTTTTTGCCGTTAAAAAACGAATCACACTGCGTACTTCGCAATCGGCGGTAGGTGTAAGTGGTAGCTCCATAGTGGCTTGATCGCAACTGACAAATGAGTCATGGCGGCCTTTTACGAATTTTACAGTGCTGCCACCACACCCGGACGAAAGTTCCCTGCGAATCCCAGACGTCTCCTGCCAACTGCGCGGATATAAAAAAATTGTGTAATTTACTTTTGAGACAAGCCTCGTATTTCACAGTCCCTTGCGGACGCTGAATCAATTCTTGCAGTACTGGGTCATATTTTGACAAGAGCTGAACTGTCGAGAGTAAGTTTCCTTTTTTGCTACATTCTAACTTTTTACTAGATCGACGAAATGCGAGATTACGTGTTGCAAGTCTTAAGGTCACAGTTACGATTCTTTCAAGAACTTTCAGCCAGAAGCGTCTTTCATTATCCAAATTTTTGTCGTAAGCGTCTTCTAAAGTACTATGTTTCCGGCACTGCTCATCAACTACACAAAATGTGTGTGGCTTTTGGAAGCTTCATGAACTGAAAAACGTTCTGAAATATGCTTCCAGTCTCAATCTCCGGTTGTTGAAAACGGTTGCTATATTCAAGTGCTTCTGATTTGAATTGAGGAAAGAACCACCATGGAAGGCAGTACACAGCCTACGTTTCTTATCTTGATTATCTATTACAGAAGGAAGGCATCGTAGCAGGCAGAATTCGTTAATTTTTAGTGGAGTTTTTACTGGTTACCTGGTAACAGCAAAAAAAAAAAAAAAAAAGAATGTGCGCCTGGAAATCCGTAAAGTTTTAGTTTTAGATTCTAAATATAGGCAGGGCCAAAGAGAAAAAAAAATGCACACTATACTGGTACTGAGAATATTTGGAGGGGCCTCAAAAATTAATCTCAACACAAGCAAAGTAAGAATAAGTAATAAACTACACGCGTACTATCACTACAATGCGACTCTCAGCTGCACTGATATTGATGAGCAGTTAGCAAACGAATAGTACTAGCTCACTGCACGTCCCAGCCTGCACTTATCACTAGGCAGGCACCTGGCGCGACATGGCACATTCGACTCGACATTCTGCTGCCTGCTCTAGAATTGCTTTTCCATGTGAAGCGTATGGAGTATGTGAACCAACATGCAAAAACATTTACTCTAGCACTTTGATTGATGTTTTTTTTTTATTAACTTATATTTAGGTGCTGGGTATTTTATAGGAAGTTAGATTAGATATTAAAATACAATAATTCTTTAACCATCAGTTTGGGGCCCCTCGGGCTTGGGGGCCCCGGGGCAGTGCCCCGGCTGCCCCGGCGGTAGTTACGGGCCTGGTTTCTGACTGTCCTCTTCGGGCCTACAAGGGAACAATGGCGGAAATCCATGATGCGTCGATCAGTGCAGTTGACTGAATTCAAAACATTAGATCTCGAGATATGAAATTGTACAAGCTTGTGATATGTACATTTCCTATTGTGTACCTCATAAATAATCATACGATAAATAAATCTCAACTTTTATGTTTAACAATTCAATTCTAATATAATTTACAAATAACATTCGGGTAAAAGCGAAATGAAAGAAAATAATTTTAATAAATTCGATCAACATGAAGAACCGGATATTCGCTATAACGTCTGTGTTGTATTAGGTGTCTCGTGGTTTAATTATTATAAAATAATAATTAGTCCACGATACAGTTCAAATTTAACTTTTTTAAATTTTTCATAAAGCATCGAACTTCATAGATACTGGTCACATGTATATACCATGGAGGAAGGAAATATATGGAGACGACGCAAGAGACCTTCACCACGCATTGAAGTGAAGCAGGGCGGTGGAGGAGTGGGGGGGGGCATGGCCGGAGTGGAGGGGGCATGGCCGCTTCCATACAGACAAGGGGAATATGTACAAAAACCTCAAGGGGACTCTAGGATAAAGGTGACGCCGATATCTGGTGATGGATTATTATGTAACTCGATATGACAAATAAAAAATGAAGAATAAATTTTTTGACAGTCCTGCTTAGATATTCTGTCCCAAATGTGAAATGGTTTTGGTTGAAATTCAGAAGAAAAAATTGGTTAAAGTCAAATTTGATGATGGATTCTTATTTAAAAAGACGAGACAAATGAAAAATAAAGAATAAAAATTTTCGATATCTCAACTAGTTCTGGAGATATACTGTATCAAAAGTGAAGGTGTCTTAGAGTTGAAATGGAGAAGAAAAATTTCGCAAAAGTCAAATTTAATGATCGATTCTTATGTAACACGACGAGACAAATCGAAAATAAAGAATAAAATTTTTCGATATCTTACTTAGTTTTCGGGATATACTGGGAACATCGCAATTGTTTGGAAGCGCAATATCGCCGCTGCCGCCACTGCGCATGCGCGAGCCTGCTTCACCAATTTAACGTCACTTCTCCTCCATATATTTCCTTC
Source organism: Vandiemenella viatica (assembly GCA_031002005.1). Lineage (NCBI taxonomy): Eukaryota > Metazoa > Arthropoda > Insecta > Orthoptera > Morabidae > Vandiemenella > Vandiemenella viatica. The sequence continues at coordinate 75,028,897 of CM061918.1, forward strand.
CTCCATGGTATATACAAGATCCAGTGATTACATTCAACACTTCTTCCAAAGACAATACTTCCATACACTCTCTCAGCACACGTAAAACTGTTCGCTCAAAACTCTGTCCATAAAACTGTGTCCAAGTAAAACTGTCTCTGAGTCGCAGCTGCTCAGGGGCGTAGCTACTATGGGGCTCGGGGGGCCCCCAAGCATACCTCTGGGGGCCCCAAAGTGCAGTTCAGAGGCCCACGAGCCTTCATGGCAAAAAAAAAAGGTCGCCCATCTGGCCTGAGGGCCCAAAATAATTTTTTGCACCGGGGCCCTTGTTGACCTAGCTACGCCACTGCTGCTGCTCTCTTTATATAAGTTTCATCGAAAGTTCTAGAACATTACAAAAGTTTCCGACAGATATTTCTAGAACTATAATTAAAACAATTAAAAACTATATTAAAACCAATCAAAATTAATACGTTAACATTTACAATCATTACAAAATGGTCATAAATGAAAATTAAAGACACTTAAACACAAAATTATCCACATAAATCATTTTAAACTGTAGTAAATCATCCTTTAAACATCGTAGCTTACCTTAATACTTGCAACTACAAACAGTTAAGTAATTCTCTTGCATAGTTCTGTCCGTAAACGTATTATATAGTATTTACATAATGTCTTTCAATAATGCAAAATCCATTTACACCGGTTTACAGTAAATTGTAACACAATTATACAAAGTCACATTAAATAGAAATCTAGCTTGCTAGCTAGCTTCATAAAACACAATTGCATTTAAAGTTTAGATTTGAAGGTTGTTACAGTCGGCTACTTAGAAATTTCAAACTGCAGCTATGGATGATTATTTCATCTTTGCTTATCCTTTAGCTGAGACATTAATATTGAGTTTTCATTAAATTCCGTAACCTCTGTTATATCAAATGCTTCGACATAGCTTCATTATGGTCTTCAAATAAAGTGCAGTATTGTGATTTTACGCGAGATGTGTAATATTAAAATTATAGCTTCTTAAGTGCAGTAAACTAGTTCCCTTATTTTTTTTTTTATCCATTAAACTTAGGTTCCTAAAATTCATTTAATAACAAAGAGCTTCGAATCTGCATGTTCTGTTACAGCAGTTTTGCGTCTGTTTTAATTTTCAACGTGATTAGATGTTTTTCAGCACAATTATTACTAACTCAGCAAAAGGTGAAGTCATAGTTGTTACTTGGTGTGATGTTTTTCGAAGTTCCGTACAAGTAACGATTAGAGCTGTGAGAGTCCTCTGTTGGCCACCGTTGCAGTCAAAAGGTTATGGCCAAGCTTCTGCTGGTGGCTAACAGAGGGCACGGCTGCCGCATTTACAGAAGACCAATTTCGGCATAAGCGCGAAATTCAGAGGTATTTCGAGTTGTTTGCAACGACAGATGTTGTCAACAATCTTAAAATAGCTAAATTTAAACATTTTAATAATAATTTGGCTTCTTAACAAATACTAATATGGAATCTGTCTAAATAGCTCTAGATGACAGCTTTGGCAATATCAGTTTTCGATTAGGTCAGCCATATTTTTATTCACTGTTTTAACTGCAGTGGTCGAAACTTTTAAAACATAAACAGTGAAAATGAATTAAATAAATATTAATTTTTTGAAATCGGTTCCTAAACTGCGACGGTCTGTGACGAGGATCATTGCAAATGGCTGTTACTGACAGCTGGAAACAAAATACGGTTAAATCCAACGCATTTTTGGGAAGAAATATCATGATACATTGTCTCTCCACTAGGTTGTTGCAAATTAAATGGGGGTTCTGCAAATATAACTTTTATTATAGAAACCAAAAACTTAGCATGTTAATCGAAATAGTTCTCATTCGTTTAAATGCTTCTCCCATCGCGAAGCTGAAGAATTAATACCATTTGTGAAGAAATGTGAATTCCTGTAATACATATTCCTTTGTCATGAAAGACTTCCACAGTAAAAAGTCCGAAAGATGTTTTTTTTAAAAAAAAGATTCATGTAATTCATAAATGAAACAACCAGGGAATAAGAAATATAACACTGCTCTGCTAATTTTGCTGTTTTTCTGTTCCGAAAAGTTTAGATTGTTGCAGTTTCCGGAACTGTAGTTCTCGTATTGTGTTCCTTCATCTCCTCTGAATCACAATCATCAATAATAGAAGGAGAATGTACGCGCTACAAATAATTCATATTTATATCTTCGGATGGAAACTTATGAACCGATGTTTCGTTGTTGCTTACCTAAAGCACAATTGATGATCGAATTGAAACCTGTCCAACTAAATTACCCAAATTTGTCTGATTTTACGTTGATAAGAACTCTAGCAAATAAGATTATGACATCAATACAATCTCACGTCATGTGGTACACACACAACGACATCGGTATGGACTACTGGTGAAATACAGAGGCTGGAAACATCTACTATATAATTTCGTAAGCTCACTCATACACTCACCTCAATAGCTATTGGCTGGAGAACAGTGTCACGTTTCAGCCTTCGCTCGCAAAACAGCGACCAGAGATACCATTAGAAGAAATTCGTGGTTATGTCCACAATTTAATAGCTAAGCTACTGCTACCAAATTAATTGCCCTAATGCATTAATTAAATTTGATTTTCGCAGCGTTTCATAGTTAAAAAAAATTGATAAATTTTGAGGCTGAAATAAACGTGGATCTTTTTTTCAGTAACACTTAAAAAAAAAAAATTACTCATGGTCTCTGCTGTAACCACGAATGCTAATTGTCATTCCGGCTTGGGATAAATTTTAATTTCATTAAAATTTTCATTAATGTTGATGCTTGACCAAAGTTTATGCATTACGGTTCATTTGCATTATAGGTATTTTATTGACCACTTTCGTTAATAGTCTTTGTTCATGTTCGCTGTACGTAACTTCAGAAGGTTATTTTAAGTAGACGTCAGATCAAATATGTTACCGAATCAACTATTCTGGCAATTCATTTCTGCGGAGTTGCTCAACTGTTTAATAGTATGGGACCGAGCGTGGTGGTGTAACGGCTAGCGTTCTGCACTCGCATTCGGGAGGACGACGATTCGAATCCACGTCCGAGCATCCAGATTTGGGTTTTCCATGGTCTCCCAAATCACTCCATGCAAATGCCGGGATGCTTCGTTCAAAAGGCCATGGCCGAATTCCTTCCCATTCCTTGCCTCCCCATCCTTTCCCGTCTCTAAAGACCTCGCTGTTAGAGAGATGTTAAGCAAAAAAAAAAAAAAAAATATTGTATGGAATGTGTATTAAGTTCTGTGGACGTTACAGATACTATGACCAATGATTACATTATGAGTGTTTGCCCATTCTCGAAGCAAACAGGAATTTTTTAAACTTTTGAACTTTAAGGTTCAAATACAAGTTTTAATTTAAGCTATTAGGCCTATGCCTATACGATTGCGCTACCGTCACTGTTCTGTTAATACCACCTCTATTAAGGCTTGAGTTTCTTCAAGCTCAAGAGATTTTATTCACCCTGAAACACAGGTCAAGTTTGTATTTGGTCAAATCAGGACAACCTGTCATAATCTTTCAACCTAAAAAAAGGAACTATTCTAGACTCGTGACGATACGCAAAGACGGTCACGGGCGTAAACTAGTAGAATATTAAAAAAATATCATTTTGTTTATAGCCGTATAAAACAATTTACCCAAACTCTTAGTTGAATTTGCGCAAAACGTAAACATTTTTACAGAAAAATTCTTATTAAATCAATACTAGTTGGTGTGTGCAAAAATTTCTCGAACGAAGTAGGATGATTTTTATAGCGATGTTGCTGGTTTGTATTATGATGAAAAATAAACGGCTCATTTGTAACAATTGTTACCTGGAAATAGATACGTCACAAAGCACTCACAATGTCTTAGGAAATAACTAAATGTTTCACTAACAGAAACAAAAATATCCGAGAAGCTTTTTACAAAACATCTATTATGCATGTCCAACATACAGTTTCTCGTGGCACTGGCGAATTTTATTTTTTTTCTAGTCCAAACAGCATTTCAACTTAACCACCTCAATTTTGAGAAAATACAGAGTCGGACTAAATAGCGCGGGGCCTGTAGCAGATGTGAAAAAGAGTCCTTTAGTTTGTTTTACTTATTAAAGTGTGCGTTATAAAATAAAAAAGCCGCCTGGGGCAATGGTAGAGCTAAAAAATTTCGTCCATCTTGCCTGAGGGGGAAGGGGTGGGGGCAGCTTACCCTCGGGATAGCGTTTGCTAACTCTTGCTACGTGACTAATCCGCTACTTAGAAAGTATATCTCGAGAACTAAGCAAGGTACCGAAATTTTTTTTTATTTACTTTTGATTTGTCTCGTCTACTTAACATGAGGATCCATCACCAAATTGCGGCGCCACGGTTATCGTAGAACCCCCACTACCTCTCCCAAGCAGTAACAGACAACTCCTTGTTCTTCGCTACAATCCAAGTCTTATAAACTGTACTTCAAAATATTTGCTACCTATTTACTCTATCAGTGACGATCAAATTTACAAATTCACAGTACTGTAGCTGAGAAGGAACGTAACTCCAATGAGGGGGCGTCCGTTAAGGACGTGAGGTGAAATAGGGGGGGGGTCTGGTGAAAAGTCACGAAACCTCACCAAGGGGGAGGGGGGCAATAGAAATCTCACGTAAGTATTTAAATTCTTGTAGGACAGTAGCAAAACAAAAAACAAAAACAAAAAACAAAAAAAACGCGTAAGTGGACTTGGGGGGGGGGGGGGGGGTATTTCGCCCTCGGAAGCATAGAACCTGAAACAAAATAAAAACAAACAAAAAAAATATCTCCAAAAGTTACGAGGTCGATTAGTAGGGGAGGGGGTCTAAAAATCTCACATCATTTTAGAGGGGGAGGGTCCGACCAAATCTCAGCAGAGAAGGTGGGTCCGGAATTCCGGAAAAACACCTAACGTAATTAATGGAAGCCCCATGATGAACTGTTTGGTATACCTATGGCCGATCAGCGATGCATACCACACAGTAAACAAATGTAAGCCATCAGAAATCAATATATTACAGTGCAGTGAAAGTTCTACGCAATTATTCACAAAGATGCAACCAACACCTATATTACAAACTGCTGCTACAAACATAACTGATGTTTAAAAACTGTACAATTATTCAGTGCTGCCAGCTAGTTGGCTTTGACTATCCGTAGATGGGCGCTAAAATTTCCGTATATTTGGTACAAAAATCCGGAGACTCACTAACTGAAAGACTGAAACAATAATTACTGAAGAGAGAGTCAAAATTAATAAAACCTTTTTATATCCAGGTCTTTAAAATTACAAAAATATTCTACACTGAAAGTAAGAAACATCTCTGAACATGTTTTATGCAGCATCACTTTCATCACCGCTGCCGCTATGCCTAGTAGATTTTTTATTTTTCCCTAGTGACCATACATTTTCTTTGTTGACACTAAATTTAGCATATCCTCTGTGACAGGAATAGTTAAAAATTGAGACCCGTTTGATTCTCGGATATTGGTTAGCCCTTCTCGGAAGGCACTGCTTTGTAAGCCGTGTCACCGTGCATACAGTGTGCGCCAATAGTTTTGTATTACGGACTTTTAAGATCTATAAAGTCTGTAACCAAACAAAATATGAGCTTCATTTCAATCGTTGGTTCACACGAGCGGTTGCAAGGAAACGATTCACCGTTATTGACAATTCTGTAACGCAATAATACTATACGCTCAAAGTTAAACAAAACACCAATATAAGGAAAAATCGACAAATGATAAAAAGTATCAAAAATCACTAAATATTTTTAAAAAATCCTAACTCTTCATAAAAATCCGTAGAACTACGGATAAATCCGTAGAATTGGCAGCACTTCAATTATTAGCATATGTGACCAATGAAAAATACAGAACCGCTGAAGAAGCTTCAGAGAATGAAGTGTAACGGGTTCGGGAAATAAAACAACAAATTCAATTGCATTGGCGTGACAATTATTGATAAAAAATGATGTTATATAGCTATGTACTTCACCCAAGTTGCGCTCCTCTCGTGAGATTTCGATGAAACGGTTTCTTGATCCAGGGCCTGATACACTTTTACTGCCTTCGCCCAAAAACGCTCGGGCAAAAGGGAAATCTTTAACTTAATTCAATGTACGGGCAATTAGAGTGACTGCTACCGTAGTGTTACAGAAATTAAAACTGAAAAATAAACTGTAGCATCTGAAAAATATTCCCAAAATTGTACTTAAAAAGAAGCACAAAATCACCATCTAAAACCATTATACTAAATGAGAATTGCATCGTTAGCAGGCGAAGGAATGTAAAGCGCCGGTGGAAATTAGAAAGCCTTTAAATAATAATAAAAATTTCAGACCAGCAAAATCCAATGATTTTATTTAAGAAAATCTTTCAAAAAATTGAGGAACTATTATAGCACGATGTCGCGACCATTTAAACTTTCATAACGATTTGTAAGAAAAAAGTAAGTTGTGTTTTTAACAGCAAATTTGTGATAAACCTTTCCTGGATTTTTTTTTTTTTTTTTTTTTTTTTTTTTACCCTACATACAAAATGGAACGAACTTAAATGGTCTTTATTTAATCCTCAAGTTCACATTAAATGGTAAAATGAATTCATGTATCAACCTCAATATTAGAACTCATAAATAAATTTTATACCCGCACAAAACCAGAAACCAGTTTTAGAAAAGTGAAATCTTGATGAAGTAAATCGTTTACAGGGAAATGAATTTTTAATCTTACTACAACCTAATTAATCCCTTTAGTAGTTCAACTCTTTAATACCATCTTTGGAAGGGGTAGTAGCACTTTAAAATCAGTACGTAACATATCCAAAAAATTTCTTTTCGAACTTATACTCCAACGATATGCTCTGCAGCAGCAATTATAATCCTTCATGTAATCATACAAAACCTCCATTTCCCTAAATGTGTATTTAATAAACTGCTGTTTTTTATAATGCCATAATAACCGTGACGCTACAAAGGATTCTTATAGATAGAAATCGAAAGTGATGAATAAATTTTTTTGATATCTCACTTACTTCTTGAAGTATACTGTCTCAAAATTGAGGTGGTTACATTGAAATTCAACCTTGGTCAAAAAACTTCACCAAAGCCACAAGGAATTAAACGCTGGACATTCACAATGGATGTGGTGGGTAGGCTGGGCTTGGACCAGAAAAAATCTCACCAAAGCCAGAAGAATCTATACCAATAACTAGTTTTTGACAGCCGATATCTCGATAACAATTATTATGTTCTTCGCTTTTGATTTGTCTCGTCGCATTATATTAAGAATGCAACATCGAGTTGCAGCGTCTAGGTTATGATAGAGCTGCATATTGATTTTTTGTTTGTATTTATGTCCCGACCAACCCAACTATATCGCTTGAACAGCTTTCTCTTTCATTTGCAGTATTATAACTGTAGACCAACATCAGAATAATTATAGCATTAGAATCCCAATATATTACCCTGACAAACTCCTGTTATCAGTTTCACCTCTTCTAATACTACGTTTCCTACCCTGACTCTTTGCCTTCTACCACTTGAGAATTCCTTCGATCAGCAATTCACATTCTTATCTTTGTTAACCGTTCTATCCGTATTAACCACCATCATGCTTCGAAAGAGATAGTGCCAACCCGCCAACTTGGCCACCCTTGTCCATTTCACGTGAAGTATTTTTCTCATAATTTGGTAAGTGTGATTCAGGTGGAAAACTTCTTATATGTCCATGTTGCCGAATAACAAAACCACCTATTTTTTCTCCTGACAGTTTTGTCGTAGTTCGATACTAACCTCACCAACGTCTAGTTTTAGGGTCAAACTAATCGTTCTATATTCGGCACCATTAATTGTCCTCCATGAACGGACTCTGCAATGACATATTTCCAGTCACTAGACTGGACGTCTCCATAATTGAAAGGAACAATATTTTGGGTTAAGTTTACATCGATATACGGTGACAGTGTCCAGTTGCAGTTAGTTCATACTAAAGGTGTACGACGAAATCAATTTAGATAATTTTGTTCTACGCTAATTAACAATTCTGATATATAAAATGTTGCTACTACTCGAAATGTAGTATTTCTATACATTGCACAATGTCAGCTCTTCTGAAGGTTATCACAATGAATATCTTCTTACACATGATAAAAAACTTGATATTTAGTAACTCCACGGAATTTCTATAAAATTAAATTTAAGAAAATGAAACTCTGCCTAAGAGAGCGTGGTTTTAACGTCAACTTACCTGGCAGGCTCGGGTGTATACGTAGGGCAGATCTTCGGCCCCGATGGCACCCGTTGCTAGGCAACTTATCAAGGGAATAACGGCATAAAAAGTAGACAAATGTACAGAAACCGCCGACCAATACCGATTTGCCGAACGGATCCTGATGTATTGAATATTAGTCACTAAAATTATCAGCCAGATTTGCTGAAAATTTAACATGTCATAAGACCGAGGAAACCAATCGTCAGTCCCCCAAGGGACGCAAAGACGTGTTGGGGATGGGGGGAGGGGGGGGGGAGCAGGGTGTGAGGTAGCTTCGTCGTCGCAAGTACAATGTTTCATTCACAACTCTTGGATTTAAAAACTCCTATTCTAACATCTCATACTTAGTGAGTTTCATCTGAGATGTAATTGTTAGTACTGAAAAATATGTATTTGCCCAAATAATAATAAAATAGTGGCGGAGAGGGGAATGGGAAGTTTTCTTTTAACGGAAAGGGGCCTGGCACGAAAAACTTTGGGATCTCCTAAGCTAGTGTGTCAAGGAATCATGGCGCCGCCTTTTTGTGCTTGTAGTAGTGGTTAAGTGCGGCTCTATTCGGAGAGAAAGTCTCCATAGTTGTGGACGGTAGTTTTCTCGCGAAGTTCCCAATTGTGTGCTTGATTATCGATTCAAGCTAAGTCGTTGTTGTGTCTTAAAATCTCTAACAGATCCGTTTATTTTCCACTGCAAGATGCTACCAGAATGTTTCACCATCAGCAGTATTAACATCATGGCAGGAAAGGTGGCGGTTAATAGTTTAAAATCGTCAGATTTCGAACCAAAATCTAACCTGCATATGAGGGGAGAGCAGTTGCCTTTGCAAGGTTACTTGAGCTTATTTTAGGGCTTTACTTGAGGAGTTTTTACCATTTTTGATGTGTTTAACACTTGGCGTGTAGTTAGGGGAAATTATTGCACCAGAGGGGTTGAGTGGAAGAACCGCACCTTATAGATACATCAGTTGGATTATAATATTTAATTAAATTGCGATGGAGCGCATGCTCCTTTGGCAATTTCCCTACACACCCATCTTCCTCCTTTCCTACACCAACCTACATTTGCCCTTTACAAATTTTAACTTTAAATTCTTTCAAGGTTTTTGGTAAATTATTCATCATTTCCCTTGGTAACTTATTCCAATCCCTGACACACTTACCTAAAAAAGAGAATCCTCTCACACCCTTGTGCCTGAAATCGAGTGCCAGCTTGTGGTCATGGTCATCTTTTCCCTTCCATGCACTACTTTTCATACCTACACCAATATCTTTCCATGCCTCATCACCAATATACGCCTTGTACAAACCCATGACTCTCTTCACCCTCCTCCTGTCTTGTAATGAATCCCATTCCAGCTCTTTTATCATATCGGTTACTGCGATAATTTCCAGAGACAAATCTAGCAGCCCTTTTTTGTACCCTCTCCAACTCCTGTATTTGATACGTAAAATGAGGGTCCCATACTACTCTACCATATTCGAGCAATGGTCTGACCAAAGTTTTGTAACCCAGTTCATTTACTTCTTTCGTACATTTCCTCATCACTCTCTCCAACAAGTGAAGAATTTTGAAACCTTTTCCTACCACCTGTCCAATGTGTCCTGCAGAATTAAGCTTGTGACCAAATGTAATGTGAAGATATTTACATTTCAAGTCTTCAACAAGCAATTCTCATAATCATAATCAACCTTTAGTTTTTTATTTGTGTATCTAGTAAGCTGACTCTACTTTGCACTTATCTTCATCCCATTGCACCAGATAGAGAAAGTAGGAGTCAGTGCAATATGGCGGCACCTTTCATCTCACAGCAGCGCCAGAGCGTATATGGTCGTTCCAGAAGGAACGAACCCAAAGTCTTTACTGGGATTGAACATTGGCTTGCATTGGTAGCTGATATCGTTCACCGTTTTTGTGTGGTGTAAGGTGACAAAGTCCCTTACACTTTAATTTTTGTGAATAATATTTGTTAAAAGTTAATTAAATATTAGTCTTGCTTGTGTTGTGTATACAAATGTGTTAAATTGTTATGAATAAATGATAAAGATAAATGTATATTAAAGTGCCAGAATATCTATGGACAATGATTATCTATGATAATGTATATCTTTGGACGGAAGACAAAGAAAATATGGCGAGGGTATGGATGAGAATATAAAATATATCTGGCAAGTCGTTGAATAAAAGGAATGTAAGAATCGTGTTTTGACCCTTGTGAATATAAATAAAAAGTGTTTTCGAGTGTTACTTCAAAGAATTCATTGTCTAGATATTTAGTATTTATTTGTTTCTGAACTGTGAATGGAAATAATCTGCCGGCTTCTGCAGCTTAGATGACAGCTTGAAGACGGGCAGATTACATATACCTAAACTTAAATACAGGAAGAGGGGACCTTACAGTGGGGAGTATGTGATGGTCACTAAAAGAGCAATGAGCCAAAGTAAAGTACTGTTCGGTGTCGTGACGTTTTTCAGAAATTTAACTGGGGCTCGGTATATTGCCTGCAGACCCGATGTTTAATTTCAGTGACTTTTAATTAATAGAAGAAGGCCAGTTAAACTTCACCAGCATTGAGCTTCGATTGAGCAGAGTATTATTTCAGTTTTAAATTGATCGTCTCATGGCCAGAAAGATATTCTCAAGTAGAGAAGAAACTAAAAATTTAATTGCTACGTGATATTTAATATCGAATTTAAAAATTGTTTGTGATCGCTGAAGGTATTTGGTCAAAAGCTAAACTCTGCATGACACATTGGACAGGTGGTAGGAAAAGGTTTCAAAATTCTGCACTTGTTGGAGAGAGTGATGAGGGGATGCACGAGAGAAGTAATGCAATTGAGTTACAAAACTTTAGTCAGACCATTGCTCGAATATGGTAGTGTAGTATGGGACCCTCATTTTGCGTATCAAATACTGGAATTGGAGAGGGTGCAAAAAAGGGCTGTTAGATTTGTTTCTGGAAATTATCGCAGAATGCAATCAGTGACGGATATGATAAAGGAGCTGGAATGGGATTCATTGCAAAACAGGAGGAGGATGAGGAGGGTCACGGGAGTGTACAGGGCGTATACTAGCGATGAGGCATGGAAAGATATCGGTGTAGGTATGAAAAGTAGTTCATGGAAGGGAAAAGATGACCATGGCCACAAGCTGGCACTCGATTTCAGGCACAAGGGTGTGGGAAGATTATCTTTTTTAGGTAAGGGTGTCAAGGATTGGAATGAGTTACCAAGAGAAATGATGAATAATTTACCGAAAACGTTGAAAGAATTTAAAGATAAAATTTGTAGAGGACAAATGTAGGTGGGTACTGGATAGGGGGAAGATGGGTGTGTAGGGAAATTGCCACCGGAGCCTGTGCTCCATTACAATAAAATAAAATAAAATTAAACATTTTGAACCGAACAGTTGAATCAGCAACTGTTAAGAATAATTTCCAAATGGTGTAATTTAATATTGAGCGCGATGGAATATTCTGACAAATTTATTTCAAATTATATATCGGTCGTGGTGTTTGTTTTATTGACAGTTTTAAATATAAGAGATTTTAGACTGTTTATGCTCATTTTTGGTTTGTTTCAGTGGTATTGGAAACCGATTCTGTTGTTTTTCCCCCCTAGTTTCAGGAAACTTAAGTTGCCTAAAGTCTTTACTGGATACGGCCTTCGAGGACAGCATAACGCTTACAACTTCTTTAACTACATCATGATCTGTAAGTACTTTACGTAACTTATTGATTAATAAATGGAAGTATTAAACATTGTTAAATGGCAACGTTAAATTTAGGGACGCTTTCAGTATCTCCCTGAGGAATACGTCCGAATCAGGAAACTTGGAGTTCAGCTTCCAACTTCTTACACACAGAACACCATCAGCAGAATCAATAAACACGCCCACTACGTACTAGGGAGGACAAACTTAGTCTGGGAGTTGCTACTGAGGAGTAGCATTATGCATGGTAACGACTCCGACTTTTCTCTTTGAAGTCTGATGTTTGAAATGGCGTCACCTGGTTCTAGTCACAGTGCTGACAGAATTGTTTCCTCGGCAACCTAAGTGAAAGAGATAATGGTGCACATTTCCTAATCATTTTGTTATTTATTTTAATGACTTTTGGCCTTGTCGGCTATACATTGTATAACAATTTACAATTCAGTTTCTTTACATGTTCTTTTGTGTATCAGGTTTACATTATTGATTATATACTTTAATATGTCGACATGGAATCGGTTACATTATTAATATTTCTTATCTGCGCAGTAGAGAGTTTAATGTACAATTAGTGGGGTTTTTGGACACTGTAAACTTGAAAACTTGGATAATAGGAAACGCTCCTTTCCCAGCCACAGCGTTTACAGACGTGTGACGTCACTCAAGCGACCACCTATCCTAGAGCGTTTTCTGTCACGTGACCAATGGTAAGAAAAGTATAATTTTTATTTCGCTTTTTTTTTATTAAAAATAAACCACTTTTCTTTTCAAAATTGAAAAATTAGTTTCTTGAAGCATTAATCTACGAGAATGAGTTCAATTTATAATATTTTTTTAATACTGTCAAATAGCCTATTCTATTTTGCTCAATGTGAAGCCCTTGTACCCTAATCATTCACAATGACCGCACATGCTAGTATTATGTCTAGATGATGTGTATGAGAATATTTCTATTCGGTTATACGATTGTAAATGTGCTAACTTTGTTCCCATCGTTTCCTGTTGGGTTTTCTAATTTTCTAAGGTTTATGTTTTAATGTTTGCGTCCTTGAAAAAGGACGTTAAGATTTTGACTATCTCGTTTTTGTTGGACGACAGTAAGATAGATAATTTGTTTGGAAGAGGAATGTTGCACTTTATGAGATCTTTCAGCATTCTGACCTGAATGTCGGCGTGTTTCTTGCATGAAAATATGAGGTGATTTATGTCCCCTCCTGTCTGATCACCGCAGTCACATAAGGGGTTATCTCTCAAACCCATCCGATTTAAGTGACTGGGAAAGTTGCAGTGATGTAATCGGCTTTTAATTATGTTGATCAAGTGGCGTCTGTTTACTTTCCAGTTATGGAACCACGGTTTGGAGGGGATACATGGTTGGTCCTTTCCGGAGCATCGAATTGTTGCAATCTGTTTACCATATTTTCCTAGCTCTCTGTTTAATATCTTGCAGGAATGAGGATGGAGAGAGTGGTAGTTCTATTCTTTGTCCGTTTGAGATTGCTTCTTTGGCTAGGAAATCTACATATTAATTGTATTTGATTCCTTTGTGTGAGGGTACCTATATTAAACTTGTTTTGGTACCTAGGTTGTTGCTGAGGTGTATTTCGTGCAATATTTCTATAAGCAGGGGTGGTATCCTATAGTTCCATTTGGGTTCTGTTATGCTCTTGATAACGCTCAAATAATCGGCTATTATAACCACCTCCTTTGGTCCCCTAGTCCACCCATATCTTACTGCTTCTAATATTGCTTTCGCTTCAGCTAAATATATTGGAGTTTGCGGTGTTAGGGAATGTAAAGTTTGGTGTTGTGTTTTGAGGCAATAAAGTGCGCTGCCTACTCGATACCCTGAGTTATTTTTTGTTTCCATCTGTATCTATGTGGATTGAGTTTGGGTATGAGTTGTCTAGCAGGGCCTTCAAGGAATAGTTGGCGTTATTTCCCGTAGTGTGTTCCAAGCACTGTACTTGTATGTCTAGGAATATCGGGTGTATGGAGAAATTCATTATGTTCCTTCTCGTTTCCTCCCATTTGTTATACATGTTAAGTAGAGGAGTGTTGTTTAGGTCACCTGTGTTTCTATTTACGATCCTGAGCTTCCAATATTTAAGATTATTTAACCATTCCTTGTGTAACAAACGTATCGATTGAATTCAATTTTTTTTAACTGCTTTACGTCTCTCAACAGCGAGGTCTTTAGAGACGGGAAAGGACGGGGGCAAGGAATGGGAAGGAATTCGGCCATGGCCTTTTTAAGGAAGCATCCCGGCATTTGCCTGGAGATTGAATTCAAACTAAGGCGCATACTGTATGGAGTGAGCCGATATGAAAGTGTTCTTGGTGACTTATTATTCGGAGGGTGATTCTAAACTTGGTATGCCTTAATTCGTTGGCGCGGCAATTCGCCCCTCCGTTCTTTTGTTTTCAAGAACATATCATCACCATAATCGTCACGTTTTAGGCTCCTGTCTGATACGCCTGCTTTTGCAGATTTTTACTCTTGTCAGTATCTGCACTGTTAAATATTTTTAAATCAATTGCGTCCTGCCCTTCTCCCACTTCCATTAGCTGCAGTCATAACGAAGTTCGTTGCCCACCGGCCATGCGGCTTTCGCTTTCGTGAACGTGGGTGTAGAGTTTGCTGACTGAGGTTTTGTTGGCCTGACTGAACCTCATGATCGTACTCTCGTTTAGTCTCCACTCACAACATTAAACAATATTGATCACAGTCAACTGCAGACATACATTAACACTGAGGTAACGACGTTGGTACGCTGCCTCCAAATTAATACCTAAAATGACTTCTTCTAGCAGTATCAGGACGCATTAATCCATTGATCCATTTAATTTCATTCGATTCTAGCACATATTACCGCCTAACTGCTTTTACTCCGTTCAATCTTGTCCCTGATCCTACAATAACTGTGTTCTGAAACTTTTCAATCTTCTTTAAATTCGCAGCAATCCCGGACTGGATTGTGGGATCCCTAATTATAAGTGTGTGACTTGTACATGGTACCACTGATATACCTCCTCGTAGTTTGGGTTCAGGTGAAGTAGTTGGTTGATTTCGCTGTTTCGGTGTAACACTAACGTAATTTTCACTAGTCAGTGCGTACATCAAGGTCGGTCGACGCTGTGTTGTGCATTTGAAAGAATTATTGATAAGTAACTACAGAAATGCAAACTCCAACCAACATTTTTTTTTCCTCTCGCGACCTGTAGCGATCCATTGATTAATTCATTACTACCTCATGTTCACACATATTTTTAGTATATTGCAATTTCACTGTGTTTTTCATATAGAAATCTCAATTACAAATGTTTTCATGTCTCATGTCTTATTCGGTCTGGTGGCTCATTCGTTAAGGAGTCTGACTGCAGACAGAAAGGCCCTTGGCTCGAATCCGTGTCTCGTCGGGGATTTTCAAAGGCCGCTAACACTACCTTCACCTCTACTGTGTAATGTGAAGTACGCCAAAACGCTTCCGTTGTTCGGATTCCACTTTAAACTGTAGGTCCCCTCCAGCGCTAACAACTCCAGCTGAAACAGTGACGTGTACACATCCAAAGCAAATTAAAGCAAAACGAAGGCTTAACGTGGTTCTAGATTGCCAAAATTAACACACACAAACAACAAACATGATCAATTATCTCATACAGCACTTGTATCTTATCAAAATGAGTTCCAATTTCATTGTTTTTATTGATGTTAAAGAAATCGTGTCAATGTGTTTATTACATTTTTATGATTAAATTCCTAGATCATGTTTGCGAAGTTAATTAATGCTTGCAATGGAAAATTACCTCACTCACCTCATAGCGAAGTTTGGTAGCGAAAAATAAAAATAAAAAAAAATGCACGTAATCAACGTCTGTGAAAGCCTTTGCTTAATGTAACTTCGTAATGTTACTTGGTAAACGAGACCATGAAAGTATTTGAAGGCGTCCATTAATGACGTGAGGTGTTTTCCGGAATTCTGGACCCCCCTCCCCCACCTCTGATGAGATTTTGTGAGATCTGGCCGCACCCCTCCCCCCCCCCCCCCCAACTAAAATTTTGACGGAGACCCTCCCCCTACTAATCGACTTCGCAACTTTTTGAGACTTTTTTTTTAGGTCTAATGCTTCCAAGGGCGGTATACCCGCCTCCCCTCCTGCAAGGTCGGTTTTTTGACCAAATACCCCTTAAAGTTTACCCCTTAAGGGTTTTTTTTTTTTTTTTTTTTTTTTTTTTTTTTTTTTTTTTACAAGAATTTAAAAACCTCACGTGAGATTTCTGTTGACCCCCCCCTCCCCTCCCCCTTGGTGAGGTTTCATGAGATTGGACCCCCCTCCCCCTATTTCACCTCGTCATTAATGGTTGCTCCCTTTCAGGACAGTTCACACACGCGAAGCAATGTTGGTGGCCCGAATCACAGTCTGAGGCAGGAGTAAGATGCTGGGAGTTGTTATGCCCTGTTAGCCACCTGAATTCATCGCGGCTCGCGTAGTTTTACTGTCTGGGAGTGTCAGTGAGCAGAAGTTTTCCTATTTTCCGTGTCGGCGCGTGTGGTCGGCGTAGGGCGTGGCAGTGCTGCCAACATGCTATTACCACAAATTAGTCGCCGCACCGGAAACAACGTCACGACACTGCTCAACATCCGGAGCATGCGACTTCCGAGCAGGGCGCCATTTGTCAGAATTGTCTCTTCGATAACCTGTCAGAAAAACTCTACACCACAACACGGGCGTTCGATTTTTGTTTTTTTTGTCTGCGCAGTTACGAATCAACAAAGGCAGTCTAGGAAAGTATGCTAACTGACGGAGTACGAAATCAACAGGCGACTGAAGAAAGAACTGGGGCTTTCAAATTTAAATAATACTTTTAATGTCATTTCTAATATGAGGAAGGATATAGAACTTGGTAGCCAAGCGTAATGATTGAAAATAAAAATTAAGCTATATCAACTGTTCGGGAAACAGCCTGTCTTATTAGTTTCATAGATATTATATTAGTATGCTCTGTGAGGGAATTATTTGAAAGAATTTAAATGTTTGTGTCTGAAATTTTTCTTTGAGCAGGAAGCTGTGTTGTCTTTGGTCAACGTATAACGGCAATTGTGTCTGTATGTCATGTCGGAAATGGTGAGACATTGCTCAACTAACCGAAATAATATGGATTAATATAGTATTATTCATGATAAAAGTCAAGAAGGAGGACATTAATATGTTAATTTATGAGGTGAATATATGAATTGTTAAAACTATACAGAAAGTGTGGATTGTGTTAATCGTACAGATAAATGTTTTAATACAAGGATCCGAAGCATTTGAGTATTAACAAAAAAGGGAAGTACTATTTTAAATATTATTAAATTCAAATTTTATAAATGGTTATATATTAGACTAATTTTTAAGTTTTTATTTTAGATTCATAAATTTAATGTTTTATGAACGTTTCTCGGGAAACAAACCGAGTAATATTATTATTGATACACAATACTTATTCGGATTCATTGCAAGACAGGAGGAGGGTGAAGAGGGTGATGGGAGTGTACAAGGCGTATACTGGTGACGAGGCATGGAAAGATATTTGTGTAGGTATGAAAAGAAGTGCATGGAAGGGAAAAGATGACCATGACCACAAGCTGCACTGGATTTCAGGCACAAGGGTGTGGGAAGATTCTCTTTTTTATGTAAGGGTGTCAGGGATCGGAATAAGTTACCAAGGAAAATGATGAATAACTTACCAAAAACATTGAAAGAATTTAAAGTTAAAATTTGTAGAGGGTAAATATAGGTGGGTACAGGAAAGGGGGAAGATGGGTATTTAGGGAAATTGCCACCGGAGCCTGTGCTCCATTGCAATTAAATTAAATTAAATTAAATTATGTACCACTCCAAGAAAGAGTTTAATCTCGCGTACTCCTTAAAGCTGAAATGATAAATAAATGCATTCATCCCTATCAAATGTTTCGCATAACCACAGCATTACGGTTATATAATTCACACACACGCAGTTCGTCCTAAAATATATTTTGGCGACAGTAATGTTAGCATATTTTTTTCAGTTACCGTAGTGTAACCCTAACCAAGAGATTGCTGCGCGTACCCCTTGAAGCAACCTCATCATCCCCATACCACCAATTGGGAACCACTGATGTTGATAAATGGCTACTTTGTCTAGGGTCAGCCAACATTCTAGCAAACTGCTTCCTCTCCATTAGAAAAGGAAGGTCACCACACATTTCGAGCGTTCGGAGAATTAAACGTGGACGTGGAATAAACATAACCTTATTGTTCGCAGATCAATTAAACACTTTGACAATAATCAAGCTGAAGTAGTTTCAGGAACTACAAATAGTTTTTAGTGTCGCAGGTCATGATTCAACTAGCCAATTTCTTGAGTTTCATTAGTTTTGGACGTCTTAAGTGTCCATTTAAACCAAAAATTCAGTGTACTACAGAGTCGACAAAAAAATAAGTTTTTAGGGACAAAAATTAGATTTTTGAGTCAAATTTTACTTTTAAAATTTGACGGATTTCTGTTCACTTTGAAGGGACTTGAAAGTATTTGACAGGGATACAAACAATATAAATATTTATTAAGAAAAGAAAAAGGTATGTTAGACATACGATACTACGTGTGTCAAATTAAATAAAAGAAGCTTTGTGGAACAGCATGTGTGTATTAACTGGGTGTCTACACCGATCAGTCAGAACATTATGACCACCCACCTAATAGCCGGTATGTCCACCTTTGCCACGGATAACAGCGGCGACGCGTCTTAGCATGGTAGCAATGAGGCCTTGGTAGGTCGCTGGAGGGAGTTGGCACAACATCTGCACACACAAGTCACTAATTCACGTAAATTCCGGGGAGGGGGGGATTATCTCGGACGCCATGTTCAATCACATCCCAGATGTGTTCGATCGCGTTCAGATCTGGTGAGTTGGGGGGCCAACACATCATTTGAAACTCGTCACTGTGTTCCTCAAACAAATCCATCACACTCCTGGCCTTGTGACATGGCACATAATCTTGTTGAAAAATGTCACTGTCGTTGGGAAACATGGTCGTCATGGAGGGGAGTACGTGGTCTGCAACCAGTGTACAATACTTGTTGGCCGTCATGGTGCCTTGCACGAGCTCCACTGGACCCATGGATACTAGCGTGAATGTTCCCCAGAGCATAATTGAGCAGCCACTAGCTTGTCTCCATCCCGCAGTACAGGTGTCAAGAATCCGTTCCCCCGGAAAACGACGGATTCACATCCTCCCAACGACATGATGAAGAAGGTTTCGGGATTCATCAGACCACGCAACGTTCTGCCACTGTGCCATCATCCAGGGACGATGGTCACGTGTCCATTCAGTCGTAGTTGACGATGTCGTGGTGTTAACATTGGCACATGTATGGGTCGTCGGCTGCGGAGCCCCATCGTCAAGAGTGTTCGGTGCATTGTGTATTCAGACACTTACTTGTACTCTGCCCAGCATTAAAGTCTGATACAATTAGCCGCCTCTCATGTCTTACCAGTCTGCCCAGCCTACGATGTCTGACATCTGTCATGAACGGTGACCGCCCAACCCCTCGACGTTTGGACGTGGTTTCACCTTGGTTTCGCCACTTGTTGAAGACACCACAGCACTCCTCGAACACCCGACAAGTCATGCAGTTTACTAAATTCTCCTGCCGAGCCTGTGGGCCATGACAATGTGTCTTCAGTCAAACTCAGATAATAGCATGCCTTCCCCGTTCTAAACACGGATAGCACGCTCACTGATACTACATGCACCGTGCGTGTGTCTGACTAGCAGTCATTCCTCGTCAGGTGACGCTGATATTGCCTGGACGGATTTATGTCGATAATAGGTTGGTAGTCATAATGTTATGGGCAATCAGTGTATTTATATTTAAAAAAATCTGGGCATTCCATCTCATAACTTGATGCCGAATTTCATGCAAATGTCCTGATCTGTTCGTGAGTTAATCACTGATAGATACACACACAGAATGCGCTGTATAGAATTATCTTTTTAGCAAGTGAGCCATAAGAATGAAAACACAATTATTTGTTTATTTTTTTATTTCAGGAAGAAGATTTTCCTCTGTGCTAACAAATACGGAGAAAGTAAAAGAAAAATATATATACCACGCAATGTGCAATAGCGGAACTTAGCGGTCGTTGCAAGAAGTACCAAACACGTAAAACCTCTCTGTGCTAATCTAGTGCAGTGACAGGCGAAAATGGACCTTATGTGCGCGGGTCAGTTAATACAGGTCAGGAAATGAGCAAACTAAGTATTTCCCCATAATCTGGCCTTTGGGGAAATCAGAAATTCTGTATACCCACTATGATCTTCGAATATTAATTGTTGTTACTGCCATCGGAAAATCCCCAAATCTGTAAGCGCAGTAGATTGGAAACAATTAAACAGCATAGATACAAAAAATTCTCTCGGAGTAACTTCACCGGTCATAGTCTCTGCCACAAACGAACTAACTCCGCTAGTTACCCTAGAGAATTTTTCATCTATATACAGCGCCGGGAAAACCTGCAGTCTTGCATAGTCAGCCAGCGTACTTGTCAGTGGTCAACTTCAACTCTTTTACTATTCCACTATAAGTAAATAAACTCACTTATTTCAAATGATAATAAAAATAACTTGACTACTTTAATATCTGGAAGACGTAGGAAACGATTCTGTAAAAAAAAATTGACTAGAATTTTAGCATGGAGTAATTGAGACTTTATGTAGAAAGAAGCTTTGTTGCCATAAAAAGGGACATGTACTAGTCAAGTTTCGATAGGGTTATGACCTTAAAGCATACAAACATTGTTGGACAGAGTGGTCTAGACTTCCTTTGCGAAGACCCAAAAAAATCTAACCTCCAGTTGTGGAGTTGTGTTTTTGTGGCTCATGATCGAAGAGACAGTTGTGACAAAGAAGAAAATGATTGTTAAGGCATGTGACTGGGGAACGGAATGTCCCTGGTTCTAAACCCGGTCCCGGTTGGAATTTTTACGGCCTTAAAAACTGACCTTCACCTCTGGCAAAGATTTTCTTTGTCATGTGAAGTACGGCAAGACGCTCCGTGGTTCGGAATCTACGTAAAACTGTGCATCACCTATACGTGATGGGAAGGTTAGGTTAGGGTAGGCACGACAGAGGCGCATGCGCGGCAAATCAAAACTATGTCAATCGGCGGCCGAAACACCCTTGGTACAGTGCTGCCAGCCACTTGGTTCTGAATATCCGTAGATGGCCTCTAAAATTTCCGTAGACTTGCTAAATGAACGACTGAAACAATAATTATAGAAGAGAGAGTCAAAATTAAGAATACTTTATACTTTTATTTCCAGGTCTTTAAAATTCGAAATACAAAATAATATTCTTCATTGAAAGTAAGAAATATCGCTGAAAAATTTTACACATGTCAACATTAAATTTAACGTTTCTTCTGTAATAGGAAATGTTAAAAACAGTGACCCCTTTGATTCTGGCATATTGGTTAAGCAAGGCACTGCTTTGCAAGCCGTGCCAACGAGCGTGTCACCGTGCATAAAGAGTGCTCCAATAGTTCTGTATTACGGTCTTTTAAGATATATTAAATCTATAATCAAACAAAATATGAGATTTATTTCAATCGTTGTTTCATACAAGCGGTTGCAAGGAAACGATTCACAATTATTGACAATTGTGTAATGCATTAACATTATACGCTCAAAGTTTAAAAAACACCAATATAAGGAAAAATCAACAAACAGTAAAAAGTAGCAAAAATCCGTAGATATTTTAACAAAATCCGAAAATCTTAACTTTTTATAAAAATTCGCGGATCTACGAATCGACAGCACTGGACTGAACTATGAGGTAGTTTGTTTGGCCGATAACAGTCAGCTGGGGAGAATGGTTGACATTCTGCGGTTAAATAGCAGATCAAACATAAACACTCATGCATAGCAAGGGCTTTATTACACTTTTTCTCTAAACGAGGAACAGTTTTCTGATAGATTGTCAGAAAAACCTTGCCTTTTTTACTTTATTTTTCACTCTCAAGCCTATAGTATCGTGAAAGAATTTGGAAAACGTGGAGGAATTGCTAGACTTTTGATTTCATACATACCTTGGATCTGAAACAAATAAACACGACCTGATGATTTCTTACGATCACAAATCAGCTGCTGGGTGGCTGGTAATTTACAGCGTTATTGTTCAATAGGTGGTGTTGGATTTAGTTATTTAAATGTCGATTTCGCGTGTCTTATGGATATCGATTAATCCCAAATCTCCCATCAATTTTTCAGACAGAATTCGGCCATTTGGACTTGGATATAACAAGCCCTTCGTGGAATAATCAAGTAAATACGAGTCGATCATTCTGCACTTAGGGTTTCGTTCTCTAATGATCCTAATACAGATCTTGTATCTGGTAAGTGATAAGGTAGTGGCTTGATTCTAAAATCAATGCTTGACACATTTGGACTCCGGTTCAGAACTCTCTCTCTCTTTGTTTTTTCGTACTTTTTTGTTTTTTTTGTTTTCCTTGTCGACATTGAGGTTATTAGAGGCGGGAAAGGACACCGGGATAGAACGGGAAGGAATTCGACAATGGCCTTTCTCAAGGAACCATCCGGCAATTCGCCTGGAGTGATTTGAGGAAACTATAAAAAAAAACCAAATCCCATGTGGATGACCGGACGGGGATTCGAACCCACTACGATCCGTTCCACTACACTCAATGACGCCCAACTTTGACATTCGAACGACTACTGCAATACACCTTATGATACGTTTATTGGCAATGCAATGCAATCTGATATAAGCGTTTAGTAAAATAGTGTTACTTTATCCCATTTCGAATCCCCGTCCGGGCATCCAGATTTGGGTTTTCCATGGTTTCCCAAATCACCCCAGGCAAATGCCGGGATGCTTCCTTAAAAAGGCCATGGCCGAATTCCTTTCTATTCCTTGTCCCCCATCCTTTACCGTCTCTAAAGACCTCGCTGTTGAGAGACGTAAATCAGTTAAAAAAAAACTTTATCCCAAAGGAGAAATAAAACCAAAATAAAACCTTTTTCTTGTTTTGCTCGCAGCTTCGAAAGTATTTAGATGTAAGTGTTCTAAGTATTAGTCGTTTAAATATAGACTATAAATGATGTTAAGGACAAATTTCATATTTCTAGGTACTACCGTTTTTTTAAGATGGATCCGGGAACAGAATTATCTAAAATCCACAATTCTGACTTGCGGTCACGACTCTATTTTTTCAGAAAAAAAAAGAAAAAACTTAGTTCTATACTTGGAAAGGAGCTTAAAATATGTACACATCACACTCTGTTTCCACGAACATCCCCGCTCCCCCCTTTTCCTCTGGTATATAATTTAAAAAAAAGTTGAATTACAATATTCTGTTTTTGGTCAACTAAATACGTAGTAGTTACAAATTTTAAGTCTATAATGTTTTTATTTTACGAGGTTTGCGACAGGAGAAAAGACATCGGAGCCTGAGCTGCAGAATTTAGGGCTTACGTCTTCTATTAGTAATAATTAATTAATTTGAAAATTTCGAAAATGAGTTATGTCTTAAGGTACATTAACCATCTCAGGACAAAGAGGTGTTGTGTATAATACTTCTAAATTGGCAACGAAACGAAACGGAATTGCTCCCGTATCCTTCAGCTGTTGTGGGTGTTGATTTCGGAACTGGTAGTGTTAGGGTTTATTTGGTAGTTTATACAGCTGATATACACCAGAACCTATTCAGTGTTAGTAGCATCTGAAAATCCCAAGCCTATGACATAATACAGCCTTGAATAAGAAATTTTAGCCGACTGGATATGGACGTAGCGACTTTGTCGAGTCAAGCCGTTTGCTGCCTGAGAATCAAGCTCACACCCAAATTAAACTGCATCTGCACCACCATGTTGTTTATACAAAACGATTGTTAATTCACTACTACTCGTCTAATTGGAGAAGTTGGAAAGAATAAGTTCAGACCCTTTATAAGATAACCTTGAATTGGAAGTTTTAGATTGGCTCACGTAACCCACGTGGAAATTAAACAATAACTTTTTTTGCTTCTGGTTTTACACCTCGTCGACGTAAAGGTCATTAGAGGATTAGATCTGTGGCAAGGAACGGAAAGGAATTCTGCCATGGCCTTTTGAATGAACCGTCTAGCCGTTCGCCTGGATTGTTTTGGGGAAACCATGAAAACCGGAATCTGGATGCCCGGATGGGGCTTAAAACCCGCGTCCTCCCAAATGCGACACCAAGATGGTCTTAAACATAACTGTACGCCAAAAGTGGGAGAGAATCAACCACGGGGAGACATCAATAATCTTCTTCCGATTCTGGCTCCTATATTTTTGAAAGATTTATCATATTTACAATACCCAATTCATTCAGCTTATTTGCTAAATTGCCTAATTGTAGCTGCTTGATCTAAAGACACTTGATTTGTGTTTGAGTGCACCCAGCCCGTCAATAATATCCTCGATTTTACTGCAATCAAGCCTTTGAATTTTCTATGTGCTCAGAAATTCTTCGTCCTATTGGATTATCACAGAAGTTTGCCATAGTGAGTTGTGTGCTCCATGAGCAAGATTTTTTTAACTGAACACATTTTTTAATTCTTACCTTCTTTTTCGGGCAAATATCTTCGACAGTTCAAGCTTGTACTCTATACTTGAGACGGTCGTTGAGATGTGAGATAATTAACCAGAGGGAGTAATTAATCGATGGCACATCTGTTAAACTGCTACACAGAGTAGAACCTTCATCATTTAAATAACAAGTTAACTCAGTATATAGGAATTATGAAGGAAGTGGTTTGGGAATTAAAGTTGGAATACTCGATGGACGGGTCACATGTTCAGTTGATGTACTGGCATTGAAAACTGTATCATTTGTGAATTAATATCCAATATATCATAAAATGCAGTACTATAGGAACTCCGGGGTGTGGTGGAGTTAATTCTGAAATGAATTTTAATGATCGCTGATGGCTTTGACTTTCGACCTCTGCGGAAGCGTTATCATTAATGAGCGCCATCCTTGACACATTTATACAGGCCTGCACTCTGTGCATCTGCAAACGACACTGCACGATGCTAGTCAGATGATGCAGTGATGTTCTGCCACTAACCAAAGGCATCATCAGTTGTGTTCGGTATCATGCGGCAGCCTATAAGTCCACATGTTCCACGAAACAGTCATTTTTCCCATTAGTTAATAGTTTTTAATAACTTTCGTTTATCTCGTCGCCTTCCGTTGAAACTTCCATCTCCACTACTTAATAGATACACAAATAAGAAACTAAAAGTTTATTATGATTATAAAAGGGGGGGGGGAAGAATTGCTTATTGAAGACTGTAAATATCTTGGCAATACATTTGATAACAAGCTTAACTGGGCAGATCACATTTGACAGGTAGTAGGAAAAGGTTTCAAAATTCTGCATTTGTTGGAGAGGGTGATGAGGGGATGTACGAGAGAAGTAAAGGAACTGGGTTACAAAACTTTGGTCACGCCATTGGTTGAATATGGTAGTGTAGTATGGGACCCACATTTTGAGTTTCAAATACAGGAGTTGGACAAGGTGCAAAGAAGGGCTGCTAGATTTGTTTCTGGAAATTATCGCAGAACGCAATCAGTAACAGTTATGATAAAAGATCTGCAATGGGACTCTTTGGAAGACAGAAGGAGGGTGAACAGGGTCATGGGAGTGTGCAAGGCGTATATCGGTGATGAGGCATGCAAAGATATTGGTGTAAGAATTGAAAGTAATGCATGAAAGGGAAAAGATGACCATGACCACAAGCTGGCACTCGATTTCAGACACAAGGGTGTAGGAAGATTCTCTTTTTTAGGTAAGCGTGTCAGGGATTGGAATAAGTTACCAAGAGAAATGATGAATAATTTGCCAAAATCGTTGAAAGGATTTAAAATTAAATTTTGAAAAGGGTAAATGTAGGTGGATTCAGAAAAGGGGGAAGATGGGTGTTTAGGGAAATTGCCACCGGAGCATAGCTGCATTGTAATTTAATTTAATTTAATCAAAGTGCGACTGAACACCAAATTGGGCAAGGAGGATTTGTGGAGACCATACCATATGCACTAATATGTTTTTTTAATCATCAGTCTCTCGACCAGTGTGACGAAACCTTTTCCATAAATTAAAATATTCATCTGAAAATACGCTTTACAACATAGTTTTTTCGTATTCCTTGTCTTCGTCTATAGTTATTCCCCTATACTGTTACTCCATTAACAAATTAACTAATTCCACAGTCATAAATTTTACTCACCATTCTATCTCTTCTTTCTTTGAAACTCTTCAAGAAACTTCTTTCCTTACCAACCATTTCGAAAACAAGTTTATTTCGTACTTTATCTGTCCACTTGATATTTCTGCTTTTGCCCCACATTTCAAATTCTTCAATTTATCTGATTTTGGCATTTCTAGTGTTCAAGCATCATTGTGTTCCTTACGTACAGGGTATTACAAAAAGGTACGGCCAAACTTTCAGGAAACATTCCTCACACACAAACAAAGAAAATATGTTATATGGACATGTGTCCGGAAACGCTTACTTTCCATGTTAGAGCTCATTTTATTACTTGTCTTTAAATCACATTAAACATGGAATGGAAACACACAGCAACAGAACGTACCAGCGTGACTTCAAACACTTTGTTACAGGAAATGTTCAAAATGTCCTCCGTTAGCGAGGATACATGCATCCACCCTCCGTGGCATGGAATCTCTGATGCAGCCCTGGAGAATGGTGTATTGTATGACAGCCGTCCACAATACGAGCACGAAGAGTCTCTACATTTGGTACCGGGGTTACGTAGACAAGGGCTTTCAAATGCCCCCATAAATGGAAGTCAAGCGGGCGGTGAATCGAGGAAGTACAGTACATACTAACGAAACTAAAATGAGCTCTAACATAGAAAGTAAGCGTTTCCGGACACATGTCCACATAACATATTTTCTTTGTTTGTGGGTGAGGAATGTTTCCTGAAAGTTTGGCCGTACCTTTTTGTAACACCCTGTATACGAGAGGTCATCGGAAACTAAGGTTACGAAGCCGATATTTCTGGAGTGTCGTCCGTTATAGAGAAATTAGTGGTGTGCGGTAATTCTAAGGCATGCAGCTGTGCAGAATTTGAGCCACCCTCTCAGCAACTACAGCGAAAGTTGTAGGTAAACACAAATGGCGACTCGTTGGAAAACTGGTCTCGCCAAGAAATTCGCTCAGCTATTCGACTTCTGCGGACGAAACATATAACCGTGGCTGGAATTCACTGGCTGCTGGTAGAGGTTTACGGCGAGACTGTAATGTCTCGTCAGCATGTCGCAGAATGGTGTCGAAAGTATGCGACTGGTAGAGAAAACGTCACCGACAAGGATCACCGTCCATGCTCCCTACAGCCCGGGCCTCATTCCAAGCGACTTTCACATTTTTCCTCACTTGAAGGAGCACCTAACAGGCCAACGATTCGCTTCACATGAGGAGGTGAAATAGTCCACAATAACGTGGTGGAACACGTAAGGAAAGGATTTTTACCAGGAAGCAATATTCAAAGTCATCCCACGAAGCGACAAGTGCCTAAACCGATATGTAGACTATGTCGAAAATAACCTATTGTATGCACTATCAGTTGGCTGTATTCTTAGTATAAAATAAAACTTGCACGTTTCACTGCAGGCTTTGTAATCTTAGTTTCCGATCACCCCTAGTAGTTCTATAAAGCTATTTCTAAGTACTAGATCAATGGAAGAATTCCTATCTTTCAAGAAGTCTGTTTTTTTCTAGTAGGCCCTATAATTAGTATCTTCCCTTTTGAGATCATTCCTGCTACGGCCATCAGTAGCAATAAGAAAATTCACTTACCTCCTCCTTCTACTTGATTTTTTCCATTTTTAAATTTAACCTACTTTTATTTTTAATGTTTCTGTTCCATTTAATTATTATTTTTTTCTTATCTTAATATCTGGTCCAGTATTTCGTTCAAACCATTCGTTAATTTTCCGCTAACACCAAAATTTCTTTAGCAAAACCCAGTATACTGATTGTCTCTAGCTGAATCATTACCCCCACCATCAAATATTATTTAAATATCTGTGACAATAGACTGCAGCCCAGCCTCTTATTATGTTGTGTCTAATAATTTCAACCTTAATTTAAGGTGACTATTTATGGGCCCTTAAGTTTCTGTTTCTATTATAGTACTTTTAATACACATTTCTTGTAATGTCATGGGTAGTCCATTGTCATTAATTGTTTGACAATGTGTCCATTCTAAAGTTTAAGATGTTTAGCAACTATTAATGCCCAACTTTTGTAAACTGGAGTATTTTATGATCGTTTGTTTACATATCACCTCGGGGTGATGTTACCTAATGACGGCTGTTCAAGTTTAATATTTCTGTTTAGCTAAATTAGTTAGGAATTTACTGCTGCTCCTTAAATAACAACGCTTTTTTTCCAATTGTCAACTGATGTAGTTAAAGAAGCGTTCGGTTCTTCACGAAAGAAATAATTAAAAGCTAAGAGTGGTGTATTTATTTTTAATGTTGGTATGATCTTTCCCTCATGTCTGTTAGTTTACGAAGGGAGTGTTCATATTTGATGTAGTGTAATCTTTGGCAACTATGTGTTTAGATTACGAACAGATTATCATTAATTTCTATTTCCGCCGTTCACGTAGAATGTTTAAGTTAGTCACTAAGCTTTCAAACTTGGAGAAGCAACATCCAAATAGATTCGATACGTTTGTGTGTAAAAAAAAATCTCAGAGAAACAGCTGTTTAGGGATTTGTACATGTAGTGATTGCGATTTTGCCTGTGTGCTGGTGTTAATATCGTCAAGCATTTTCTTATACTTAATGGTCACTTTTGTTTTTGTATTCTTTCTCTGTGTGAGGTATATCGCTCAGCATATCCGTCCGCAATTCATTCCATCAACTGATTTTCACACATATAAATTTTCCACATCATTATTTTTGACTAGCAGTTTCCCGCTGCTTCACGCGCATGTGCTTTGGTATGTGTAATAATTCTTTACCGATTTTATTCTATTATCAAATATTAACGTTGAGAGGAGTGAATTGTAAATATCTTCTAAAATTTTTCCTTTGTTTAGCTATTGCCTTAGGTTCTGTTTTCATACTGATGTCCAAGAGTTTTGTTTCATTCATATTTTAATGTTATACAATTTATGAAATAGTAGAAAAGCTATCTGAAGAATTAACTGTACTAATTCGTAGAGATAATTATTGTGAGAAGAAAAAAATTGTTTAGTGAGGGTTTTATTTTTGTGATATAAGTAGGTGTAACAATGTTAAAGAGAAATAAAATATTACCTTTACCTTACTTAGTATATTGGTCACTGTAATGCCATTTTTAAATGCTGATACTGAGGACTGTACGATTTATTATTATTATTAATTTAATTGCAATGGAGCTAACACTCCGGTGTCAATTCTCCCAGTCATCTAATTACTCCTTTTTATTTTATTTTTTAACATTTTCTTTTATAATTGGTGTCTTAAATCCCTCTTCCATTTATTTTTCTGATTTACAAATTTTAATTTTATATTCATTAAGTGTTTTTGGTGCATTACTTACTCATTACTTCACTTGGTAATTTGTTCTAATCTCTCACACCCTCACCAACAAAAGAAAATTTTCCTGCTCCCTTATGCATGAAATCGAGCGCCAACTTGTGGTCGTGGTCGTGTTTCCCCTTACATGCACTATTCCTAATTCATTGCCCAATATCCCACCATGCCCCATCACCAACATATGCCCCGTATATTCCCAGCAGTCTCTACACCCTCCTACAGTACCTCATCCAGTGATTTCCAGTCCCAATTTAATTATCTGAAATAATTTTTTTTTTCATTTTGCTGTTAGGATATTGGTTTTATTTTGACGATGCGTTAATGCTATCAGTTATTTTTGCTATAAAATATAAATTTACGTGAATTAAAACTAATCGTGCAAGGTATGACACTTTAAGAATTATTTTTAATTTCCTTCGCTTTCAAATTACCGTATTACTAATTCCATTATTTCAGCTACATATAAATAATTCCAAAATGTCATGATTTGTACAAGGTACAGTGTATGTATTAATGCACGTTTGACTGAAGCTATGAATTTCGGACGTCAATATTATATGAATTTGTGGTTCGGCTGAAGTACAGCATGGACCATGATGACAGTTGATAAGCTTTGTTGAAACATAAGAGACAATATGGATTTAACTTTATAATTAATGCGATGTAGCATCAGGATATGAATTATTTTAATTTCTCTTTGCTTTCAATAAAGCCGTATTATTGATGTTGTTATTTCAGTCGCATATAAATACCTCCAGCAGGCCAAGATTCGATAGCGAAACAGTGAATGCATTAATGCTCATGTGACAGAAGCCAAGTTTGTCGTTAGGTTGAAACGCAGCCTGGACCATACTGGCAATTAACACGCTATGTTACAGCATAAGGCATCATGGATCTAGTTTTATAATTTACGCGGTGTAACATAAGGTGTTAAGATGCCTAGTTAATTTTTAATTTCATTGGTTGCATGTTGCCAACGAAATTATCTCAATTGCACGTATGGAGATAAATATTAGAAAATCAAGGTTATGAAGTTATTTTATAGAAAGAACTTATTTTACTGCGTGTGGTTTGAACAGCAGCCAAAATTTATTCACACGTTTAAGAATATTTGCACATGACAGCCACCAAATATATATTAATCGAATTAAGTCCATCGAAATAATAGGCAGTTCTGTAGAAATTATGGATAAACTACGTATTGTTAGCTTTTTTCTAAGACATCTTTCTTTGAAAAAAACTGAATTTCGTATCCATAATGATATGTAGCGAAAAATTAATGGTCTAATAATGTTTATTGTACTTCCTTTAAGATCACGTAAGACATATTGTACAAGATACAAACTGTTTCACTGTCTACCAAAGACGATCTATGTCTACCACATTAGTAATCTAACGCATTTCACAAGACAACTGACCTGTTACGATGTAAATTAATAGTGATTACGTTTGTTTCACGTATTCCGTTTACTTTAGAGAACTGCGGTATAGAAAACTGAATAACAAAAGTGAAATAATAAAATGGAATCCTTAGTTTTGTCAAATTTTTGCGAAAGGAGTGAGCGTCTGAGAGTGCATAATGATTCGCGGCCCACAATTTCCAATATATAAAGGTTTTTAATTGCTTGCTCCTTCCCATGGTATATATATGAGTCATTAGCTATTTTCGCAGATTTTGACTCGCACCATTAGTTCTAAAAATTTGAAAATCCCGTCCAAGTTGCTGTCATAGTTTTTGCGTGGCTCCCTTTCAAATAAAGAGACACACGCAGCTTTCTTACAGACTTATAATAGTATAGTTATGAAATGTTAGTTGAAAGTCACGGTCGTTTCTTCTCCTACTCATAATACTTCTCTCAGAGTATCCATCCACTCCTCTTTCCCATCGTATGCCACGTATACATCTATCATCTCCTTAAACTTATTCTATACTCCAATGACTCCCAGCCTAGCTGCTTCGACATATTTGTTATCTTATGTTTTATAAAATAATTTATACAAAGATATTAAGCCGCCCTCCTCTGCATCTTTTCTAAATGCCGTATTTGATTCCTATAATATGGGTCTATACAAGCCCACAATACTTCTAAAAAGAGTGAGCAAAGTTCAATACCATTGTTCCCTTATTTCATTACCGTATTAAATAGATATGAAATCCTCCCTTTGCAGCTGCACATAATTTGGCAAGATATTTACTTCTTACATCTTGGTATAGCAATACCCACTGAATCACCTAACCATATTACAGTTTTATTTACTTTCTCTGTATATGAAAAACTGATTGTTTTTTATATCTATCTTCATTTCATCTCAACCTGCATTAGTAGATATTTTGTCGTGGTACTTTAAGGGGATTGAGATAATTTATCACAAAACATTTGTCATATTTTATAGCTATTTCACATTTCATGTTCATGTTAAATTAAATTAAATAAAATAAATTGCAATGGTGCGCATGCTCCGGTGGCAATTTCCCTAGACACCCATTTGCACCCACCTACATTTACCCTTTAAAAATTTTAACTTTAAATTCTTTCAACGTTTTTGACAAATTATTCATCATATCTCTTGGTAACTTATTCCAATCCCTGACACGCTTACCTAAAAAAGAGAATCTTCCTACACCCTTGTCTTTGAAATCGAGTACCAACTTGTGGTCATGGTCATCTTTTCCCTTCCATTCATTACTTTCAATTTTTACACCAATATCTTTCCATGCCTCATCACCAATATACGCCTTGTACACTCCCATGACCCTCTGCACCCTCATTCTGGACCAAAGTTTTTTAACCCAATTCCTTTACTTCTCTCGTACATCCCCTCATCGCTCTCTCCAACAAATGCAGAGTTTTGAAACCTTTTCCTACTACCTGTCAAATGTGATCTGCTCAGTTAAGCTTGTTACCAAATGTAATGCCAAGATATTTACATTTCAAGTCTTCAATAAGCAATTCTTTCCCAACCTTATAATCATAATAATTCTTTATTTTTTTTATTTGTGTATCTAATAAGCTGACTCTTCTTTGCATTTATCTTCATCCCATGTTTACTAACCCAACTAGATATCCTGCACAGATCACCCTGCAACTGTTTTCAATCCCCAACCGTTTTGATCCTTTTACATAGCGTTATGTCATGTACAAACAATCTAATTTCTGACAGTAAATGGAACCAATACGATACCCTGTGGCGTTCTCATTTTTACTTCACCTTCTTTTGATACCGCATTTCCTACCATAAGTTTCTGTTTTCTACCTTTCAAAAATTCTTCTATCCAGCAAATCACTTTCTGATCCACTCAAATAGATTTTACCTTATTTACTATCATTTTATGGCTTACTCTGTCAAAGCCTTTGAAAGATCTAGTACTACACTATCAATTTGACCTGCTTTGTCCATTTCATCCGAAATATCTTGCATATATCCCACCAACTAGATTCACATTACTATCCTTGCCTAAAGCCATGTTGCCTACTTGTAAACCACCTAAGCTCCTCACATATATTTCTGATGTGGTTGCATATCAATCACTCCATTAATTTACCTACCACTGACGTCAAGCTAATTGGCCTATAATTTTCAACTCTATTTCTCACCCCTCCTTTATGTACCGGCACTACTATCACACTTTTCCAACCCTCTGGTAAGCAGCAAGTATCAAGACTCAATTTAAATAATATTTCAAGATAAGGTACAATGTCACATCCTGCTATTTTTAAGACATCTGTAGTAATATTATCTACACCAGCCCCTTTATGTTTTTTCAGCTTTCTTAGTTCCTTAATGATATCCTGAGGATGAATTTCAAATTTTATGGTCGGCTCATTTCTAATTTTTTTGTTAAGCTCGTTATCCGATTCAGAACCACCTGTTTCTGATTCATTGTCCCTAACGCTTTCACTAAACCAGTTACTTAAAATCTCTGTTTTTTTTTTTTTTTTTTTCAAATCCTCCGTAACTTCTTGTCCATCCTTATCTAAAAGTGTCTCAACACCCTCCCTTCCTCTCAGTTTTCTAACATAGTTATAGAAATTTCTATATGAATCAGTCAATGGTCCCCCATGTTGGATATCGTATTTTCTTATGCTTTTGTTCGGCCGCCAGAGGATAATTTACCACCCTCTTTTACTATCCTCAAATGAAAGAGTGAATGCACTTCAACAAGATAACTTTTATTGTTGTTTCTTTTCGGACTCCAACACCAAATTAACTTAAAATGCTGGTCCGTTGTTAGCAGTGGCTTTTCTATACTTCGTCTATAGCCTTTTCTTTCTCAACCCTGCGATGAAAACCTAACAAATCTCGAGGAATAACTGATCGTTTAGATTTACTACACGGAATGGAAAGAACCTAATTCGGTATGAATAAAAATTATGTACAATTGTGAAGAACTGTTTTTATGCCACACAATCTGACTCATTTGAAAAATATTTAATTTTTTTGTGGAGATTGACGTGCGATCACCGCAGTGCGCATGCGCAACTGCTCCAGAATGCTTTGCGCGCGTTTAGACGCCATTTGCAGCCTCAAGCCTCATCATCAGTTTCCGTGCTAAGCTGTAAGAAATTGATTCACCCGTAAAGTGACTAATTTTTAAAATTGGTAAAGCGGGACACCATTGACGGGGGGGGGGGGGGGGTATATGATTAAAAATTGGTCTATATGGAGCAAAAATTTCTATTAGACGCAAAAATAGTATTGTAATACATTTTTTAATTTCGACATAAGTACAATTTACAAAATATAATACATTAAAAATTTATGCTTAGTATTATTTTATTCTTTGTGATATATCTCATTTGAGAGATTTTTTTTTTTCAGTAAATTACTGTTATTGTTTAAAAGATCGTGAAATTTTTCACACAGACTTTGTTAAATTATATTTCACACATAATACGACTTTTCAAGTCTCAGCACTTAATGTGAATTTTCTGTGGTCCACACTTTATTTACTGTAGAGAAAACGCGTTGAGTCGCAGCATTAGCGACCATTAAGGACGTGTGTTTTTTTTTGGCTTAATTCATCTCTATAAAAATACAGTATAAATAATACGAGTACTGTTTGGTGAATTCAAGAACATTTATGAAATAAATGACTTACCTAAATTATCTGAACAGTTGATTTGTTGACATCACTTGTGTGACCGAGCGTGGGTGGTGTAACGGATAGCGTTCTGGCCTCGCATTCGGGAGGACGGCGGTTCGAATCCCCGTCCGGGCATCCAGATTTGGGTTTTCCATGGTTTCCCCAAATCACTCCAGGTGAATGCCGGGATGCTTCCTTCAAAAAGGCCATGGCCGAATTCCTTCCCATTCCTTGCCCCCATCCTTTCCCGTCTCTAAAGACCACGTTGTTAAAAAGGGACGTTAAACTGTTAAAAAAAAAAAAAAAAAAGACATCACTTGTTTAACTAGCACTAGCACGCAGCACGATGTGTATCGTCTGAAAAGCATTTACAAAATGTTTTCGTCGTTGCCAGTGTCGAAAAATGCCATTGTTCATTAAGTGTAAACAATGGTGGTCGAATGCTAACAATTGATAAATAATGCGACCTTCGATAAGCCGTTCTTGATAAGCACTTCTCGTAGGCAGCTCTCAACAATTATTTGTTGTTATTAAACTTTAACATTGTAAAATTAACAAAAAATAATATAACACTCATATTGTGGCGAAATAGCCACATGGCAGCCGAAAGCCGCATATTCCCTTCCCGTTCTCCCACCATTACCTAGCTTGTCATGCAGTGGCGTAGCTAGGGGGGGGCGGTGGGGGCGGTCCGCCCCGGGTGTCATCCGTTTGGGGGTGACACCCACATTTCGAAAATCGTAATCCAAATTAGTGTGACACAAAAAAAAAAATCAATAATAAACTTCTTTTATCCTTTGGTGTAGAAACACGTCTACTTTATTGTTATGAATATTTGTTTTTAGGTTGATCTAGCGCTTTTTCAAATGCGATCCAGGCGGCTGTGCTCATTCGTTATAGTAGAATATAATTGTTGGCAGTACCGTACCCTTAAACAAAGAGAGCAATCGCTCTGTAGCTCCAACAATCACAAGAAATCGTTCATTGTTGTGCTTGCCTTTCGTCACTGTTCGGTTTGTTAGAAGCGGCGGTGGATATAAGGTAAGTTTTCTTGTATAAAAAGAGGAAGTTTTAAAATTAAAGTTTATATATAATTGCTAAAATCATAGTAATTAGACAGTTAAATTGTAAATCCTCGAAAATATTTAGAGAAAATTTGGAAATGAAAACCAAGCGTATGTCGGAATACGCGTAGTCTAGGTTTTAAAATTGTTTTGCTTATTTAGAATTCCATTAGCTTTCAAGCTAAGATTTACAAGTGCTTTGAAGTTTTTATAGTAATTTTTGAATTTATT
Organism: Vandiemenella viatica; assembly: GCA_031002005.1. NCBI lineage: Eukaryota > Metazoa > Arthropoda > Insecta > Orthoptera > Morabidae > Vandiemenella > Vandiemenella viatica. Next base: position 75,064,906 of record CM061918.1, read on the forward strand.
ATCTGACAGATTCGTGATGTACAAACTGAGTACATTTCGCGTTATCCGATTTACACTCTGCGTACCTGCCTATTATCGACAGTGCACCTATATTCGACATGAAATCGTATCATGTTCGAATTTATGCTAATAAAAACTGTGAATTAAACTAGCAATACTGTCAGGTTTCAAATCAATCTGAACGGGTCCAAGTGTTCGTTGATGGTATCGTCCGTCGTTGGTAATCAGTTTTTGTAAAGCATGTGTTTAAAACAGTCGGAACCGTAACTGTTGTGTATAGAACTGTAATGTAAATTATATATATTTAAAATTGTAAAGGAAATGAAATGTAAATTGTTAATCTATGTAAATAGAACTGTAATGAAATGTGAATTGTCATAAAACGCAAAGAACTTGGCTGTGTGGCTGATAAGGCCGAAAGCCATTTAAATAAATAAATAAAAAAAAAAAGTCGGAACCGCGTATCTTGCTAGCGAAATCGTAACATTAGTAAGCACTTAAATTCTAGGTTCGTGTAAGTTTGCTGTGCTTTCTTCTGATTGAGAATATGCAAATATGATCGCGATATGATCTCTATGAATTTTCCATAATAAATTTAGAGAAGAAGAAAATTTGTATTATGGGTAATCCCTCTGTCGAATACAGGTGTATTCCTTAAATCTACAGGGATGTCGAACTTTTGTTCCTGATCAAACTGAGCGAACATTCAAGCCGTTTACAACATTTTTATTTATATGCTACAGAGCGGCGCTAGAAATGTAAAATTAACACGTGAAGACATACAATGTCATATTTAGAAGTCTGTAGCTACGTGTATCTTAGGCGGATAGTAAAATACTTCACTTGTGAAGTACTTCATGTAAAGACGGCAGATAACGCAAAGGCATGTTCTTATATTACCTAAGCCGTTTTTTTTTCTTTTCGAAAAAAAATTTCGTTGTTTTTATATTGCATTTATTGTTCTATTTTTATGAAGGAACTTAATGTAGAGTTGCTTCTCTGACTATACAGTCTCTCCCAGGGTCTCACGACTTGTGGGACCCGGATTCTGGGTTTGCACCGATGGAACCCCATCTGGGTCTGGAATTGCTTCTACTTGGATCAAGCCACATCTGGGTCTGGAATTGCTTCTACTTGGATCAAGCCACTTCTGTTACCTTTCCTCTCGATATCCCTTGCGAATTCATTTAAATACAACCTATGTTAACGTTTCAACAACAAATGATTGGGTAGTTTTCGATTTTTTAAAAATTTATAGCGAAATATTATGGCCGCCCTGTAGTTAAACTTTCAAAAATTAGAATCTCACCATGCATACAGGAATGGTAGAATTTTAGGAAACTTTGAAGATATATCCAGGGCCATACCCAGAAGAAATGATAGCAAATGGAAATGGATCAGGATAAGTTATTACCTTTCGATACAGTTTTCAGTAAGAAATGCGTCCAACTTGAGCACCAATACATTCGTGGATTCTTGCCGACATTGAATCAACAAGTGTTTCGAATGTCTTCTTGGGGCATTTATCTTTACGCCTGCATGTCTTTTGCAGTCAGTTGCTGCGCAGTTTGTGCTGGGTCACCATGTGATCAAATGTGTCTACTCCTGGTATCCCAGACATGCTCTATTGGGGAAAAATCTGGGGACTGTGCTGTTCAAATTGTGATCGAAACTCCTTGGAAGGCTTGTGTAACGATGGCCGCAATATGAGGACGGGCATTATCTTATTGTAGGATGCGATTTGAATGGTGAACATGAAGGGTATCACAATAAGATGTAGTACCCCGTCCACATAGTGGTGAGTTGTCATTGTGCCTTAAACAACAGCCGACTCAGTCATGCTGTCGAAACTGATTGCCGCCAAAAAATGACACCGGTGACTGCACTTGTGTGATGTTCTGAAATCACAGCAGGTAAGCCGTTTTCCAATACGCCTCCGAACATGTCGTGAATTATCATTTGCCACAGACAGAATCGAGACTCGTCTCTAAACACAAATGTACGCCATTCACATGTCCTTTTATGTTTTGCATTACGCCAGGTTAGATGATGCTGGCAATGAAATCAGATTAATGGGACACATTGCATAGGGTTCAGAGAGCGTACTCCAGCTTCAAGTAATTGGTTTTCAATCGTCCGGGGAGGGGGGTGACTCTCTGTAACCACTGTTTGGATGTGGCCTGCAGTCAACCATTTGCCAGCAGCAGCCACCCACACAATTTGGCGGTCTTCACGTGCTGTTATCCATCAGTATAGACCTGCAGTATTAGAGCTTTCTTTCATCACTGTGTAACAAGTCTGTATACTGACAGTGCAGTACGGCCAATCCTTTAGGAGATTTCACGATATGATGCACCTTTTTAAAACACGTCAATTCTCCGACCTCTGTCACAGTTAGACATTTGAGTGTATAGAGTTGTCACTCTTCGCCTGGGCATACTTAGCAAACAAGAACTCGTGGACAACAAAGTGTCATGTTACACCACACTGTACGCCACTAGTATGTTAAAAGAATATAAAAAAATAGCAATTTACATAATAGATAGCACCGTAATTCTCATATTATTACATGTAAAACTTTCAATTTTAAATCATTTAATACTCTTCATGTGGGCATACTTGGGGCCAAATTTCATTCATTTATCACAACATCGTATGGTTGTTGGGATTTTAATTTGCGCCAGTGTATGTATCAGTTGCTAAATGTAAAGGTCGAGCTCTATTTTGCCAATCCTGGTCTGTACCGTCACCGCAACGACAGTCGGCCGAGTGGCAGCTCGCCCCCTCGCGTCCACAATTTTCCATAGCTCGCCCATGTTCCTACCCGGTCTTTAGTCTCCTTTAACGTTTTCAAGTGATAGTTACAGGGAATTAGTGTTGGGGATGACAGGTAGGTTTGACACCTTTACTTTATTTTGCACAGTTTTGGTACGAAAGTACATTAAAATACTTTTTTATCTGACTCATGTAATCACCTATCTGGTCGATCTTTTATGTACAAAAATAGTATCCCAGCGCAGCAGTACCGGATTAACCACGTAGCAGGAGGTAGCAAATGCAACGGGCCTCGTGCCTTCTAGGGGGTTTCGCGGGATATGTGAAAACTGCGACCAGTGAAATTTGCGGCCAACCTAAAATCTGCGAAATCTGCGGCCAATACCTCTTCTCTTTGTGTCATGCCGTGCCGTCCTAATCACTCTGAACGCCCCTTTAGACGACCCGACCTGGTCTCACTAAATCGTGGCCTGAAAGTTTTTACGTGAACAAATCATTTTACATTACACGCCCGAAACAGCCAAGTTAATTTTTTTTTTTTTTTTTTTTTTTTTTTTTTTTAATAGACACGCAAATGTTTCACAGGTTAAGTATTCTTTCTTAGACTTTTTTCGCACTCGTTACTGAAAGCTGAATTTTTTGCTGATCTGCAACACTGTTCGGAAAATCCAGTGCGGTACTAACTAGATCGGAGTGGCCGAGGTCGTCTAGAGGCGGCCATACACGATCGCTCCATCCGTCCAAATGGAGCGATGTCACTCCATTATCGTGTCGTCTGTGGGGAAATTTGATGTGGATGACGTTAACCCACAACTGCTGATGGTAGAATATTTTTTCCTACACTAGTTTCTTATCTGCTTAACGTTTCTCTAACAGCGAGGTCTTTAGAGACGGGAAAGGATGGGGGGCAAGGAATGGGAAGGAATTCGGCCATGGCTTTTTGAAGGAAGCATCCCGGAATGAAAACCCAAATCTGGATGCCCGTACAGGGATTCGAACCACCGTCCTCCCGAATGCGAGGCCTCCTGCACTAGTAATGTGAGGCAAAGGGAGATTTTGCATGAAATCTACTACGATTCTGTAAGTATCTGCCTCGTTATTACAATTCTTTTCTAGGTCTTTTAAGCAAGAATAAAACTTGTATTTTAATAACAGTTATAAACTATAAAACATTTGTAGTGTCAACCTGCTGTTTAGAAACATTGGCTACAAACGTAGCAATCCGCTCAGAGCGCCGGCGGGGCGGCTTTTAACAATACAACCAGTTTGATCCTATTCTGTAATAAACATACCGCTACAGCATTGTTGAGAATTCTGGCCGCAGATTTCACTGGCCGCAAATTTCACTGGGCGCAGTTTTCGCGACACCGTTTCGCGCCTCCTTGCGGGGGGGGGGGGGGGGCCGCACCTAAATCAAGGGCCTCTTCTTCACATTTGCTACGGGCCCCGCGCTGTCTTAATCCGGCCCTGCAGCGCAGTATTAACAAATCATTACCACACTTTACTGGAATGAAAGATTCTCGCATATTTCAATGCAATCGCAATGAAATGTCAATCACTTCGCACTTGACGTGTTTGCACCTATATGGTAGTCACCTAACTTCGAAAGGAGACCTACAGATTAACGTGAAATTCGAACACGGAGCGTCCTAAAATCCTCGTATTAACAGATAAAAGCATTTCCAGAGGTAAATGTCAATTTTTAGGCCCGCAAAAATTACAGTCGAGTCCGGGATTTGAACCGGGACCTTCAGTATCCAAACCGCACGCAGTCATTTGACTCACCAGTCCGAATGTAGGTTTAATGAAAAATAAGTTTGCAAACATGATACAATGAATATATTTTTTTTCTATACCATCTATTTTTGCTATCAAAAAACACGAATCAACTTTTATGTCTTTGAATACATATTTTTCTGTACTTCTAGATTAGTGTGGCGTATGGTTACGGCGTGCGATTCGGGTGTGGAAGGTCGCAGTTACAAATGCAGATCTCGTCTGCAATTTTTGTGGGTATTAAAATTGATCTTCAACTCTGGCAATGTTTTGATTTATTAATGCGAAGATGCTAGAACAATTCCTACGTGTTAAGAACATCTTATGAACATGGATGAAAAAAAAAGACACTTGTTTTAAGACCAACAATAACATGAAAACAACATTTGGTCGTAAGGGAAAGGAAATTTCCGAACTCTCTCTATGCGTTCTCCACATCCAGCAGACCGACACTGGTCCACACCGTCAAAACATAAACCAATCCAATGATGGCCGGGTGTCGGCCGAGTGTCGGACGATATGCCGTGTCCTTTGGACAAACTTCGACCGAGTGAGCGCCAATAGTAAGAAACGTGTCGGTGCGGAACAGTATCAGGCAAGTGAGGCCCGATCTTCAAAGGAGTTAAAAATTATCTAAAACCACTTTCGATCACCAGTGATCAACACGTGGCTAAAATCTTGCCATATTGATTATTGAACATGAAGTAAATCAAATTTTTAATTTCGAAAATGTGATTTACGGGTTTGCAGTTGTTAAAGCTAGAAAGAGGGGATTGTGAAAGCAATTGTTTTTATTTTATTTGTATATCTTTTAAATGTTGTTAATCTTACAATTTTATTAACTATTATTTTTAAATAACAATAAATTTTTATTTAATAAGGTTTTATTAATATCATATTTTACCCCTAAAAGATGTTATAATATACTCAATTTTGGATTTAAGTTTTCAAGGGGTGACACCATCGATATCCGCCCCGGGTGTCACCCACGCTAGCTACGCCACTGTTGTCATGCATTCTTTTAAAAAATTGGGACTTTTCTAAAACGCCGCGGGACGCGGGACAAATCGTTAAAAATCGGGACTGTCCCGCCAGAAGCGGGACGTCTGGTCACCTAATTCACCTGCCGACTGTGATTCGATTCTTGAGTTCAAGAAACTTGGCAATAGAGGAAATTCACCGTCAAATTTATGAAGTGTGCGAAGTTAAACCAATGAATGATAGTAAATTTCGAAAGTGGGTGAGAATGTTCAAATACGGGAGGGATAATGTGAACGGTCTGCATAAACACAATGTCTAATCAGATCTTTTGGATGGGAACAACTGGATAACCTACCTTTCATCCAGACTTTGTACAAGTGATTTTCGACCGTTTCGGTACTTTTTGGAGGAAATAGTGACGACTGCAGTTATGAATTGGGCAGATTTCTTTGACACGGAATTCAAAAACTTATTGATAGGTACGACAAACGTTTCAAGAAAAATGGGAATCATACTATATACAGAAAAGTTTTTCCTCTTATTAAAAATACTCCTTATTAAAAACTAACCTTAGTGTTTTTCTATCAACAGTTGATGGGAAGATAATTACTACGTAGTTTACATTGTCATTAAAGGTACTGGCCTATAATTCTTTATGTGTTTTGTAATTAAAACGTCACTAACAAACGTTACGATGATATGAAATTGTAGTAATCGAAATCGCTTACATGAATAATATCGACTGTCCAGAATATTCTACCACACCATTACTACCATTCGGGCCAGGTACAACGTAGCTACGCTTCTTTTTTTAACAGAACTTGCAAATGCGGGAAACAAAATTTAATTAATTTTAATTTAATTGCGATGCAGTGCACGCTTAGGTGGCAAATTCCGTTCATACCTATTTTTCTCATTTCTTTCCTTCTTTATTTTGCCGAAAATTCTTCGAGTGTACATTTTCAGTTTTCAAATTTTAATTTTAAATTATTTTATCGTTTGTTGGTAAACTATTCATCACTTCCATTAGTAATTTATTGCAGTTCCTGACTATTTTATCTATAAAAGAAAATTACCCGCTTCCCTGAAACCAAGTGTCAACTTGTTGTCATGGTGATTGCTTCCATTCCATGCAATGCTGTTAATTCTTCTGCCAATATCATTATAACCCTCATCACCAATATATGCCTCCCAGCACTCTTTTCATCCTCCTCCTGTATTCCAATGAACCCCAAGCCTGCTCCTTTATCATATCAGTTTCTGATCGTGTTCTGCTGTAATGTTAATGAAGATCTATTATAAAGAATGACTCTAATCCACATGTCTCATACATTTTTTCTTGTAGTACGTTCATTGTTATTTTTAAGAAGAGGTTGTTAATGCACATTGTCATACATTGATTTACCATCAAATATTTGTGTAGTTGCGGTCAACTCAACTATTAAATGAGTATAAGTGCAGTCCATACATATGTAGGTGCCATATAATGAAGGTGAATACCATTACGCTGGGATGTATAGCGACGTGCGATGTAATTGCATCGCTCAAAAGCAGTCGCTAGCGCAATAAACTGACGACGAAGGCACTCTGAAAAATTGCAGCTACGCCCCTTAGTTACCTCAGAGGGTTAATTCTAATTTCAGGAAGTATCACAGCGGGCGGCATTATTATTTTCATCATCCTTTGTCCTGATACAAATCAGGCACGCACAGCACGGCGTCAAAGGCGATGATACGGGGACTGCTTCATTAAGGGAAAAAACGGGGATCATCCCATAAATTAGGGATATGATCAGGACAAAGAAATGGCTACATCTTCCCAAAACCTCATTTAATTCTTTAGTTCATTGTAGGCTACTAACCAAAGTTACAACATCCAGGAGTGAAATTCTATTTTGATACAGGTGCTCAGTTATTTTGATGCAACGTGTGTCTGTACTTTTGCCCGCACATCACATAAAAATTACAGCATCAATTTGAACCAGGTTTTCACGGTCTGATGGCTTATGGCCTAATTTAAAATCTGCAAGATGTCTTACTACTCCATGTGATCGGGGACGGAGCAAGAAATGATAATTCGTTCGTACTGAGAACAGATACACGTTTCAGATCACACTGCATCACAGATGAACACTCATTTACGAAATACAGACCAAAGATCACGCTAGAACGCAGATAAACACTCCACCCGTTGGAATCTCTCATTATTGTTTTTGATTATTTAACTTTGGTTATTTATTTCTTCAATTTTTTCCATCTAAATACTCGGGCGGAGATTCTCTCACTGGAAGTTCTTCTTGATGGCACTGCCCTCCGACACAACCTCTTTCCGAAGAACAATCAACAGCCACTCCCCCGCAACACCTGGAACAGATTCAGATCTGGCCATGGCAGATCTACTTCATCTCTTCACACATAGCGAATAAGAGATTCTCCTAACTGCGACTGTGGTGAGGTAGAACAAACTATACGTTATGTAACCTTTGATTGCCCAGTTTGAGCCTTCAAGAGATCACCGAAGACTTCATAGATATTTGAAATGAAGCATCACATTCGCTACGCTACGTCGACTTTGAATTCTAACCATAATTTTAACATGAACTCTTAAATGTAAAATTTTATTAATGTGAATGTACTAATACAATTTTATGTAATATATCAGGGGTGGCCAACCTGTGGCTCGCGACCCACATGCGGCTCTTTGAAGGATTATTTGTGGCTCTCGATAAATGTACCCGAGTTACCTTTTCATTTTTGTGTTATTTTATTAAAAAAATTACTATTGTTTCGTATGTGTTTCAAAATGCCTTTAAAATTACTGGTAACAAATATGAAAGACTAAGTGCAACGTTGTAACTAATTTCATTTCCGTCCAAGTTAAGAATCATATTACTCATCGAAAACTGCGCGAACGAACATAAACAGTGGCGTAATCGTCCGTAATTAATCGACCTACTCCAGACCGATTTTGAATTTGTAAACTTTAATTGCCACGGACAGTTAACACTGTGTTTAATTTTTAATATTTAAATTCAATACATATATTTTGTACTTTTATTCATATGTTTTCAATAAATATAATATCTTTAAAAAAAGTTTAATACCTTTTTTGCATACCTTTTAAATACGTATTTAATTGCAGCTCGCGAAAAATTTAAATTTTGAAAAATGGCTCGGACTATCAAGGTTGTTGGCCACCCCTGTAATATATTATTGATTATGTGCTATGGCCACAGGATAAATAAAAATAAATTCAATTTTCTTAAATATAATACGTTAAAACACACGAAAAACACTAATGAAGTCATTACATCAAAGTTTAACACTCTAATAAGCTCAACGAAATTGTAGAATTTAATTTACGTTAAAGGTTACAAAGATACTAGATTTTAAATCTTTATTCTTTGCTTTTAGAAGAAGAATAAAAGGTGAATGCATTATCACGCACGCCAAGTTTCGCTCGGACGATGCAGTGGAAAAATACTAATATTTCTCTGAGATAGAGATGTAACTGAGGGAAATTTATGAGAATGCGGACCTTATACCTGTATTAAACAGCCAGTTTCACCTCAACATACAACTAATAATTTTTATCCCAATATCCAAGCAGGCCTCATCACATTTTACGCTCCCAACACTCTCCTCACTTTCCTCCAAAGAGTCTCAGCCAGATACCTTAATGTTTCAGGGTATTCTGCATAAACAAATAAAGCTGCCCTCCTTCGAACCACATCCAACTTCTATATTTAATACCCATAACGTGGGTCCCAAGCTCAAGTAAGGTTTACACCATTGTTGTGTACGTCAGCTCTCTAACTGCTATGGTGCCTCCCCTCTCATCGCTAGGGTCGGATCTTTATGACAAAATAAATCAATCTTATATATATAAAATAATAGACGTGTGTTTTCCTATATTTCACTTTTCATCCACCACTTGCTAGCACAGATCACTGGTCTTTGTGTGTGGAAGTAGCATGGAGTTTTCTGTCATGAACAACATTGGCCGAATGTCGGTAGCTGTGGTGATGTGGGAGTTATGATGGTTAAAAGTGGTAGATGCAGGGCATTTTCGTATTTCGACCAAAGACATGTGTCTCCGTTTATGTCACTCTGCTGTCACAGCTACATAGCATAGACCATTAGTGATTGTGTGTGGTAGTGGTATATTGTCTCCTATCGTGTACTATGGTGTTTAGATGTAGGTAGCTATGGGGGTGTGGGAGATATGGTGGTTGAAAGTAGTTGACCTGCGGCACATTCATATTTCTACCAAAAACGTATGTGTCATGGTGTATCACTTTTCAGCCATAACTATCTAGCAAAGATCACTGGTGTTTGTGTGTGGAAGTAGCACAGAGTCACCCGTCGATCACAACGTTGGCCGAATTTCGGTAACTGTGGGAGATTTGGTGATTGAAATTGGTCGATCAAGGATATTTTCGTATTTAGACCAAAGACATGTATGTCCGTATATTTTACTTTGTTGCCTGAACTACATATCGCTGATGACTGGCGTTTGTGTGTGGTAATAGTATCGAGTCTCCCATCGTGCACTATGGTAGTTAGATGTCGGTAGCTGTCAATGCAAATTCATTACAAACACGAACGAAGTCGTGGGTACCAGCTAGTAAATAATTAAAAATAGAGAAATATGCAGAAAAGAATGACCTTTAATAAGGGTAAATATTACATGAAATGACAATATGTTACCAAACATTTAAATTCACCGAAAAATGCTCAATTCTACATCATCTATTTTATCTAGTATTGTCGCTTTTGAAGCAAGGTTGTAGACTATCCCCGTTAATATTCAACTTGTATGTAGAAGAAGCAATAAAGAAAGTCAAAGAAAAATTTCCATTTGGCATAAGTGTTCAGGGAGAAAAAATCAGTATGCTACGATTTGCTGATGACATTGTCTTGTTAGCAGAAAGAGCTGAGGATATTGAGAAGTTACTGAATATCATGAACAAAATACTGATCAAGATTTTGGACTGAATATCAATCACAGCAAGACAAAAGTGATGAAATGTAGCGGAAATGATACCAATACTAGTAGATTAAATATAAAAATCGGATCGGATGCAATAGGAGAAGTAAGTGAATTCTGTTACTTAGGAAGCAAAATTACAACCGATGGGCGAAGCAGGAATGATGTTAAAAGCAGAATAGCACTAGCAAAAAGAGCCTTCATGAAGAAGAGAAACCATTTAGTTTCAAATATTGATCTAGGAATTAGAAAGAACTTTTTAACACTCTATGTGTGGAGCACAGCACTTTATGGTAGTGAAACATGGACTTTAGGAATACTGTAAAGAAAGAAAAATGAAGAATTTGAAATTTGGTGCTACAGAAGAATGCTGAAAAATGAGTGGACTGACAAAGTAAGAAATGAACGAGTTTTGGAAATGATGGGTGAGGAAAGAAGTTTATGGAAGAAGCTTACAGGAAGAAGAGACAGGCTGGTAGGTCATATTTTGAGACATTCTGGATTGGTTAGTTTGTTAGTGGAGGGAACAGTCGAAGGTAAGAACTGTAGAGGTAGACAGAGATTAGCAGATAATTGAGGACGTGGGTTGTAAGGGTTATGTAGAGATGAAGAGGTTAGCACAGGATAGGAAAGATGGAGGTTTGCATCAAACCAGTCGAAAGACTGATGATAGCAAAAAATGTATTTGCGACATTATTAAAAATTACCAGATTTTTCCTCAAAATATGACCGTATGACCATAAATATTGTCATAATATGACCAAAACTAGGAAAATAGCCCGAATTTTCATTTGTTTACTATATAAAATACTATCAGACACGATCAATTAGTGTTTAATTCAGTATTTCAGCTCAAAAAGAAGGTAGGAAAAAAATATGACTTGTCCTAAATAACCGAACCCTACTCATCACTGTCTACATTACAAGCGAGACTTTGAAACTCTCTCTTCCACTCCGTAACGTGTTGTAACCGTCTGAGTTTATCATAAAATAACATGCTAGGAATTGTTTTGTATTTGTTTTATGCGTTCAGCAGGCATTTATCCATTAACTGTTTTTCCTGGAATCTGATACCCCGGAGAAAATTATTTATTGTGGAGGCCTCAAAATCTTTAATTTAGGTTTCTATGAATTTTTGTGGATTATTATATATGGTTGTTTACCCACAAATTTTAGAAATTATTAATTATTTTATGTGACATGCAATATTTACGAGGACCATAGTGAACAACCGACAGTGCTACACCGTTCAAAATATAAATATCAGCAGCTACACAAATCTCTATCTAATCAAAGTTTCAAGTAAATTACCTGAGTAGCTTTTGTCTGTTAACTTAAGGTCAGTAAATATCATATACAGTTGTTCGACATTGATGTGTTAGTAACAACGAAGTGAAGCAGTTTGCTATATCAAATATTATGAATTAATGTTTAACAGTGTGCAAGCCGCCATACAGTCATTTTATATCTTATATTGTGTGTAAACTAAGATTAATGGTATAACATAACAGTAGACACCAAAGCCACCATTATTTCGTTTCATCTCCATCTGCTACACCAGGTGGCTATAGGTTTGACTGTGTTCATTTCTGTCCCAGCTGACAGCTGTATAGCATGTCGAACTAATTAACTTAACATCGAATGACTACACTCATTAAACCAGCTTAGAAAAAATTTAACTAGAAACATTTAGTTTTTAGTGTTGATTGCTAACGATTTTAAATTTGTATACGCATTATCAACGTAATTTGCAGTTTTTAAAGATTCTCATGCCGCATCAGAGAGCCAAATGACTTTTCAGTCTTCTTCGATCTTCAGAATAGAAGATAAAAGTTCGATCACATGCTCAAATGAATAATGAAGGAGTAGCCATTTCTGATTTGCGTTAATATCGGCAGGATTTTGCGTGAAAATATGTAACTAGTTATAACGAAAAATAGTTCGTTTGACAACAATGATCACACCAGCAGCAGAAGATTTTATTCTTCCAACTATAACCTACAACTATTTCTAACTTTTGAGAACTCTATGTTTATTGGTAGTGTTTTAGTAATGCATGGCATTATTCAGTCTTCAGGATTTTCTACTGTAAAATACAATGAGAAGTACATCTATTGTGTTGGTATTCTAAGGATCCTAAACTTTTAGACAGACACTAGTTTCAAAGAATCTTGTACCAAATCAGGAAGTGTAAATAATATGTTACCTTGCCTTCTCATACGAATCGCACGCTGTACTACTTTCTAAATTTATCACATCTTTGACTTGAAGTTGACATGATTTAAAAAAAAAATATGGTTGTTTTGTGTTAAAAGCACCTTAGTATCTCAGCAAACGAATCATAAATTTTGAGGTTCTTCCAGATATACTAATTTATTATATATACAAAATGAAGGGTTGGAAATGTGAACTCATGACCCACAACAGATGGAGACTGGAGGACCACTACCAACACACAAACATGAGCACGTTTTACGATATTTCGATTAAAACCTTATCATGCATAGAGGTGAGACATATGGCTAGAGGATCACATGTGCACACATAAAAATTTGGATCAGAAAAAAATTTCTTCTTTAATAAAATGCCTGGATACGGGACGTGAGCTAGATAGATCGGCAATCCTCGGCGAGTCCGATAATTTCCGAAGTGTTAGTTGTAGTGGCCACCACCACCACAGTGCTGCTTCGCTGACCAGGAATTTCACATAAATAACCGTATCTGAGATTATTTGCACTGATATTGTTAAAAAGAAGTACAAATTTCAAATAAACAACTACATTTAATTTTATTCAAACTTATTGTTAAAATGAAATGTGAGGCAATTGTCTTTAGTGGAAGTTAATGAACAAAAATACGAAGGGCAGTGATAAAAAATTGTAATGTGAAGCAGAGGTTAAAGAAATTGTAGTGCAACGTTCATTTAAGTATACATGTTGCTTTCTATTTATTTTCTATGCCTAGATGTAGAAATTCATGTAAGGAGAAAGTAAATCGGAAAAGTGAATTGGGAAAAAATTTAGCACTCCAAGTATAAAAGAAAATTTAAAAAATAATATAAAATTGGGTAATTAGATTGCCACATGAGCGTTAACTCCATCGCAATAAAATTAATAGTAATAACTAATGAAGAAATGCCTACGAATAAATTCTTCTTATAAACACTGTATCCGAAGAATTAAATTATTATTAAATAAGAGCATCAAACTGTATTCTCTGTAGCAGATACCAGAATTAGGTCACAACTTAACCTAAGAATTTTTTTTGTCATATGGTAAGAAAAAGGGAATTTCATTAAAACTCAGAGAATGTTTACATGAAACGTAGGTAATCACGATATATATCAATCAAATTAATAATAATCACTTTGTAACAGCCCTCATACCTGAATTTTGAATAGTATTGTACTGTATGAAGTATTTGTAGTGATCTAAAGTTTGCTTGAATATGATCTGGTATATTTGTTTTGTAATTTATTGTAAATCAGTGTATATAGACTTTGTTTTATGAAAGAAATATATTTAAAGTCCATTTAATATCTTTAAGAACCGAATTGTGCAAGAGAATTTCTTAAATGTTTGTAATTCCATGTATTAATGCAAGTTATGATGTCTACAGGACATGTTTGTACAGCTTAAAATGATTTCTGTAAATAATTTTGTATTTAAGTATCTCTAATTACCATTTCTGATCATTTTGTAATGATGTTAAGTGATTTTGCATTAATTCCGATTGTTTTTAATATGTTTAATTGTTTGAGTAATTGTTAATGTTCGAGAAATATCGGGCGGATGCCTTTGAAGAATTCCAGAAATTTCGATAGACTATATAAACAGATCGGCTGAAGGACAGAATTTAGTTTACAGTATACAGTTTATAGTTAGTTTTCAAGTTGAGTTCTCAGAAGTTTTATAAAGATTATCTTTGCGACTACTCAGAAGTGCATCTCTGTATTGTATCTATGCATGTGAATATCGCTGACTTCGTTTTGAGAAAATAAACAAATCTTCAACATAACCTTCTGGTGGATTATATTTTAATTAATCAATATATTAATTTAAACCATCGAAGACCCTAACAACTTGTTTTTGAAATTATATCTTATTGTTTCATAACAATAAAATTTTGTATTATTTCATATCAAATGCAATTATTTAAACAGTAAACAAGTTATTAATGGTTATTCGTCTTTCCCTCGAAACATTTCCATAATTCCTTCTATCATCAAATGAGATAGCCACCATTTTTGAAGGACGTGTAAGCTAGAGCGTGTTTCTCTAACGTGTGGTGAAATTTATTAGTTTGCATTATAATTCATCGTGCTTGTCGTTATTGTCAACAAAATTGTGAGACTATTTTTTCTTTAACTGTTGTTGTTCTTATGCAATTGTGACTTCGCCAAGGAATATTGATGTGCAGGGCCAACGTTTGGGGGCGTGTTTGATCTGTTCCACCAGTTTACAGACGCAGCCAAGGCGGCAAGTCTGTTTGTCGGATGTTTGTATACATGACTTCTCCGCAGCGCAAACACCGCACAGCGCGTGGCGGACGGGCAGAAAGAGAGAGAAAGAAAGGTAAAGCAGAGGAAAAGAAGACCAAGTTTATTTCGTTATACACACATACAGAGAGCGATATGTACACACTGAGGTGAGCTGGCGGATATGTGTTGCTGCTGTGGAGAGTGTTTGGCGGCGGTGTCGGGTTAGTGGAGGGGGACACGCACAGTGCTCGGGGAATTCCCGCGGCGCGGAGCAGCTTCACTCGGCGTCCGCCGCGCGCGCCAGTGCGCTCTGGCTCTGTGGACACAAGACAACTCGCATTAGGCCACTCTCCACACTGAAACGGAAAATCACAATGTTTACAGAAAGTTAAATGTGTAAGCGATCTGCCTCTTGAGGGATTTAAATGGTGTCACTTAAAAACTACTTCACCAAGTAAGTTGTTTTCTTATACAACGGTATTAAATAGGAGGAAATGGCGTATGGTTCGCTGAAAATTTAATACTAAGAAAGAATTAATAACGGGCGCAATAAAGTGAGAACAAGTAGAAAACGGTAAGGTGTAAGATTAATTGTAAATTAATAAATTTATTTCGAAATGTTTCGAGAGGTAGCCCAAATCACTCCAAGCGAATACTGGGATGCTTAATTCAAAAGGACTTGGCCGAATTCCTTCCCGTTCTTGCCCAATCCCATGTCAAAGAGGCATAAAGGCCAAGCAAAAAATAAAAAATAAATAAAAAAAATAAAGAAAATCGAGAGGTAGCAAAAGTCGTAATAATTATGTAGAGGTACAGTTACAAATGTCTGGAATGAAGTTAAGACGGGTTTACACGGTTCGCTTTTCGCAATAACCCCGGATGAATCACTCGCAGTGAAAGGAAAGTGAGCTGTGTAAACAGAGAATCATCCAAGATGATGGGAGAAAGAAGTTGACTTGGGTTCAACCTTTCGTTCACTTTCGGTGTTTCACTCCGATGAATCATCAGGAATGACGCATGTAAAAAGTCAAAATATCGAAGTGAAACCTTCTCCTCGATCGATCGCAATTGCATGTTTCTGATTGTTGTTGTTTTCAACACATAATTGTTTTTAAATTTGGAGAAGAAACATATCTTTAGTTTTAAAATCTTTCCATAACGAGTTTAAAAAAAAAAATTGAAAGTTATGAAAATAAAAACATAAAAGATAGTCCTACCGAGGACATGATTAAAGAATTGAATCTCACACTTTTGGTGATAGAAGACATCAAGTGGAAATTTAAAACCATCCGAACCAGGTGTTCTAGCGAATTAACTTAAGTTTTAAAATCACAAAAAAATTTGGTGTAAATTGTGCTTCTAGGCAGGGGCGTAGTTACTATGGGGCTAGGCGGTGCAGTGCACCGGGGCCCTACGCTCAGAGGGCCCCAAGCGCACTTCTGGGGACCCCCAAGCGCAGTTCAGAGTTCAGAGGGCCCACGGGCCTTCACGGTAAACTGGCGACCTTTTTTTTTTGTTTTAGCTCTACCGTCGTCTAAGGGGGCCCCTGAGACGCAGGGAGTCCCCTCACTAAGAGACCCTCACTGCTCAGGGGGCCCCCAAGCAAAACTCAGTGGCCCCCAGCCTCAGCTCAGAAGGCCCCTACCAGCAGCATAAAGCAAAACAAAAAAGGTCGCCCATCTGGCCTGAGGGCCCAAACTAAATTTTTTGCAAGGAACCTAAAAATAGTTTCCATCTTCAGTTTAGCCGGAAGACATTTTCTCATTAGTGTCCTGTTTTGTAATTCGTGGTGTATTTTTTGATACCAGAACTTTCTGATTCATACATTCGAAGATTATTTTTATATGCCCTTTTGTCCTGCAATAACCATTCTTGCAAGATCCAATTTCTCATCCACAAACTTCTCTTTTTTCAATTAACTTTCTTCACGATATAACTTTTAACTCTTTAGGCGAGGTTTCTGAAAATTAAATCCACTCCAGCAGGCACAAGTTTGTTTATTGCCATTTTGAAGTGAATTGAATGGTTCATTTGTGATGATATGTGTAAACGAAAAGTGAATTCACCTTCACTTTCACTGCGAGTGAATCATCCTGAGTGATTACGAAAAGTGAACCGCGTAAACCCACCTTTACCATACAGCGTGTAGTACAACACGACAATGTAGACGTGATAAAAATGTAAATAATTATAATTAGGGACTCTAAGGTAGTATTAAATAAGAAATAAAATTAAGGATCTTGAGTTGCCATAGCGGGAATGAGGCAAGGCGTAATATTTTTTTCGTGGAATTTAAGCATGCCGTTGTAATCAGCCATTGTGGAAGGAAGCCCACGCTTGTCAATCACCCCTTCACGCCATCCCATGGCGCGGAAAGAGCCCCCGTTGCCAACCATCCGACGCAAAATGTTATCTCTTGAGTGGAGTACTAGCTGTGGGTTTGTCCATAAGGCAGAGGGTATGGAAAACAGTAAAATAAATTCGTGATGTCAGGGTTGGTATCAACAACGTAAGACATTAGACAACCCCAATTACCGTTGCCCGAAGAGTATTTAAGGTCACTGAACACAATAGGGACCTCAGTTTTGATCAGTGAGATCTATTCCTGTGACCGCCTGCACCAGATGCTTGCCTAGTAATGATGTAAATCCACTTTTCTCTCTCTTGTTCTGTAATAATACTCTCTCTTGCTACGGTGATTGGAAAGGAAATTTTTTGATGATTTCTATGAACTTGCTGAATTTCACATATGAATAATTCACACAAATAAACTATCAAACAATCAAGGGGGTTGTTTGGAAATCGTGTGCGTGCTGCCAGTATTAAATATTTTCTTAAAAACTTTCTCGCTAGAAGTTGGTCGGCGACAACATTTTACATTACCCAACAACATCAACCAAATGATTCGGGTAACTTTATTTATTTTATACCTTTCTGCTAACTTTCAGGAACTCCCGTAATTTTTTAAGCTTTTGCTGTTAGTTGAAATGAAGAAATTAAATTGATACCCAACCTAAGTAGAAACGAGTTCATATTTTTTTTAAATAGTCACATAAATGTTTCTAATTAAAAATCACATCATCTTGTTTCGCAAGCTATGCATTATTTTTTAGAATTTTTTCGAACTCATTACTGAAAATTGGATTATTTGCTGATTTACAACACTATACACCAAACTTTTGCGTAGATCATACTTCGACCGCTAACGGAATCGTTCCGCTGTATTCAAATTTATTATTATGGTGATATCACGTAACTGGTAGTACTTTCCCCATCCTTTATTATGTTATAGATTCTGATGGAAAACAGTTTCAATAAATGTGATTTATCAGATGACGAAGTAACTGCAAAATAAACAATATTTATCGTTTTGCTTCTAACTTAAAAACTAAATGAGGTATAAGCGCATTTAGTATTGTTTGTTTGAATACAATATATGGCCGATATTGGAGACAAATTCTAAGTTTCTGGGTATAATTGATATATGCCTGGTAACGAAATTGGTTCATTTTCTATCGAGGTGGATCGGCGATTAATGCTCTAGCCTGGGTTTTGAGAGGATGGATTAAATCCACCTTCCTGGCATCGATGTATCAGCTTTTCATAGTATGCAAAAAAAAAAAAAAAAAAAAAAAAAAAAAAAAAAAAAAAAAAAAAAAAAAAAAAAAAAAAACAAGCCACGTGATTGCCGGGATGGTTCCTTGGAAAGACCATGGCTGAATTCGTTCATGTGACTTGTCTACAATTTTCTCCTGACTCTTATGAAGTCAGAATCGACGAGCTTAAAATGCTAAGGAAAAAGATTTGTTTTCAGTGGGAAGAAATCTTATATATATATAAAAATAGACGTGTTTTTTCCTATATTTCACTTTTCAGCCACCACTACCTAGCACAGATCACTGATGTTTGTGGGTGGAAGTAGCATGGAGTTTCCTGTCGTGCACAACGGTGGCCGAATGCCGATAGCTGTGGGGATGTGGGAGATATAATGATTAAAGTTGGTCAGTGCAGGGTGTTTTCATATTTCGACCAAAAATTCGTATCTCCGTATACTTCTATTTTCTGCCACAACTACATAACATAGACCTTTGGTGTTTGTGTGTGGTAGTAGAATCGTCTTACCTGTCGTGCACTATGGTTGTTAGATGTCGGTAGCTATGGGGGTGTGGGAGATATGGGGGTTGAAAGTGGTCGACCTGTGGTAATTTCATACTTCTGCCAAAGACAAAAGTGTCATGGTGTATCACTTTTCAGCGAAAACTATCGATCACAGATCTCTGGCGTTTGTGTGTAGTAGTAGCACAGAGTCACCTTTCGATCACAACAGCGGCCGAATTTCAGAAACTGTGGTACTGTGGTAGATATGGTGGTTGTAAGTGGCCGACCAAGGATATTTTCGCATTTCGACTGTCTCCGCATATGTCACTTTTCTGCCACAACTACATAGCATAGAGCATTGGTGTTTGTGTTTGGTAGTAGAATCGTATCTCATGTAGTGCACTATGGTTGTTAGATGTCGGTAGCTATGGGGGTGTGGGAGAAATGGGGGTTGAAAGTGGTCGACCTGTGGTAATTTCATACTTCTGTCAAAGACAAAAGTGTCATGGTATATCACTTTTCAGCGAAAAATATAGATCACAGATAACTGGCGTTTGTGTGTAGTAGTAGCACAGAGTCACCTTTCGATCACAACAGCGGCCGAATTTCAGAAACTGTGGTACTGTGGTAGATATGGTGGTTGTAATTGGCCGACCAAGGATATTTTCGTATTTCGACGAAAGGCATGTGTCTCCGCAGATTTCACTTTTCTACCACGACTACATAGCATAGAGCATTGGTGTTTATGTGTGGAAGTAGAATCGTGTCTGTTGTCGTGCACTATGGTTGTTAGATGTCTGTAGCTATGGGGGTGTGGGAGATATTGGGGATGAAAGTGGTCGACCTGCGGCAATTTCATATTTCTGCCAAAGACGCATGTGTCACGGTGTATCACTTATAAGTGAAAACTATCAATCGCAGATCACTGGCGTTTGTGTGTGGTAGTAACACAGAGTCTCCCATCGATCACAACGTTGGCAGAAATTCGGTAACTGTGGGAGTGTGTGAGGTATGGTGTTTGAAATTGGTCGATCATGAATATTTTCGTGTTTCATCCAAAGACTTGTGTGTATCCGTAAACTTTACCTTGCTGCCGGAACTACATAGCGCAGAAGACTGGTACTTGCGTGTGGTAATAGTATCGAGTTTCCCATCTTGAACTAGGGTGGTTAGATGTCTATAGCTGTCAATATGAATTCTTTACAATCACGAACGAAGTCGTGGGTACCAGCTAGTTATGAATAAAATAACATCGTCCTTTACTTGGTGTGCTCGTAATGACAATATCATTAATTTTACTTGTGTAGAATGTTTAAATGTGATATTCAGTTCTGA
Organism: Vandiemenella viatica; assembly: GCA_031002005.1. Taxonomy (NCBI): domain Eukaryota; kingdom Metazoa; phylum Arthropoda; class Insecta; order Orthoptera; family Morabidae; genus Vandiemenella; species Vandiemenella viatica. Next base: position 75,085,340 of record CM061918.1, read on the forward strand.
GAAATGATCTGATTTGTAGTCCACAACGTATTCCACTAACAACCTAGAGGCCTCTGACAGACAGTGGACTGGAAAGTCGAGAGATGATTTTTGAAGAGAGGATTTGTCTTGCTAACAAAGCGTTAATCACCAGCGCTCTGTTTGAGGGCGATATTTCACTGCTTAATTATGCTGTGAAAACAAGGTGGGCGCGATTTTGCCTGTCCCTCTGTTAATATTTGTCAGCCTGAAAACTGAATATCGATAAGGATAACGGGCCAAAAGTTAATGAGAACCTCTTGTGCTGATAGTTTTCGTTCTTTATTACGTAAAATAATTCTGACTGTGCTACATCCTCCCGCTTTATGAAAAAAGTCACTCAAAGTTACTAGAATGTCTGACGTTATATATATATAAAAAATCTTTTACCAGTTTCTATTTGTAGGTTTTTTTTCTTCGAATAATTTCGTTACTAAAAGAGGCTCTCCTACGGCCATATTATCGGAATCAGTAAGAAAAGACTAACCAAAAGAATTCTAAACCTGGCCATTTCAATAAAAATAAAAAACAATGGATAATTGAAATAGAAAATGATCTCCAGGAAATTGGAATAACAGACGATATCATACAAGACAGATATCCATTTAGTAGCATGGTCAATAATCACATATTTGCCAACAACCAATATAATAGAAGAAGGAACATTTGAATAGAAGAACGAAGTAAGAGCTTTGTGAGAGGATGAAGAGATTTTGTCAACAGAAGATAACAACATCTGCTAAATAAATTCATTCGCGCTCCTCAGTTGAGCATAATGATGGAAGAAGAATTAGAGGTTCTTCATATTTGTCTGGGAACATAACCTTATCTTCTTCTGCCATAATTCTGCATCTTTATTCGCATTGCCAGCGGCCATCTTAGATATTGACTACACCCGAGCGTGCTGGGTGAACGGTAACGCTCTGGCCTCGCATTCGGAAGGACCGGGGTTCGAATCCTCAGCCGGCAACACAGATTTCGGTTTTTCATGATTCCCTCTAATCAGTGTAGGAGAATGGTCCCTCAAAAAGTCATGGCCAAATTCCTCGCCCCCAGTCCTTTCCGCCTCTAATGACCTAGATGTCTGAGCATTACATGTTGAATAATTGCACAATGCCTAGCAAACGTTGTCTCCTTCTTCTTTTCGTTCTGCAAGACAAATCTACGCCTGATGTTTGGGGTTGTTGTCCAGGCGAAAGACAAATGTCATGAGCCCACTTATTATTGTTTTCGACATATTGCTATTGTATAGGTTAAATAACACTGGTGTAAGTATCTGTATGAAGTTATGCAATGCGATAGCCACTCAAACCAGGAACTCGGGACGTTAAGTGCTGCCCAGAGACTAGAAAACCCTGAATGCCTGTTACAAACGGCGGGGACTGTCGGAATGCAAACAAGACTGCAACGTGTGCATCACATGCAAACAACCGAATAGTGAGCCAACGATTGAATGGAAGCAAAGATTAGAAATCATTTCCGTCCTAAGTAAATAGCAGTAACATTCTATGGCACCTTAACGTGTAACATAAGACAGAAGCTCAGAACAACTCATTAAGCCCACAGACGTCGTGCAGAAATCTATTTAAAAACCTGGGTGTACTAACAATGCCAGCACAGTATGTATACTCCGTACTATCATTTGTAGTGGAAAATCCTGAACACTTCAATCTTAATGCTGACATACATAGCCATAATACTAGGAATAAGTATAATATTCACAAGGATTACAAATCACTGTCAATTGTGCAGAAAGGGTTAACATTTACTGGAGCTTCCTTATTCAATGTCTTACCAACAGAAATTAAATGTTATCTACAAAAACCCAACTACTTTAAGTCCAAACTGAAAGAGTTTCTGCTTCAGAACCCATTTTACTCTGTGAAAGAATTTTCTTCTTGGAATTTGGTAACTAAGAATGACTGATAAAATAGTATATATGGTGTATGGAATGGGAAGGTGACAAAGTTGTCCACAATTACTAAAATGATATATGGTTTTTCTTTCTGTTGAAACTTTTGACAAATGAAGTAATTACACTGTTTACAAAATTTCACTCATATATAGTAACTAACATGGGATAGTATGCACTCAAAAACTGCTGTAAAAAAATATGATACTAACAGGTTTTTAAGTAATTGACTGCTTATGAGTTGTGGTAACTGGTTGGTAAGAAAATAACTGGTTGTTAGATGCTGGTAACAAGTTTATACACTGTTCCACATAATAAGTATTAACTAACTCGGGATTGTATTTGTAGATTACAGGAAATATTGGTTATACTAATGGGTCGTAACTAACTTGTTGTCAATATACAATAATATTATCAATTAAATAGTAATATTGACATTACTAATAAGTGTATGTACTGTTCAACATCCCCGAGATTATTCTCACATGGGATCAAAGTGAACATATCTATCTATCTAAGAAAAATGACTGTCGCTTCCTACATGACGTACTTTTTTCCATTCGATTTTTAGTCGTCCTCGACGTTGAACGGGAACGAATTTAGCCATGGCCTTTTTGTACTCTTCAGAGAAAGCGAACACGTAAATGCGAATGAAATGAAATTCTGTGGCGCTTTCTCAAGCAGTCACGAATCGAGTGACTCTTCTTGGTTCCTTCTCTATACTATCAACGTTGGAGGCTCCGTATAAATACAAACAAGACTAAAGTGCGTGCATTACATTTAAACAACCAAAAAGCGAACCAACGGTTAAATGTGCAAGCAAAAACTAGGACATCACATCCGCCCTAAGAACCTAATTGCATGTGATAAATGAATAAATAAATCAAAATTAATGCGTACAGAATTGCAAATCCTCAATTTTATGGTCATTTTCAGGATTTTCTATCTTGTGAATAAAGGACGAAACATTTTTAAAGATTCACTCATTTGTCCATCTGTCTGCCACATTCTCATAGCTTCTGAACTCCACAGGCAAGAATCTGGAATCCGAGATCACCTTAGCAGCAAACGACATTATAGTGTTGTCAGATGCAAAATCACTGGTACAAAATCTGTCACTTTACTAACAGCATTGTGATCGACTTGTAAAATGGGTACTACGAGCATCTGCGCTCCAAAGATAAGGCAGAATGGATAAAGGTCACGCAGGAGTGAAGAAGTTGACTGTTCAGCGATGACATTTACCGCAGAAGGACTAGATGACCTTATGTTCCCGCCTCGAACTTCTAATGAAAAAATACAGCTGGAGAACATGGAATATAGACTGGGAGGTTAGCTCCACATAGAAGGGCAATCATTACCATCTTCTTCTCCCCTGGATACCCAAAAAAACAGTAGCCATTAGGAAAACTTGTAACAAACTTAGTGAGGTTGAAACCCAATCACGGCCATTTTCAGAAACACAAAATCGTATTAACTGTTTCCCAAATTTGAGAAACGGAGACGCAAATTTTCGGTACCTCTTTCAATTATACCTGATTTCTGGCAGTATGGAAGAAATTCGAGTGACATTAAAATAAGATTAAAAACTAGAAATTTTGAATTTCGTGCGTCCTGAGTTCTCAATAGCTGTAATTCGGTTATCATGTACAATTATGAGAAATCGTGGGAAGTGAAAATTATTATTTGTTTTAATGGGTAGCTGAGTGAAGTTTTTTTTATTCCACCATTTGGAAAAGGTTTTGACGGAAAATCATAAAATATCTGGTATCTCTCTCTCTTTATTTCCGAAAGTAGGGCCTACTGATCCGAAATTTATTTTAAAATTTCCAGGATATCTAGCTTCCTATGGTTTTGTGTTATTTTATTTCATCCATCAGATGTCATGATTGCTAGCAATTGATTTTTTCTTAAATGTAATCAATTCAAGGGAAGCCGAGGACAAATACTAATTTACGTGTAAAGCAAAATATATATATATATATTAGATGCATTTGGGGATGTAATTACATGAAAGGAGTAACAGGAAGACATTGTCCAAATTGGCATTATATTGCACTACAAGTCAAAGCAATGGAGACGCTAGAAAAATTTTTTTGAAGAAAAATGTGAAATTTGTTGGGTTTTTGATAAAAACGATGGAGACATATTTTACAATTTTTGCACGAAAATCTTGTAACGAAAGGCTCGATACGAGCGTTGGTGTTACATTTTTCCAGATGAAGTTTACTCACCAATAGTTGTAACAGATCTATGGCTGGAGGTTGGTCTGCCGTCATCACAAACACAGCCCCCGGGCCTTGGGGGTGGGTCGCCGCCTCCCCTGCCCCCGACTCCTCGGGCCTGAAACACGAGGACAAACTAGAAACACCGCACCGTGTCATAGTACATCAGGGAAGCAGATATAAAACTTTTTTTTATAGCACTTATTCAGTTGCTTACTCTGTATCTTCCCGAGATTTGCGTTGCGTTACAAACACTCGTCCTTCTTTGCGACGTTTCGCCAAGGTTATAGACTCCAGAAGACTCAGCAGGAGCAAGTCCCCTGAAGACTACCTTAGGCTTGGTCGAAACGTCGAGGAGTGTTTGTGACGCAACTTAAATCTCGTGAAGATGACGGCTGCGAAAACAGCAGAATCTTACACAGCCGCTTACTACTTAGAGAATTAGATACTTGTAAGGCACCCAACTCACCGCTCTCATCTTCTCAGTAATTATCATTAACTAGATGACCCGTGCGTAAATGAGTAGTAAGGTTTGTGGTTTGTAATAAAATAAAAGAAGAACCTCCTCATTTGTAGCAATTGTTTATTTCTTTAGTGTAATAAATACGTAACAAAATACTTACAACATATTACGAAACAATGAAAAACTTTTGAACGTGTAAAACATGTATGACAAACTGTCACTGGCCTTAACGGAATACAACTAACCTGAACAAAATACACACAGCATATCCATATCTCTGTGATCTATGTTGCTGTGATCGTAGCCCGTAAGAAAATTTCACTAATAAATTGTTTACTTTGGAATTGTACAAAAACATACAGTTTATTAATATCTCTGTTATGTGTAGTGCTGCTATCTATCGGCAACGCGCTAAATCCTTGTCGACACCAGTGTATTAGTTTATTAATATCTCTGTGATATGAGCTGCTGCTGTCTAGCGGCTTGGCTCTGAACTAACTGCCTCATACGAGCGACTTTCACGGTTATTACTTTTGTCCGCAAAAGTCGTTCTTAATTTATGTTGTTGCATACGTGGAGACCTTGATCTTTAAAATGATATCTCATTTATCCATTTCAGTTAGGAAGAAAGATAAATAAATAGCTCGCAAAAAAATACATTGTGGAAATAATGATACTTTCGCCCTTTAAGATTCAAATTCCGAACAATTCCTGTCTTAACATATGATGTGATCCAAGTGGAGACCTTAATCTTTAAAATGATACCTTATTTATGTATTTATGTAAAATATCAAGGGAGATAAGTGATTTGTGACACAAAAACGCGTAGTAGAAATTTTGATATTTCTGCTCTTTATGAGTGAAATTCCGAAAAATTCTTTTCTTAAAATATGATGTCACTTAAGTGAGGACCCTTAATCCTTAAAATTATACATCATTTATCGATTTTGGTTAGATATCCAGGGACATAAATGGCTTGAGACACACACACACACACACACACACACACACACACACACAAGCGCATTTTCCCTTTAAAGGACGAATTTGGAAAAATTAATTTCTTAAAATATGATTTGACCAAAGCGGATAACTTAATCTTTAAAATGATACCTCATTTAAAGATTTCGTTTAGATATGAAAGGGGACAATGCCTTGTGACAGAAAAATACCTTATAGAAATAATATATATGATCATACTTCATAACTAAAGATTGACTGCAGTCCAAGGTTATTAATTTTCTCATAAATCGCTGAATCATTTGCAGGTAGTTTTACAATCATAATCATTGTTTCTTTTTTTTTTTTAATGTTACGCACTGTGATCTCTTCAATTTTACCGTATAATGTCCATACACATTTTGGAATTTTCTTTAACACAGCAACCTTCCCAAACAGTTGTTGTAGATACTGTCAAATAATTGAGCATTCAGATTAACACCACATTATCATAACGAGTGAGCGTATGGCGTGACGTCAGAGTGTAATAGAGAAAATGTACTTATATCGATTGCTTAGCGACGACTTCTTTCACGTGGTCCGAAGAACCACACATCACAGAATTATTACGAACATACCACAGAAATGTTGGTCTGGCACTGAGGGCCGCTGTTGTGTTTATTGAGGTTTGAATAGTATTTCGGCTAACGGGAGCTTGAGTTACAGACGGTACTGCCAACCCTGTCGTCTTGAATTTAAATTGCCCTTCTCAGCATCTCTGTCTAATGAAGATACACAGACGGAAAAAAAAATCCCAACACCAAGAAAAAATTATTGTAGAGTAATGAAATTTGGACAATGCATTTGTCAAGTTAACATGTTTAATTGATTAAATTTTCAAGATCACAGGTTAATTTAAGCTCAAGAAAATGCATTTCAAATGTGAAATACTGTTAAATTAATAGCCGGTGTAACCTCCAGAATTTTGAATGCAAGCCTGCAAACGTGAATGCATTGTGTCATACAGGTTTCGAATGTCACTTTGTGGTATGGAGTTCCATGCTTGTTGTACTTGTGCTGTCAATACTGGGACGGTCAGTGCTGGCTGTGGATGATGCTGGAGTTGTCGTCCAATGATATCCCATACGTGTTCAATTGGAGACAGATCTGGTGATCTCGCAGGCCAAGGTAACATGTCGACACTCTGTAGAGAACGTTGCGAGACAACAGCGGTATGAGGGCGAGCGTTATCCTGTTGAAAAACTCCCCCTTGAATGCTGTTCATGAATGGAAGCACTACAGGTTGAATTACCAGACTGACGTACAAATTTGCAGTCAGTGTGTTTGGTATAACCACAAGAGTGCTCCTGCTGTCATAGGAAATTGCTCCCCAGACCATGACTCCAGGTGTAGGTCCAGTGTGTCTAGGCCGCAGACAGTTTGGTTGCAGGCGTTCCCCTGGCCTCCTTCTGACCAACACTCGGCCATCACTGGCACCAAGGCAGAACCTGCTTTCATCAGAAAACACAACAGATCTCCAGTGTTGGTCAGAAGGAGGCCAGGGGAACGCCTGCAACCAAACTGTCTGCGGCCTAGACACACTGGACCTACACCTGGAGTCATGGTCTGGGGAGCAATTTCCTATGACAGCAGGAGCACTCTTGTGGTTATACCAAACACACTGACTGCAAATTTGTACGTCAGTCTGGTAATTCAACCTGTAGTGCTGCCATTCATGAACAGCATTCAAGGGGGAGTTTTTCAACAGGATAACGCTCGCCCTCATACCGCTGTTGTCTCGCAACGTGCTCTACAGAGTGTCGACATGTTACCTTGGCCTGCGAGATCACCAGATCTGTCTCCAATTGAACACGTATGGGATATCATTGGACGACAACTCCAGCATCATCCACAGCCAGCACTGACCGTCCCAGTATTGACAGCACAAGTACAACAAGCATGGAACTCCATACCACAAAGTGACATTCGAAACCTGTATGACACAATGCATTCACGTTTGCAGGCTTGCATTCAAAATTCTGGAGGTTACACCGGCTATTAATTTAACAGTATTTCACATTTGAAATGCATTTTCTTGAGCTTAAATTAACCTGTGATCTTGAAAATTTAATCAATTAAACATGTTAACTTGACAAATGCATTGTCCAAATTTCATTACTCTACAATAATTTTTTCTTGGTGTTGGGATTTTTTTTTCCGTCTGTGTATATAAAGGTCTTACTCCTCAGCAAATGTAGATTTTTGTTTCCGCATTGTTGACTTCAAGGCTACAGCCGGACGGGAGGAACCTACAATGGCTGCCATTTTACCGTGTACCCTTTGCTTCAAAAAAAAAAAAAAAAAAAAAAAAAAAAAAAAAAAAAAAAAAAAAAATTTCTTAATACACAAAAAGTGCTCGTCCTCACTCTCGCCACAACAAAATAGATTCCTCCATTAATTTCCTATTAACTACTTAATTCTAAATCTTACATTTCCTAATTGTCTCCTGTGTTTATCTACCAGATACAATTTCACATAATGCACCGAAATTTTTCAAAATTTTGGAAAAAATTTTCGGATTTTATTCGTTGGTTATGGATCAATACATTTTCCCTCCTACTTATTTCGTCATTTTATTAATTTGATTCGAAATTAATTGATGCCGTTTCCTTTTCTAAGTCTTCTTCTTTTTATCTCCTTTTTGGGTAGCGAAAAATTACTAATTCTGCTATTAGTTGTTGAGTTATTGGTTAGGGAATATATGCTGAAGACCTCTGTATTCCACGTTTGTAAATGAAAACATCGTCTGTTATCAACTGTTTTTTTTTTTAATTTATATAATCTCAGACGCGTTTCGAGCTTATGAAATGGACATCGTCGGTGACTTAAATGTATATGGTTGCTTTAAGAAAAAATGCATTATTTGCATACGTAACTAGTTATCATGGAAGTATATTCTACTTACAAAATTGCTAGAAATAGTTACATGTTGTAAGGAGAGTGCACTCTGTTAATAGTTACTATGTATACGAATAATACAATTTTTCTTAACACCATCACGTAAAAAAATTTGGTCAGTTACGATGCCACATTCCATAAAGGCGAAACGGATCTGAGATTATACGAATTAAAAATAGTTGTTACAGACGGTGTTTTCATTTACAAACATTTAATAATTGCCAATAACCAGTATATTCTGTATTCTAAGACACTAGTTAATTAAATATTTTCATTTGTTGTCAAATCGAGAATCTGATCCGAAACGAAATATTTTTACGAAAATCCAATTCTACAATATGTCACAAATGATCTTAATTTTTTTCCTTCAGTTTACTGTTTGTATGATAATTTAATTCGACTATTGCATATATGATTAGTTACTAGATGACTTATTCTTCCACCAAAGGAGTCAATTAATTTCTCAATTTTATGGCTGTGACAGACTGCAAGTTTGCACAGATACTAACTATAAAAATACAACTTTATTTTTATGGAATGTGACTCGGCAGTTTGTCCTCCACATTACAACAACAGACACAAAATTGACTTCGGTTTGTATGTAGAAGGATAATTTGAATGTTTACTACCAATGCAAGTGTGGTGGACGAGTCATCTCCCGAAGGGAACATATGATTGTGGGTAAGACACATCAGTCATGTGTGCAATAGTACTTATAAATAACACTCCCAGTAAGGATATTTACAATTATTACATCAGTTATGTACAATAATTACATGCATAATTCCCCTTACTCCTTTCTGAATCATATCTCCCATTGCTTTATTCTAGTACGGCCTTCCGCTTTACTCATAATCCAATGGTTCTCTCACACCTGTTAGAATGACTGCTGTAGTCGTCGATGGCTTCTCCTGCTTTTTGTAGTTCGTCTCACTACATCATACCATCGCTCCCTCTCTCCATAGCTGCTCAAAAGACGTTCGACCAGATCGCCCAACTTCGACCAAGTTCGACGACGACCACCTTCCACCGTGCCTCGCAGTTTTGTCCAACTTCCCCCTCCATAGAATTCATAGTGGGGATTAATTCTGACCAATATTTGGAACTCCTTCCCTACCATTTTACTTCCAATGACGTCTTACTACAGCTTAATTCTGCTGACTATCTTATCTACTTTGATGTCAGTGCTTGCATTCCACAGCGTCTAACTGTTTTGAATCTCTATTATAACTTTCCTGACTTCAACTGTTGCTACATGCCATCAACTTTCGCCCAACTTCAGTAACTTTAGTAACCGTAGCCCAAAATTCCTTTTCCGTCCACCACACAAGTTTGTACATTTGCCAATCCGTTCCGTTACCTCGCCATGCTCAGCACGCGGTGAATAGTTTGTAAAAGAACTTGCGAGAACACAGTCAAGAACATCAATTGCAAAACACCTTTACTCCCAAACGCAGAGGACATGCGAAAGAGGGAGTGTGACATGTCCAACGGCGTGTTCTATCGTTTGCAATGAGACCTTCCACAAGAGAGCGCAGCGGCAGTCTTAACTGGCGCCACCGCAACCGCCTCCATGGAGGGGAAAACTCACGTCCGCTTCTCCTGTTACGGCGTTCTGTCAATACTGGTTAAATGATTTAAATATGACTGAAGGTAAAGCGAAAGGTAACTACTATATCCTCATGTGATTATCAGTTCATACGTTTTATCTGAGTGATATAACAGCATTAGAGCACGATTGGCCAAAGTGTGTAGAGCAGTAAGGAAACTGTATTGATGTCTGCCTAGTCGACTCACCCCTGTGGCGTGTGGTGAACAGCACGGAGTGCGCTGTCGACGTCGTCGCCTTCTTCTCCGCGGTTACCGCCTCCCACTTCCCAGAGTCCAGCGGGGGCGGCTAACAGGCGGGAGTACAGCCACCGGCCGTCTGGGGGCGGCCGGCTGCCGCCTCCCACGCCACCTCCGACGCCGGCCCGCTTGCCGTGTGCTGCAACAGGTGAAGAGGGGGCGGCTTCGTAGAGTCGGACTTTATCATGGAGAAAACTTTTACTGCGCTCCAAGAAACGTTGATTTAGATTAACAATACGTGATGCAGTAGGTAGTATTAGGTCGAGAGCATTATCTTTATCTGTTTTAAGCTAAATTCTAAGTCCGTCAAAAATGAACACAGTCCTCTGGTAATTCATTTCTATGCAGTTGTTTAACTATTATTGAATAATGTTTTAAACCTTGACTTTGTAAGGATGTAATGTTATACATCAGGGGTGGCCAACCGAAATGGTCGTGGGGGCCACTTTGAAAATGCATCATAACTCCGCGGGCCGCATATAAAATTATATATCCCCATATTAGATATTTTATTGGAGTGAAAAATTGAAACATAATGATTTATTATTATTATGTTTACTATTAATGTTAGATGTAAATATAAATAATATAATAATAATGATACTAACAATATCTGTCATACATACGCAAGACTTTAAAAACAAAGTTATGTTTTTCTCATAAATTCGACAGTTAATTTTTGAATATATGGGTGCACAAATAATGTATTTTTTTTTAATATATTGGTTTTAACTACTTAGGCCATTACAAAATAAATATATTTTGTAAAAGTGTGATGGATCTCGCGGGCCCGAAAAATATTCAAGGCGGGCCACGAGTTGGCCAGCCCTATTGTACATATTTCGACTGCATCTCGTTCAATTCCACAATCCTTTTTATAATTAACATGTAGATTTAACGAAATACATACCTTTATTTATGACTGATTTCAAATTTTAATTGAAATAGAAAAAATTAAATAATTACAAAAAAATAAATAGGTTAACCTAAATTCTTTGCTTGTTATTATATCCACAGAACATAACGAAAACATCTACATAGATTTCACGCTGGATCATAAAATTTCAAACCGTAATACCAATTTGATTGTGATAAAAACAACCCATGTCAGAAGCCGGATTCGAACCGCTGACCCTTACAGTGCGAGGTCAGGTCCGGCTGGGTAGTTTTTGCGTGATGCCTGGAGCGACCGACAGACAGATGCAATCCACTTACAGGTTTATAATAGTTATCAATTCAATTAGCTTCTGTCGAGAGCAACGCGTTCGGTGCTCCAGGTCTTCCCAACCTAACTCCTTCAACATCGTACTTACGCTTTCCCTCCAACTATACATACCTGTCACGAATCGGGCGGCTCTTCTTTGGACCTTCCCTAATGCCTTCATTACCCCCTTTTGATGGGGACCCTTACAGAACAACAATATTCGAAGTGAGGACGCACTAGTGATTTGTGTGCAATCGATTTAACTTCCGGAGTGCATTATTTTAAATTACGATCTAAAAATCGGAGCATACGATTTGCTTTCCCAATTACATTCTCGATATGCTCATTCCACGACAAATTATTGTGAATTGTTACCCCTAGATATTTAGCGGAATCTACCGTTCTAAGGACAGTGTCATTAATTGTATATTCAAAGCTAACTGGTGTCACCTTTTTACTTACACGCATGACTTGGCACTTTTTAGCGTTTCTCCAACTGCCAATCTTTACACCACGCAATTATTTTCATAATATCGGCTTGAAACAAAGCACAGTCGTCCTGGGTTTTGATAACACGATAAATAATAGCCCCCTTATTATGTCACAAAAATCATTAATGTATATGAGAAACAACAGAGGCCCTATCACGCTTCCCTGGGGAACCCCGGACGTCACCTCGGTAAGTGATGAACTCTCCCCGTCGAGAACTACACACTATGTTCTGCCCTTTAGAATGTCTGCAACCCAGTCGCATATTTGTTTAGATATGCCGTAACCACGAAGTTTCCTAAGTAACCCAGTGTGAGGCACGGTGTCTAAAACTTTTTAAAAATCTTATAGAACTACATCAACCTGGGATTGCTCATCTATAATACGGCACAAGTCGGAAATTAAAAGTGCAAGTTGTGTTTAGCAGCATCGTCATTTTCTGAATCCATGTCGATTTGCGTTTGAGAGCTCACCTTCATGCAGAAACCGCATGCCATTTGAATAATAGATGATGTATGCTAAAATCCTGCAAAATATTGAGGTTAACAAGGTCGGCCTATAATTTTGAGGATCATTGAATTGAGTTTTGCATATTTGCCGAACGCGCTTCACTGCATTCTTAGAAACATCTTCAGTAGTTCATTATCTGTTTAATGTGTATTTATGTCATTACTTTGTACAGGGCGTTCGCCGGGAAACGCAACCCACTGTTAGCGCTACAAGGAAGAAACTGCTCCCGGCGAGCGAGCGCTCAGTTTGCGGCATTGTTCGACCGTCACCGCGGACTATTTCATAATAATTACGCTTCATAAACTTCATAAACTTGTGTGCTAAGCATTTAAATTTGACGTAATTCATTAGCTTACCTTATAAAAGATGCTGGAAGTGTTGACCCTCTTGTGTAATGCACATTTCACATCTTCTGAACATATTTCGAGACACACGCTGCCCTAACTGACTTAATGATTTTTTGGGTGACTGTTCTAGTCGAAAAGCGATATCGTCAATTTTCTCCTCTGTGAGAATACGGTTGACCGACAGTCTCTTTTTGTTAAAAAATGAACCCGTTTCTCTTACTTTTTTAACCAGACGCAGAATTGTTGATTTAGCTGGCAGTAAAGCGCCAGGAAATTCGCGACGAAATTTACTGCGACACTTTTTAAACGACTTCTTCTTCACATATGTATCGTAGAGAAATATTCTTTGTTGCAAACTGTAACGTACCATAATTTTACTCACACTCAAACACGGTACAGATTAATAAGAGTATGAAGCCCCAAACCAGCCAAATCGCAAAGAAACGTTTATTCACAACACTGATTAATAAGAGACTGAAGTCACAAACTATCTACAATGCAAAGAAACCGTTCTTAACAATGTAAGGGTCACTGCACTGAACTGTTGGGGCAGCGTAGGTGTTAAACAGTGCGGTGATTCACGGTGCCGTGTGGCGGAAACAGCTGGCGCTACTGACCGAGCAAGTTGCCGACGGCAACAGACTTGGAGGGTAGCGTTTACCGGCGAACGCCCTGTATAATTGCTATATTTTGCAGAACGAAATTTTGGTATAAATATTAAATTACCTACAGGTTTCCGTTTTTTTTTTTTTAACGTTTCTGTTTGCTGCGTCAGCGATTTTAGGTGCAGTTTTGCACTGCTGGTTATTTTTCGTATATCTATTTCACTATCGCTGCACTGCATTCCACTGCTTGCTCTTTTACCCGCCGGTATGTCGTTTACATTTTGAATTGGTAATATTGTGCGGTAATGTATTGTTTTATTTGCTGAGCGGCGCGCTTTTGGATGATGTATATATACATGATAACTGTCAGTACCTCCCCAAATGACTATTAAACATTCCTCTGTTATAATTCCATTTATCTGGCCGCCGCCCAGTAGTTTTGAGTAGTGATTGCTAAAAATCAATGCCAAATATCAAATCTCTGTGTGGATGTTTCTCGGGTGGATTAAACTTGTGATACTATTAGTGTGTTTCGGAAGAGTAGGCCTGGATGGGTCACCATCGTGTTTCATCCTCACCCATATTTCATCTTTCATCCGCGACACAAACAACACTATAGAATCTCACCCAACTCGTAGAGTTACAGACTACAGAGCGCGCATTTTGTGTGCTACAAGCGGTTTGAGTCTTGGTATTGACTGTTTCCAACGCTCTAGTCCAGCGGTTCCCAAACTTTATTGGCACACGACCCCGCTTGTAAATAAAAAAATTTTCGCGACCTAGTCTATATAGTCTATAGAGTCTATATAGTATCAGAATGGGAAATGTTGTATGACCTCGATACACTATCGACTATCCTATCCTACGAAAAGGCAAATTTTCGTAAAAAGAATATACTATCAACAAAAACAAGAATTGATAATACATAAAACAACAAACGTATTATAGACCGGGAGGCGGCTTCACAGACCATCACCTCGTCAAGTTGACTGCTGAAATTCCAAGATTAGAAGTAACTCGATCAGCATATTAAAATTAAACTGGTCTCCAAATTCGGTTTTTGGTGGAAACAACCTGCAGACCCGATTGTAATGGTTGATTGGTAGGTTTATAATTGTGTTTTACTGCACCGAAATGTGTGTAAATGTGGAAGACTGGGAGCAGGAAAACACGAAGGTAAACTTACCAGTAAACCACTAAAATGCGTTTTGTAGGCGTTTTCTACCAAGATATGACTTGGCATATCAGTGGCATTTTAATTTCAAATCGAGTTCTAACTAGTCCAGAATTTCAGCCGTCAACTTTATGAGGTGATGCTTTGTGCAGCCACCTCCCGCTTTATTACAAAGATAATTATTACAAAAATAATGAAAAATACGTTTAATTGGTATAAAAACACAACTTTACTACCGATCCTGGTGGGTGAACGGTTAAAGTACTGGCCTCGCATTCGGTAGGACGCCGGTTCGAATCCCCGTCCAGGCACCCATATTTGGGTTTTCCATGGTTTCCCCAGATCACTCCAGCCGTGACGATTCCTACAAAAGGCCATGGCCGAATTCCTTCCCGTTCCTTGTCCCCAATTCCATCCCGCCTCTAATGACCCCGACGTCGACGAGGCGTAAAAAAAACTTTACAATCAGTGAGATTTCTGGAACTGGTGTCTACTGATGAGGGCATTGATATCGGGTTAACACTGGTTAATTTTAACCTTAAGTCACTTTCTGGACATAGTTTATTTCTGTTTTTGTTTTGCAGAAACAGCAAGATATATTTTTGTGGCAAAAACCTCGATTTTTTCGCGACCCACCAGTGGGTCCGCAACCCACAGATTGGGAACCACTGCTCTAGTCTGTAGAAACCGAAGACTTCGCATGAAGAGGAATCATTAATCGTAATCTGCAAATTACAGCTCCTGCCAGCATAACTGATGAGGTGAACGTTAGTTCAGGAGTAATGTCTGCCAGTTCTTAAGTCAGTTTAAAGGTAAAAGTTACCCTGGTTTCTGATAGTGGAGTTGAGCAGAAATGTGAACATTGTAAGATCTCCCTTGTTTTGTAGAAAGAAGAGATATTATGGCGATTCTCATTTTTAAAACATGGAGAACTGGTTAATTTGATGGTGGAGAAAACAATCGAAAGTAAGACACTGCAGAAGCAGTTGAAGATTAGAATATAGGAACGAAATAATTCAGGAATTAACATGTAATGGGTATGTTGAGGATGAGTTTAACTAAGGAAGATTGTACCAACCCAATCGAAAGACTAATATTAAAAAAAAAAAAAAAAAAAAAAAAAAAAAAGTAGTTGGCCACCGTATTACAAATCTCTGAGATAGAGAGATAATTATATATGCTTTCGAGTACAAAATCAGAAAATAGTTTGAAATATTGAAATGGAAATTCCACAAATATGAAATTTGTAAGAAAATGTGTTTGTCATCTTTGATTCATCAATTCTTAGTCGAGAAATGTCATCTGGTTCATTTCGTTTCGGTCGTATCAATTCTGAAATAAAAATAAAGAATACAAAAAAATATATATTGAAATACTGGTTACACAATCGATCCCTTTTATAGTATTTTTGAGATGATGTTATACGAGGTTACGCATACTTTTAAAAAAAAAAATCAGCTTTTTCTGAAGTTTAATGTGGATTTTAAGCTACTCAGAGGTCGATATCAAAATTGCTGGTCCAGAAGAATTTCAGGCCCTTTTCATTACGGCGGTAGCGCCGACAAACACTGTTTAGCAACACAAAGGCTGTGCCTGATAGCGCGCAGGGCTGACAACTGCCGGCCACGAACTCGCTGCCAACTGTTCGGATTGATACAGCCGACTTAATAAAACCAAAAAGGGTGATACAGTCCTAACTAGTGAGATTATATATCACACAACTGCCTCCGCGCGTATCTCCGATTTACACAAACATAGAAAAAAAATCCACAAATTAAATCGTGGAATACTTCGATATTTGAATGAATTTTCAAAACGCTCATGCGTTCCAACGATAAGATGTAAACGAACAATATGATCAATAAAATTTTTTGTAAGGGGGTCTAGTTTAGAGAAGAACTGGCAGCAGAAATAATCAAGTGACTGAACAAATTTACCATTACAACCATCCTGAAGTGACACAAGAGATAAAAGGTACTGACATTAAACTGATCAAGTTTCCAATGATGTGAGATGAAAAGTGAGGGGAGAGAATATTTTTTTTTTGCTTATGGCTTTACACCTCGCTGAAGTCGAGGCGGGAAAAGACTGGGGACAAGGAACGGTAAGGAATACGGCCATGAACTTTTAAAGGAACTATCCCAGTATTCGCCTGGAGTGATTTGGGGAAACTATGGAAAACCCAAATCTGTATGGCAGGACGTGGATTCGAACCCGTGTCCTCCCGAATGCGAGGCCAGAACGTAACCGCTCACCCACCAGGCTCGGTGTGGGGAAGAATAAATTAATCGTTAAGAGACACCGAATGAAAATTTGACAAGGCCTTGGCAATTACAATGCATATCTTTGGAACCAAAAAGTGCATAATGAAGAGAAAAGATAGAAGCCCCATTCAAGTACAGTGGTAAAATTCTTAGTATCTATGAAATGATGTACAAAACTTTATCAGATAAAAAATTAAACAAGACGAGTGCAGTTGAAAAGAGGATCTTTCTTTGAGTACACTCTACTACTTATTGAAATGTATCGATTGGTACGTCTAGTCGTCAAAGTGTAAAACTTGCTCCGAAAATCGTTTTTTGCCACCGCGTATTGCAATACACTATCAACAGGAGTACCTATGAGTGATTCTACAAATACAGGGCGTTCGCCGGGAAACGCTACCCTCCCAGTCTGTTGCCGTCGGCAAGTTGCTGGGGCAGTGGTGCCAGCAACTCCCGCACGGCGCCGTGAATCACCGCACTGTTTAACACCTCCGCTGCCCCAACAGTGTTGTGAATAAACGTTTCTTTGTGGTTTGGCTGGTTTGGGGCTTCATACTCTTACTAATCTGTACCGTGTTTGAGTGTGAGTAAAATTATGGTTCATTACAGTTTGCAACAAAGAATATTTCTCTACGATACATATGTGAAGAAGAAGTCGTTTAAAAAGTGTCGCAGTAAATTTCGTCGCGAATATCCTGGCTCTTTACTGCCAGCTAAATCAACAATTCTGCGTCTGGTTAAAAAAGTAAGAGAAACGGGTTTATTTTTTAACAAAAAGAGACTGTCGGTCAATCGTATTCTCACAGAGGAGAAAATTGACGATATCGCTTTTCGACTAGAACAGTCACCCAAAAAATCATTAATTCAGTTAGGGCAGCAGGTAGGCGTATCTAAGACGTCAGCTTGGAAAGTAACAAAGCTAGTTCACTTAAAGCCGTACAAAACAATTGTGGTGCATAAAATTACAGAAATAGACTAGGGGCCTAGGATTAGATTTTGCAACTGGTACCTGCAGGGTGTCCACGATGGCACTGTTGATCCGCAACTGACGTCACATTTAAATGCTTAGCACATACAAGTTTATGAAGCGTAATTATTATGAAATAGTCCGCGGCCGACGGTCGAACAATGCCTGAAGCTGACCGCTCGCTCGCCGGGAGCAGTTTCTTTCTTGTAGCGCTAACAGTGGGTAGCGTTTCCCGGCGAACGCCATGTAGAATAGGAAGAAATCTGTGTAGGTTGTTTGTAAGGTTCGAGAGGAAACTTATTGAATTTAGTAGTAGGAAATTTGCGTTCGTTTTCGTGCACCAGGACAACCTCACTAATTTTTTGAATTGAACTTTTAATTGTGACCAAGTGCACCTTACGGTGGCAATTTCGCTAGTCATCTAATTACCCGTTTCTTATTATTTTATCATTATTATGTCATTTATTTTAAGTCTTAAATTTCTCCACCCATTTTTATTTTCCATTTACGAATTTTAATTTAAATTCATTCTGCATTCATGGCAAATTATTCATCACTTTTCTTGATAATTTTTTCGAATCTCTTACACCCTTAATCACAAAAGAAAATTGTCCCACTCTTTTATGCAGAAACCAACTTAGTGGTC
Organism: Vandiemenella viatica; assembly: GCA_031002005.1. Classification (NCBI taxonomy): domain Eukaryota; kingdom Metazoa; phylum Arthropoda; class Insecta; order Orthoptera; family Morabidae; genus Vandiemenella; species Vandiemenella viatica. The sequence continues at coordinate 75,103,909 of CM061918.1, forward strand.
ATGATTATTTTTTACTTTGCATGCACTTCTCCTAATTCTTCGATCAACATTCCTCCAAACCCCATCACCAATATACGCCTTCTCCACGCCCAGCACTCTCTTCACCCTCCTCCTTTCCTCCAATGACTACCAATCCAGTTTCTTTACAAACCAGTTACTGACTGGCTCCTGCGATGATTTACAAAAAGAAATCTAGCTGCTCTCGTATTAAGATAAAGCAACTTTGATTTTTAGTATACGTTCGTTGTTGATGTTTCAGAACTTATAATTGTTTCGCATACAATAAGTCAGTTCTGCTGGATTAGTATTTATTTATTATTTATTTATTTATGCCCTTTCCGACCAATATGCGTCTTGTATACTCCCATGATCCTCTTCACCCTCCTTCTGTCCTCCAACGAGTCCCTTTTCAGCTCATCTATCATATCTGTTACTGATTGCATTCTGCGATAATTTTCAGAATCAAATCTAGCAACCCTTTGCACCTTCTCCAACTGCTGTATTTGATAGTCGAAATGTGGGTCCCATACTACACCACCATATTCAAGCAATGGTCTGACGAAAATTTCGTAACCGAATTCCTTTATACAGGGCGTTCGCCGGGAAACGCTACCCTCCCAGTCTGTTGCCGTCGGCAACTTGCTGGGACAGTGGAGCCAGCAACTCCCGCCACACGGCGCCGTGAATAGCCGCCCATACACTAGCGTGCCAAGCGAGGGGCGAGGACTGGTAGCGTCCGCCCTTCATTCCTGCTCCCTGCACCCTTTGCCCTTCGTCGCCCACACACTCGCGGGAATGTTCAAGGACACGGCCGCTCACTTCCCCGTTACAGGCCAGACCCTGGTGTGTGTGGTGGAAAACCGTCGGTTTACCTGTACGCTGACGGGCCCCCTAGGAATTTCAACCGGACGAAATTCCTAGGGGCCGTTTGAAGGGCCACCTCTGTCTTTTGGACATGTTATACCTTAAATCAGCAAAATATTGTGCGGGGAACTCAGGAATGATTATATGAAGGTAAATGTATGTAAAATTTTTCGTTTATTTATATATAAATGGATGCTGGTGTATCTAAGATTTGTTAGACTTCGACAACATTTGACCGATTACCATAAAAGTTGCTACACATATGTAATTTTTTTGAGAAAGTTTCTCACCAAAAAAATTAAAAACCTCCCTCAGTTTTTATACAAGCCCACAGTTTATATATGATTTCGATGGAACTTTGGACACGTATAATTTAAAACAAAGAAACTCCCTCCTTCAACCAACTTAATTTTTGCCAATGTTCTTTATACATATACTTCCATATATATATATACATTTAGTTTATATATATATCTTCATATCCACTTGTTCAAAGAAATGATTTTATTGTTCGTTCATTTTAAGGAGGGAAAAAACGAAAATGGAATTTGACATGAGTTATAACTTTTAATTGTTATTCAAAAATATACTCCCATGAAAGCAATTTCCGTAATGATATCTACATTACAAAACATTCCAAGTCATAATTTAATTTCTTGACTTGCTAGATCTAGTCATTATTAGACTGTATCGTGGTACAATTTGCAAGATTATTCTCGTGGTCCTTGCTTACGATTCTATACTGCGACTGTACACTTATTGATGCATAAGCCGTAGACGGATTGTTTGAAACACCTCGTGTGTTCTTCTAGAGCTGTGTTTCTTGTTAATTCGTTTAACAAGGCTCTTCTTAAAACTTGGTGTGTAGGAGAGATTCAGCCAGAACTCTCTGCTAGAAATTAACTTGCCTAACTTTAGCTTTATACATTTTTACCAACAAAAATTTGTTCTTTATTCAACGCTGAAATGCGTCTTGAAAAAATCTCTTCCATATTTGTTTTTTTTCCCCTTCTTCTTTGGGTGTGATTTAATCCTGAATAATGAAATATTGTTAAAAACACTTATTTATGAACATTAGAAATGATATTAAATTCTAATTACAACAGTTAAGACAGCAAAATCTTTTGTTGCAGTTACCTAAAATAAAAGAAGATTGGAAGAACGTCGCATACGGGTTTAACCAACGTTATCAATTTTTTAATTGCTGAGGAGCAGTAGACGGGAAACATATTTGCACTAAACCACGACCTAATTCGGGTGCAATACGTTACAACAATATTGATTTGAGAACGATCTTGCAAATACTTCAACACAAAAGGTCAAATAAATTGGCAAGATGAAATAATTAATCAAGGAAGAACTTAATGTAACTGCGGTTTAATTTTAATTTCATGAAGGGACATTAAATATTTTATTTGCGTAAGCATTTTACAAATATTATTTCCAGTAACATGAGAAGGTCTTGTATTCCTACCCCAACTTTCTGTTTTCTATCTTTTAAAAACTCTTCTACCCAACATATCACTTTCTGGCCCATTCCAATAGATTTTACCTTATTTACTAGCATTTTATGGCTCACTCTGTCAAATCCTTTGAAAGATCTAGTGCTACGCTATCAATTTGGCCTCCCTTGATGCGCGGTAATCTCTTGGCTAAGTTAATCACGAAGATAATTAAAAGATAATTACGCAAGCTTTGCTGTAGAGGTAAAGGCAGTGGGTTTTCACAGTTTTCAAGCCGTATTCCCGTAGGATTAGTGGAGGTAGAGGTCCGCATTCCTATTTCCTGACCGCAGGCACTGGAATGGTGCCTTGGTCAGCGACACGGTTCGGCCCTTTTTCTTTACCTTCCTGCGGAGTTTCCCCCGAGGTATTCATTTGATGAGTGGGCTGCGGTACCGCACCGGACGTTCAGCTTCGAGGAAAAATCCTCGGGGATCGAACCCCGCTCGTTCGCACCGTAGTCAGACGCTCTACGTCTGAGCTACGCATCCGCCAAACATTACTCTTGCAAAATATATTTTTGGAATATTTGTTCATTGTTATTCGATTAAATTTTAATAAATCGCGAAAAACATGTTTCCTTTTTCAGTTATCGTTTCAGCTATAAGGGATACGCGGCCACCTCACCACCACGTTGCCTAGTGTTGTTTCAGCTACCCGGGAGTTTGATGTTTACCGACTGGGTGACGTATAGAGGCGCGCCACCCGTGACAGCACTGTTAATAGTTAGACCGGCGCGGCTGCCAAATAAACGGGCCCTGCGAAGCCACCTTTACATTGCGTCCAGGAAGCTGGAGAAGGATGGACACGGTGACATTGGATACTCGATTTAAGACTTCAGTCGGATGGACGAATCACGAAAGTTTGATATTTAAACCAAGTCTTTGGTGCACACTCTGGTATCCTATTATTTCATCGCTGGAGCTCTAACCAGTGAAACTCGCGTCGAGAGTCAGAGGGTATTCTACGATATCTGAGCCACTGGAATTTTATGGTCGTTTATACTATATCTCTACGAGAAAAATCGAAAGTGAAGAATAAAATGTTTTGATATCTCTCTTAGTTTTCAAGATATCATAACTCAAATTTGAAGTGGTTGAGTTGAAAGGTGGCCTGGACCAGAAGAAAAATTTCGCCACATTTGATGATGGATTCTTATGTAACTCGACGAGACAAATATAAAGTAAAGAATATCATTTTTTGATACCTTGCTTAGTTCTAGAGATATCATTTATGAATATTGATGTGGTTATGTTGAGATGCTCCCTGGACCAGAAAAAATTTGCCGAAGCCGCTAGGAACTACATGGTGAACATGCACAATAAGTGGTTTGTTTTCTTCCTTGTTTTTGTGGTTAGTTTGAAATACGGCCTGCTCTAAATGGAGGTTATACCCCCCCTAAGGTCGGTTTTTACCCCCCTAAAATCGTGGACAACCCCTCCCCCTTGGTGAGATTTCGCCGGACCCCCCCCACCTCCTTATTTAACCTCACGTAATTAATAGACGCCCCCTAACTAATTTTTAACATTCGATAATTCCAGAACTAAACGAGATAAAAAAAATGTATTCTACACTTTAGATTTGTCTCATCGAGATATATAATAATCAACCATTAGATTCATCAAATTTCCGTGGCTTGGATATTGTAGTATTGCTGAGTCAGATACCGTTATGATATGCAAGCAACCTTATCCAATGAGGAGAGCATTCTGTATTTTAAATCGTGTATGAATTAGAACTCTGCTTCTATCGAGAACATTGTTACCATCCAAGTGTAATCAGTCCATTTTTTTTTTATTTTTTTTTTTTTTTTACTGGCTTAATTCAAATCCAATTTAACGTAAAACGTAAACCTGATCCGTTAAGAACATTCAGTTATCAAGCTTTTTTGTTCTTTTAAATTCTTTGGGGAATAATTTAAAGGTTTGCTTGGAAATTTATTCTCAGAAATGGTTTATCTGCAAATAACGAAGTTGCCACAATTTTACGCTAGATATTCAACGAGAGTTGTGTGGATGTTGGTTGTGTGGTAGTGTTGTGTACCTCGTCTGAGCTCTGGTGTGGATTGAAACGTGAAAATCCTTGTGGTAATTTCCGCCCCCAGTTAAGCCACGACAGCCCCTGCGGCGCAGAGGTCTTTGAGTCGCCGTTTCCTTTGACGCAGAAGTCCAAACGGAATTCGTAAACGCATCATTTAAAATTTGTCCCACAGCGTCGGGTCGCAGAATTAGTCAAGCCTCACTCGGCGGCGAGTGAACATCAACGCCGCCGACAGGCAACTTTTAACCAGGAACGTGGATTGATCGGTTAAACACGGAGAGTGGTAACAGTTAACATTATTCAAAAGTTGTAACACCCTAACGCAGGACTGCTGCGTTTGTTGCCGCTGTCACCTACATATAACAGTGGGGGCGCGCGCGCGGGCTAACCGTCCGCGATGACGTCACAGTGGCCTACAACTTGACCGTATTTGGTCATCAATGTATTTATCTTCTTCTTTGGGTGCAGTATCCTCATCTGAGTGTGGGCCTATGGTGTGTGTTTTCACAGCAGGGTATTGTTTGTTTAGAGGAGGAGAGATGATAGAAGGGAGAGTGTGAAACCCGGTGCCGACTCATTCAGGGCTACTCTTCCGGAAAATACCATCCAACGGACGAATCACCATCAATAGTGTCATATATCCTCATTCCATTTGGCATTTAACTCAAGACTTTGGTGCACAATGCGGTCATTGTGGGCTATTGTGAGGAACCATTCGCCTGGAGTGATCCGGGAAAACCATGGAAGACCCAGATCAGGATGGCCGAAAAAACTTTATATATCTCCTGTGGCAAGTTAAACAACATGTTCTCATTTGCTAGATGTATCTGGGTTGAAATTTAGTGTATAACATTTTGTGTTTGCCAGTCTGATCCTAAAATCTTCATGTGGTATAAATATTGTGGTTTTGATGACGCTTCATAAATTAGATTGCTTTACGGAGAATATGTGATTATACTAAACGAGTTCAATAACTGTGTATTTTAAATTCAATCAACCAACACTCTTACATTACGAATATTCGTAGCCATTTGCTTAATACTACGTCTGTATTTCACAAAATGGTGGTTGGCAGATGGTGGTTTGCACAAAAACTAATCTTTAGTCGGTGTATTTCAATCCCAAATCGCAGGAGGAAAGAAATAATTGGTATAAGCATCATACTGCATGTGATTTCTCTAATCTTATCCGTTATCTCATTGCCACCTAAATAAGTTGGTGGACGAATTATTTCATCGCAATTGTAAATGAAGACGGAACATAGGTAAAGGGAGTTGTAGGGGTGTATAAGGCGTATATTGGTGACTAGCTGATTCACGAGTCTTCGTACGCGTCGATTAAGAATTTATTTGCCAGAATTGAATGTAGAAACTTGCTGGTAGCGAAGGATTGGTCCCAAACAACACCGAGTCGGCATAATATGACAGAAAAGCCATCACTATATCATTCTACCGTCGAACCTGTCTCTTGAAGAGAATTAATTTCCAACATATTTAAAAACAGAAAAACAAACGAAGGTGAGGGGATGTGGAGTGGGGAGGAGGTGTTAACTATGGGTAGCTTTTTCTTCTTTCTTCAGCATGAGCATCCGATTCTTGGGTTCTAATAGCTTTAGCTGCTCGTGCTCTGCTAGAGCAACAACTTAGGCCAGTTTACGCCCGCAAGGCATGTCAAAAAAGAAGGCAAAATAAACTGGTGCCAGAAACATTTAAGCAGACTCAAAGTAAGAGGACAGAGAAAATCGATATCTATACTAAATAATACGTTTTCTCTAAACGAAATTTTTTAACAAATTATACGCTAATATAATGCGCGAGAAGCGTTGCTTGAGCATGCGACGTAACATTACAGACTAACACACTCATCCGTCTCTCTGTCACCATTCGATAAGTTCTCAAAATTTCTTGACTACAACAGTTAATCATACTAAAAAAAAAACAAAAATAAAATAAAAAAATGTCATGTGCCCTCCTTACAGATTTTCTTGTCAATATCGGTATAGGCATTTAGTCGTCAAAACGTAACAATAATACGGAGACTTACTTCCGCATTTATAGTATTACTACTGCATATCACACGCACACTGACTGCGAATCACCCCTGAGGGATCAATATAACTTAAAAAAGTGTACACCTGCAGCATTGCAAAACTACCTACGATTTGTCTCGCATTGAACCCCTAGCTTTGTGATATCTACAGTTTAACATTCAATCTGAATAACCGACGGCCCAGGCGTGACTCTTACGATCAAAAACAATTTATAAAAATCTTAGCCTCCACGGAGATTTGAACCGAAGACCACGACCCAAACATTAGTAAGCAAGCGTTTTAACCACTGAGCTACCCGACCGCTACACGGAAAAAGCAGTACAGAGACCTCCATATCCAACGCGTCTCTCTATCGACGTTCAGTAATTTTTCGAAATTATAAGACACCATGTATTATTTACACAGATAATTTTTCAACCAAATGTAGACAGTATTTTTCTCCTTGTTTCAAAGGATAAGTGTGCAAAGCTTCATCGAGATCGGATGTAAACTGTGGATTTGTATGAAGAACAAATAAACGAACATACATTAATCTTTATATACAGGGTGTTACAAAAAGGTACGGCCAAACTTTCAGGAAACATTCCTCACACACAAACAAAGAAAATATGTTATGTGGACATGTGTCCAGAAACGCTTACTTTCCATGTTAGAGCTCATTTTATTACTTCTCTTCAAATCACATTAAACATGGAATGGAAACACACAGCAACAGAACGTACCAGCGTGACTTCAAACACTTTGTTACAGGAAATGTTCAAAATGTCCTCCGTTAGCGAGGATACATGCATCCACCCTCCGTCGCATGGAATCCCTGATGCGCTGATGCAGCCCTGGAGAATGGCGTATTGTATCACAGCCGTCCACAATACGAGCACGAAGAGTCTCTACATTTGGTACCGGGGTTGCGTAGACAAGGGCTTTCAAATGCCCCCATAAATGGAAGTCAAGAGGGTTGAGGTCAGGAGAGCGTACTAACATACTAACGAAACTAAAATGAGCTCTAACATGGAAAGTAAGCGTTTCCGGACACATGTCCACATTATATATTTTCTTTGTTTGTGTTTGAGGAATGTTTCCTGAAAGTTTGGCCGTACCTTTTTGTAACACCCTGTATATATAGATAAAGAATAGAAATATGTTGTTGGAAGAATTAAGAGAGGTGTATTAAAGGGGATAGATGACCATGGCCACAACCTGGAACTCGATTTACGACGTAAGGACGTGGGAAAACTTTCTTTCAGAGATTGGAATAAATTACCAAGTGAATTGACGAATAGTTTTCCATAAACGCAGAAAGAATTTAAAGTTAACATTCACGGAGGGAAAATGTAGGCGGATACAAGAAAGGAAAAATTGCGTGTATAGGGAAATTTCCACCGGAGCATACGCTCCATCGGAATTAAGTTAAATTGAATTAAAGTGGATGTTTGTATGTTTTGAAATATATCAAAACGGATCCTACGATCCCAGTCTAATCTATGTATCAATTCTTTTTTTTCTTTCTTTTTTTTTTTTTTTTTTTCTTTCTTAAGGCCCGTGAAAAGCAATGACAAATAAATGTTCTTTGTACCATCTCTGTAGTGTCTATTAATCTTATATTGCCTACCAAGTGTTTCTTCAATTGCTGTTGACAGTACCAATCCAAATAGATCGTGAAAAGAGACATGGGTTTTGTGACATAAAATTTGTTGAAAGAAGACCGATGCCCAAGTTGTCACGAAGACGTGGCTCTGTGGGTGTTAAATCATTTTGTTGTCCACGTTTAATACTTTTCTGTCGCCACTGACGTGGGACGTCCTGTATGACAAACGCCCCGCAGATAGGCGTCACTACAGGTGTTTTCTGGCGAGTGCACCATTAGGTTTTTTTGCTGTGTTGGCAGCGCAGCTATAAACCACCTGTCGGCAGGGGTGCCAACATGACGGTGATGGAGCTATCACAGGAAATGGAGCCGAGGCGGCACAGGAAGCGACGCCGAATTGGATGCGTCGCGACGCCTGGCACCAGATGCGTCGGCACGAGAAATGGTCACGAGGCGGGGATTGATCGAACTGCATTTGCCCGTCCGCCCGCGATCCCCGACTCACAATTGCTACAGTTATTTGGAATAATTTGATTAAAACTTGAGTGTCCTTTCCAAGTGTTACAGCCTAATCTCAAAGAATGCAAATGTATCTCCACATTGGTGAACACTGTGGTTTTCAATCTGTTGTCGTAAAAAAGTAGTTGGTTGGCAGATTATTAAAAACTAGACTCAAAGCCCGTAAAAAAAATGACAAGTTGAAAGGCGTGTTCTGGAAAGTCATTTTTTTTAACCGTTGCTTAACTATATAAAATTAATCCAGTGTTATTGGACGCCTTTTTTTAGCGGAACGACAGTAAAATAACATAAAAACAGTTGCTTTGGCGCTATCTATTCAACAACTAATTAAATGGAATTGTTATAAAATAAAGATGAATGCAATTCCTCGTGGTTTGCAAATATTTTCAGTTGTCATTACGGTCGTTGTTGTATTTGAATCTAACTACAAACTCCGTTAATATTATAAAATTTCACACTTTTCGCAGGCGTCATTATTGAAAAAAAATCACTTATTTTTCGAGGTTTATATATATATCGCCTACGTTTCGGTACCAACCTGGAACCTTCGTCAGGTCTTCTCTCTGTCTAGCCACCTGATTCTTTTTGATAAACTTGAACACTTGATTCACTGTTAATTTTGATGCTAGCCCATTAATACGTTCAATGAATCGCATGTTAGTGACATCATGCGTCGCGCTATAAAATTGACCCGAAATATCCACGGGTTCTTATACCTTTCTTTTGTGTTATCCGTGATTCAGATCGATGTTATAATGTTTGAACGGCTGACACAGTTATATGCGGCTGAAATAATGACCTCAGTAATATGGTTTCAGAGAAAGCAAAGGAAATTAAAAATAAATCTTAACAACTTACGTTATTCCACGTGATATTGGATGTAATTGTATTCTAGGCCGCATAGATCGCGAACAAGGCATACACTCTATGTGCTATTGTTTGATATTACGAGTCACTACAACATAATATTTTATTGAAATACAGAAGCAATTTCGTCATTTAGGTTAAAAAACTAATTTATAGTGTGGTTCATAAAGTTTTGTTTAACATATTAGTATACAAATATAAAAATTTCTTAATTTGTCCTTTTTCTCAAACGTTGATATGTTCACCAAGTCTGTGTAACTTTTATTCGCTAACACGTCACGCCTCCCTTCAATATCTCCTAAGTTCCACAGGAGGGCGTGCAATCCCCCCCCCCCCCCACCCCAGTTTGAGGAGCTCTGCTCTAGATCATCTTTTATGACTTAAAATTTTTTTCGTCTGGAATTTTTCGCCTTATCAGCAGATGAGGTAATTAAGTACAATCTTACCTGATAGAAAGAGATCAGTAAAACATCTGCTCGCATATACTGTTGATTTGGTGGCAGTACACTTCATCTCCACTGGTTCCACAACGTTTAATTCTAAGGTCATAGGTCAAGCTACTTGGCATTTTCCGGTGAACTGTCAACCATATGAGAGTTTCAAAGAGCAATCAAATTAAAGGTAAGACCACCAACGTAAGGTACGTGGCTAAAGGGATGTAACGCATTGAGGCGTGCTGCATTAGAGTGGTCCGAGAGCGGAGCCTTGAGGTAGCGAAGCTCCCAAAGGAAACAGCTGGCCTAGCGGTCACTCAAGGGCCCAGACCAGGAATAACAGGGACCCCTTAACGAGGATCGCAGGTCCTTTGACGTCCTTCAAGTCGAACAACATCGGTACAGGGAACACGCCTTTTTTACTGTAAACTGACTTAATTGCTTAAAGTTCGTGGTTTAATTAAGAAGTCATAAGTGCTATACAGTCGGCAGCTACATTAAACAGAGACTTCAGGTGACTTAAGTTTGCTTAAAAGAGAAGAAATCGAAAGGAACAGAAAGGATTTCCAAACTACTGAAATGACGAAATTAAATTTTTATAATAGTCTTAACTTCTATTTAACAATGTTCTTTCTTTTCATAAGGCTAAACAAAATCCTACCGAGCGTGGTGGGCGAGTGTTTAATGCTCTGGCACCACAATCGGGAAGACGTGGGTTCGAATCCCCGTCCTGGTATCCAGATTTGGATTTCCCATAGTTCCCCCAAATCACTCCCGGCATACCGGGATGCTTCCTTCAAAGGGCTTTAGAAATTTTTCTGTCTTCTGCTGATTCAAATATTCGGTTCGAAATATTAAATATTTGAACTTTAAACATTTCAAGGAAGTTCCCTGCAAATATTCTCATGAATGAAGCCTCAATTATGTCTCCTTGAATATTTGCATACTTATTACTCAATACTCCCATTCATCTTCAACATTTTAATCTCGCTTCCAGTAGTCATATTTAGCACAAGGTTATTAATGTGACTGTATTCAGTCTTCTGAACAAACCAGCGTCGCTTCCTTGACCAAAAACGAACAGTTTAAATCTTTTATAGTAAATAATTCTGAGCTTCTAACAGAATTTAAACGAAACAAATTAACACTTTGAGTTACTTCACCTTTCTCTGTTTCAATACCTATTAGTGACCAATATAAACTTTCCCAAAAATGACGAATTAATTCAGCTGCCCTGCAAGTCGATATTCACTTCGGTCGGCTCCTTTCTAATGCTTCCGGAGCGACTTTACATATTCTCTGCCTGAAATACTACGAAAGGCCGTGTTGTCCGCTGACCCTTATTTGTAGATTTTTCTCCTTTTTTTAAATTTGATGGTCTGGAGCAAATTGGTTGATGTGTCTGTAGGACGTGGTTCTTCCTCTAAGGTCATCTGGTGCAACAATTTTTTTCTAACGACTTATCCAAATATTGCGCCAAACGGTAAACAACAAAAAATAATAATAAAAAAATTACTCGAAACTATTCAATATAATCCTAAAATAATCCCAAGTAACCTTACAGCCACTAAATCGCCTAACAAAGCGAACCTAAACTGCTTGTATATTGTAAAGGTATGTTCAATGAAGACAGATGTCACATAGCAAATATCTCTGCAGTCATTACTTTGGTTAAGATCTGAGAAATTAGTTAAAGAAATTAATATTTTTCAGTTTGTTTTTGTACTGTACATAAAACTTTTTATCTTAACGTTGCATAATGACAGAGCTACCCCTGGTCCGAACCCAAAACCAACTCACAGTGTTGTCGTGAATATACGCAACGTAAGCGCTCTCTGTCAACTTAGCCAATATCTGACGAGTATGGATGCGCCCAGAATTTTGAACTTTTAGATGCATGCCTTCAGAAATTCCTTGAACTAGTGAGTAACTAAAACAGGCCAATCACATAAAGGAAAACTTGTATAAATTTTACGTTTTCAACATATCTAATATTTAATTTCGTAAGGTCACCCATAATACTAGGAATAAATATAATATTCACAAGGATTACAAATCACTGTCAATTGTACAGAAAGGGTTAACATTTAATGGAGCTTCCTTATTCAATGTCTTACCAACAGAAATTAAACGTTATCCTACAAAAACCCAACTACTTTAAGTCCAAACTGAAAGAGTTTCTGCTTCAGAACCCATTTTACTCTGTGAAAGAATTTTCTTCTTGGAATTTGGTAACTAAGAATGACTGATAAAATAGTATATATGGTGTATGGAATAGGAAGGTGACAAAGTTGTCCACAATTACTAAAATGATATATGGTTTTTCTTTCTGTTGAAACTTTTGACAAATGAAGTAATTATACTGTTTAACAAAATTTCACTCATATAATATAGTAACTAACATGGGATAGCATGCACTCAAAAACTGATGTGAAAAATTATGATACTTACAGGTTTTTAAGTAATTGACTGCTTATGAGTTGTGGTAACTGGTTGGTAAGGAAAATAACTGGTTGTTAGATGCTGGTAACAAGTGTATACACTGTTCCACATAATAAGTATTAATTAACTCGGGATTGTATTTGTAGATTACAGGAAATATTGGTTATACTAATGGGTCGTAACTAACTTGTTGTCAATATATAATAATAGTATCAATTATATAGTAATATTGACATTACTAATAAGTGTATGTACTGTTCCACATCCCCGAGATTATTCTCACATGGGATCAAAGTGAACATATCTATCTATCTATCTAGCCACATTTTCCGTTGACGTCAGTAGGAAGGACTTGTCTTTCCTGGGAACAGCCAATCAGCGTCCAGGGATTGCATGACGTCACGAAGTGAGCAGCCAATCAGCGTTCAAGGTCGTATGACGTCACATGTTAGTTCCTCAACCCGGCCGCTAGGGAGCAGGCATCTCCCAAGGGCTTAATTTATTGCCGTTAGTTCATTTGGTGGCGGCTAGATGGCGCTGCACCGTTAGTTCACAGATCCGCTGGCAGATGGCAGCATCTCCCAAGGGCTTAATTTCTTTGGGCGCAGACATTCCACACCGCCCACCCAAGGCCCTGAGGCAATGGCTATTTCTGTTCTGGAATGCGCGCTTTGTGAAATGTGTACACTATTTCAACACACCTACGGAAATTCCCACTCGACTGTTTGCTTTTTCATTAAGCGTTGCGAAATGTGTACTCTACCAGTTGTGCAAGCGGTATCTCTTGTGTAAGCGCGGAGTGAAATGCTCCATGCGACGCTATAAAAGGAGCGCCCCTGTCTAGCTCTTGCTCTGTACCGTTGCGAACCTTGCTGTGTGCGCTTCTAGCAGTGACCGTTGTTAACCTCGCAGTGTGTGTTTCTCGCAGTGTTCAACACAATGTCTCAGTCTTATGAAGGTAATAAGTTATAATAATTATTATTATATGTGTGTGTTTGTGTGTATGTATCAGTGATACTAAAGATGAATTTTCTTTTACAGAGCTCCCAGTTCTATCTGCTGCTGATGTAGAAGAGTACCTCGCAAACAGTAAGCTAATTTCCTTATTGTTAGTAGTATTAGTTTTTTATATTATTATTAAGACTAATTTTTCTTTTTCCCTGTTTCAGATCTACAACAGATCTCACCGCTGTTTAGCGATGATTTAGATAATGGTAAGTTTTTGCATCTAAACTGGAATATTTTAGCTGTAGATGTTTACTTGTTGCATACTATAATTTATTTTCTATTGTAGAACCACGAGTTG
>CM061918.1:75118517-75207066 GCA_031002005.1 Vandiemenella viatica
ACTGATCGGCAGAAGGACAGAATTTAATTTACAGTATACAGTTTATAGTTAGTTTTCAAGTTGGGTTCACAGAAGTTTTATAAAGATTATCTTTGCGACTACTCAGAAGTGCATCTCTGTATTGTATCTATGCATGTGAATATCGTTGACTTCGTTTTGAGAAAATAAACAAATCTTCAACATAACCTTCTGGTGGATTATATTTTAATTAATCAGTATATTAATTTAAACCACCGGAGACCCTAACAACTTGTTTTTGAAAGTATATCTTATTGTTTCATAACAATAAAATGTTGTGTTATTTCATATCAAATGCAATTATTTAAACAGTAAACAAGTTATTAATGGTTATTCGTTTTTTCCCTCGAAACATTTCCAGAATTCCTTCTATCATCAAATGAGATAGCCACCATTTTTGAAGGACGTGTAAGCTAGAGCATATATATCATGTGTGTCTCTAACGTGTGGTGAAATTTATTAGTTTGCATTATAATTCATCGTGCTTGTCGTTATTGTCAACAAAATTGTAAGACTATTTTTTCTTTAACTGTTGTTGTTCTTATGCAAATTGTGACTTCGCCAAGGAATATTGATGTGCAGAGCCAACGTTTGGGGGCGTGTTTGATCTGTTCCACCAGTTTACAGACGCAGCCAAGGCGGCAAGTCTGTTTGTCGGATGTTTGTATACACGACTTCTCCGCAGCGCAAAACACGGCACAGCGCGTGGCGGACGGGCAGAAAGAGAGAGAAAGAAAGGTAGAGCAGAGGAAAAGAAGACCAAGTTTATTTCGTTATACACACATACAGAGAGCGATATGTACACACTGAGGTGAGCTGGCGGATATGTGTTGCTGCTGTGGAGAGTGTTTGGCGGCGGTGTCGGGTTAGTGGAGGGGGACACGCACAGTGCTCGGGGAATTCCCGCGGCGCCGAGCAGCTTCACTCGGCGTCCGCCGCGCGCGCCAGTGCGCTCTGGCTCTGTGGACACAAGACAACTCGCATTAGGCCACTCTCCACACTGAAACGGAAAATCACAATGTTTACAGAAAGTTAAATGTGTAAGCGATCTGCGTCTTGAGGGATTTAAATGGTGTCACTTAAAAACTACTTCACCAAGTAACGAGTTATGTAATACAACTGTATTAAACAGGAGTAAATGGCGTATGGTTAGCTGAAAATTTAATATTAAGAAAGAAGTAATAACGGACGCAAAAAAGCGAGAACAAGTAGAAAACATCAAGGTGTAGAGTTAAGTGTAAATTAATAAAAATTTACTTTGAAATGTTTCGAGAAGTAGCAAATGTATTAATATTATGAAGAGGTATAGTTACATATGTCTGGAATGAAGTTAAGGCGGGTTTATACGGTTCACTTTTCGCAATCACTCCGGATGAATCACTCGCAGTGAAAGGAAAGTGAATTGTGTAAGCAGAGAATCATCCAAAGTGATGGAAGATGATGGAAGAAAGAAGTTGGCTCGGGTTCAACTTTTCGTTCACTTTCGGTGTTTCACTCCGATGAATCATCAAGTGACGCGTGTAAACAGTCAAAATATCGAAGTGAACCTTCTACTGGATCGATCGCAATTGCTTGTTTCTGATTGTTGCTGTTTTCAACACATAATTGTTTTTAAATCTGGAGATGAAACATTTCTTAAGTTTTAAAATCTTTCCATAACGAGTGTTTATAGAAAACAAAAATTGAAAGTTATGAAAATAAAAACATAAAAGAATGGTGCTACGTGAGGCATGATTAAATAATTGAATCTCACACATTTGGCGGTAGAAGACATCAAGTGTAAAATTAAAATCATTCATGCCAGGTGTTCTAGCGAATTAACTAAAGTTTTAAAATCAGAAAAAATATGGTGTAAATTGTGCTTTTGGTTAAGTGAAAATGTTTTAAAACAGTTATCCATTGCAAGTAGGGTTACCAGATGACGGTCTTCAAAAAAGAGGACATTTCTAGATTAATACTAAATTCTGCAAAAGTGTTGTGGGTTTCTCAACATTTACGGATGTTGCATTAAGATAAATTATAACTACACACTTAATAAATAAAAATGTTTAAGATATGCATAATTCACTATACTTTTTGCAAATGAAACGTCTACAATAGGTAGTATATTACTTCATTTTATTAAATCATGCAACGTTACAACAATTTGTGGCACATTTTAATATAAACTACAAAAAATCATCATTAGTACATTTCTCATCTCCATCATTATTCCCTGAAGTACTCAGATATTTCTTTGATGAACCAATTTCTGAGAGTAATTTCTTATTTTCCAACAAATAATTATAAAACTGTACACAAGATAAATCCTTATAATTATATTGCACACTTATAATTCCCTTAACAGACTCAACACTGAGTCTATTTCTATCTTTGGTCCACTGACTGTTTGCTAATGAAAAAAATCCTTTCTACACTAGAATTGTGGCTGGGAATAGCAAAGAAAAACTTCGCAATATTTAGTAGTTCTGAGAAACAAGCACCATTCTTTGACTCTCGGAAATATTTACACCAGATATCATTTGACAACTGATCTGTATTAACGTTAGCCTGGTTTGTCAAAAATTTCTGAAAGTTGCAAAACTGATCAAAGCACTTTACATCATCTATTTTAATATTAAGTTTTTCATTTAGGTACAGAATTGTTTGTTCCACATCTCCCCAATTTGGAGAATTCTTCAGACCCATCCATTTAAATACCAAAAACTCTTGATACTGAACCAACCATTTCTTAAGATACGTAATTGTTGCATCATAAACATGTGCTATTTCTCCTTCTAGCATATCACATTTAGAACCATAACCTTCATCCCGTTTTTTTCTCAAAATTTCTTTTAGTTTTAAAGATTTGAAATTCTGGATTTTTCTTTCCTGAAGAGCATTCAACACACCCTCAAGAATATGTATCATTTCTACCAGTGAATTTTTCTCTTTTTCTAGGGCCAAAATATTATGTTGAAATAATGACATAAGAGAATGAACAAACCATAATCGTGCTTCACTAAGTTCATTTTGGAAAAACATTTTAATCAGAATTTGAATTCCACCCTGAGAACCGAAATATGATTTCAGTGCTGGATAAATCTCAATTAGTCTCGTAACGCAAGGAAAAAGGGACAGCCACCTACTCTTAGAATGACACAATATTTCCCTATATTGTACATCTACAAAATCACAAAAGTCCTTAAGACTTTCAGTACGTACTGTGTACACAGAAAAATAATTAAATATTTGTAATACTATGGAATCAACATCTAATGTGAGTCCTGCATCAATACCATGTTGAATGCAGTTATGTAAAACATGAGCAGGGCAGCCTAATCCTACTAATCTATCATTTAAATTGTTTTTCAGATGGGCGAAAACATTATTTCCCGACCTCTTACCAAGTCCACTAATCCCACCAAAATTTGTATTTGTATTGTCCCCAGAAAAAAGCAACACATTTATTATTAATACCTCTACTTCTAAGAGTATTACATATGTAAGATGCAATCGTTTCAGATTTTTCATTTGGACTACTTTTAAGTTCTATCACTTTTGTTTGAATTCCCCAGATTTAAAGTCATAGTATTGAATTAGAATTGGAAACAGTTTCACAGAACCATGGTTACTGCCGTCTGTTGCAACACCAAAACATGAAATACACTCCAAAGCGTCAATAGAAGCATTAACAGAATGAGGTGACAGAATTAATAATGGCTTCTGTTTTAGTGCGAGCACATGACATTTGTTTCACTATATTTGAGTCTATAAATAACACTTTCTGCAGTTTTCCAGTACAGTCCATTGATTTAAAACTTTGATGATGCTTGACTGTGTGAAAAAATAGGGTGCCTTCAGCTGCATGGACCAGACCATTAATTTTGGAATCCTTTTTTGCAAAAAAAAATCGTCATCTTTGGATGAAGATGCTGCAGTACGTATCCGCGTTATGTGTTTTTCAATGTTTTTGTGAGCTTCTAGGTCTAGCCCCCCTGCAAATTAATAATTGTGCGTGTTATACGTTATTCAGTGTAAGAAAATCTGAGCTATTACACGTAAATTTCCAGTGTCATACGATATTTACATAAAATCGGTCCCATGGTTATAAATCTTACCTTTATTAGCAACTGAAACAAATGTTCCTGATGGTCAGACAAGACATTCTGCCTCTGAGCTAATTCTTCCCGGTCTGAAGTCAAGAAATCGTTTTTGTAATTCGTCACTGAAGACACATTTGCGTTTTGGCATGATTTCACTTGAACAGTAAAACTACTTCACTTCTTAACAACCAAACGCAACTAACAGTAAAGCAGTTGAAAACAATGATTCTAGAAGCCGAGCTGACTACCGAAGTACTTTGCATTGCTGCGTACATAATGTTCTTCAGCGGCCGCCCCGCAGTTCGTATTTTACGATAATTGCCTCGCCACCTATTGCTCAGAAATCGTAACTATATCTTGACACAGTGCCGAGACAGAAAAAAGGAAAAGTGTAGACAAAATATCACATTGTTGGCATAAAGGTTAAATTCTTTAGGGTTTACCATTTTGACAGATGGGAGAGTTTTATTCCCACACTTTCAAGTTCAGGCAGTAGTAAAACTGAACTAAAAAAAGAGGTCATTCCTTGATTTTTCTCAAAACCCGCCCGGACCATTTTTACGGTCCAAAAAAGAGGACATGTCCGGGTAAAAGAGGACATCTGGTAACCCTAATTGCAAGAAACCCGAGAATAGTTTCCATCTTCAGTTTAGAAGGAAGACATTTTCTCATTAGTATACTGTTTTGCAATTCGTGGTGTGTTTTTTGATACTAGAACTTTCTGATTCATAAATTCAAATATTATTTTTTATTCCATTTTGTCCTGCAATAACCATTCTACCACGCTGCAAGATCCAATTTCTCGTCCACAAACTTCTATTTTTCAGTTAGTTTTTAACCCCTTAGGGTTGTTTATTTATTGCCATCTTGAAGGGAATTGAATGGTTCATTTGTGATGATACGTGTAAACGAAAAGTGAATTCACCTTCACTTTCACTGCGAGTGAATCATACTGAGTGATTACGAAAAGTGAACCGTGTAAACCCGTGTTTACAACACAGCGTGTAATACAACACGACAATATAGATGTGATAAAAATGTAAATAATTATAATTAGCGACTCTAAGGTAGTATTAAATAAGAAATATAATTAAGGATCCTGAGTTGCCATAGCGGGAATGGGGCAAGGCGTAATATTTGTTCACGGAATTTAAGCATGCTGTTGTAGGTCAGCCATTATTGCAGGAAGGCCACGCTTAAAGGTCAGTCACCCCTTCCGGCATCCCATGGCGCGGAAAGAGCCCCCGTTGCCAACCATCCGACGCAAAAAGTTATCTCTTGAGACGGGTATTATCAGTGGGTTTGTCCATAAGGCAGAGGGTTTGGCAAACAGTAAAAGAAATTCGTGATGTCAGGGTTGGTATCAACAACGTAAGTGAAACATTAGACAATCCCAATTACAATTACCTGAAGAGTATTTAAGGTCCACTGAACACAATAGGGCCCTCAGTTTTGCTCAGTGAGATATACAGGGTGTTACAAAAAGGTGCGGCCAAACTTTCAGGAAACATTCCTCATACAGAACAAAGAAAATATGTTATGTGGACATGTGTCCGGAAACGCTTACTTTCCATGTTAGAGCTCATTTTATTACTTCTCTTCAAATCACATTAAACATGGAATGGAAACACACAGTAACAGAACGTACCAGCGTGACTTCAAACACTTTGTTACAGGAAATGTTCAAAATGTCCTCCGTTAGCGAGGATTCATTCATGCACCTTCATGGAATCCCTGATGCGCTGATGCAGCCCTGGAGAATGGCGTATTGTATCACAGCCGTCGACAATATGAGCTCTAACATGGAAAGTAAGCGTTTCCGGACACATGTCCACATAACATATTTTCTTTGTTTGTGTGTGAGGAATGTTTCCTGAAAGTTTGGCCGTACCTTTTTGTAGCACCCTGTATTCCTGTGACCGCCTGCACCAGAAGCGTTTCCAGTAATGATGTAAGTCCATTTTCCTCTCATATTCTGTACTAATGCTCACTCTTACTATAGTGATTGGAAGGAAAACTTTTTAATGATTTCTATGATCTTCCCGAATTGCACACATAAGTAATTCACACAAATAAACTGTTAAACAATCAATGGGGTTGTTTGAAAATGGCACTGCGAGAATTAAATATCTTCTTAAAAACTTTCTCGCTAGAAGTTTGTTGGCGCCAGCATTTTACATTACCCAACATTACTTCAACCAAACGAATCCGGTAACTTTATTCATTTTTTGCTATTCTGCTAACTGTGAGGAATTCCCGTAATTTTTTAAGCTTTTGCCGTTAGTTGAGTGAAGAAATTAATTTGATATCCAACTGTAATAGAAAGGAGTTTATCTTTTTTTTAAATAGTCACGTAAATGTTTCTAATCATCTTGTTTCGCAAGCTAAGCATCAATTTTTCGAACTTTTTCGAACTCATTACTGAAAATTGGATTTTTTGCTGATTTGCAACACTGTTCAGAAACTCCATGAACTCGAAAGGGCCTTTTCCATGCGCGGTTTATATTCTGTGTGACTTACTAAAAGTGCTAATCACCAAACTTTTGCGTAGATCATACTTCGACCGCTAACGGAATCGTCCCACTGTATTCAAATTTATTATTATGGTGATATCACCTAACAGGTAGTACTTTCCCCGGGCTTTATCATGTTATTGGTTCTAAATGAAAACAGTTTCAATAAATGTGATTTATCAGATATCAAAGTAACTGCAAAATAAATAACATTTATAGTTTTGTATCTAACTTACAAATAAAATGATTTATAAGCGCATTTGATATTGTTTGTTTGAATACAATATATGGCTGATATTAGAGACAAATTCTAAGTTTATGGGTAGTAAAACTTTTAAGATATGCCTGGTAACAAAGTTAGTCCAAAATTAGCCACGGTGGCATGCTGGTTTATTTTCTACCTGGGTGGATCGGCCGTTAATGCTCTAGCCTGGGTTTTGAGACGATGGATTCAATCCACCGTCCTGGCATCCATATCTCAGATTTTCATTGTATGAAAAAAAACCGGGATGGTTCCTTGAAAAGACCATGGCGGAATTCGTTCATGTGACTTGTCTACAATTTTCTCCCGCCTCTAATGAAGTCAGAGTCGACAAGCTGTAAAGCCCTAAGGAAAAAGATTTATTTTCAGTTGGAAGAAATTATGAATAAAATAACATCGTCCTTTACTTGGTGTGCTCTCATGTTACTTCTGTAGAACTCCATAGCGAGTTATTTTATAAAATTTTAAATATGATATTCAGTTCTGAGAAATGTTCTGATTTGTAGTCCACAACGTATTCCATTAACAACCTAGAGGCCTCTGACAGACAGTGGACTGGAAAGGCGAGAGATGATTTTTGAAGAGAGGATTTGTCTTGCTAACAAAGCGTTAATCACCAGCGCCCTGTTTGAGGGCGATATTTCACTGCTTAATTATGCTGTGAAAACAAGGTGGGCGCGATTTAGCGTGCCCTTCTGTTAATATTTGTCCGCGTGAAAACTGAATATCGATAAGGATAACGGGGCAAAAGTTAATGAGAACCTCTTGTGCCGATAGTTTTCGTTCTTTATTACGTAAAATAATTCTGGCAGTCCTAAATTCTTTCTCTTTATAAAAGCAAGTCACCGAAAGCATTTTTACTAGAATGTCTGGCGTAGTAAAAAAAAAAAAAATATGCCAATTTCTATTTGTAGGTTTTATTTTCCTTCAAATAATTTCGTTAATAGCAGAGGTTCTTATTTCTCAGGGAACATAGCTTTATCTTCTTCTTCCAGAATGTTGCTACCGGCCATATTAGATACTGAGTACACACGAGCATTTTTACCGAGTGTGTTGGATGAGCAGTAACGCTTTGGCCTCGAATTCGGAAGGACGAGGGTTCGAATCCTTGGCCTTACAAATTTCAGTTTTCCATGATTTCCGAAATCAGTCTCGGTAAATACCGGGATGGTTCCGTCAAAAGGCCATGGCCGAATTCCTTGCCCCCAGTCCTTCCCACCTCTAATGACCGTGACATTGGAAAATCGTACAGCCATAAAAAAAATCTGAGCATTACATGACAAATAATTGTACAGTGCCTAGCCAAAGTAGTCTACTTCTTCTTTTTGTTCTCCAAGACAAATCTACGTCTGATGTTATGTACCCACTTATTTTTGTTTAGGCATATTGCTGTTGCACAGGTTACAGAGAACTGGTTAAGTACCTGTATGAACGTCTGCTATGCGATAGACACCCAAACCAGAAATCTTGAAGAGAGATCGGAGGTAATGTCCTGATTTAGAGACGGGGAAGGATGGGGGGCAAGGAATGGGAAGGAATTCGGCCGTGGCCTTTGGTAGGAAGCATCCCGGCATTTGCCTGGAGTGATTTGGGAAACCATGGAAAACCCAAATTTGGATGCCCGGACGGGGATTCGAACCGGCGTCCTGCCGAATGCGAGCGAGAGGGATAAGCGCTCACCCACCACGCTCGGTACAGACGGCGGAGTCTGTCGAAATGAAATTACATGCATTACATGCAAACAACCAAATAGTGAGGCAATAATTGAACGTAAGCAAAGATTAGACATCATTTCCGTCCTAAGCACCTAGCTGTAACATTCGATGGCGGCTTAACAAGCAACGTAAGACAGCTTAGTACAACTTATTGAGGAAAATGGCCTACATTACGTACTTTTTTTATGGACCAATCTCGTTATTCGCTTGGAGGGATTTAGGGGAACCATGGACTCTTCAGAGAAAGGAAGCACATAAATGTGAATGATATAAAATTCTGTGGCACTTTCGTAAGCAAATACGAATCGAGTAACTTTTCTCTGTTCCTTCTGTATAGTATCAACGGTGGAAGCTCTGTATAAATACAGACAAAACTGAAGTGTGTCCATTACGTATAAACAAACAAAAAGCGAACTAACAATTAAATGTGCGCTTTTGCAAGAAAAAACTATGACAGCAGTTCCTCCCTAAGTTCTTAACTGCCAATTGCGTGAGATAAACGAACAAATAAATCCAGATGTGAGACTGGAGGTTTTCTCGGCGTAGAATATTAATAAAATCCTCTCGGGTAGCTAGCCCAGTGTGAGTCCTTCGGTGAAACACGATGTTTCGGCGGTCGCACTATGTCGCCATTGTCAGATGGCTGTCACGTGACAATTGTGGCAGAGTTTTTTTTTTTTTTTTTTGCTGTCGTCAGTCTTTAGACTGGTTTGATGCAATCCTCCATCCCTTCCTATCCTGTGCTAACCTCTTCATTTCTACATACCCGTTACAACCCACGTCCTCAATTATCTGCTTCATATATTCTAATCTCTGTCTACCTTTGCAGTTCTTACCTTCAACTGTTCCCTCCACTAACAAATTAACCAATCCAGCATGTCTCAAAATATGACCTACCAGCCTGTCTCTTCTTCCTGTAAGCTTCTTCCATAAACTTCTTTTCTCACCCATCATTTCTAAAACTCGTTCATTTCTTACTTTGTCTGTCCACCTAATTTTCAGCATTCTTCTGTAGCACCACATTTCAAATGCTTCAAGTTTCTTTCTTTCCGGTATTCCTAAAGTCCATGTTTCGCTACCGTAAAGTGCTGTGCTCCACACATAGAGTTTTAAGAAGTTCTTTCTAATTCCTAGATCAATATTTGAAACTAAAAGGTTTCTCTTTTTCATGAAGGCTCTTTTTGCTAGTGCTATTCTGCTTTTAACATCATTCCTGCTTCGGCCATCGGTTGTAATTTTGCTTCCCAAGTAACAGAACTCACTCACTTCTCCTAATGCATCAGATCCTATTTTTATATTTAATCTGCTAGTATTGGTGTCATTTCTGCTACATTTCATCACTTTTGTTTTACTTTGATTTATATTCAGTCCAAAATCTTCCTTCAGTATTTTGTTCATGCCATTCAATAACTTCTCAATATCCTCAGCCCTCTCTGCTAATAAGACAATGTCGTCAGCAAATCGTAGCATACTGATTTTTTCTCCCTGAAAACTTATGCCACATCGAAATTTTTCTTTGACTTTATTCATTGCTTCTTCTACATACAAGTTGAATATTAACGGGGATAGACTACAACCTTGTCTCACACCCTTTTTAACTGATGCATGTCTCTCGTGATTCTCTACTTTTATAACAGCCACTCGATTCTTATATAGTTTATAGAGGATTCTTCTATCTCGATACTTAAGACCTGACTTCTTTAGAATTTTGAACATCTTGTCCCACCTAACATTATCAAAAGCTTTTTCTAAATCAACAAATGCCATAAAAGTATCTTTGTTTTTCTTGATCCGCCCTTCAAGTATTAATCTTAAAGACAGAATTGCTTCCCTTGTACCGCGATTTTTCCTAAACCCAAACTGATCTTCACCTACTATCTCTTCTACTACCCTTTCCATCCTTCTGTATATTATTCTGGTCAGTAATTTTGAAGCATGTGATGTTAGACTAATTGTGCGATAATTCTCACATTTGTCAGCTTGTGCTTTTTTTGGAAGTGTGAAGATGATATTTTTATTAAAATCAGTTGGAATTTCTCCTGTATCATAACTTTTTGATATCAGCTTGAATAATCTTTCGATTCCTTCTTCTCCTAGAGATTTAAGAAGTTCTGAAGGGATCTCATCAATTCCAACTGCCTTATTTGCTTTCAAGTCATTCAGAGCTTTATTAAATTCTGTCCTCAAAACAGGATCTCCTAAGTCATCCATGTCGACATCGCCTTCCTTTTCCAATACACTATTGCTCAAGTCGTCCCCAACATACAGTTTCTCAATGTATTCCTTCCATCGGTTAGCTCTATCTTCTGACCTTAAAAGAGGTTTCCCATCGGCAGCTTTAATGTTCATACCTCTTTTCTTCATTTCTCCAAAATTCTGTTTGATCTTTCTATATGCAACATCTACTTTTCCTGCAACCATTTCCTTTTCTACTTCTTCACACTTTTCTTGTAGCCATTTTTCTTTTGCTATTTTGCATTTCCTATTTATTTGATTTCTAAATTGCCTGTACTGCTCTTTTCCTGCTTCATCCTGAGCATTTTTGTATCTTCTTCTCTGATCCATCAGCTCCAAAATTTCTTCTGTTATCCAAGGTTTTCGGGCAGCTTGTTCCCTAAAGCCTAAGGTTTCTTTGCCAGCTTTCATTATTTCGGTCTTTAATGCATTCCATTCGTCCTCGGTTGAGCTCCTTTCACAGTTAATTCTTAGACCTGAGTCTACAATTTCTGCAAATTTTTCTCTTGTGCTAGATTGTTTCAGTTTATTCACTTCCAGTCTGTTCTGCTTATGCTGCTTCCTTATTCGCTTGAATTTCAGCCTGCACTTCATTACTAACAAATTATGGTCCGAGTCTATGTCTGCTCCTGGGTACGCTTTACAGTCTAGAACTTGATTCCTGAATCTCTGTTTGACCATGATATAATCTAGCTGATATCTGCCTGTATCCCCAGGACGTTTCCAGGTGTATATTCTTCTTGCATGGTTCTTAAACAGTGTGTTCGCCACTACTAGCTTATATCTTTCACAAAATTCTAGCAACCTGCTTCCTCGCTCATTTCTTTCTCCTAGACCAAAACTTCCTACAGTATTCCCCTCTTTTCCTTCTCCCACTATTGCATTCCAATCACCCATGATTATTAGATTTTCATCCCCTTTCACATATTGGATTAATTCTTCAATTTCAGCGTATATTTTTTCTATTTCTTCGTCATCTCCCTGTGACGTTGGCATATATACTTGTACTAATGTGGTTGGGACGGGTTTAGTTTCTAACCTCATCAAAATAATCCTGTCACTAAATTGTTCATAATAACTAACCCGTTTCCCTACTTTCTTGTTCATTACAAATCCTACACCAGTGACTCCATTGACAGTTTGTGTGCTAATTATCCTGTGTTCCCCAGACCAGAAATCCTGTGCGTCCTTCCATTTAATCTCACTAATCCCAACAACATCTAACTTAAGTTTTTCCATCTCCCTTTTTAAGTTTTCTAACCTACCTGCCCTATTCAGACTTCTAACATTCCACGCTCCGACTCGTAGAATGTTTCTATCCATTCTGATGACTCCTCCCTGAGCAGTCCCCACCCGGAGATCCGATTGGGTGACTATTTTACCTCCGGAATATTTTACCCAGGAAGAAGCCATCATGATATATGTAATTTGAGAGGATTACATGTCCTCGGGATACCCTTTGGGTCTTTAATGCAGTGGTTTCCCGTGGCAGAGTTATGACCACAGAAACATCGTGTTTCATCGATGGACTCACACTAGGCTAGCTACCCGAGAATATTTTATTAATAAATCCAGATATGTTTCGAACCGAATTAAACTTACAAATCGTCGATTTTATGATCATTTTCAGGACTAGCTATCTTCTGAATAAAAGACGGAACACTTTACGGATTCATTCATTTGTGCTTCTGTCTGTCACTCTCTTATAGTTTTTGAACTCCATAGGCAAGACTCTGGTATCCGAGATTACCTTACCAGCAAATGACATTATAGATTTGTCAGATTCAAAATCACCGGTACGAAATCTGTATTTTACTAATAGCATGGTGATCGACTTGTAAAACGATTACTACGAGCATCTGGGCTCCAGTCACGCGCGGATGAAGAAGTTGATTGTTCAGCAATGACGTCTAATGCAGAAGGACTAGATGAACATTACTTTCTCGCCTGGAACCTCTTATTAAAACGATACATCTGAAAAACAGGGAAAATAGACTGGGAGGTTAGCTCCACATAGAGGGGCAATCATTACCATCTTCTTCCCCCTTGGATTCCCAAAAAAACATTACCCATGAACAAAACTTCTAACAAGCGTAGTGAGATTGAGTCAATCACGGTTGTTTCCATAAATGCTGAATCCGACTAACCAATTCTCCACTTTGAGTAAGGGAGACACAAATTCTCGATTCCACTTTCAATTATACCTCATTTCTGACGGTATGGAAAAAATCCGAGAGCCATCAAAATAAAAATAAAAACTAGAAACCTTTTATTTCGTGCGCGCTGAGTTCTTAACAATTTTAATACGACTATCACGTAAAATTATGAAAAATCGTTGGAAGTGAGAATTATTATTTGGTTTTAGTGCGAAGCTGAGTAAGGTTTTATTCATTCCACAATTTGTATAAGATTTTGACGAAAAATCATAAAAATATCTAGTATCTCTCCCACTTTATTTCCGAAAGTACTGATCTGAAAATTATTTTATATACGACTTCTGAATGTTTTGTGTTACTGTATGTAATATATTAGAGTTAGCAGTTAATTTTTTCCTTAAATGTGATCAATGCGAGGATAGCCGAGAACAAATACTAATTTACGTGTAAGGCAAAAAAAAAAAAAAAAAACGTATTTGATGCATTTGGAGAAGTAATTACACAAAACAGTAAGAGGAAGCACCAATTGGAATTCAAAGCAATGGAGATGCTAAAAAATTAAATATCAACTTTTTTTAGAAAACATGAAATTTGTCGGGCGTTTGGTAAAAACGATGGTAATAAATTTTACAATTTTCCCAAGGAAATCTTGTAACGAAAGACTCGATACGGGCGATGGTGCACATTTTTCCAGATGAAGTTTACTCACCAATAGTTGTAGCAGATCTATGGCTGGGGGTTGGTCTGCCGTCATCACAAACACAGCCCCCGGGCCTCGGGGGGTGGGTCGCCGCCTCCCCTGCCCCCGACTCCTCGGGCCTGAAACACGAGGACAAACTAGAAACACCGCACCGTGTCATAGTACATCAGGGAAGCAGATATAAAACTTTTTTTTATAGGACTTATTCAGTTGCTTACTCTGTTGCAAATATCTTCACGAGATTTGCGTTGCGTTACAAACACTCCTCCTCCTTTGCGACGTTTCGCCATGGTTATAGACTCCAGAAGACTCAGCAGGAGCTAGTCCCCTGAAGACTACCTTAGGCTTGATCGAAACGTCGGGAAGAAAGAGGAGTGTTTGTGATGCAACTTAAATCTCGTGAAGATGACGCCTGCAAAAACAGAAAATTCTTACACACTACTTAGAGAATCAGGGCCCTAAAAAAAAAGGTCGCCCATAAATTTTTTAGGTCGAATTTCGAATATTTCGAAATTTAAGAATCCAGCCACTGCCGACAGGGGGCCCGCACCACATGTATAGCCTAGGGGCCCACAGAGCCTAAATGCGGCCCTGTAGAGAATTAGATACTTGTAAGGCACCCAACTCACTGCCCTCATCTTCTCAGTAATTATCATTAACTAAATGATCCGTGCGTAAATGATGAGTAGTAAGGTTGGTAGTTTGTAATAAAATAAAAGAAGATCCTCCTCATTTGTAGCAAATTGTTTATTTCTTTAGTGTAATAAATACGTAACAAAATACTTACAACATATTACGAAACAATTAAAAACTTTTGAACGTGTAAAACATGTATGACAAACTGTCACTGGCCTTAACGGAATACAACAACCTGAACAAAATGCACACAGAATATCCACATCTCTGTGATCTATGTTGCTGTGATCGTAGCCCGTAAGAAAATTTCACTAATAAATTGTTTACTTTGGAATTGTACAAAAACATACAGTTTATTAATATCTCTGTGATGTGTAGTGCTGCTATCTATCAGCAACGAGCTAAATCCTTGTCGACAACAGTGAAGCAGTTTATTAATATCTCTGTGATATGAGCTGCTGCTACCTAGTGGCTTGGCTCTGAACTAACTGCCTCATACGAGCGACTTTCACGGTTATTACTTTTGTCTGACAAGGGTCAAAGTCGGCAAAAGTCGTTCTTAATTTATGTTGTTGCATACGTGGAGACCTTCATCTTTAAAGTGATATCTCGTTTATCGACTTCAGTTAGGAAGAAAGGGAAATAAATAGCTCGTAAAAAAAAACACGTTGTGGAAATAATGATACTTTCGCTATTTAAGAGTCAAATTCCGAAAAATTCCTGTCTTAACATACGATGTGACCCAAGTGGAGACCTTAATCTTTAAAATGATACATTATTTATCTATTTCTGTACGATATCAAGAGAGATAAGTGATTTGTGACACAAAAACGAGTAGTAGAAATTTTGATACTTTTGCTCTTTAAGGGTGAAATTCCGGAAAATTCTTTTCTTAAGATATAATGTCACTTAAGTGGAGACCATTAATCCTTAAAATGATACCTCATTTATCGATTTTGATTAGGTATCCAGGGATATAAATGGTTTGTGACAAAAAAAAAAAACGAATTTTAAAAATATTCACATATTTTCCATTTAAGGGGCGAATTTGGAAAAATTCATTTCTTAAAATATGATTTGACCAAAGCAGATACCTTAATCTTTAAAATGATACCTCATTTAACGATTTCGCTTAGGTATGAAAGGATACAATGCCTTGGTGACAGAAAAATACCTTACAGAAGTCATGTACATGATGATACTTCGTAACTAAAGACTGACTGCAGTTGAAGGTTATTAATTTGCTCATAAATCGCTGAATCATTTGCAGGTAGTTTTACAATCATAATCATTGTTTCTTTTTTTTTTAATGTTACGCACTGCGATCTCTTCAATTTTACCGTATAATGTCCATGCACATTTTGGAATTTTCTTTAACACAGGAACCTTCCCAAACAGTTGTTGTAGATACTGTCAAATAATTGAGCATTCAGATTAACACCACATTATCATAACGAGTGAGCGTATGGCGTGACGTCAGAGTGTCAGAGAGAAAATGTACTTACATCGATTGCTTAGCGACGACTTCTTTCACGTGGTCCGAAGTACCAGACATCACAGAATTATTGCGAACATACCACAGAAATGTTGGTCTGGTACTGAGGGCCGCTGTTGTGTTTATTGAAGTTTGAATAGTCTTTCGGCTAACGGTATCTTGAGATACAGACGGTACTGGCAACCCTGTCTTCTTGAATTTAATTGCTCTTCTCAGCATCTCTGTCTAATGAAGAAATATAAAGGTCTTACACCTCAGCACATGTAGATTTTTGTTTCCGCATTGTTGACTTCCAGACTTCTACCCATGGCTACAGCCGGACGGGAGGAACTGCGCGTCCAAACCTGCCATTTTGCCGTGTACCCTTTTCTTCAGAAAAAAAAATATTTCTTAATACACAAAAAGTGCTCGTCGTCACTCTCGCCACAACAAAATAGATTCCTCCATTAATTTCCTATTAACTACTTAATTCTAAATCTTATATTTCCTAATTGTCTCCTGTGTTTATCCAACAGATACAATGTCACATAATGCACCGAAATTTTTCAAAATTTTGGAATATTTTTTTCGGATTTTATTCGTTGGTTATGGATAAATACATTTTCCCTCCTACGTATTACGTCATTTCATTAACTTGATTCGAAATTAATTGATGCCGATTCCTTTTTTAAGTCTTCTTCTTTTTATCTCCTCCTTTTTGGGTAGCGAAAAATTACTAATTCTGCTATTAGTTGTTGAGTTACTGGTTAGGGAATATATGCTGAAGACCTCTGTATTCCATGTTTGTAAATGAAAACATCGTCTGTTATCAACTGTTTTTTTAATTTATATAACCTCAGACGCGTTTCGAGCTTATGAAATGGACATCGTCGGTGACTTAAATGTATATGGTTGCTTTAAGAAAAAAAATGCATTATTTGTATACATAACTAGTTATCATCGAAGTACATTCTACTTGGTAGAAATAGTTACCTGTTGCAAGTAGAGTCCACTCTGTTAATAGTTACTATGTATACGAATAATTCAATTTTTTTAACACCATCACGTAAAAAAATTTGGTCAGATACGATGCCTCATTCCATAAAGGCGAAACGAGTCTGAGATTATATGAATTAAAAATAGTTGTTACATACGGTGTTTTCATTTACAAACATTTAATAATTGCCAATAACCAGTTTATTCTGTATTCCAAGACACTATTTAATTAAATATTTTCATTTTTTGTCTAATCGAGAATCAGATCCGAAACGATTTTTTTTTAGGAAATTCCAGTTTTACATTATGTAACAAATTTTCTTAATTTTTTTCCTTCAGTTTACAGTTTGTATGATAATTTAATTCGACGATTGCATATTTGATTGGTCACTAGATGACCTATTCTTCTACCAAAGGAGTCAAATAATTTCTCAATTTTATTGCTGTGACAGACTGCAAGTTCACCACAGCTACTAACTACAAAAATTCAACTTTATTTTTATCGAATGTGACTCTGCCGTTTGTCCTCTACAATACACCAACAGCACCAAAATTGACTTCGGTTTGTATGTGGTAAAATAACTTGAATATTGACTACTAATACAAGT
This sequence comes from Vandiemenella viatica, assembly GCA_031002005.1. Lineage (NCBI taxonomy): Eukaryota > Metazoa > Arthropoda > Insecta > Orthoptera > Morabidae > Vandiemenella > Vandiemenella viatica. The sequence continues at coordinate 75,135,916 of CM061918.1, forward strand.
TTGTGCATTTGCGAATCCCTTCCATTACCTCGCCATATACAGCACGCGGTGAATAGTGTGTAACAGAACTTGTGAGAACACAGTCAAGAACACGAATTGCAAAACGCCTTTACTACCAAACGCAAAGAACATGCGGAAGACGGAGTGTCACATGTCCAAGGGCGTGTCCAATGAGACCTTCCACAAGAGAGCACAGCGGCAGCCGTAACTGGCGCCACCGCAACCGCATCCATGGAGGGGTAAACTCACGTCCTTCTGTCATTACTGGTTAAATGATTTAAATACGATTGAAAGTAAAGTGAAAGGTAACTACTATATCCTCATCGGATTATCAGTTCATGCGTTTTATCTGAGTGATATAACAGCAATAGAACATGATTGTCCAAAGTGTGTAGAGCAGTCAGGAAATTGTATCGATGTCTGCCTAGTCGACTCACCCCTGTGGCGTGTGGTGAACAGCACGGAGTGCGCCGTCGACGTCGTCGCCTTCTTCTCCGCGGTTACCGCCTCCCACTTCCCAGAGTCCAGCGGGGGCGGCTAGCAGGCGGGAGTACAGCCACCGTCCGTCTGGGGGCGGCCGGCTGCCGCCTCCCGCGCCGCCTCCGACGCCGGCCCGCTTGCCGTGTGCTGCAACAGGTGGAGAGGGGGCGGCTTCGTAGAGTCGGACTTTATCATGGAGAAAACTTTTACTGCGCTCCAAGAAACGTTGATTTAGATTAACAATACGTGATGCAGTAGGTAGTATTAGGTCGAGAGCATTATCTTTATCTGTTTTAAGCTAAATTCTAAGTCCGTCAAAAATGAACACAGTCCTCTGGTAATTCATTTCTATGCAGTTGCTTAACTATTATTGAATAATGTTTTAAACCTTGACTTTGTAAGGATGTAATGTTGTACATCAGGGGTGGCCAACCGAAATGGTCGTGGGGGCCACTTTGGAAATGCATCATAACTCCGCGGGCCGCATATCTTTATATATAAAGACGAATGTATGTATGTTTGTTTGTTTCTTTGTTGGTTTGTTTGTTGGTTTGTTTGTTCTTCATACAAATCCACAGTTTTCATCCGATCTCGATGAAACTTTGCACACTTATCCCTTGAAACAAAGAGAAAAATACTGTCTAAATTTGGTTGAAAAAATATCTGTATAAATAACACATGTTGTGTCATAACTTCGAAATACGGCGATAGACAGGCACGTTGGATGTGGATGTCTCCAGACCGTGTTTCTGTGTAATGAACTGGCAGCTCAGTGGCTAAAGAGCTTGCTTACGAACGTCGTGGTCTCCGGTTCAAATCTCCGTAAAGGCTAAGATTTTTAAAAATTGTTTTTCATCGTAAGAGTCAGGCCTGGGCCGTAGGTTATTTGGGTTGAATGTTAAACTGTAGATATTATAAAGTTAGGGGTGCAATGCGAGGCAAATCGTAGGTAGTCTTGCAATTTTGTAGGTGTACACTTTTTTACGTTATAATGATCCCTCAGGTGTTCGCAGTCAGCGTGTGAGTGTGAACCACAGTAATACTAATATAAATACGGAAGTAAGTCTGTCTTTTTGTTACGTTTTGACGACTATATGGCTATATCGTTGTGATGGAATTTTATAAGGAAAGCTGTATGAAGGGCACAGGATATTTTTTCCAGTTTGATTAACAGTTATAGTCACGAAATTTTGAAATCTTATCGAATAGTGACAGAAATATGTTGGAAATTGATTCTCTTCAAGAGGCAGGTTCGACGGTAGAATGATATAGTGATAGCTTTCCTGTCATATTATGCCGACTCGATATTGTTTGGGACCAATCCTTCGTTACCAACAACTTTTTATATTTAATTCTGGCAAAAAAATTCTTAATCCACGCGTACGAAGTCGCGGGTACGAGGCTAGTAAAATTATATATCCCCATATTAGATATTTTATTAGAGTGAAAAATTGAAACATAATGATTTATTATTATTGTGTTTACTATTAATGTTACATGTAAATATATATAATATAATAATAATGATACTAACAATATCTGTCATATATACGTAAGACTTTAAAAACAAAATTACGTTTTTCTCATAATTTCGACAGTTAATTTTTGAATATACAGAAGCACAAATAATGTATTTTTAATATATTGGTTTTAACTACTTAAGCCATTATAAAATAAATATATTTTGTAAAAGTGTGATGGATCTCGCGGGCCCGAAAAATATTCAAGGCGGGCCACGAGTTGGCCACCCCTATTGTACATATTTCGACTGCATCTCGTTCCATTCCACAATCCTTTTTATAATTAACATGTAGATTTAACGAAATACATACCTTTCTTTATGACTGATTTCAAATTTTAATTGAAATACAAAAAAATAAATAATTACAAAAATATAAATAGGTTAACCTAAATTCTCAGCTTGTTATTATAGCCACAGAACATAACGAAAAAATCTACATCTATTTCACGCTGGATCATAAGATTTCAAACCGTAATACTAATTTGATTGTGATAAAAACAACCCATGTCAGAAGCCGGACTCGAACCGCTGACCCTTACAGTGCGAGGCCAGGTCCGGCTGGGTATTTTTGCGTGATGCCTGGACCGACGGACAGATACAATCCACTTACAGGTTTACAATAGCTATCAGTTCAATTAGCTTCTGTCGAGAGCAACGCCTTCGGTGTTCCAGGTATTCCCAACCTAACTCCTTCAATATCGCACTTACGCCTTCCCTCCAACTATATATACCTGTCACGAATCGGGCGGCTCTTCTTTTGACCTTCTCTAATGCCTCCATTAACCCCTTTTGATGGGGACCCCATAAAGAACAACAATATTCTAAGTGAGGACGCAATCGATTTAACTTCCGGAGTGCATTATTTTAAATTACGATCTAAAAATCGGAGCATACTATTTGCTTTCCCAATTACATTCGCGATATGCTCATTCCACGACAAATTATTGTGAATTGTTACCCCTAGATATTTAGCGTAATCTACCGTTCTAAGGACAGTGCCATTAACTGTATATTCAGAGCTAAATGATGTCACCTTTTTACTTACACGCATGACTTGGCACTTTTTAGCGTTTCTCCAACTGCCAATCTTTACACCACGCAATTATTTTCATAATATCGTCTTGTAACAAAGCGCAGTCGTCCTGGGTTTTGATATCACGATAAATAATAGCATCACCGGTAAATAATCTTTTCAGCCCCCTTATTATGTCACAAAAATCATTAATGTATATGAGAAACATCAGAGGCCCTATCACGCTTCCCTGGGGAACCCCGGACCTCACCTCGGTAAGTGATGAACTCGCACCGTCGAGAACTACACAGTGCTCTGCCCTTTAGAAAGTCTGCAACCCAGTCGCATATTTGTTTAGATATGCCGTAACCAAGAAGTTTCCTAAGTAACCTAGTGTGAGGCACAGTGTCGAAAACTTTTTAAAAATCTTATAGAACTACATCAACCTGGAATTGCTCATCTATAATACGGCAAAAATTGTGAATTAAAAGTGCAAGTTGTGTTTAGCAGCATCGTCCTTTTCTGAATCCATGTCGATTTGCGTTTGAGAGCTCACCTTCATGCAGAAACCGCATGCCATTTGAATAATAGATGATGTGTGCTAAAATCCTGCAAAATATTGAGGTTAACAAGGTCGGCCTATAATTTTGAGGATCATTGAATTGAGTTTTGCATATTTGCCGAACGCGCTTCACTGCATTCTTAGAAACATCTTCAGTAGTTCATTATCTGTTTAATGTGTATTTATGTCATTACTTTGTAAGGGCGTTCGCCGGCAAACGCAACCCACTGTTAGCGCTACAAGGAAGAAACTGCTCCCGGCGAGCGAGCGGTCAGTTTGCGGCATTGTTCGACCGTCACCGCGGACTATTTCATAATAATTACGCTTCATAAACTTCATAAACTTGTATGTGCTAAGCATTTAAATTTGACGTAATTCATTAGCTTACCTTATAAAAGATGCTGGAAGTGTTGACCCTCTTGTGTAATGCACATTTCACATCTTCTGAACATATTTCGAGACACACGCTGCCCTAACTGACTTAATGATTTTTTGGGTGACTGTTCTAGTCGAAAAGCGATATCGTCAATTTTCTCCTCTGTGAGAATACGGTTGACCGACAGTCTCTTTTTGTTAAAAAATGAACCCGTTTCTCTTACTTTTTTAACCAGACGCAGAATTGTTGATTTAGCTGGCAGTAAAGCGCCAGGAAATTCGCGACGAAATTTACTGCGACACTTTTTAAACGACTTCTTCTTCACATATGTATCGTAGAGAAATATTCTTTGTTGCAAACTGTAACGTACCATAATTTTACTCACACTCAAACACGGTACAGATTAATAAGAGTATGAAGCCCCAAACCAGCCAAATCGCAAAGAAACGTTTATTCACAACACTGATTAATAAGAGACTGAAGTCACAAACTATCTACAATGCAAAGAAACCGTTCTTAACAATGTAAGGGTCACTGCACTGAACTGTTGGGGCAGCGTAGGTGTTAAACAGTGCGGTGATTCACGGTGCCGTGTGGCGGAAACAGCTGGCGCTACTGACCGAGCAAGTTGCCGACGGCAACAGACTTGGAGGGTAGCGTTTACCGGCGAACGCCCTGTATAATTGCTATATTTTGCAGAACGAAATTTTGGTATAAATATTAAATTACCTACAGGTTTCCGTTTTTTTTTTTTAACGTTTCTGTTTGCTGCGTCAGCGATTTTAGGTGCAGTTTTGCACTGCTGGTTATTTTTCGTATATCTATTTCACTATCGCTGAACTGCATTCCACTGCTTGCTCTTTTACCCGCCGGTATGTCGTTTACATTTTGAATTGGTAATATTGTGCGGTAATGTTGTGCTTTTGGATGATGTATATATACATGTTAACTGTCAGTACCTCCCCAAGTGACTATTAATCACTCCTCTGTTATAATTCCCTTTAATTGGCCGCCGCCCAGTAGTTTTGAGTAGTGATTGCTAAAAATCAATGCCAAATATCAAATCTCTGTGTGGATGTTTCTCGGGTGGATTTAACTTGTGATACTATCAGTGTGTTTCGGAAGAGTAGGCCTGGATGGGCCCGCATCGTGTTTCATCCTCGCCCATATTTCATCTTTCATCCGCGACACAAACAACACTATAGAATCTCACCCAACTCGTAGAGTTACAGACTACAGAGCGCGCATTTTGTGTGCTACAAGCGGTTTGACTCTTGGTATTAACTGTTTCCAACGCTCTAGTCCAGCGGTTCCCAAACTTTATTGGCACACGACCCCACTTGTAAATAAAAATAATTTCGCTACCTAGTCTATATAGTATCAGAATGGGAAATGTTGTATGACCTCGATACACTATCGACTATCCTATCCTACGAAAAGGCAAATTTTAGTACAAAGGAAATACTATCAACAAAAATAAGGATGGATAATACATAAAACAACAAACATATTATAGACCGGGAGGCGGCTTCACAGACCATCACCTCGTCAAGTTGACTGCTGAAATTCCAAGATTAGAAGTAACTCGATCAGCATATTAAAATTAAACTGGTCTGCAAATTCGGTTTTTGGTGCAAACCACCTGCAGACCCGACTGTAATGGTTGATTGGTAGGTTTATAATTGTGTTTTACTGCACCGAAATGTATGTAAATGTGGAAGATTGGGAGCAGGAAAACACGATGGTAAACTTACCAGTAAACCACTAAAATGCGTTTTGTAGGCGTTTTATACCAAGATATGACTTGGCATATCAGTGGCGTTTTAATTTCAAATCGAGTTCTAACTAGTCCCAGAATTTCAGCCGTCAACTTTATGAGGTGATGCTTTGTGCAGCCGCCTCCCGCTTTATTACAAAGATAATGAAAAATACGTTTAATTATTATAAAAAACAACTTTACTACCGAGCGTGATGGGTGAACGGTTAACGTACTGGCCTCGCATTCGGGAGGACGCCGGTTCGAATCCCCGTCCAGGCACCCAGATTTGGGTTTTCCATGGTTTCCCCGAATCACTCCAGCCGTGCTGATTCCTACAAAAGGCCATGGCCGAATCCCTTCTCGTTCCTTGTCCCCAATTCCATCCCGCCTCTAATGACCTCGACGTCGACGAGGCGTAAAAAAAAAAAAAACTTTACAATCAGTGAGATTTCTGGCACTGGTGTCTACTGATGAGGGCATTGATATCGGGTTAACACTGGTTAATTTTAACCTTAAATCACTTTCTGCACCTAGTTTATTTCTGTATTTGTTTTGCAGAAACAGCAAGATAAATTTTTGTGGCAAAAACCTCGATTTTTCCGCGACCCACCAGTGGGTCGCAACCCACAGATTGGAAACCACTGCTCTAGTCTGTAGAAACCGAAGACTTCGCATGAAGAGGAATCATTAATCGTAATCTGCAAATTACTGCTCCTGCCAGCATAATTGATGAGATGAAAGTTACTTCAGGAGTAATGTCTGCCAGTTCTTAAGTCAGCTTAAAGGTAAAAGTTACCCTGGTTTCTGATAGTGGAGTTGAGCAGAAATGTGAACATTGTAAGATCTCCCTTGTTTTGTAGAAAGAAGAGATATTATGGCGATTCTCATTTTTAAAACATGGAGAACTGGTTAATTTGATGGTGGAGAAAACAATCGAAAGTAAGACACTGCAGAAGCAGTTGAATATTAGAATATAGGAACGAAATAATTAAGGAATTAACATGTAATGGGTATGTTGAGGATGAGTTTAATTAAGGAAGATTGTACCAAACCAATCGAAAGACTAATAGTAAAAAAAAAAAAAAAGTAGTTGGTCACCGTATTACAAATCTCTGAGATAGAGAGATAATTATATATGCTTTCGAGTACAAAATCAGGAAATAGTTTGAAATATTGAAATCGAAATTCCACAAATATGAAATATTATCACAACATATGTAAGAAAATGTGTTTGTCATCTTTGATTCATCAATTCTTAGTCGAGAAATGTCATCTGGTTCATTTCGTTTCGGTCGTATCAATTCTGAAATAAAAATAAAGAATACAAAAAAATATATATTGAAATACTGGTTACACAATCGGTCCCTTTTATAGTATTTTTGAGATGATGTTATACGAGGTTATGCATACTTAAAAACACAAAAAAAACATCCGCTTTTTCTGAAGTTTAATGTGGATTTTAAGCTGCTAAGAGGTCGATATCAAAATTGCTGGTCCAGACGAATTTCAGGCCCTTTTCATTACGGCGGTAGCGCCGACAAACACTGTTTAGCAACACAAAGGCTGTGCCTGATAGCGCGCAGGGCTGACAACTGCCGGCCACGCTCTCGCTGCCAACTGTTCGGATTGATACAGCCGACTTAATAAAACCAACAAGGGCGATACAGTCCTAACAAGTGAGATTCTATATCTCACAACTGCCTCCGCGCGTATCTCCGATTTACACAAACATAGAAAAAAAATCCACAAACTAAATCGTGGAATACTTCGATATTTGAATGAATTTTCAAAACCCTCATGCGTTCCAACGATAAGATGTAAACGAACAATATGATCAATAAAAAAATTTGTAAGGGGGTCTAGTTTAGAGAAGAACTGGCAGCAGAAATAAGCAAGTGACTGAACAAATTTACCATTACAACCATCCTGAAGCGACACAAGAGATAAAAGGTACTGACATTAAACTGATCAAGTTTCCAATGATGTGACAGGAAAAGTGAGGGGAGATAATTTTTTTTTTTTTGCTTATGGCTTTACACCTTGCTGAAGTCGAGGCGGGAAAAGACTGGGGACAAGGAACGGTAAGGAATACGGCCATGAACTTTTAAAGGAACTATCCCGGCATTCGTCTGGAGTGATTTGGGGAAACTATGGAAAACCCAAATCTGTATGGGCGGACGGGGATTCGAACCTGTGTCCTTCCTAATGTGAAGCCAGAACGTAACCGCTCACCCACCACGCTTGGTGTGGGGAAGAATAAATTAATCGTTAAGAGACAACGAATGAAAATTTGACAAGGCCTTGGCATTTCCAATGCATATCTTAGAAACCAAAAAGTGGATAGTGAAGAGAAAAGATAGAAGCCCCATTCAAGTACAGTGATAAAATTCTTAATATCTATGAAATCATGTAGAAAACTTTATCAGATAAAAAATGAAGTAATATGAGTTCAGTTGAAAAGAGGATCTGTCCTGTCTTTGAGTACACTCTACTACTTATTGAAACGTATCGATTGGTGCGGCTAGGCGTCAAAGTGTAAAACTTGCTCCGAAAATCGTTTCTCGCCACTGCGTATTGGAAATCATTTCCAACAGGAGTACCCATGAGCGAATCTACCAAACTTCTTTGGAATCTACAGATAGAGTAGTAAGAAATCTATGTTTGTTGAATTTAGTAGTAGGAAATTTGCGTTTGTAATCATGCACCAGCACAACCTCACTAATTTTTTGAATTGAATTTTCAATTGTTATGAAGCGCACGTTCCAGTGGCAATATCGCTAGCCATCTAATTACCTTTTTCTTATTATTTTCTTATTATTATGTCCTATATTTTAAGTGTTAAATTTCGCCACCCATTTTTATTTGCCATTTACGAATTTTAATTCCTTCTGCATTCATGGCAAATTATTCACCACTTCCCTTAATAATTTTTTCGAATCTCTAACAAAATTGATCACAAAAGAAAATTTTCCCACTCCTTTATGCAGGAAACCAAGTGCCAGCTAGTGGTCATGATCATCTTTTACTTTCCACGCACTTCTCCTAATTCTTCGACCAACATCCCTCCAAATCTCATCACTAATATACGCCTTGTCCACGCCCAGCACTCTCTTCACCCTCCTCCTTTCCCCCAATGAATCCTAATCCAGTTTCTTTACATACCAGTTACTGACTGCCTCCTGTGATAATTTGCAAAAACAAATCTACCTACTCTCGTATTAAGATAAAGTAACTTTGACTTTTAGTGTACGTTCGTTGTTGATCTTTCAGAACTCATAATTGTTTCTCACCAAGTAGTCAGTTACTGCTGGGTTAGTATTTATTTATTAATTTACGCCCTTTCCGTTTCTATTATGGCTGCACTAACAGTTTAACACAATATCAGAATCATGGATAGCACATACGATAAAACACAATTCTTGAAACATTGCAGCCGCTATCGTGCCCATATCTGAACAAGTGAATCTTGAAAGCAAGCGCCTGAACCTCTGAGCTACCAGCTGCTCCCTACGAATGGTATCATCTACAGCAGTGGTTCCCGATTAGTGGTCCGCGTACCCTCGAGATACCTGAAATTGCTTCAAGGGGTATAACAATATTTAATGAAATTGCAACGGAGTGCATGCTCCGGTGGCAATATCCCTAAACACCCATCTTACTCCTTTTCTGCACCTACCTACATTTGCCCTTTACAAATTTTAACTTTAAATTCTTTCAAGGTTTTTGGCAAATTATTCATTATTTCTCTTGGTAACTTATTCCAATCCCTGACACCCTTACCTAAAAAAATACATTCTCCTACACCCTTGTGCCTGAAATCGAGTGCCAGCTTGTGATTATGGTCATCTTTTCCCTTCCATGAATTACTTTCAATTCCTACACCAATATCTTTCCATGCCTCATCACCAATATGCGCCTTGTAAACTTCCATGACCCTCTTCATCATCCATCTGTCCCCATTCCAGTTCATCTATCATATCTGTTACTGATTGCGTTCTGCGATAATTTCCAGAAAACAAATCTATAAGCCCTTTGCACCTTCTCCAACTGCTGTATTTGATAGTCGAAATATGGGCCCCATACTACACCACCATATTCAAGCAATGGTCTGACCAAAGTTTTGTATCCCAATTCCTTTACTTCTGTCGTACATCCCCTCATCACCCTCTCCAACAAATTCAGAATTTTGAAACCTTTTCCTACTACCTGTCCAATGTATTCTGCCCAGCTAAGCTTGTTATCAAATGTAATGCCAAGATATTTACATTTCAAGTCTTCAGCAAGCTATTCTTTCCCAACCTTATATTTATAATTAACCTTTTGTTTTTTTATTTGTGTATCTAATAACCTGACTCTTCTTTGCATTTATCTTCATCCCATGTTTACCAACCCAATTAGATGTCCTGTCCAGATCACCCTGCAACTGTTTACAGTCCTCTACCGTTTTGATTCTTTTATATAACATTATATATTCTGCTAACAATCTAATTTTTGATAGTAAACAATCAACACAATTATCCATCAGAATAATAAATAGCAATGGTCCCAATACTATACCCTGCGGCATTCCCATTTTTACTTCCAATTCTTTTGATGCTGCATTTCCTACCCCAACTTTCTGTTTTTACCTTTTAAAAACTCTTCTACCCAACACTTTCTGGTCCATTCCAATAGATTTTACCTTATTTACTACCATTTTATGGCTCACTCTGCCAAATCCTTTGAAAGATCTAGTGCTACGCTATCAATTTGGCCTCCCTTGATGCGCGGTAATCTCTTGGCTAAGTTAATCACGAAGATAATTAAAAAATAATTACGCAAGCTTTGCAATAGAGGTAAACGCAGTGGGTTTTCACAGTTTTCAAGCCGTATTCCCGTAGGATTAGTGGAGGTCCGCATTCCTATTTCCTGACCGGAGGCACTGGAATGGTGCCTTGGTCAGCGACACGGTTCGGCCCTTTTTCTTTTCCTTCCCACGGAGTTTCCCCCGAGGTATTCATTTGATGAGTGGGCTGGGGTACCGCACCGGACGTACAGCTTCGAGGAAAAATCCTCGGGGATCGAACCCCGCTCGTTCGCACCGTAGTCAAACGCTCTACGTCTGAGCTACGCGTCCGCCAAACATTACTCTTGTAAAAATATATTTTTGGAATATTTGTTCATTGTTATTCGATTAGATTTTAATAAATCGCGAAAAACATGTTTCTTTTTTTTCAGTTATCGTTTCAGCTATAAGGGATACGCGGCTACCTCCCCACCACGTTGCCTAGTGTTGTTTCAGCTACCCGGGCTTTTGATGTTTACCGACTGGGTGACGGACAGAGGCGCGCCATCCCTCCCAGCAGAGCCCACAGGTCACTGTTTATAATTAGACCGGCGCGGTCGGTGAATAACCTGGCCGTGGAAAGCCACCTTTACACTGCACCCAGGAAGCTGAAGAAGGATGGACACGGTGACATTAGATACTCGATTCTAAGATCTCAGTCGGACGGACGAATCACAAAGGTTTGAGATTTAAATCAGGACTTTGGTGCACACTCTGGGAATTAAGAGTGTTGTATCCCATTCTTTCTTCGATGGAGCTCTAACCAGCGCATTTCGCGTCCAGTCAGGGGGGATTCTACGATATCCGAACCACTGAAATTTGATATATTAAAAACGACCATAAAATTTATCTCTACGAGAAAAATAGGAAGTAAAGAATAATTTTTTTTTTTTGATATCTCGCGTAGTTTTCGAGAGATCGTATCTCAAATTTGAAGCAGTTAGGTTGAAAAGCCGCATGTACCAGAAGAAATATTTCTCCACATTTGATGATGGATTCTTATGTAACTCGACGAGACAAATAGAAAGTAGAGAATATAATTTTTTGATACCTCGCTTAGTTCTCGAGATATCATATCTCAAATTTGAAGTGGTTAAGTTGAAAGGTGGCCTGGACCAGAAGAAAAATTTCGCCATATTTGATGATGGATTCTTATGTAACTCGACGAGACAAATCGAAAGTAAATAATATCATTTTTTGATACCTCGCTTAGTTCTCGAGATATCGTTTATGAAAATCCAGGTGGTTATGTTGAGATGCTCCCTGGACCAGAAAAAGTCGCCGCAGCCACTAGGAATTACATCGTTAACATGCACAAAAAATGTTTTGTTTTCTTCCTAGTTATTGTGGTTAGTTTGAAATAAGGCCTGGACCAGAAGAATAACGTCACCAAACGCACAAGGCCGTCCATTAATTACGTGAGCCGTTTTTCCGGAATTCCAGACCCCCCTCCACCCTTCTGGTGAGACTTCGTGAGATTTGGTCTGACCTCCTACCCCTCTTGTGAGATTTGGTTGGACCCGACCCCCCCTACGAATGCTCTCAAGGGTGGTTATACCCCCCCCCCCTAAGGTCGGTTTTTACCCCCCTAAAATCGTTGACCCCCCTCCCCGTTGGTGAGATTTCGCAGGACTCCCCCCTATTTCACCTCACGTAATTAATGGACGCCCCCTAACTGATTTTTAACGTTCGATATTTCCAGAACTAAGCGAGATAAAAAAAATGTATTCTACACTTTAGATTTGTCACATCGAGATATATAATAAACAACCATTAGATTCATCAAATTTCGATGTCTTGGATATCGTAGTATTGCTGAGTAAGATACCGTTATGATATACAAGCAACCTTAGCCAATGAGGAGAGCATTCTGTATTTTAAATCGTGTATGAATTAGAACTCTGCTTCTATCGAGAACATTGTTACCATTGTAAGAATACACAGACTCTTAGTTTTTTTTAAAAAAAATAATTAATAATTAATATGTGTGTGTTGCTAAAAGTGTTTTATATCGTGTTATTATTATGTCTTAAGTATTGCATCAAAGAATTTCAAGCATCGTTATTACCAGATGAAAAGTACATTAAAATCTCTGGACAGTACAGGAGGAGGAAGATCTTTGACGTAAATAGCAGAGAGAGAAGCAGAGATCGTGTGGAGTACGGAAGTTTGGATGTAATTGAGAATTGTGTTGTTAATGTAAAATAACAATAAAAGAAATGAAAGTTTAAATATAATAATAGTAATTTTACACGTGGCGATCGTGACCGTGACACAGAGCTAATTATTTAGCTCGTAATAAAAGAACCCTGTAATCTTCGGAAAGGTAGGAGAAGAAAAAACCAGTTTTAGATATTGTGAATGGAAGACAAAGTTATTAATTTTGAGTAAAGACTTGCAAGATAAATTTAAAAGAGAGAAATTGATTAAAAGTATAATGTTAAAATATGAGATTTAATTACGCATACAGGTTCTTAAAGATAGTTTTAAAGATTTATGTTTGGTTGATAATACGGCGTTGTAAGTCAGAAAAATCTGCGTTAATTGATATTTTTCGTTTTTCGAAATCCACACCGGATTTTTTTTTCTCTCTCTGTGTATGATTTTTGTGAAGTGATGAAAATTTTGTAAATAACAATGGATGGAAAAGATTCGGAATTAGTTGAGGAGCGGGCAGTTACCGAATTGGATGGTGATGATGATTCAACAACTGGCATCGCGGGGAAAAAACCCGTGGAACGACGACAGTAATTCTATAAAGGAAATGTTAGCAATGATTATGAGAGAACAAATAGAAACAAAACGCGAAATGCAGAAAATGAATCATAATCACCAACAAACGATAATAGAATGGAGAAAGGAAAGAGCTAATATTTCTCATGAAATTAACTCTCAGATAGACAAAGTACATGAGCATATTTCTCAACGTGAAGATTTAATGGTTAAGAAGGTACAAAAGTTAATACAGATAGAACAGCAGAACCGCGAGGAGTCGGTGAAGATAGCACTGGACGAGCAGAGAGGGATAAACAGTGAATTGGTGAGTGACATTCAAGAAGCCAAACATGAAATATCACTGGTACAAACTAATATGAAAGAATGGGAAAACAGTGACCAGAAAATAAACCAAGAAACCAGGAGGAAGAGTGAAATGCTTTCTACTTTCACGGATAAAGATGAGGGAAATTATGAGTCGGAAACGGAAGAAATGGACGAAATCATTGAAGCTGGGGAAGATTATGAAGATGCAGAGAAAGAGGCAGAGGATAGCGAAGGAGAAGATGATGAAGTTAATGGAAATGATGATGAAGAAGGCCTTGATGAAGATGATGTAGAAGAAGAAGAAGAAGAAGAGGAGTACTGTACACGTGTAGATGACAAGGAGGCAAGAGAAGATGAATACCAGGTGAGATGTTTCTTAATAAGGAAGAAGTGTGAAGATCAAGAAGAAAAATCAACGAGAGGCAAAGTGAAGAAAAAGAGAGGGCTTGATATATATAATGAAGGCCGCAACATTATAAAATAGGAAAAGAAGAAGGATGGCGGAGAGGACAAGGAAAAAGAAGCAACGAAGGGAAAAGTCAAAATGAAAGGGAAATGATAGTTTCACCAAGAAGTGGAAGAGGATCTTTCAGCAAAAGACATACGATCGGCGTGCACGAAAATCATAAAGTAAGTGAATTAGTATTGGTGAAGACTCATGGAAGATCCAGCAGCATTAATGCAGAAATTAAAAAGTTCTTTGACGTGTATGAAGGACCTTATATAGTTGTAGGGAGACCACATCAGCACGCATATTACCTCCAGTATCCTAAATCAGGAAAGATGTTAGGATTAAGAAATATATGTGATCTAAAGTTATACCGGGAGTAGGTAAAGGAAATGAATGAATGTAACTATATATTGAAAATATATTGTGGTGAATGAAATTATATCACACAAAAATTTGACAAATTTTGGTGACAAATTGGCCGAGGGGATGTGTAAGAATACACAGACTCTTAGTTTTTTTTTTAAAATAATTAATAATTAATATGTGTGTGTTGCTAAAAGTGTTTTATATCGTGTTATTATGATGTCTTAAGTATTGCATCAAAGAATTTCAAGCATCGTTATTACCAGATGAAAAGTACATTAAAATCTCTGGACAGTACAGGAGGAGGAAGATCTTTGACGTAAATAGCAGAGAGGAGAAGCAGAGATCGTGTGGAGTACGGAAGTTTGGATGTAATTGAGAATTGTGTTGTTAATGTAAAATAACAATAAAAGAAATGAAAGTTTAAAATAATAATAGTAATTTTACACCATCCAAGCGTAATCAGTCCAGTTTTGTGATTTCTTTTTACTGGCTTAATTCAAATCCAATTTAACGTAAAACGTAAGCCTGATCCGTTAATAACATTCAGTTATCAAGCTTTTTTGATTCTTTTAAATTCTTTGGTGAATAACTTAAAGGTTTTATTCTCAAAAATGGTTTATCTGCAAATAACGAAGTTGCCACAATTTTACGCTAGATATTCAACGAGAGTTGTGTGGGTGTTGGTTGTGTGGGAGTGTTGTGTACCTCGTCTGAGCTCTGGTGTGGATTGAAACGTGAAAATCCTTGTGGTAATTTCCGCCCCCAGTTAAGCCACGACAGCCCCTGCGGCGCAGAGGTCTTTGAGTCGCCGTTTCCTTTGACGCAGACGTCCAAACGGAATTCGTAAACGCATCATTTAAAATTTGTCCCACAGCGTCGGGTCGCAGAATTAGTGAAGCCTCACTCTGCGGCGAGTGAACATCAACGCTGCCGACCGGCAACTTTTAAACAGGAACGTGGTTCGATCGGTTAAACACAGAGAGTAATAACAGTTAACATTATTCAAAAGTTGTAACACCCTAAGGCCGGACGCACATTGACGCGCAGTCGACGCTGCGCAGCGCAGCACAGTTTCTGTGTCTCTATGTTTTGGGGCGGAACAGCGCGTATTGAGACGCAGAGCATGGCAGCGCAGTACTGCGCCGCACGTGGCCTGCGCCACGTTGTGATCACGACACAGAAACTGTGCCACGCACCTCACTCGTGCCGGTTTACAACGTAACACTTCTTGCGTTATTTATTATCTTGCTTTACTTATAATCATTTTGAACCATGGAATGAGAAAAATTGATTAATCTGGTGCGTAACCAACCTGCGATTCACAATATCAGTCATAAAAAATACATAAAAATTAAATTTAAACAAGAAATTTGGACCATGAGCCCAACAAGTGGCGAGTAAATTCAGCATTTATTTATCATTCAACTGTCCACTTACAATTTTCACTTTTCTTTTCTTTTTTTGAATTCATTTTTAATAAAACTTCTAAAAAGATTGATATATTATTCACTATTATCACATTATTTGTTTTCTTATTATTTGTACTACATCATTCAATAGTGTCCCCGAGAAAGACTTAATTTGTTGACACTGCTTTTTTAGTTACAAGTGTTTATGTTCTGTTATATAGTTTTCTTAAAAATATAATATGAAATAAAAGAGAGAAACATTCTTATAAATGTCATGTACCGTCAAACGCTAAATAAATAACCACGAAAATATTGCGAGATTTTCTTCAGTTCTAATAGATATTTGAGCTTTGTCGAGAAAATAACAGGTTACATTATGCCGTGAATCTCCGCTCGAGTCATCCGGAAATTATCTTTTGAGAATTCTCTTGTCACTGCAAAAGCCAAATGAGAGTTTCTTCTTTTCATATACTAACTTTTTCATTGTTTTATCTAACTCAACTTCTGTTAACGTAATAACACTTTTCCAAGCTCGGCATCCCAATCTGATTCAGAAATAAAAAATCGAGTTTTTGCATCGACATGTTTTTGGTTACGCTTTATTGTCGGTTTTTCGCACAACACAATGCTTTGTAAACTGCCGCACGAAACTGCGCTCTAATATGTGCGAGTAACTGCCAGTCTGTGCTGCCCTGCCCTGCTCTGCGTTGCCCCTACAGCTCAATGTGCTCCCCGGGTAACGCAGGACTGCTGCGTTTGTTGCCGCTGTCACCTACATATAACAGTGGAGGCGCGAGCACGCGGGCTAACCGTCCGCGATGACGTCACAGTGGCCTACAACTTGATGATATTTGGTCATCAATATATTTATCTTCTTCTTCTTTGTGTGCAGTATCCTCATCTGAGTGTGGGCCGATGGTGTGTTTTCACAGCAGGGTATTGTTTGTTTAGAGGATGAGAGATGAAAGAAGGGAGAGTGTGAAACCCGGTGCCGACTCATTCAGGGTTAATCTTCCGGAAAATACCATCCGACGGACGAATCACCATCAGTAGTGTCATATATCCTCACTCCATTTGGCATTTAACTCAGGACTTTGGTGCAAAATCCGGTCATTGTGGGCTATTGTGAGGAACCATTCACCTGGAGTGATCCGGGAAAACCATGGAAGACCCAGATCAGGATGGCCGAAAACAACTTTATATACCTCCCGTGGCTAGTTAGACAACATGTTCTCATTCGCTAGATGTATCTGGGTTGAAATTTAGTGTATAACATTTTGTGTTTGCCACTCTGATCCTAAAATCTTGATGTGGTATAAATATTGTGTTTTTTATGACGCTTCATAAATTAGATTGCTTTATGGAGAATCTGTGATTATACTAAATGAGTTCAATAACTGTGTATTTTAAATTCAATCAACCAACAGTCTTACATTACGAATATTCGTAGCCATTTGCTTAATACTACGTCTGCATTCTGCATTTCACAAAATGGTGGGTGGCAGATGGTGGTTTGCACAAAAACTAATCTTTAGTCGGTGTATTTCAATCCCAAATCGCAGGAGGAAAGAAATAATTGTTATAGGCATCATACGGCATGTGATTTCTCTAATCTTATCCGGTTTTTTTTGTAACTGCTTTACGTCTCTTTTTAACATCGTGGTCTTTAGAGACGGGAAAGGATGGGGGGCAAGGAATGGGAAGGAATTCGGCCATGGCCTTTTGAAGGAAGCATTCCGGCATTTGCCTGGAGTGATTTGGGGAAACCATGGAAAACACAAATCTGGATGCCCGGACGGGGATTCGAACCGCCGTCCTCCCGAATGCGAGGCCAGAACGCTTATCCGTCATCTCATTCCCACCTAAATAAGGTGGTGGACGAATTATTTCATCGCAATCGTAAATGAAGACAGAACATAGGTGAAAGGAGTTGTAGCGGTGTATAAGGCGTATATTGGTGACTAGCTGATTCACGAGACTTCGTAAGCGTCGGTTAAGAATTTATTTGCCAGAATTGAATATAGAAAGTTGTTGGTAGCAAAGGTTTGGTCCCAAACAACACCGAGTCGGCATAATATAACCGGAAAGCCATCACTATATCATTCTACCGTCGAACCTGTCTCTTGAAGATAATTAATTTCCAACATATTTAAAAACAGAAAAACAAACGAAGGTGAGGGGATGTGGGGTGGGGAGGAGGTGTTAACTATGGGCAGCTTTTTCTTCTTTCTTCAGCATGAGCATCCGATTCTTGGGTTCTAATAGCTTCAGCTGCTCGTGCTCTGCTAGAGCAACAACTTAGGCCAGTTTACGCCCGCAAGGCATGTCAAAAAAGAAGGCAAAATAAACTGGTGGCAGAAACATTTAAGCAGACACAAAGTAATAGGACAGAGAAAATCTACATCTATTCTATATAATACGTTTTTTACTTAAACGAGATTTATTATCAAATAATACACTAACATAATGCGCGAGAAGCATAGCTTGAGCAAGCGACGTAACATTACAGACTAACACACACATCGGTCTCTGTCACCATTCGGTAAGTTCTCAAAATTTCGTGACTACAACTTTTAATCATACCGAGAAAAAAAGTTCCCTGTGCCTTCCCTACAGATTTTCTTATCAAATTCCGTCAATATCGATATAGGCATTTAGTCGTCAAAACGTAACAAAAGACAGAGACTTACTTCCGCATTTATAGTATTACTACTGCATATCACACGCACACTGACTGCGAATCACCCCTGAGGGATCAATATAACGTAAAAAAGTGTACACCTGCAGCATTGCAAAACTACCTACGATTTGTCTCGCATTGAACCCCTAACTTTGTGATATCTACAGTTTAACATTCAATCCGAATAACCGACGGTCCAGGCGTGACTCTTACGATCAAAAACAATTTATAAAAATCTTAGCCTATACGGAAATTTGAACCGAAGACCACGACCCAAACAGTAAAAAGGAAGCGTTTTAACCACTGAGCTACCCGACCGCTACACGGAAAAGCAGTACAGAAACCTCCATATCCAACGCGTCTCTCTATCGCAGTTCAGTAATTTTTCGAAATTATAAGACACCATGTATTATTTATACAGATAATTTTTCAACAAAATGTAGACAGTATTTTTCTCCTTGTTTCAAAGGATAAGTGTGCAAAGCTTCATCGAGATCGGATGAAAACTGTGGATTTGTATGAAGAACAAATAAACGAACATACAAACAAACAAACATACATACATTAATCTTTATATATATAGATATAGAATAGAAATATGTTGTTGGAAGAATTAAGAGAGGTGTATTAAAGGGGATAGATGACCATGGCCACAAGCTGGAACTCGTTTTACGACGTAAGGACGTGGGAAAACTTTCTTTCAGAGACAAGGCAGTCGGAGATTGGAATAAATTACCAAGTGAATTGACGAATAGTTTTCCATAAACGCAGAAAGAATTTAAAGTTAACATTCACGGAGGGAAAATAGACGGATACAAGAATGGAAAAATTGCGTGTATAGGGAAATTTCCACCGGAGCATACGCTCCATCGGAATTAAGTTAAATTGAATTAAAGTGGATGTATGCAAGTTTGGAAATATATCAAAACGGATCCCAGTCTAATCTATGTATCAATTCTTTCCTTTTTTTTTCGTAAGGCCTGTGAAAAGCAATGACAAATGTTCTTTGTACCATCTCTGTAGTGTCTATTGATCTTATATTGCCTACCAAGTGTTTCTTCAATTGCTGTTCATAGTACCAATCCAATTGGATCGTGAAAAGAGACATGGATTTTGTGACATAAAATTTGTTGAAAGAAGACCGATGCCCAAGTTGTCACGAAGACGTGCCTCTGTGGGTGTTAATCATTTTGTTGTCCACGTTTAATACTGTTCTGTCACCACTGACGTGGGACGTCCTGTATGACTAACGCCCCGCAGATAGACATCACTACAGGTGTTTTCTGGCGACTGCACCATTAGGTTTTGTGCTGTGTCGGCAGCGCAGCTATAAACCACCTGTCGGCAGGGGTGCCAACATGACGGTGATGGAGCTATCACAGGAAATGGAGCCGAGGCGGCACAGGAAGCGACGCCGAATTGGATGCGTCGCGACGCCTGGCGCCAGATGCTTCGGCACAAAAAATGGTCACGAGGCGGGGATTGATCGAACTGCATTTGCCCGTTCGGCCGCGATTCCCAACTCACAATTGCTACAGTTATTTGGAATTATTTGATTAAAACTTCAGTGCCATTTCGAGCTGTTACAGCCTAATCCCGAAGAATGCAAATGTATCTCCACATTGGTGAACACTGTGGTTTTCAATCTGTTGTCGTAGAAAAGTAGTTCGTTGGTAGATTATTAAAAACTAACCTCAAAGCCCGTAAAAAAAATGACAAGTTGAAAGGCGTGTTCTGGAAAGTCATTTTTTTTCACTGTTGCTTAACCATATAAAATTAATCCAATATTATTGCACGCCTTTTTTTTAGCGGAACGACAGTAAAATAACATAAGAACAGTTGCTTGGGCGCTATCTATTCTACAACTAATTAAATGGAATTGTTATAAAATAAAGATCAATGAAATTCCTCCTGGTTTGCAAATATTTTCAGTTGTCATTACGGTCGTTGTTGCATTTGAACCTACCTACAAACTCCGTTAATATTATAAAATATCACACTTTTCGCAGGCGCCATTATTGAAAAATATTGCACTTATTTTTCGGGGTTTGCGCTGCCTTTATGTATATATATATATATGTGTATCTTCAACGTTTCGGCACCAACTTGGAGCCTTCGTCAGGTCTTCTCTCTATCTAGCCGCCCGGTTCTTTTGGATAAACTTGAACACTTGATTCACTGTTAATTTTGCCGCTAGAATATGAAAGTTTCAATCACAAGCCGATTAATACGTTCAATGAATCGCAAGTTAGTGACATCATGCATCACGCTATAAACTTGACCCAAAATCTCCACGGGTTCTTATACGTTTCTTTTGTGTTATCCGTGATTCAGATCGATGTTATAATGTTTGAACGGCTGACACAGTTATATGCGGCTGAAATAATGACCTCAGTAATATGGTTTCAGAGAAAGCAAAGGAAATTAAAAATAAATCTTAACAACTTACGATATTCCACGTGATATTGGATGTAATTGTATTCTAGGCCGCATAGATCGCGAACAAGGCATACACTCTATGTGCTATTGTTTGATATTACGAGTCACTACGCCATAATATTTTATTGAAATACAGAAGCAATTTGGTCATTTAGGTTAAAAAACTAATTTATAGTGTGGTTCATAAAGTTTTGTTTAACATATTAGTATACAAATATAAAAATTTCTTAATTTGTCCTTTTTCTCAAACGTTGATATGTTCACCAAGTCTGTGTAACTTTTATTCGCTAACACGTCACGCCTCCCTTCAATATCTCCTAAGTACCACAGGAGGGCGTGCCCTCCCCCTGCCCCCCCCCCCCAGTTTGAGGAGCTCTGCTCTAGATCATCTTTTATGATTCACATTGACTTAGAATTTTTTTTCGTCTGGAATTTTTTCGCCTTATCAGCAGATGAGGTAATTAAGTACAATCTTCCCTGATAGAAAGAGATCAGTAAAACATCTGCTCGCATATACTGTTGATTTGGTGGCAGTACACTTCATCTCCACTGGTTCCACAACGTTTAATTCTAAGGTCATGGGTCAAGCTTCTTGGCATTTTCCGGTGAACTGTCAAACATATGAGAGTTTCAAAGAGCAATCAAATTAAAGGTAAGACCACCAACGTAAGGTACGCGGCTAACGGGATGTAACGCATTGAGGCGTGCTGCATTAGAGTGGTCCGAGAGCGGAGCCTTGAGGTAGCGAAGCTCCCAAAGGAAACAGCTGGCCTAGCGGTCACTCAAGGGCCCCGACCAGGAATAACAGGGACCCCTTAACGAGGATCGCAGGTCCTTTGACGTCCTTCAAGTCGAACAACATCGGTACAGGGAACACGCCTTGAGTGGTTCACAGGGACGGTGTAACATAACTGCTTCTCCTTTTTTACTGTAAACTGACTTAATTGCTTACAGTTCGTGGTTTAATTAAGAAGTCATAAGTGCTATACAGTCGGCAGCTACATTAAACAGAGACTTCAGGTGACTTTGCTTAAAATAGAAGAAATCGAAAGGAACAGAAAGGATTTCCAAACTACTGAAATGACGAAATTAAATTTTTATAATAGTCTTAACTTCTATTTAACAATTTTCTTTCTTTTCATAAGGCTAAAAAAAATCCTACCGAGCGTGGTGGGCGAGTGTTTAATGCTCTGCCATCACAATCGGGAAGACGTGGGTTCGAATCCCCGTCCTGGTATCCAGATTTGGATTTCCCATAGTTCCCCCAAATCACTCCCGGCATACCGGGATGCTTCCTTCAAAGGGCTTTAGAAACTTTTCTGTCTTTTGCTGATTCAAATATTCAGTTCGAAATATTAAATACCTGAACTTTAAACATTTCAAGGAAGTTCCCTGCAAATATTCACATGAATGAAGCCTCAATTATGTCTCCTTGAATATTTGCATACTTATTACTCAATACTCCCATTCATCTTCAACATTTTAATCTCGCTTCCTGTAGTCATATTTAGCACAAGGTTATTAATTGACTGTATTCAGTCTTCTGAACAAACCAGCGTCGCTTCCTTGACCAATAACGAACAGTTTAAATCTTTTATAGTAAATAATTCTGAGCTTTCAAGAAATCTAACAGAATTTAAACTAAACAAATTAACACTTTGAGTTACTTCACCTATCTCTGTTTCAATACCTATTAGTGACCAATATAAACTTTCCCAAAATGACGAATTAATTCAGCTGCCCTGCAAGTCGATATTTACTTCAGTCGGCTCCTTTCTAATGCTTCCGGAGCGACTGTACATATTCTCTGCCTGAAATACTACGAAAGGCCATGTTGTCCGCTGACCCTTATTTGTAGATTTTTCTCCTTTTTTTAAATTTCATGGTCTGGAGCAAATTGGTTGATGTGTCTGTAGGACATGGTTCTTCCTCTAAAGTCATCTGGTGCAACAATTTTTCGTAACGACTTATCCAAATATTGCGCTAAACGCTAAACAACAAAAAATAATAATAAAAAAATGACTCGAAACTATTCAATAAAATCCTTAAATAATCCCAAGTAACCTTAAAGCCACTAAATCGCCTAACAAAGCGAACCTAAACTGCTTGACTGTAAAGATATGTTCGATGAAGACAGATGTCACATAGCAAATATCTCTGCAGTCATTACTTTGGTTAAGATCTGAGACTTGCTACGAAAATAAATTAAAGAAATTAATGTTTTTCAGTTTGTTTTTGTACTGTACATAAAACTTTTATCTTAACGTTGCATAATGACAGAGCAAACCCCTGGTCCGAATTCAAAACCAACTCACAGTGTTGTCGCAAATATACGCAACGTAAGCGCTCTCTGTCAACTCAGTCGATATCTGACGAGTATGGATGCGCCCAGAATTTTGAACTTTTAGATGCATACCTTCAGTAATTCCTTTAACTTGAACTAGTGAGTAACTAAAACAAGCCAATCACATAAAGGAAAACTTGTATAAATTTTACATTTTCAACATATCTAATATTTAATTTCGTAAGGTCACCCACTCACCTCGATAGCTATTGGCTGGAGAACGGTGTCACGTGTCAGCCTTCGCTCACAAAACACCGACCAGAAATACCATTAGAAGGAATTCGTCGTTATGTCTACAGTTTAATAACCAAGCAACTGCTACCAAATTAATTGGCAAAATTACATTCATTAAGTTTGCTATTCATAGCATTTCATAGGTAAAAACATTTTAATAAATTTTGCTGCTGAAAAAACGTGGATATGCTTTTCAGTAACATGTTACTAATTAAAGAAACTTAAAATAACTTTAAAAAATTAATTAAATTACTCATAGTCTCTGCTGTAACCACGAATGCCAATTGTCATTCCAGCTTAGGATAAATTTCAGTTTATACAACTTTCATTAATGGTGTTGCTTGACCAAAATTTATGCTTTACGGATTATTTGCTTTTTAGGAATTTTATTGTCCACTTTCGTTATTGGTCGTTATTCATGTTCGCTGTATGCGAGTTATTAGGTTATTTTAAGTGGACATCAGACCAAATATGTCACCGAAACGACTATTCTGGCAACTTATTTCTGCGGAGTTGCTCAACTGTTTCATAATATGGAATGTGTATTAAGTACTCTGGCCATCACAGATAGGCCTACTATGACCAATGTTTACATTAAGAGTGTGGTTGCCCAGTCTCAATAATACACAACGTGATGCTTTCGAAGCAAACAGGATTTTTTTTTTTAATTTTTTTGCAGAGTGAACTTTAAGGGTCAAATAAAAGTCAAGTTCGTATTTAAGCAAGTTCGAGTGTATGACCTTTGAAACAGTTACACGATAGCGCGATCGTTCCTGTCCGTGTTTAATACCTGCCTCTATTAATGCTTCTGAGTTCTTCAAGCTCAAGAGATTTTATTCATCCTAAGGGTTAAACACAGGTCAAGCTTATAATTGGCCAGATCAGATCAACCTGTCATAATCTTTCATCGTAAAAACTGGAACCATTCTAGACCCGTGACCATATGCAAAAAACAAAAAAAACAGTAACGGGCTTACACTGGTATTTAAATAATTTCATAGCCGTACGCTTTCTGTTTGTCGGACTATGACGTTTAAGTCAGTTTTTTGGCCTACGTAGACCGTCTTAAATTCAGTTAAGCTTTTTCAGAGACATTTTGAAGCATTTTAGTATGTTTACGTACTGCCACGGAGCTTATTTCACTGTATTTTGTAATGTTTCGGCTGTTCATCTGATTCGCAGTATTACTAATCAGTAATCAGTCATTTTCTATATCATTGAAAGAGTATTTCAAGTTCATTTTAATTTACGTTTAGCTTTTTTGCGTACGGTTCCGTACGGTTCTATGCCTAACCGACGTTATGAAAGATGGAAAAAGACTGGGTGCAACAGACAGTAAACATTTCGGCCTTGGCTTTTTGAATGAATCATCCCGGCATTCAACTGGAGAGATTTCGTGAATGACCGGACCTGGATTCGAACCCGCTATTGCTCTCCCACCACGATCAGAAGGCGGAAAAAGTTGTTACTTAAAAATTAAATTAGGAAAACAGTTTTAAAATCTTATTAAAGATTTACAAATTATAAAAGTATCTCCAAATAATTATTAATTTAATTAAAATCCGTTTATCATGTTTCAAAAACCTGAAGAAATAAATGTGTTGGTTAAAGTTACTTAAAATGAAGTTGTAAATTAGTCAAAACAATATGAATAGCAAATCGAATGTCCGTTATTTGAAAAGTAAGCATTGGTAGCAATATTTTCAAAGTGGAATTGTGCTTGCATTATTAGTACAAACATCTAAAATAATTTATTTATCTCGCATGCGTTTAATTGCCTTTTACATATATAATTTCTGAGTTCATTCTACTTTTTTTAATTGATTGATATTTACTAGATCATTTGGATGCCGTAAATTTTAATTTCTCCTTTTTCCGAAAGTATTAAATACATATTTTGAAGCTTAGTTGATATTGTTATTCTTGTTTCATTTGTTGGTTGTGTTCGGAATCCATGCTAACATAGTGACTAATTTCGACCGCCTTCTTTTTAATTGCTAGCTGTATCTACTTTCCCTTTCGAATCCCAAAGGAACTATACGATTTTCACTGGTGAAATGTGTCCTATGTACTATTCCATACTATAGTCTAACTCGGTACAAAACTTGATAGAGCTGGTACGGCGTGTTTGAGCAACGTCCATCCATCCAGTCACACTTCAGAATTTATATTATTATTGAAATCAGTCGTTTAAAAACGAAATATTAATATTTATAGGATAGAACTAACATTTAATTTTAAGTAATATCACACGAAAATAAAAAAGAATTTCAAAACTTGTTTTAATCAGTTGGAGTGAGCTGTTGTTTGTTATTGTAGTTGTCGAAGTGCTGGAGAAAGTAATTTTCTCCAGTCGTATGCTTCTTTCAAATAGTGTCATAAAAAAAAGAAAGAAGGAAAGTATTTATTAGGGGTCTACAGATGGATTTTAGTGACGGAACTTGTTATCGCCCATTTTCCAGATTATTTTTGATTCAGCTATCGCTTTAAAATATTAATTCTTTTGTGATATCTAGTTAATATAATGGTATTTTTTCATTTTATGAATTTGTAGGCAGACATTGCTAAAAAACGACTAACCATATATTATAAACTTAATTGAATTAAAGGCGTGATAACAAAAAAACAAATTAACTGTGACCAATAAAATAATATTATTATTATTTCTTTCTATTCAATAATTTATTCTCTTCCTTTGTAGATTCATAACACTATTATTCATTTGATTAATAAATATTATTGGTGTTCAATATATAATTAACTTTTAATAGTTCATTTCCAATTTCATAATTGAGTTTCCTCAGGAATTCAAAACATCCTTACAGATTTAGTGTTATGATACAATACGGCACAATACCTACAATATGACCCAAATCTTGTTGCTATAAACATAGGCAAAATTGCCTTAAAGTCGTTTCCCTTTTCCTTAGTATCACTACTGATACGCACATAGGTAATCAATCATCTTTAATAAAATGCGTGGACCCTGGAGACTACACTCACCTCGACGATTCGGTAATCTTCGGCTAGTCTCGATAATGACCGAAGTATTAGTTACACTGTTTGCCACCACAGCGCTGCTAGACTAACGAGGAAACTTCAAATGTATAATTGCATTGACTTTATTTACGCATATTTTGTTAAAAGGAAATGTAAAATTCAAGTAAATTGTTGATTATTTTGATTTTTCTTGCACTTATGGTGTTAAGAGAAAGCGTAATTGCGATGTCAGATAAAAGGTAATTGTCTGTTGTGGAAGTAAATGCACAATTATACGAACAGCAGGGATAAAAAATCGTATTTTACAATGGTACGTTCCTTTAAATTTACATGTTGCTTTTTGTTTATTTACAACTATATGCATAAATTTATGTAAGGAGGAGGGCATTTGATGTTTACTCTATGTTCACTGTAGCAGTTATAAGAACTAGGTTACAACACGACCTAAGAATTTTTTTGACAGAAGATAAGAAACAATGAAGTTGTGATGCACACAACCTCACATTTTGTGATTTTGACATTAATAAAGTTATTTTTTATTTAATAATTGTATATAATACGTCTGAATTTTAAGTTCCAAGGTCAAAGTACGTCAAGTTGAATATAATGAGATCTCTGGAAAATAAAGAACAGTCGATATAGAGTTGAAGAAAAGATTTGAAAGGAAGAGGACGAGTTGGTTTTGGAATTAATATGTTTTAAGAGAAGAGATGAAACAGAATGGCTAGATGGAAGCCACGAAGAATCCTGGCGGGATTAAGAAGAGAAAAATATTAGCCTGAGGGCAGAAGGTTTAGGGTTTTGATAATGATAATGGAATATGACTTTGGAAATGGTAATTGTTTGTTCAATAGAAAATATAGGAATTATGAGATAAGTAGAAAGTGTTTTATTTAATATTGAGATTGAAATATAGATATAAACAAAGGAGTTGATTTAAAGTTTATATGGTAAGAATTTGATTAATAATAAATTGATTTACAGAGTGAGTATCGAAATAAAACCAGCAACGGACAACGAGGGATTAAGGAAATCGTTATGTACTGGTCTGGTGCAGGAAATATAAGTAAAAAGTATTATTTTAAAAGTATGATAAAGTAACACTCACATGTGTTCTCTACAAAATAAAGGAACGATACAAGTGGTACGTTACAAAGTTTATTAAAAACTCAGAGAAAGTTAGATCGAAACGTATGTAATCGCGAAATATATCAATCAAATTAATAACACTTATCAATTTTTGAAATTATACTTTCCGTCATTTAAAGTAAAATGCATTTATTTAAAAAAAACCTAGCCAATCTAACCAGAGCGAGGTTCTCATATCACGAAAAATGATGGTCATTCCTGTATCCTTACAAGCTTTCCCAGAATAAACTCCTAATACTACCACAAGTGATACCAGTCGCTTATTTATATTAGGGTAGTGCAAGCTATGATTTTATAACGGCAATATTAGCGGAGATTGTAGTTAAGTTGACTAGAATAGAAAGTAACACATTTTGTTACAGCATATTTCACTCTGAAATCATTTTTATAAACAATTTAAACTGCTTTTATTTTTTATTTTTTTAACTGCTTTACGTCTCTTTTTAACATCGAGGTCTTTAGAGACGGGAAAGGATGGGGGGCAAGGATGGGGGGCAAGGATGGGGGGCAAGGATGGGGGGCAAGGATGGGGGGCAAGGATGGGGGGCAAGGATGGGGGCAAGGAATGGGAAGGAATTTGGCCATGGCCTTTTGAAGGAAGCATCCCGGCATTTGCCTGGAGTGATTTGGGGAAACCATGGAAAACCCAAATCTGGATGCCCGGACGGGGATTCGAACCGCCGTCCTCCCGAATGCGAGGCGAGAACGCTAACCGTTACACCGCCCCACTCGGTAAACTGCTTTCATAAGCGCCATGTTACTGAAATTATTACTTCATGCCGATGAAAGTAGTTCCATATTTATCGTGTTCAATTGTTCCTGACCAGGAATAAAACTGATATTACGTGACGTCTCACAAGTTTTTGGGATTCCTAGTTTGTTCTTAATTTCATTGGTTGTATACTTCTGTCGTTATAAATCCAGAAGAAATTACAACTGAATTGTTGTGTAATCAGCAAACGAAATCTGTAGAACATTACAAAATCGCGGTTATGAGCATTATGTAATAACAATTCCGTATAATTAACCGACTGCAAAAAAATGAATCGATAGAATATTGTGTTCAATCCGTCATTTTGACGGGCTTGATTCTTGTAAGTATATAAGTTAGTGGCCAAACAGGAATAAACTACATTAAACGTGAAATTAAAACACAGGCAGAAAAATTATATAGTAAAATATATAAAGAGAAACATATAGAGCCTCTATTACGACGAGTTGGTACGTGTGAGAACAGATACAAGGTACCTCTAAGTACAGGGTGAGTTATAAAAATCTTTCCGATTTTAAAGATGTATGTAATAAATTAAAAGCGAGATGTAATGAATTTTTTTTAATTATTTGCAAGAACAAACAGTGCAATTTTAGTTACTAGGTATTGAAAATAATATCTTGTAAATGTCTACCTCCATTGTCCAAACAATGACGGAGTCTATCCCGGAAGTTGTCCATGACTGCGAATCATATTCAGAGGAACAGCATTGATTTCTTCAGTCATGGCAGCCTTCAGTTCATCGATAGTTCGGGGACGATACCTGAACACCTTTTCCTTGAGGTAACCACAGAGAAAAATATCGCATGGGGTTAAATCAGGCGACCTGGGGGGTCATCCAATGTCACCTCACAAAGAAAAGATGACTGGGAAACAGTCTCAGAATTTCTATCCATGTATGGGCCGTAGCACCATCTTGTTGGAACCAGATGTTGTCATTCTCATGGTCGTGCAATAATTCATCCAATTTCGGTTTCAAAAATTTTTCAAGCATGTACCGAGCAGAAGTCACTGTTACAGCTTGACCATCTTCTTTGAAAAAGTAGGCACCCCAGACACAAAAATCTGCAACAGCGTGCAACACTGTCACTCGAGGGCTGTGAAGTGGTCGTTTGTGAAGGTTCCGAGGGTTTTCCTGAACCCAGTATCGGAAAATTTGTTTATTCACAGTTCCGGCCAGGTGAAAATGGGTCTCGTCACTACAGATCAAAACAGCAGTACGAGGGATATTCTGCAGAATGTCGCGACACAATTTTGTTCGTGTGTCTAAATCTCTTTCACTTAACTCTTGCACAATCTGCATCTTGTATGAGTGCAATTTAAGATCTCTATGGAGAATTCTTCTGACACTACTGGCAGATAAACCAGGTGCAATGGCGTGTTTACGAACAGAACGCTTGGGAGATTGTTGAATTGAAACCCTCACTAAAACTTGGTATACTAACAATGCTAGCACAGTATGTATACTCCGTACTATCATTTGTAGTTGAAAATCCTGAACACTTCAATCTTAATGCCTACATACATAGCCATAATACTAGGAATAAATTTAATATTCACAAGGATTATAAATCACTGTCAATTGTACAGAAAGGGTTAACATTTACTGGAGCTTCCTTATTCAATGTCTTACCAACAGAAATTAAATGTTATCTACAAAAACCCAACTACTTTAAGTCCAAACTGAAAGAGTTTCTGCTTCAGAACCCATTTTAATCTGTGAAAGAATTTTCTTCTTGGAATTTGGTAGCTAAGAATGACTGATAAAATAGTATATATGGTGTATGGAAGGGGAAGGTGACAAAGTTGTCCACAATTACTAAAATGATATATGGTTTTTCTTTCTGTTGAAACTTTTGACAAATGAAGTAATTACACTGTTTACAAAATTTCACTCATATATAGTAACTAACATGGGATAGCATGCACTCAAAAACTGCTGTGAAAAAATAATACTAACAGGTTTTTAAGTAATTGACTGCTTAACTGAGTCTGGATACTTGCTGCTTACCACAAGACTGGAAAAGTGCGATAGTAGTACCGGTACATAAAGGAGGGGTGAGAAATAGAGTAGAATATTACAGGCCAATCAGTTTGACTTCAGTGGTAGGTAAATTAATGGAAAGATTGATATGCAACCACATCAGAAATGTATGTGAGGAACGTAAGTGGTTTTCAAGTAGGCAATATGGGTTCAGGCAAGGATATTCATGCGAATCGCAGTTGGTGGGATATATGCAAGATATTTCAGATGAAATGGACAAGGGAGGACAAATTGATAGTGTAGCACTAGATCTTTCAAAGGCGTTTGACAGAGTAAGCCACAAAATGGTAGTAAATAAGGTAAAAACTATTGGAGTGGATCAGAAAGTGATTTGCTGGGTAGAAGAATTTTTAAAAGGTAGAAAACAGAAAGTTAGGGTGGGAAATGCGGTATCAAAGGAAGTGGAAGTAAAAATGGGAGTGCCACAGGGTAGCGTATTGGGACCATTGCTATTCATTATTCTAATGAATAATTGTGTTGATTGTTTACTATCTGAAATTAGATTGTTTGCAGATGACATAATGCTGTATAAAAGGATCAAAACGATAGAGGACTGTAAACAGTTGCAGGGTGATCTAGACAGTTGGGTTGGTAAACATGGGATGAAGATAAATGCAAAGAAGAGTCAGCTAATTAGATTCACAAATAAAAAAACAAAAGGTTAATTATGAATATAAGGTGAGGAAAGAATTGCTTGCTGAAGACTTGAAATGTAAATATCTTGGCATTACATTTGATAACATGGGCAGGACACATTGGACAGGTGGCAGGAAAATGTTTCAAAATTTTGCACCTGTTGGAGAGAGTGATGAGGGGATGCACGAGAGAAGTAAAGGAATTGGGTTACAAAACTTTGGTAAGACCATTGCTCGAATATGGTAGTGTAGTATGGGACCCACATTTTGAGTATCAAATACAGGAGTTGGAGAAGGTGCAAAGAAGGGCTGCTAGATTTGTTTCTGGAAATTATCGCAGAATGCAATCAGTGACAGATATGATAAAGGAGCTGGAATGGGATTCATTGGAAGACAGGAGGAGGATGAGGAGGGTAATGGGAGTGTACAGGGCGTATACTGGCGATGAGGCATGGAAAGATATTGCAGTAGGTATGAAAAGTAGTTCATGGAAGGGAAAAGATGACCATGACCACAAGCTGGCACTCGATTTCAGGCACAAGTGTGTGGGAAGATTTTCTTTTTTAGGTAAGGGTGTCAGGGATTGGAATGAGTTACCAAGGGGAATGATGAATAACCTACCGAAAACGTTAAAAGAATTTAAAGTAAATTTGTAGAGGGCAAATGTAGGTGAGTGTAGGATAGGGGGAAGATGGGTGTGTAGGGAAATTGCCACCGGAGCCTTTGCTCCATTGCAATTAAATTAAATTAAATGAGTTGTGGTAACTGGTTGGTAAGAAAATAACTGGTTATTAGATGCTGGTAACAAGTGTATACACTGTTCCACATAATAAGTATTAATTAACTCACGCACGTTGTGTTTTGATCACTGATCCGCCATTTTGAATGTACTCTTTCACTACTAACGTTCGATGTTGTCCCGACCAAGCCATTTCTCACACTGAAAATTACAAGTCATGGCGCGTCTATCCTCACCCCTCTCTTCCCACCCGTGTTCGCGCCACGACCTTATGAAATCGGAAAGATTTTGATGAATCACCCTGTATTTTAAACCAGGAGGAGTGAAAGACCATTATATGGGTTTTTCCGTAAGACCACAAAAACCGTGGTCACAGGTTTTCCTCCAAAAGTGATAAAATAAAGAGTTCACCCAAACCTATAACCTTACATTAACAAGCAAAGCTTCCCAAGGAAGTGGTGCTTTAAAATATAAGAAAAAAAAGTAAAATTAATAAAATATAAGAACAAAAAAATTAATAATAATAATAATTTTGGTATTTTACTGGTCCTCACATCAACACCCGAAAAACTAAAGTGCTAGCGCAACCTGCCCCTGGAGCTACACTCCCAGACTTTGATGCTACCATCTCCGGCACAGCCCTTGAGCAAGTAGATAGCTTCTCCTACCTTGGAAGCATTCTCTCTACACAGTGCACAGCAGAGAAGGATGTAGAAAACAGAATTCGAACAGCACACAAAGCCTTTGGGCGACTTACTTGGCGAGTCTTTCTAAACAAAGATCTTAATTTAAGCACCAAGCTGATGGTCTACCAAGCTGTAGTTGTCTCCACGTTGCTGTATGGGTGTGAGACATGGACACTCTAGAGGCGAGAGATTAAGAAAATGGAGCGATTTCACCAGCTAAAACTTCGCTCTATAATGAACATTAAATGGGACGACTATGTGTCCAACAGTAGAGTCTTGGAAAGAGCTCAAATGTATAGCATTGAAGCCCTCATCATCAGCCACCAACATAGATGGGTTGGACATGTTCAATGTATGAGCAACATTAGACTCCTTCGCCAACTTTTATACGGTGAGCTCAGCACTGGCAGCAGACCTCGCGGTGCCCCTAAGAAACGCTACAAAGACCAGTTCAAGAAGACCTTGAAGAAAACTAATATAGACCTTAACACCTGGGAGAGCCTCACAAAAGACCGCGTTCTATGCCGCAAAACTACCTCCACAGCAGTGGCGCGTTTCGAAGAGGAGCAGCGAAGTCTGGCAGCTGAATACCGATTAAGGCGGACAGCCCTACAAACCCTACCGCGCCAGCCACCCACAATTGGGTGCAGTGTGTGCGGACGACTGTTCTATGCAAGAATCGGCCTGACCAGCCACCAACGCACACACAAATAAACACGCAAGAGAGCAACATAAACTCGGAAACGAGTATGGCCGACGACTGGTCCTCAAATTGTTGAGATTGAGAACCAATGCTCAAATGTAGTGATTATGAATAGTGTCCACTCCCAGCAGATTAATATAATCTACCCCGATGACACCGGAAAACAATAGTATCTGGTATGCCACCCATCACGCTTCTCAATTCAACTCCAATTTTTATTCGGCTGCGATTAATTTATTTTTACCAGAATCGGCACACATCTGAACAGATTTCGGATTTTATTCGAGACAGGAGCGACGCGCTTAGTTGGTTCGACTGTTCACGGTTCGTTGAAGTTAATGTGGTTACTTCCGCACATCGCAGCGGCCAGAGAATGCGGGACTACTTTTTTCTGTTTCCGTGTTTGTTACTAGACATTCTGGACGAGCACTCCGGACAAAAGGTATTCAGCGATGTTATCGTGCGACCCAGCACTGAAACAATTTACACAATATGTTCAGTACTACAAACAAGTTATTGTAGCCATATAGAGTTTAGATTTACGGATTTATACGGAACTATTGTAGTAGCTGCAAGCGCGTGCGAAACTCTCTCACATTTAACTTTTTACACCCCACTCCCTAAAAAAATAATTCATTGTTGCGCTGTTGAAATTAAGCACGCAGCGAGGTGTATACAGGAAATAGCAAAATAGAGTTTATTAATGTGAACGTATTTACAAATCTCTTTGTATACAATATTTGATGTGAGATTGCAGTCATGTTCAAATTTATGTATGTCATTTCCGGTAATTGATACAAAAATATTGCTAGATTTAGTGACTCTTCAAAAGACTACACGGAGTTGGCCATTAGTAAATTTAGCACTTTGGAAGTAGAATTCAACTCTTTGAAGCGTATGTCCCTGAGACTTATTTATAGTAATTACAGGAACAACAATCAGTGGGTACGCCAAATAGATTTTTCTTTTAACATAACTTTTAAACTTACGAGTGTTTCGGCTACAGCTAACCTCTGAAACTGCGCTGCGAAGGCATCTATTGTGCGCTGCTGGTTGCGTTTCACCCTCGCCGGCGCTGTGTCCCTTCCACTAGTGGACTCACTTTAAGCTTAAATTTTAGACAATGTGTTTTTATACAAAACTGCTATGCTACGCCTGAAGTTTATCCTATTAATCGCTTTAGAACGTTACAGTAGTTCAGAAAATTATTGTTGAAAATGTAAATAATATACTAAATTCTGGACAAATTTCTGGATACGAGAAACCGAACCAGAATGAACTGATCCACAGTTATTGTTAATTCCAAAGAAGAGTGGTCTCAAGTGACACGTTCACTGCACACTTTTTATGCTGTTTTCAATGACATCCCTATCACTTACTTGCGATGAAGGCAGCATGGCCAGACGAACATAAAAACACAAACACACCTAGCAATATTTCGAATAGAAACTGTTCTCGTGAAGAAGACGAGACATAAGGGAAGGGAAAAGATATGTACAGATTTGCAAAATAAGCGTTCACTTACGAGCGATGAAGGCAGCATGGCCAGACGAACACAAAAAAAAAAAAAAAAAAACACAAACACACTTAGCAATATTTCGATTAAAAACTGTATTCATGAAGAAGACCAGACAAATGGCAAGGGAAAAGATATGTACATATGAACCTACCACAGGAATGAACCAAAGATTAAATAATAGAGAAATAGGGAGTGGGGGGGGGGGGGGAGGGAGGCGGATTGCACCAGAGGTGGGAGGAGAAAGTGGACCAATGATAATTTTGGGAAAGAATAATCACTTTGACTACCAGTCAAGGAACAGTAAAAAATTTAAATTTTTTCTAAATATATAATCTGTTATAAGAGAAAAAAATATAAATAGAAAAAATTAAAATTATGCTAAAATATATACATATGCAAATTGACTATAAATTTCTAATAATGTGACATGATTAGCGATAGGGTCTTGATCTGAGATCAGGCCAGTGATATGTGTGGTGTCTAGGAAGTGGCCAGTTCCTAACTAAGGAGTTCCAAAAAGGTAGCGGTGTCTGGAAAATCTCTGACAATTCTAAGCGTAAAACAGGTGTAAAGCTGTTGGAGTTGTGTGAGCTGGAATGGATTGCCACTGAACGGTAAGGGTTGACGGTATGAAGTATTTGCCCGTGGGCATTCATCCTGTAGAACAGTTGTTGAGTGGTGAGACCGATGTAAGAGGCAATGTAGCGAACACAAATAAGTTTGTAAGTAAGATAACGTATTTCACTCTTAAAAGAAAAATTACTTACTACCTTTTGCCTGAAATTAAGTGCCAGCTTATGTGTCAGGATTCTTCCTTTCTTTCGATACACTATTGTAGTGGGTGCCTTGGTGGGCAAACTACGTTACAATTATCTTTCATACCTTTATGATTAATAATTGTGGATTTTTAATTTTAATTTTTATGAAGGAGTGAAAATTTATTAATTTTGCAAGAATCTCGACGTTAGTTGGAATTTAGGAAAATTGTCACAATATGACATTTATTTTCTTATCACTGGCGATTACAAGTCTGAGCGAAATAACCGTTAACATTAACACAAATTGGCAAAATCATAAAAGCAACGCTCAGAGTTACAATTAGCCTTCATGAGCAAGCAAACAATTGTATATTTACTTTTAAATATATCTCAGAATCAAAATGCAAGAAATAATGACAATTGGAAACAATGAAAAATACAAGTTATGACGACCTCAGACAAAGGTATCATAATACTGTGACTTTACAGTTAAAAAAGAAAATCATGGGCGCCAGAATGAACAATATATCATTCGAAAATAACTAGTTCTGGCAAATTATGCCGCTAGCTCAGGGGTTTTTACAATTACAAAGTGAGAACATGGACCTATCCTCTCAAAGTCGCTTACGGGTTCTGTTTCACGGAATGCACAATCAGATGGCTTGGTCGTAATAAGTTACCATTGTAGTCCTGCGTCTGATGTCTGCGGTGACTGTAGCGGACCCACGATATGTGAGATTATCTCACAAGTCGGCTATAGGCATCTCTGGTCTGACAATGCGCATCATCGCATTACCGGCTGTGTTGCTGCGATAAGCTTGCTCCAGCAAGGCAAGCTGCCAGCCAGAAATCGTACAGCGGCAGTTGGCGAGAGAAACCAACTTTCCAAGTCCACCTCAGACTAGACTCGCATAGCTTGAACTCGAAGATCGAAGTGAAGCTCGTCGCTCTTCCCTCTCGCGAGGAAACTTCTCGCTCCGCCCCTTTGTAGTCTCGAAGCTCACATATAACATAAATTCCCAGGATTTTAAGTTATACGCTCATTTGGATTGGATCTTCAGGTCGGCACCTAATGTCACGTGATATCCCCGATAGGTGATTTGGCTAGAGTATCTAACAGAGGTCGGACATATTCGGCTAAGTTCGCCGGGGTGAGAGGACATTCGGGTTTCGGACGGCAGGCTTTTCCCGCCAGGTGAGTGACGTTGTTGACCGCCCATACCCAGAGAGCAGAGTGTGTGGTCTGGCAAAACCCCAAATCCGCGACGTCCCGTCGCCATGATTCGGGAAGACCAAGATTAGCTTCAAGCCTACATAGCTCAATAATTCTTGAATATTCGCTTTACCAAGATACACTGTATGTTCATCATTTCATTACAGTCCTCACTTGGAATCTTGCGTACTTTATAAAATTACAACAAAAATCTATTTAGGTGGTCGCCCATGATTTATGTAAATTACTCTTATATTATTACATATATAATAAAAATGCACCTTGTAACGTGGCGACAGCGCGGCTCGTTACACTATCTACGTTCAATATCCACCAAGGTTTCACCACCAATGTAGCCATTACTGTCCTCCTATCTTCTATAGCCTGTTCAGCTAGCAGAGGCGGCTCAAGGTCAGTCTACTCTGACGAAGCGTAGAGGAAATTTACCACACGCTTACTTGGACACAGCGGTCAGCTAGGAGAGTTATGACGGGAGGAGTTTAACAAGTGAATATGACCTTGAGCCATCAGTTTGGAGTGAACAATTTATAGTAGCTCCAAACCGATTTCATATGGTTCCGGATTATTTCTGCAGTAGTAAACCCAAACATGTGTAGTTTACCTCCGTTGTACGTAACTGTTGTATTTGGTAACTGTACTGCAGCAAAAAAAAAAAAAAGGGGGGTCGCTTATCTAGTTTGAGGGCACAAAATCATTTTTTGCACCGGGGCCCCTATTGACATAGCTACGCTAGTGACTGCAATCCACCATAATCAAGTAAGAACCTCATACAAGTACTTCTTATCCTAATTTAATTACTTTCTTGATACCTCATTTCGTTACTCTTGGCAACTGATGAAACAGCATTAAAACCTCACAAACGTATCCTACCCAAAAGAGAAAACTTAATGTATCCACTGAACAAATAGTAATACACTATATTTCATTATACTACCCACCGTAATATAGACATTTTTGCCATTACATTGGCTGCTTATAGATTTATTGTTCAATTTTTTTATTTTTATTTTTGAATTTGTAATTATGCAACTGGGCACGCCACTCAGCAACAATCAGCCTCTGAGTCCTGGCATTCGGCAGGACGCGAGTTCAAATCCGTGTCCGGCCATCCAGTTTTAAGTTGTCCATGGTTTCTCGAAATTTCTACTGCGAATGCTGGTGAAGCGGTTGCTTCAGAATCCGTGCACGTATTCCACCCCATTCCCTGTAACCAGTACTTTCCCGCCTCTAATGACCTCGAAATCGACACGACGTAAACTTATCAATGCCAAAACTACTATGAGGGACTCTAGGTTCTGAAATCTTACAGAGCTGCTTGCATACCACTCTCCTCTATTGAACATAGTGGCGAGTATGTGAACTTAACTATCACACCACGTACGCTGGCACGGAATGTAGTTCTATATGATGACATATGACTAAAGCACGACGTTCCGTTCCGGTGATGCGGAATCATTTGAAAGAGCCGCCGTGGGTGGTTTGTCTGCGAAGCGGCGGTCACTTTGAAATTCTAATCGAGTGTAAACATTCGATCGAGAGAGAGTCGAACATTTGGAAACACATATCTGCTGGTGGTCACATGACCTCTGAACTCCAGCCCCGGCATCGTAGTGGCTAGTGCGTCGTACTCGCTTTCTAACGGCTGCAGTTTTAAGCCCGTTACGGGGCGTGGATGGTATTGTTTCCCCCAAGTCTGAACTGGCTGTATATTTAAGCGCTTATTAATTATGTATCATACATACTGAAATATGAACGAAAATTAAAAGAAGGAACAAATGAGATTCAACAAAGAACATTTTTTTCCTTAAATTAACGCAATAAAGGTACTAGATTTTTTTTTGCTGATGCCGTTACGCCTCGTCGACGTCGAGGTCATTAGAGGCAGGAAGAGACTGGGGACAAGGAATGGGAAGAAATTCGGCCATAGCCTTTTGAAGGAAACATCCCAGCTAGATCTGATATGATTGGTTAGACGTGGTTTTCTGTATGCTGTTAGAGTAAAACTTAATTTCGCTTCAAACTTTTTTAAAGCAGGAGTGATATTATTATATCTGTTGTAATGTATATTATTTTGCACTCATATTTGTAACCCCCCGACTCAACAATTTTAACTTGATCTAAGTAGTGGTCATTAAATTAGCGTAGCTAATTATTACATTATCGGTCCAAATGACGTCAGGCAGTTTGTTGGTGATTAATTATAACCTTACTCACAAATGAAATATTAGTTTCAATTTCATATATTATTACCATGGCAAGAGAAATTCTATATTGTCTAAAGGAAGCCCATTAAATTAATTCAGAAAAACTGGAAACCATCTTTAAGCATTAAGTACCCTAAAAATACAGTAATACGAAGAAGAAATAAATGTTCCACCTTTGTAGCTTTTCAGCAATCTTTGGTTAATTGCACTGTTTCAAGAAATAATTATACGGATTCTAAGGACTAAATAGGAAGGGCAGAACTTTATCAACAACACACACCATTCTAAATCAGGCGACCCTTCTAAAAGAAGGGGCCAGCAATGTCAAACTCGTCTGTAAAATTTTATGCTATTCAGTTCGTTATAATTCCAATTATTTTGTGAGAAAATTATGATAATTTAAAGGCGTTAGTAAAAAAAACGGCCTCTGAAAATCGAGTTAACGAAGCGTGTAAGGTTAAGCACACAAAAATAAAATTTAATCTGGTACCAATCGCACAATGAAGTTATCGCATTTCAGATTTTGCTTTCTTGTTCTGTGACGAAGCAACTTCGCCACCTGTTTCTTCCACTGCTGCTTCTATATCCCAGCTGCCCTTTTTCCTTCATTGACTGGATTTAAATATGTAAGAGATTTTTTTCCCATTCATTTCATATTGCCGCAACACCCTATTGATTTCAAAAGAATGGTGACTGATGTTGTTTCCTCCACATTCATTGTCTGTTCTATGGTTTCTTTTCCCATACAACATTTAAACATTAGTTCACAAAACAAATCTGTAATAGGTTCTGTTAATTAGGTGAAAACCGCTGTGGGGAAACAAGCGCCCAAATGAGCGACAGTTTTTGTCGACGTAATTTCAAGCTTCAGTTACTCTGCTAAAAATGGCCGTCGCAAACTGCGTGCGCAAAGGGCATCCATGATTTTAGACTTTCCAGATTTAACACTTGTACATAAACTGGACCATATCTCAGAGAATAATTATCCAATCCCAATGAATCAGGTGTTGTTTTGAACAAGAGTGAACGTTTCCTCAGACTTCCATGGCCATCTTTGTTCATGATTAATTGACTTTCGGGTTTTGCCGCGTTGTTTATTTCCTTACCTAAGCTTTCGGCTGGTATCCTCCAGCCTTCGTCAGAGATACTGTTTATGTTGACATAGCAACGAGCGATAAGCATCGCAGAGTAAGAGGCCGCTATCTTCGTTGATGTTGTTGGTGTTTTTTTTTTTTTAAATTTCTGCTGCCTCTTTCACCCGTCGGGGCCACCACTGGTCTTCTCTCCACAGTAGCCTCGTTTCTTGAAATTTTACTTCATGCCCGGTATTAATGTGCCAACAAAATTCGCCTGTCTCCCATACATACAGGGTATCACAGACCGGATTGGGAAATTGTTAAAGCGGGTGGAGGTGCGAATAGTATATAAGGCTAACTGCAAACTTGGTCAGTCACTGACAAAGGTAAATACAAATTACACCCTCACAAGCTTAAGGGTGTTTACGAAATCCCCTGCAACTGTGGCAGTGTTTATATCGGCGAGACAGGTCGCACTGTGGCGGAGAGACTTAAAGAACATATCCGCCACTACAAATATAACAACAGCGACAAATCCGCCGTAGTCTGCCATGCTATTAATACCGGGCATGAAGAAAAATTTCAAGAAACGAGGCTACTGTGGAGAGAAGACCAGTGGTGGCCCCGACGGGTGAAAGAGGCAGCAGAAATTTTAAAAAACACCAACAACATCAACGAAGATAGCGGCCTCTTACTCTGCGATGCTTATCGCTCGTTGCTATGTCAACATAAACAGTATCTCTGACGAAGGCTGGAGGATACCAGCCGAAAGCTTAGGTAATGAAATAAACAACGCGGCAAAACCCGAAAGTCAATTAATCAAGAGTGAATGTGTTCCTCCTGGGCTCCAAGTCTGTATCTCGAAAACTCAAAATATGTGAGGCTGTAAATCTGAAAAAGATTGAAAATATCCAGATTTTCTTGAAATTTCTAAAAATGTGAGTGTAAAATATGGTCAGGATAACAAAATTTGGACACTAATTCGTCGAGCTCAAATTTTTGTACAGTCAGCGCGTAGTACCGCCGCAAATGTAGCCAACGTAACTTAATTATCGCCTTTGATATGAATTGACTTCAATTTAATAAACACGATTGAAATTTCGCGAAAATACCTTCGACACTGTCCGAACTGAGAATTAATTTTTTTTTTGGGGGGGGGTGTCTTTAGGGCCTCGTCGACGTTAAAGTCATTCAAGCTGTATGATAATTGCTTACAAGGAACGAAAATAATTTGGTAATGGAATTTTGTAAGAACCATGTCGGCAATGGCATGGAGTGATTTGGCGAAGCTTTGAAAAACCAAAATCTGGATAATCGCAATGGGAATCAAAACCGCGACATTCCTATTGCCAGTCTAAAGCGTTAATTTCTCACACAAATATTTCTTTTTATTCCTGGGACAACCATGTACGTAACTGCTCTTTAGTATCATCTATTAGAATAGACGAAGTATGAATTGAACGAGTTTTGGAAATGATGGTTGAAGAAAGAAGTTCGTGGAAGAATCTTACAGAAAGAAGATGATGATAGGCCATATTTCTAGACATGCAGGATTGGTTAACTTGTTAGTGGAGGAAACAGTAGAAGGTAAGAACTGCAGAGCAAGACAGAGATTATAATATATGAAGGAGATAAATGAGGGCATGGGTTGCAAGAAATGTGATGAGATGAAAAATTTAGAAAAAAAGGTTGGAACAAATGAACTGATTCTATATACTTCACATTACGTAAATTCAGTTCCATAATCCACGTAAAATAAGTGCTAATATACAAAAGAATGTATAAGTACTTACATTTTCGTAAAGTAGTAACAGTTATCAAACCAATTACGTATAGTGTGGGAAGAGCCAGCTGTTTTCATTAATGCAAAGCAACAACTAGATGAACGGAACATATGAAAGAGAACAATACATAATGAGATTTCCACGGAAACCCTACTCGTGTCCAAGCGTAGGCGGCTACAATGATGGTTATTTTATCCCTCCATGGGAACCTCTGGGTAGATGAACTGGTGTGGTTTCCCGTCGCCTTCTGCAGTGCGACAGTGTTCGTAAATGTTATTGTAAGTGTTTGTGTTCGGTGTAGAGTGTTATTTGTGTTGTGGATGAGAGATGAAAGAAGGTAGAGGGTAAAAGTAGGTGCTGGCCCATTCAGGACTATTCTCCCGAAAGCCATCATGTATAAAATCTCCTTCAGACGGACGAATCCAAATCAACATTATTGTAACCCGCACTCTCGTTGAAACGTTGGCCATTAATCCACCTGATCGAGAACTGCATAGTACTAGTTGGCCGCCGAATTCGGAAAAAAAAATTTCACGGCACTTACGACAGTCCTAACTGCCAGATTCATTGAATTTCACGGCACAGACTACATAGCCGTAACTGCCAGATTTCTTGAATTTCACGGTACAGACAACAGCCTTAGCTGCCAGATTCCTTGAATTTCAAGGCAAATACAACAGCCTTAACTGCCAGATTCCTTGAGTTTCACGGCACTGACGACAGCTTTAACTGCCAGATTCCTTGAATTTCACGGCACAGACTATATAGCCTTAGCTGCCAGATTCCTTGGATTTCATGGCACGGACTGCAGCCTTAATTGCCAAATTCCTTGAATTTCACGGCACTTAATTCAGCCTTAAATGCCAGATTTCTTGAATTTCACGGCAGATACTACAGCCTTAACTGCCAGATTCCTTGACTTTCATGGCACATACTTCGGCCCTAACTGCCAGATTCCTTGAATTTTATGGCATATATTACAGCCTTAACTGCCAAATTCCTTTAATTTCACGGCGCTGACGACAGCTTTAACTGCGAAATCCCTTGAATTTCACGGTCCACACTACAGCCTTAACTGACAGATTCCTTTAATTTCACGGCACATACTTCAGCGTTAACTGCCAGATTCCTTGAATTTCACGGCACATACTACAGCATTAATTGCCAGATTCCATGAGTTTCACGGCACTGACGACAGCTTTAACTGCCAG
The DNA here is from genome assembly GCA_031002005.1 of Vandiemenella viatica. Lineage (NCBI taxonomy): Eukaryota > Metazoa > Arthropoda > Insecta > Orthoptera > Morabidae > Vandiemenella > Vandiemenella viatica. Next base: position 75,178,931 of record CM061918.1, read on the forward strand.
ATTCCTTGAATTTCACGGCACAGACTACATAGCCGTAACTGCCTGATTCCTTGAATTTCACGGCACTGACGACAGCGTTAACTGCCAGATTCCTTGAATGTCACGGCACTGACGACAGCTTTAACTGCCATTTTTAATAAAGTTTGAATTAAGAAATCATGATATAGACAATAAATTAAGATTAATAACTAGTGAAGGAAGCATCTATGAAACATATGAACACAAGTTCCTAGGAATATATGTTGACAAGTTCCTAACAAGGAAGCCACATGTTGATTTTGTATGCAAAAAAGTGGGTAATGGCATTTTTCTAAACAACCAGTTATCAAAAGTCTTGGACAGCAATATTCTAAAAACTGCATACTATGGAATAATCTTTCCACATATGATGTATAGTATTGAAGTCTGGGGATCTTGTTATCATATAAATATGCATCGATTGTTACTGCTGCAGAAAAGCTGTATTAGAATAATGTACAAGCTAGATAGAAAAGAATCATGCAGAGAAATTTTTAGACAGGAAAATATTCTTACGGTATTTTCACTATATGTATATAGGGTTTTACTATTAATTCAAGGTAATCCTCACTTTAACCACACAAATAGTGAAATTCATAAATATAACACTCGTACCAATACAGACCTTCATATCAAAAGACATAACTCTAAGGCAGCAGGTAAGAGAGCCTATGAAATGGGAGCCAGGCTATATAATATAAAGCTTCCAGCTCATCTAAAGATATTGACTGGGAATGAATTCAAAATTGGAATAAAATCTTATCTATGTATATAAGGTCTTGTACAAAATTGATCAATTGTAAAAAATATATGTATGAATGTACCTTTTGTGTTGACTTTGCTAGAAACTTGTATCACAAGCATATTGGCAATAAAAAATTATTATTATTATTCCTTGTATTTCACGGAACAGACTACAGCCTTAACTGCCAGATTTCTTGAATTTCACGGTACAGACAACAGCCTTAACTGCCAGATTCCTTGAATTTCATGGCACAGACTACAGCCTTAATTGCCAAATTCCTTGAATTTCACGGCACATACTTCAGCCTTAAATGCCAGATTTCTTGAATTTCACGGCACATACTTCGGCTTTAACTGCCAGATTCCTTGAAGTTTACGGCACATATTACAGCCTTAACTGCCAGATTCCTTTAATTTCACGGCGCTGCGAAATTCCTTGAATTTCACGGTCTACACTACAGCCTTAACTGATAGATTATTTGAATTTGCTGAAAATATCGGCGGGTTGTTATTTTTCGATGAGAGTTATAAACCGTCGCATCATGTGAATCAATTACTGCTTAATAAGTCTTTAAGATTGTATATATTGTCTTAGTAGTGTTTTGATATACCTGCTAACGTGAAGGTAATTATTCAGTCATTACTATGCTCCACTGTGGTCAACCGTATAAGAATCAAGAACTCTCCTGTTAGGAAAACCAATTTTTAACTCGGTGATCACCAGTTCTCAGCTGTATTATTTAATTAACGTTATGGGGCAGGTGTCTGTATATAAGAGTAAAAGGGAGACTGTATTATGATATCTAATTGCGTATGCGTGTGAGGTTAATGCTTTTGGAGGTTAAATGATGTTGTCCTGGTAGCAGGCAGACTGAATGACGCGAATAGAATATTCGGTGAATGATATGAAATTGAGAAATGTAAGGTAATTTCGAGTGCTTTGGCGTGACAGAGTCTTAACGGACGCGGAGTCCGCATCTATCCTGCAGGGTATAGAAGTCCTAAGGAGTGATGTGGATGAAATTTATATACAAAGCAACACCGAAATATGTATCAACTAAACCAAAGTGTTAGGTATTACATGCGTTACATCGAAAAATGTCGAAAGTTTTTCTTTCTATACCTCCCATACTTCAATGCAATCCTAAAGCATCTACATCTTCCTTACCTGTGTGAATATCTTCACAAGCTTATTCTTATTCCAAACTTGTTCCTGCAATTAAAAGCTTCCTATTCTCATAACCTTTGTCTTGGATAATATTTTTAATTAACTGTGATGCAGCATATGTACTGTACCATTGGCACGCTAACTGCACACTCACTTTCTGTCCTTCAAATGTTTTTGGTAAAATGTTCATCACTCTACTTGCTAATTTATTCCAATCGCTGACTCCCTTACTTACATGAGAAAATTTTCCCACTTTCTTACACCTGAAATCAAGTGCCAGCTTGTAGTGACGATCATCTTTTCTCTTCCAAGTATTATTCCTAATTGTTTTACCAGTACATAAACAAACTTCATAATTAACATACGCCTAATATATTGTGTGACGTTACGAGCAGATACGCATGCGTAAATCTTATGGTAACAATTATTAAGTTTTGACGTAGTGAATGTACGTTGCTATATGTAGTTATGCAGATCGTGTTATCTGTTATTGCCATTACAAGTGCGATCTATGGTGACGGACAGATGGATGTTGTTATGCTCAGACTTGAAATGTTACATTGGTGGAAAAGATAAATAGATATTGATTTTAGAAGTTTTTAGTACTGATGCGTTGTGAATGCTTCGTACAGTAGTCAATCCAAGGAAGGTGTGTTCTGTTGCAAGTGAGAAATCTGCTGAAAGCCTGAGTGATATTCTGTTATCGTCGACAAGCTGACGGGGATTGTAGGTTTAGCGATGGTCAAAAGAGTACGTTGATGAAAATACCACCAACCTTACAACTCCCAACACTCTCTTCACCCGCCTCCTTTCTTCCAATGACTCCCAGAACAGCTTCTTTATCTTATCAGTGATTGATTTTACGGTAATTTACACAAACCAATCTACCTGCCTATCTTTGCGTCCCCTTCAACTCGTGTATTCGATAAGGATTATGTTATGTGGGTCCGACAATACCAAAGCAGTCTCAGTCACCTTACCCCCTCAGAACGTTTCCTCACAACCCCTTCCACTAGAAGCAATATTCCACACGTTAACACAGCAGCCGATTCTGTTTTCATTAAATATAATCCAGAACTCGGACTATTTTCTTGTAGAGTATTTCGTATTTTCCTAAACTTTCCATTCACGAGCCCATCCATGGACATCAATACCAACTTTTTTTTATTTTTCAACATATAACAATGGATCCGAGGTTTACTGGAGGGAACAGAAGCGTCGAACCTCCTCTTAATAAGTAACAACAGCTGGAGTCTCCACGTTTTAATTAGTGGTTCTCGTTTCTCCGATACTAATTGAGTGTCTGTAATTCGTTCGCTTCGCTCAGGGGTGAAGTAGAGGCGTTTAATTAATTGGCTTTGTCTGCTGGCACTGTGTGGTTCTTGAAGACACTTGTTCGTTCACTGCTACCTCACTTCAGCAACGAAATCACCCCTCACTTCAGACACCACACGGCTAAGTCTTACCAAGTCTTCAGGACCAGGATAGAATTTGCCCTGGCTACTACTCCTCCGAAGTTACGAAGTGCTTTCAAACTGAGGTTATATTTTTTTATTTTGAATCTTTATGGCTCCTCGACGACAAAGTCATTAGAGTCGGGAGAATATTGTGGACAAGAAACTGGAAGAAAATCGTCTTGCTGTTTAATGGAGTTATTTTCTGAAACCACGGAAAATCGTATGTATTATTTGTAAAAGGTGTTTTTTGTGTCAAGTCATCTTTACTCATTTATACTTAATAAAACTGATAAATGAGGTAACATTTTAAAGATTAAGTTCTGCGCTTTGGTAACTCCATTAATTAAGAAAGGAATTTTTCGAAATTCAACCTATAAGAACAACCAATGTCACGGGTATGCGACAGTTCATTCCAGCTGTTAGACTTCGCTGAAGTCTATATGGAGTGATCGCAATGCCGCTAGATAGCAACACCACATATCATGGAGATACTGATAAACTGTGTGTGTTTGGCTAGAGAGAGGAACTTTCGGATATTTTTGTTTCTGTTCGGGAAATACTTCATCATTTATAATTGTTTCGTAATACATTGTAAGTGTTTTGCTACGAACCTATTTCAGTTGGCAAATAAAAATTGTTACAAATGAGTTGGTTGTTCTTTCGTCCTATTACATACCACCAATTTCGATATTAATTGTATATCTTTTTGCACGGGCCAATCATAATTGCTGGCCGAGTAACCTAACTTGGTTCCTTCCAAATGCCGTACCCAAAGGATGCCCCTCAAACACATAGCTCTTTTGATAGTTTATTAAATACTAGTGTAAGCGTGGAATCGTGTTTTGCGTATTGTCACGGGTCAATATAATATGTCTAGATGATGATATTTTGCGAGGATATTTCTGATCGGGTGGTGGTATACTGTAGTCAAGTTATCAACTTTGTTCCAAGATTTTTTTTTTTTTTTTTTTTTGTAGGGTAGGGATACTAGGTTTTAGTTATTAGTTTTCTTTATTATAATGACTTTATATTAGGTTTTTATAACGTACTTGTGTAATGAGTTGATGGCTTTTGTGTCTGGATCTGAAAGAGTAGACATTAGGGATATTATGTCTGTAATTTTGGAAGCTTTTCTTATTAGTTCTTTTCTGGTTTCTTTGTATTCATCACATCTCAGAAAGTAATGATAGATATCTTCTATTGCCTCACAACTGGAACAGTTCGGTGAGTCCACGATTTCCATAATGTACTTTTTATCATTTAATAGGGTGTGTCCTGTGCGCAATCTGTTAATTAGGGTAATCTTTTTCCTGCTTAATTCTTTTATTTCATACCATGGTTTCTTGTTGATCTTATTACTTACTGCCCGATGTCAAAGTCCTTTTGTTCCTTTGTTGTTTTCCCATTTCTCTTCCCATTCTTGTCTTATCCGGATTGCTGTCCAATGTCTGAAATCTGTGAATGGAGTGGCCATGTCCAATTTTTCATTGGCTGCTAGCTGTGTTTTTGCCACCCTGTCGGCCATTTCATTACCGTGTATTCTCACGTGGCTTGGCACCCATTCAAGTACTGTATCCACGTCTTGTGTTGTCAATTTCTTTATCTCTCGAGCTACTTCGTATTCCAGATAATTTATAGTTTTGCCTTTTGGGATTTCCAAGATTGTCTGTTTTGGCACTTCTGGAGTCTGAGCAGATGACCACTTTCTATAAATCTGATTTTCCGATGAATTGTAGCGCCTTAAGGATAGCAAATAGTTCGGCAGAGAAGCTCAAGAATTGGTCCGGTAGGCGATTTGCTTCTAAGATATTGCTCGCCGGGTAAGCATAGGCGGCCGCACAGGCCTCCTCTCCCACCTTCGCTCCATCTGTCCAAGAATTTTTTATTGGGTTCCCTAGATTTAGTTTTGAATGTTTCCATCCTTGACAAAGGACATTGTAATCTTGAATATTTGGTGTTTGTTGGAAGAGAGCAACATGAATAAATTGGTTGGAAGAGTAATATTGCACTTTTTGAGGTCTCTTAGATTTTTAATTTAATTGCACACGCTCCAGTGGCGATTTCCCTACACACCCATCTTCCCCCTTTGCTGCACCCACCTACATTTGTCCTCTACAAATTTTACCTTTAAATTCTTTCAACGTTTTCGGTAAATTATTCATCATTTCCCTTGGTAACTTTTGTTCTGAATATTGGTGTATTTCTTACAAGAAAACAGAACATGAATAATGTCCCCTACTTCTTGATCAACGCAGTGACATAGGGGGTTATCTCCGAGACCTATCCGATTTAGGTTGCTGGGAAAGTTGACGTGCTGGAATCAGCTTGTAATAATATTGATTAAGAGGCATCTGTTAACTTTCTAATAATATTGATTAAGAGGCATCTGTTAACTTTCCAGTTATGGAACCACGGTTTGGAAGGGATACATGGTTGAATGCGGCCGTAAAAAGCTGCTTCCTGGCGGATCGAATTGTTCCAATCTGTTTTCCATCTATTCTTTGCTCTCTGTTTAATATCTTGCAGGAATGCAGATGGGAGGATTGGTAGGATAAATGTATAGAAATCACAACAAAGAAATACACAAAAAATACAACGAAGAAATACTTGTTATAACGTGAACAAGCACACAACGTAAAAAGCAAATAAAACGTAATTTAAAAAAACACCCACGTTTTTACGTTTAATAGCTTTAACCTCAAGTCTGATGTCAAATGTAAAGATGGCCGTGCGGCGATACAGTAATGATTTGTCAAGTGGCAACGACGGTATGGACTTCATTGAGTCGTAATGTACAATTTTATTCCCTTTTTTCAGTCACAAACTTTACTTTATGTTTTTAATTAAATTGACGTATTTAATTTAAAATGAAATGCTACGAGAAACAAACATATTGAAAGCTAAAAGACTATAATGCGTCTTATAATTTCATCGGTTCTCTGCGGATCACGTCGGGCGTCATCGGAGAGACAGCCAATAGCTATGTCGGTGACAACGCCGGCGGCAGCCTACACAGTGAGCAATGGAAACAATATTCTAGATCTCCGGTTTAATATAACGGAGTAACTGACATACTGTGTTTTCAGTATAACAGCCATTCCTTTCACTGGATTGGTGCAAAAAACTTATTTCCACTTTCTGTGTTTTAGGACTTGAATAAAGCGTTTATTTAGAGAATATCCAGGTGGTGGTCTTCGAAAATGAATTTAAATTCCAAAAAGAGTTAGCTTATTAGATACACGTATAGAAAAATAAAGACTTTGTATTATTACTAACATTTTCTTGCAGCTTCTCCCATGCAACTGATGTATCAAAGAAGGAAAAAAACCTAAATTTTATGTAAAAAGTTTACTTTTTTCTTGCTACTTTTTTATTTGGGGAGCCTATAGAAACCTTAGGTTAAGATTGTATCTGAAGTTTGTAACGTGGTATTTAATTATTGCAACTAACACGCAATGAAACTGAAGAAGTAAATAATCAAAGTTACATAGCTCAAATGATATTAACTGAATCCAAAGTGTGGAGTATTTATCTTTGATGAAGGGTTATCTTTGGAAATATCTTTCAAGGTAAAGAAAGGGGTGTTTGTTTTAGATGTACGGTGATCTCTGTCAGCCATCTATTCAGATTAGGAATAGATTATCAATTACTTGCTCCATTCCCAGGTCATGTAGAACCTTAAAACATGCAGCAGATAATAAGCAAGACCATAAACTTTGAAACCGTGTGAATCCGATATAAATTAATCAGGTTAATTTTTCGTAATGCGGTGCCAAAGAGACAGAAAGAAATAAGGTGGAAGGGGAATGACTTGTTTTAGACATACGGCGGGTATAATATAGATATTAGATATCATTTGATAATTAACTCTCGCATTCGATTCCCCCTTCCGGGAATCCGGATTTGATTTTCCATGGTTTCCCCAAATCACTCCAGGCAAATGCGGCGATGCTACCTTCAAAAGGCCATGGCCGAATTCCTTCCCGTTCCTTACCCTAGTCCTTTCGTGCCTCTAATGACACCCACGTCGATGAGGCGTAAAGACAAAAAGAAAAACATAATTAACTCGCTTGAGAAAGACATATTGGGCAGTTCGTAAGGTTAGGTTTCAGAGAAGTGAGGGGACATCATACTAAGCTTTGTTAATGCCATTTCCTAAGTGGGGAGGTGTAGTATAGGACCCACATTATGGACGACAAAAACTGGATGACAGAAGAGTGTCTTATATGGTAAAGGAGCTGGTTTGGGACTGATTCGAAAATATGAGGCGACTGCAGAGATTGCGGGGAGTTTATAAGGCGTACATTGCGGAAGAAGCATAAATGGATGCTGCGATACGACTTAAGACTAGACCGTGGTAGGGAAAGGACGACCACTACGTTGAACTGTAACTCGATAAGGGAGTGGGAATGTAGGTACTCAGAGACCGGAATAAATTACAGAAGGATATAATGATCAGTTTATGTGAAGCGTTGAATGAATTCAAATTGAAAATTAATGTAACACATATTGGATGTGTAGAATAAAAGTCGCCGCGGGGTTTGCTCCACGTAAATTAATTAACAATAATAATAACTGTAGATACGTGCTCTGAAAGTTTCATTCTGTTTATAGATATCTACATTTCCTCGCTAGAATATTTTTTAAGTATTTCACAACTTCCTGATATTCTTCCATTTCGTTTCTCAAGAAATTTAACATTAACGCGGTTTTCACGTGCGTTTTTACCGTAGTTCTATTTCATTCATACCTTTACAAAAACAACAATGTTCCCTGGTAGCTGTAAATATGTTAGTACTTCCGATTGTAATTTAAATGCACTGAAATTTCTGACGCTTAAAATTTAGCTACTATATAAAAGTTTATAAAAATAGGAAAATATTTTGGACTAATTATAAAACAAGTCATGAAATGAGAAAAAAAATCGTTGTAATAATCTTATATCAATTCTTGAATATATATATATATATATATATTGGATCTCGGAAGCAGCTCTAACGATTTGGATGAAATTTAATATTTAGATAACGTTTTATTTTTTAAGTTTACCTATGTAGGTTTCTTCCCTGCAAAAACGCGATTTTGCAAAATATTAACAATTCTTGGTTTTTTTTTTAGCTATACAAACTGGCCTGGCGGACAATGGGCGGATTCTTGGCTTCGAGGCCTGGGGGCCCCTGTAACCGGTGATCGGGGCCCCCAATCAGCCGGTGGGCCCGGGTACATTTCATCCACTTGCTCCCCCCCCCTAACGCCAGCCCTGTATCTCGGAAACGGCGCTAACGCCATCTCGTAGACGTTTCAGGTATCAGTATGCTGGGTTGTTGTTAGTTAAGTTCTCTTTGATAGCTACGAGGAACTCATAACATTAAACGAATAATGTTTGTACACTAGCTGACCCATACGCGTAATATCGTGGTCAATCACAAAATGGTAATTTAATAATGTGGAAATACGTAAATGCAAGTATTTATTAATTAAAGGTATTTTATTTTGAAGAACAGTAATAAATATCAATTTTACTATAAAAAGTCGTTATCATTAATTACTACATATTTACTGACCGTAGTGGTGTAACGGTTAGCGTTCGGGAGGACGGAGGTTCGAATACCCGTCCGGGCATCCAGATTTGGGTTTTCCATGGTTTCCCTAATCACTCCAGAAAAATGCCGGGATGCTTCCTTCAAAAGGCCATGGCCGAATTTCTTGCCATTCCTTGTCCCCCCCCCCCCCATATTTTCCGGTCTCTAAAGACCTCGCTGTTAAGAGACGTTTGCAGTTTAAAAAAGAGGTTACATATTTCATTGAAAGGTGTTTAAAAATATTGCCTCTGTCAGATGTTACTTTTCCAATCTTCTTTACTTTACAAAACTAGTTTGAAAACAATATTAGCAGTTATAATGTGATCATCGTTGACTTTATGTGTCTTTAACACAAATATAAATATTAATGAATCTAGAAATTCGCGAAAAAGCCACGTACGGGTGTCCAAACAAAAAAAAAAAAAGAAGTTACTATAAACACAATCCTGCCTTTTGAAGCGTCTGCCCTTGTGTTCATAACGAAGGTTACTTCTTTTGGAAATTGTTTTCTTATCATTTGGAAAGGCACTGTTGATCAGAAGATGTGAGTTTACTACGAGGTATTAGCATAGTTTTATCGGAGTGAATGGATTTAGCACTGATGATTTTCTTGTCTAAGTGAATTACCACATATCTTGCGCCATTAATTAATCCCTGATTAGCATTAGGATTTGTGTTTAACATAATAATAGCATTTTTCTTAAAAGACAGATTATAAGATTGTAAATCAGACGATCTAGGAAATGGCTCTAGCGATTTGGTTGAAATTTCATATGCATATAACGTTTTGCTTTTCAATTTTGTAACACGATTTTACAAAAAGAGAGCAATCCTTGTATTTGGTTTCTCAGAAGTGGCTCTAATCTCATCTAGTAGAAGCTGAAGGCACCAGTAAGCCTACCGATGTTAGTTAAGCTTCGCTTTGGTTAGAACAAGAAACGGTGCACTTCAAAATTCCTAGGAAGACTTCCAGGCTTTTACTTTAATCAAATTTTACTCAAAATCTTGTATATTGAACAGAAATCGAAATATGCCGAGGGAAGATCGATCACCCAGGTATTAGTAGATTAAATGTGCAAATAGGATCTTATATGATGGAAGAAGTAAGAGAATTCTGCTATTTAGTAAGTAAACTTAAAACTGATGGCCGACGCAAGAACGGTATAAGAAGCGAAATAACAATAGCATAAAGAGCCTGCTTGAAAAAGAGAATCTTTAAGTTTCAAACATTGACCTAGAAGTTAGAAATAAGATTCTAAAACTGCATGAGTAGAAAACAACCCTTATGAAAGTAATGTTTAAACTTAACGAATAATAATAATAATAATAATAATAAAAGAAGTGTTTGTAATATGGAGTTTTTGAGAAATGTGTTTAGGGAGGACGTTGGTTGAATACTTGAAGTACTTCTACAAGCTTTCTAAAATTATTTTTTGTTTCATTAATTGCCTTTCATTTGCGTACTCATGAATATAGATTCCAATTGCAAACATGACAGTGGGACAAACAAATGCTGTAGTTAACCTAATAATATCAAAGTTGATATAATTGTTGTCTCTGGATGTATTTGTGACTGTAAATTTAACGGTTTGCGCTCATGGCGCAATATCAGATTCACAGCTAGAAGGGAAAGTTATACCGGAGTTGTTTAGTGCAACAATCGCCTCTTAGAAACGCGTCGATAAAATGCATCAGAAGAAGAAATTTATACAGAAGGTAAATGATCTGCTTAAGATTTGCAGTTGTTGCTCCGACAAAGCCGCTGCCGATTTTGTGTGTGTGTGCGTATAGCATACTAGCCTCGTACCCGCGACTTCGTAGGCGTGGATTAAGAATTTTTTGCCAGAATTAAGTATAAAAAGTTGTTGGTAACGAAGGATTTGTCCCAAACAATATCGAGTCGGCATAATATGACAGGAAAGCTATCACTATATCATTCTACCGTCGAACCTGCCTCTTGAAGAGAATCAATTTCCAACATATTTCAGCCACTATTCGATAAGATTTCAAAATTTCGTGATTACAACTGTTAATCATACTGGAAAAAATATCCTGTGTCCTTCATACAGCTTTCCTTATAAAATTCCATCACAACGATATAGCCATATAGTTGTCAAAACGTAACAAAAAGACAGAGACTTACTTCCGTATTTATATTAGTATTACTGTGGTTCACACTCACACACTGACTGCGAACAACACCTGAGGGATCATTATAACGTAAAAAAGTGTACACCTACAAAATTGGAAGACTACCTACGATTTGCCTCGCACTGCACCCCTAACTTTATAATATCTACAGTTTAACATTCAATCCAAATGACCTACGGCCCAGGCCTGACTCTTAAGATGAAAAACAATTTTTTAAAATCTTGGATTCCACGGAGATTTGAACCGGAGACCACGACGATCGTAAGCAAGCTCTTTAGCCACTGAGCTGCGAGTTCACTACACGGAAACACGGTCTGGAGACGTCCACATCCAACGTGTCTGTCTATCGCCGTATTTCGAAGTTATGACACAACATGTGTTATTCATACAGATAATTTTTCAACCAAATGTAGACAGTATTTTTCTCCTTGTTTCAAAGGATAAGTGTGCAAAGTTTCATCGAGATCGGATGAAAACTGTGGATTTGTATGAAGAACAAACAAACCAACAAACAAACAAACATTCATCTTTATATATAAAGATTTGCACTGTATTAGAGAGCAGATAACTACTGCATGTTCCGTACTCACCTCCCCAGCACGAATGGCCGAAGCTCAGGCCACGAACCTGAAACACAAAACACGAGGTTACATACAGGAAGAAGTGTCAACGTCAAGCATCCGACAGTAGTGACAACGACGATGGGATGAAGAGTCGTTCTGGATGACTGAGGCCTAAAACAGACGGAGCGACATTCCGCCGCGCGGCTACGCCTCGACTAGGCTTGCCAACATTTTTTTGGCTAATTATAGTACTGTTTAGAATAAGCTATAAAAATATAGTACATTTAAAAAAATAGTATTTTATGGGAAGAGTAAGAAAAAGACAAAATTTAGTTATTTATTTTATATAAAAATTATTTTTCATTTCCTGCAGTTTTTAACGATTTTTTTTGTATATAAGTGTCATATTTTTTACTGTATTCAATTTTTAAATTAATGTAGATCAAAAGCTTATTTTTTATCAATGAGATACTCGCTCTGTTTTTCTCTTTTAGCCATTTCAAATTCATAATTGAAAATATCTGCCATCAAGTTGTTTAATAGTTTTGTGAACGTAGAATGAAAAACGGCTCGCGAAATACGAAAGGAATTTAACTTGAGTATTCCCATAAATTTTATTCATCGTCAAAATATTTTGAATATGTGTAGCACAATCCTCTCCTAAACTAATAAAACCATAGCTCACTGACTTCCAATTCAGTTGAAATTGACGCTCTTTCGTCATTTTCCTTAATAAGTTTAATTTAATATCAAAAGGAAGAACAACCTCTACCTGAAAATAACTAACAAAACAGAAACGAAGCAAAGACAGCTGTACGATAAATCATTTGTTAGACGTTGACAATTTCGACATTAACATAACAGTTCGGAACGCAATAAGACAAAGGCGCGTTCGGATACACGTATATCACTCAAAAGCTAATCATACAGTAATGTGATTTCACATATTTTGCAAAGCTGTTTGTTATTAGTTTGCGTTTCAAAAATTTGATCCACCCACCTGAAATATAGAACCTTCGCGTAATTTTTTCAACAGTGTACAGCACAATCACTTGTTACAAAGCTAAGGAAAAAATTCGAGACACATTTAATAGTGTAGGAACGGCAAACAGCATTGCAAATTATAGTTACAATGCTCAAGATGCAACGGAAGGCTATCGGAGGGCTAGGCGATGCCGTGCACCGGGGCCCCCAGGTGGAGCTCAAGGGGGCCCCCTACTGCCAGAAAACCTCACAAGATTTGGTAGGGCTAAAAGAATGTCACCCATCTGGCCTGAGGGACCAAAAGTTGTTTTTTTTTTGTTTTTTTTTTTTTCACCGGGGCCCTTGTTAATCTAGCTACGCCACTGGTAGTACGCACATCAGAAACCGTGGACCGTTGATTTGGCGCGTATAACTCAATTCTTTGTAAAACAATTGATATTAAAGACGAGAGTGAAATGTTTCTGTGGTTACTGTACCGGTGGAACAGCACAAGAAAAAACGACATCAGTGCTTCTGAATTCATTTTTCCCTAGTAAAATGAAAAATATGAGAACGCTAGTCATAAAAAATGGGATTGCCACATTCTTTGGAAACAATCGGACACTAAGACTGAATATTACGGTTCAAAAGTACAGATTAAGTTAAGATAAAGTTTCGGTGCTGGAACAATAGAAAAATATTAAATTTGGAGGTTTAAAAAGGAGTATTATTAAAATAATATGAAATCCGGAAATAATTTCAAGAAAAATAAGTAAGTCGCGGGGAAACCATGTGCTGCGCGGCCCCGTCTGTTTTGCCCCATTTAATTACATTGGATCATACGTCGACTCGACCGCCGCGCGGCGCTAAACGCCTCGTCTGTTTTAGACCTGATTCAAAAGCTGTTCCGCTCAGTCATAATTTAGTTTTATTTCGTCCCTTGAAATTCCCATACAGGCAACCTAAAAATATTGGTTAAAATATTTACATCCCTTCCATGATTCTGGATTATCATGTCTAGGTTTCGGATCCTTATGATCAAAAAAGTAGATACCCGTAAATACGCATCCAAAATTAATCTTAAAGACGGGTAAATATGACCTAAAAATAACACAATATTACCAAATATTTAAAATTTCTATACATAAAAACATGATACATCATTTATTTTATCTAACAGCAATGCTTTCATATAGATAGGATAATAAATGCTACTTTTCAAATTCCTTTACGTAACTCCACAACTTTCAGAAATTTTGTTTTCTACATGGCAAAACTAACTGATCTAGGATTTTGATTTGGTAGGGGCTTGACCGGATTTTGTTTTTTTTTGGGGGGGGGGGCTTGAATGGATATGATTTGGGGGGGAAGGGGGCTTGAGTGATTTTGTTTGGTGGGGATTGAGTCGGGTAAGGGTAGGCTTTATAGTCATGCCACCCTTAAAAGATCATTATAACTTAAAAAAAATTCTCCAAATCTTCAAAATTACGATGTCGAGGAGGGGAATCTAGACACTTTTTTTGGGGGGGGGGGGGCTTGAGCCTCCTAGTCTTCCCCCGCTGGATCCTCCACTGAACTGATCTACTGTAGATTTAAGGATGGCTGATAAATGTTTTCCAATGTGTTACCATGAGTAATTGACACGGATCACTGCTGCTGCATTGTCGAGATTAAAAGGAGGGCGAAACATTAACATTTAGAGAGTGACAATAATATATAACTTTATTTCTTGACTGGTTAATTATAACCAGTTCAGTGAAAATAACATTTTTTTCCCTCCAATGTTTAATCGGAGTAGAAATCTGTGAATAATTATCTTAATTCCTTTTCATCTATAACTTCTATTGAATTCCCGGTCTGTTAACAAATTACCAAATTTTTCGCCAAAATATGACCGTATAACCATAAATATTATCGTATTATGACCAAAACCATGATAATGGTCTGAAAATGCATTTAAACGTTATATAAAATACATTTAAATATGACCAGAAAAGTTTAATCAGTGTTTAATTCAGCATTACATTTCAAAATGAAGGCAGGAAAAAAATATTACTTGTCATGAAGATGCGAACCCTAATCATGTCTAACTTGTATTCGCCAAGTATCATTACCAATAATTTACAGATTTGAGCCCCATTTATCTATCTTCTCTCTCTTTCTCTCTCTCTCTATATATATAATATATATATACACGAGGCGTATTTTTTAAGTTAGTACCATTTTGTCACACCGTGGCTGCAGCGCTACGGTCGGCGTTCCGCGCATTCGCACTGGGTACCTGCATCTCTTGCCTACACACTGACGCCATTACAGTCTAATTCTTCCTTGTTTACGTTGTTCACTGGGTGTTTAAGATGCCTCTGATAATCGTGAGTGCCGCCGACTGTGAAGTACGGGCTGTTATAAGATTTCTTTGTGCTAAAGGCCTAAAACCGATCGATATTCATCGTGAGATCTGTGCAGTTTACGGACAAAACATTATGAGCGATGGAATGGTGAGAAAGTGGGTGAGAGCATTTAAAGATGGCCGCACAAATGTCCATGATGAAAAACGGAGTGGGGCGTCCTTCGGTCGTTAATGAAAGTTTCGTGCAGAAAGTGGACAATAAGGCGAAAGAAAACAGACGCTTTACGATTTCCTCGTTGTGTGATGACTTTCCTAATGTTTCTCGTAGTGTTTTGTATGGCATTGTGACCGAGAACTTGAATTAGGCAGTGCATTGACTTTCCTTGAGCGGTACCACAACGATGGTGATGATTTCTTAAGCCAAATTGTTACGGGCAATGAGACATGGGTGGCCTACGTCACACCTGAATCAAACCAACAATCCATGGAATGGCGGCATTCAGATTCACCCAAAAAAGTGAAGTTCAGGCAAACGATTTCTGCCCGGAAAATCATGGGCACAGTTTTTTGGGACAGAAAAGGAGTATTGCTTGTGGAATTTCTGCCTCGTAATGAGACAATCAATGCAGCAGCTTATTGTGAGACATTGAACAAACTGCGCCGTTCAATCCAGAACAAAAGACGTGGCAAGTTGAGCAAGGGCATCGTTTTGCTGCATGACAATGCCTGTCCCCATGTGGCTAATCAGACCAAAGATCTCATCACATCTTTTCGAAGAGAAACTCTAGATCATCCTCCGTACAGCCCTGATCTGGCGCCCAGTGACTACCATCTGTTCCTGCACTTGAAGAAACACCTGGGCGGTCAGCGTCTTGAAGACGATAACGAAGTCAAAACAGTTGTGATGCAGTGGTTAACAAGTCAAGCGGCAGACTTCTATGAGGAGGGTTTTCAAAAACTGGGACTACGTTATGACAAGTGCCTCAATATTGAAGGGAATTATGTAGAAAAGTAGAGTAAGGTACAGGCCTCGTATATATATATAAATACATACAGGTAGTTAGTGTGACTCATGAGAGTCAGGGAGAGGGGGGGAAGGACGCATGTTCTATCTGAATTCAAACCCAGTTTGTAAGATTTTTTTTTTACTTATGGCTTTACACCTATTTGAGATCGAGGTCATTAGAGGCAGAAAAGGATGTCGGGCAACGGACGGAAAGGAAATCGACCATGACCTTTAAAGGAAGCATTCCGGCATTCACCTTGAGTGTTTTGGAGAAACCATGAGAAACCCAAATCTGGATGTCCCGACGGGGATTCGAACCCGCATCCTCCTGAATGCGAGGCCAGACCGTTACCGTTCACCCACCACGCTCGTTGAGTTTGTTAGAGCTGGAGTTCTTAACCTATGGGAGGAAAGTATGTGTTGCCATTTGAGAAACAAGTAACTTTCCGTGTTCTGTATGACAGGTGCATTTTTGTTTGTGAAATGTGCAGTTTATGAAGCGAAGATTGGGGACCGTTCTAGCATTCGCGTAGACGATTACGGAAATCCGCCCAAGAACCTCAATGAGGACGGCCGGTCCTAGGGGAGCATTACTCCAGCCTGGTCCAGCTTAACCTCCCCATCGAGTATGCGGATCCATAGCGCAGTTAGCCAGACTAGCGCGTTATACTCAAAATAAATTCTTCAAATTTTTCAAAGTGAATCTATAGGGTCAAATAAGATTCATTCTAAAAATTGGGAACTGCACCACTTTCGGTACCTGCGAAACACTGCTACTAACCTGTTGAAATTTACATCAGTCGCTTCGTCAAGATGTCCTCTTCACGTTTTGCGATCATACATTCCGGAAAAGTCGCTAGGAATTTAATTAAAAA
The DNA here is from genome assembly GCA_031002005.1 of Vandiemenella viatica. NCBI lineage: Eukaryota > Metazoa > Arthropoda > Insecta > Orthoptera > Morabidae > Vandiemenella > Vandiemenella viatica. The sequence goes on from CM061918.1 coordinate 75,195,808, forward strand.
TGCCGAAATACGAAAGGCTGAACAACTGCTAAATGCTTTCAGCACTGCTAAAATAACATAAAAATTATCGGTACAGGGATCATTTCAACCTAAACAGTTTAATTTTGTCATAGTAATCGTGGTTAGGTTGAAATACGGCCTGGACAAAGTAAAAAAAAAAAAAAAAAAGAAATTTTGGCTATGCAGCATCAAACACGCAATTGCGTATTTGTTTACAATGGAAGCAATCGATTATCTCTGGTTGCTCGTTGCTATGTAAGATGGCGGTCATCACCGTTTTACAACTCGGATAAATATTGAGTGTTTGTCAATTTTGTGCGACTTTTTACAAAGGAGTAGAGCTGAAAAGGCATGAAGACATTAAAACCAAGGATTAAATTAACATTTTAATAGACTGTCACTGATTTTTTCAACGTTGGCGGCATGTAACGGCTGTTCGTCATGTCATATTGCGGGATTTTTAATTAAATTCCTGGCTACTTTTCCGGAATGTATGATCGCAAAACGTGAAGAGGACATCTTGACGAAGCGACTGATGTAAATTTCAACAGGTTAGTAGCAGTTTCTCGCAGGTACCGAAAGTGGTGCAGTTCCCTAAAAATTCAGTTCTGATCCCTTGAATCTCTTTTTTTTTTAATCACTTTCAGAGATTGTGCAATGAATTTTAGGTTTAAATCTACAGTCAACAAGTCCCACTGAACAAACTAGGCATTCACCTACCTGCACTTGATTGCCAACTGGGAAATATTCTAAATCCTTGACCATACCCAATACACGATCACGGATTTACAGGTACGACTGTATGTTGGCATACACAGCTGCATGGAACACGTCGAAATTTCCATGCCCCTTTACATGCTGAAACTTCAGGGCTCCTTGTCGTTGAGTCATTCTGCCTTTCATTTAAAATTAAATTTTTTACCATCTTGGTTTAACGATATTACGGTTCCCAGATTCAAACAGATGGATTCACCTTAAATATGTTAGATTCAGTGTCTGATTCTACGATTAAATGTCGGTGTCGGATTCTTGCAGATCAGTTGAGTATAACAATAATCAGTTAAGCTGTATTCAAATTCCAGAATGTTATGTGGAGATCTGTCATACTTAAAACAATTTAATTAACCAGTAATATCTTACTGCATTTTCTCAAATCTTTCTCTACTTAATGTCTTTAATTTATTGTTTATATCTAAGCACCGCTGTTAAGTATGATGGGTAAGTTCAGATGGCTGAAGGAGCATATTAATAAAACCTCTTAAATTCTTATTTTTTTTTTTTTTTGTAGTTTATCCTTCATCTTCACTCTGTCACCTATCACCTCCCGCCTTCCCTCCTTCCCTCCCTCCCCCTCGTCCCTCCGTCCAAAACCGTCTTACTCTTTGGTTAGATTGTTCAAATTAAATACTCATTAAAATGTACTCACAAAATAGAAAGGAGAGTTTATTGATGTGAACTTACAATATTTACAATATCTCTTGCATACAGTGCAGTACAGTACAGTGTCAAAAAGCAATCATTTAGAGTTTTTTTATTTTAGTTTTTAGTAACTGATACAAAAGTATTGTTAGGCTTAGTGGTTCTTGAAAAGGCTAAACAGAGTTGTCCTGCGGTAAACATAGCATTTGACAAGTATAATCCAGCTCTTCGAACCATATTAGGTATTGATATTCTTTTCGATGACACGTTTTAGTCGAAACTATCTTCAGGTCATTTGTCAAGGCACGGTTGGATGGGGTGAGATTGACTCGTTGTGCGGGCTTGCCGCTTGGCAGGTTGTAGGCGCGCGCAGTCTAACGCTCAACGCGTGATCCATAGATTTTTTTTTGCTGTCGTCAGTCTTTAGACTGGTTTGATGCAATCCTCCATCCCTTTCTATCCTGTGCTAACCTTTTCGTTTCTACGTACCCCTTACAACCCACGTCCTCATATATCTGCTTCATATATTCTAATCTCTGTCTACCTCTACAGTTCTTACCTTCGACTGTTCCCTCCATGAACAAATTAACCAATCCAGCATGTCTCAAAATATGACCTACCAGCCTGTCTCTTCTTTCTGTAAGCTTGTTCCATAAACTTCTTTTCTCACCCATCATTTCCAAAACTCGTTCATTTCTTACTTTGTCTGTCCACCTAATTTTTAACATTCTTCTGTAGCACCACATTTAAAATGCTTCAAGTTTCTTTCTTTCCGGTATTCCTAAAGTCCATGTTTCGCTACCGTAAAGTGCTGTGCTCCACACATAGAGTTTTAAAAAGTTCTTTCTAATTCCTAGATCAATGTTTGAAACTAAAAGGTTTCTCTCTTTCATGAAGGCTCTTTTTGCTAGTGCTATTCTGCTTTTAACATCCTTCCTACTTCGGCCATCGGTTGTAATTTTGCTTCCCAAGTAACAGAACTCACTCACTTCTCCTATAGCATCCGATCCTATTTTTATATTTAATCTGCTACTATTGGTATCATTTCTGCTACATTTCATCACTTTTGTCTTACTTTGATTTATATTCAGTCCAAAATCTTCCTTCAGTATTTTGTTCATGCCATTCAATAACTTCTCAATATCCTCAGCTCTCTCTGCTAACAAGACAATGTCATCAGCAAATCGTAGCATACTGATTTTTTCTCCCTGAAACCTTATGCCGCATGGAAATTTTTCTTTGACTTTCTTCATTGCTTCTTCTACATACAAGTTGAATATTAACGGGGATAGACTACAACCTTCCCTCACACCCTTTTTAACCGATGCATGTCTCTCGTGATTCTCTACTTTTATTACAGCCACTTGATTCTTATATAGTTTATAGAGTATTCTTCTATCTCGATACTTTAGACCTGACTTCTTTAAAATTTTGAACATCTTGTCCCACCTAACATTATCAAAAGCTTTTTCTAAATCAACAAATGCCATAAAAGTATCTTTGTATTTCTTGATCCACCCTTCAAGTATTAATCTTAAAGACAGAATTGCTTCCTAGATGATGGATAATCTATCTTGGTAAAGCCACGTATAAATAGTGACTTCCCGCAGGGAACGTAACCGTGATTAATTAATTGGTGAGCGATTTCTTTCCACTTCCGCCGACCACAGATACCCGAAATTCGGCAGCAGCGATTCGGCCAGCAATAGCGCAAATCAGAAATCCACTCACCTTATGAATGCAGGATCTACTCGCATGGCCAGGCTGCAACGCGAACACCGTCTGTTACTTCCAGCAAGATGCAATCCGGTTCTGAGCTGTAATCTCTTCACACGTAATTTAGTTCTTATTTTAATCGTCTCCAAACTTGGCATAACTCGCCGACAGTTTAATAATAAGCTTAACTCGCTGCAATATTTAAGCACGCAAACCTAACCGTTGCGGACTTGAGCGTGACAATAATAGTAACTCATAAAAAAAAAAGGAATACACATATATAGCTTCCTTGTGGAACAAGGCACGCAAATATTACATAGGCCAGTGGATATCCGAATTACGCCAACTGACCTATTCCGCCGCGAACATAGATGCCCGCGGCCGACGGAAGAAAATAAGAGATCGCTCAACCATGCTCCCCCCCTTGAAAGTTCTTAGGACTTTCAAAAAATAAAAATAATTTTCCCTCACATTATGGGATATTCTAAGTTGTGACATAAAAATTAAAGTAACTTTACTGATTTAAAGCAATAATGAAGATAGGGGTTGAGAGTAGGATTGACGAAAGATTAAATTAAAAGGCTATTAATAAATTTTATATATTAAAAGGAATGAAAGAAAAAATATTATTGTGTTGTTATGGGATAAAGTTTAACCACTGGACGCTTGAAAGTGCCGAATCGTGTCTTCACCATCGCCACCCGAGTGACATTGTCTGAACCAGGATAAGTTTTAATAATCACCCCTAAGGGCCAGTTCAAAGGGGGAGAATCATCCTGCCCCACGATTACAACTGTACCCACTCGAACAGGGTTATCCGGTGTCGACCATTTATGTCTAACTTGCAGGGTGTGCAAATATTCAAGTCGCCATTTTTTCCAGAATGACTGGACCATCTGATCTAACAACTTCTTACGTTGGTTTAGATTCGAACAAGACATGTCAGCGGCCGGTAAGTACTGTAGTGGAGTTGACATCAAAAAATGTGCAGGAGTAATAACTTCTGGGTATGGATCCGACGACACTACATTTAAAGGTCGCGAATTCATAACGCATTCAATCTGAACTAGAACCGTTTGCAGTTCTTCATAAGTGAGAAGTTGATTTCCAATCACTCTAAATAAATGGGTCTTCAACTCTTTATATTAGACTCCCACAATGCTCCGAAATGCGGAGCACGCGGAGGGATCATTTTCAACTCGATACGGCGACCACTTAATTCAGGTTTTAGAGCTTTGTTCAACTCTTCTAACTGAGCCTTGGCACCTACAAAATTAGTACCATTGTCTGAATATAGACAAGAAACAGGTCCTCGTCTTGCAATAAAGCGCTGAATGCGGCTAAGTATGTATCAGACGTTAAGTCTGAGACCAACTCTATGAGTATAGCCTTAGTGACTAGGCACACAAAAGACAAATGTACGCCTTTTGAGAGTGTTGACCACGGCGTCGTGTAAGGGTTATAGGAATCGGACCTGCGTAATCTACTCCAGTATGAACGAAAGCCTTAGCTTCCTGTATGCGACATGGAGGCAAATCTGCCATCTTAGGAGTAGGATGAGTAGGGTTAACTCTAAAACAAAAATTACATTTACGTACCATGGACCGAACAACAATCCTCGCAGCTAAAATCCAGTAGCGCTGCCGCAAAATCGATATTAACAGACCAGCCCCTGCATGACAATTCAAAACATGGTAATGTCTGATAATAAGATGCACGACATGGTCATGCTTGGGAAGTAGCGCTGGATGTTTAGCTTCGAAGGGTAAGTCCGACTTAGACAGTCGTCCACCAATTCGTAAAATACCTTCTTCATCAAGAAATACTGACAAATTCCGCAGCTTCTTCGAAGGCAAGTATTCTTTTTATGAAAGAGCAATATCTACTGCAAAGTGCACATCTTGTACCGCACGAATTATTGCCCTTGTCAGCAAAGAACAAATTCTTTACCCCACCAGAAGGGGTAATCTTCTTTATAATCTAAAAATGTAATCACAACTCTCAATAATTTGTCCCAAGAAGACACGCGCTGAGATAAACCATACAGCACGGAAGGTTCAGGTTGAGTGGTAGTAATGGTGAAAACATTCGTCTTGTGTTCCGGTAATTCCTTACAATCACCTGGGAGAAAACGTTTTAATGGGCCACTCAGAAGTGGGACGATGCATCCAAGACGGGTCCATTCCACCACAAGCTATGAGAAACTAATTGTGACGGTAACATACCTCGAGAGAGGCAGTCACTTGGATTTTCGATTCCCGCAACATGAAAGAAGTTTTGCGGAGCAAGGTTTCTCTTGACATTGAGCGACCCTATTACTCACAAAACAGACCAACGATGCGGGAAGAATGAATCCAGGGACAAAGCTACCGTAGAGTCTGAAAAGGCATAGGTGCCTACTATATGGACCTCTATCTCGATAGGTTTCATTAACTAATTAACTAATTTCGACATCAGAAGCGCGGCGCATAACTCGAGACGCGCAAGTGTCGTTATTTTGGATAGGTGAAACCTTGGACTCTTAGCACATAATAGTCGAACCGATATGCCAGACAGCATCAGTAGTATGTAAATATATAACAGAACCATAACCGTTCATACTTGCGTCACAAAAGGCAACAATATTGGCCTTGCAGTCCTTTGATGCACCTACATGACGAGGGATTTCCATAGTGGAGAAGAAGAGGTAATTCTTGAGTGAGCGCCGCAAATCGGCGTAACACACTCTCGGGGCGGGGTATCATCCCAATCAATTTTACTTAGCCACAGTTCTTTCTAATTAACAACTTGGCTAACAAAATAACCGGAGCAACCAGACCCAAAACATCAAACAAACGAGCCACTACAGATAATATGTTCCGCTTCGTGCACTTTTCGCAAACTTGGGTCGTGGGTGAAGTAGAAAACCGTCGTCTGAATGGTTTCCATGATAGCCCCAGAACCTTAGCTGGACGTCACTACGTTTCCTTCTGAAAAGTTTACTGGGCTTCGATGAGAATCAGGAAGACTATCGAGTAACCCAGAAGAATTGCTGGACCATTTTACTAAATCAAAAGTCCCAGACTTCATAATGAGATTAGTTCTCGGGATAAACGAAAAGATGTTTTCATCATCAGGAACAGAATGAACCAAATCGTCCATATACATTTTAGTCTCGACGACTTCAGAGGCTTCAGGAAACTGAGAACTCGCTTCAGCCGCCAGCCTGTCGCAAAGTGCGCATAGCTAGAAAAGGACTCGATTTTAACCCAAAAGGAATACGGTTTAAAATGAAATGTCCGAACTATTTCGCTATCATCAAAACGAAATAATATTCGCAAAAATCTGCGATGGGTCATTAACAACACCAATCTGCCAAATACATTTGCTTGATATCCGCTGTAATAGCAATCGGGAATAACCGAAAGTTTAATAAAAGCAAGAATAAATCGGCCTGTAAATTAGGACCGGGTATGCAAAATGTCATTTAATGACAAAACCAGTATGAGTTTTAGCACTTGCATCAAGTACAATGCGAGGCATGGGTTTATCAGGGCGGATGACTGCATGATGGGGAATATAATACCCGTCATCGCTAACCTCTGATTCACGAACTTCTGTTAAGTAACCATTTGTAATATATTCCTCAATAACTTTATTATAGCTCTCTCGGAGTGTGGGACATAGTTTAAATTTCCTTTCGAGCGCCATAAATCGGCGTAAAGCATTGAAACGAGAATTGCCAAGCTCATTAGGATCTGAAAGGAACGGTAAAGCCACAGTATATCTACCTTCACTGTTCCTACTCACGATAAAGTATATAAATTCTCACACTCTGTATTCTCAGGGCTTAGGAATTTTTTGTGAGATATCTCCTCTAATTCCCAAAATTTTTGCACCAATTCATTGAGTGCTAGAGCAGTAAAAGATGTAGGGTGAGTATGAATACTAGAATATTCTCCCATCAACACATAACCGAAGGCGGTCAGTAAAGCAGGTGGTGCCATAGTACCTGATTCAACTCTATCTCCGAAATAAATATACGGAAAAAGCTGAGCACCCAACACAAGATCAATTTTACCCGGAATATTCCATGTTAAATCAGCTAAAGGTAGGTTGTCCAAATATGACATGTCACACTTTTCTATAAAATGAGAAGGTAATTGGTCTGTAATAGAATCAACAACTAGAGCTTGAATGTTATATTTGTTACTTTTAAATACACGGGATTGTACTTCGATATTCACATAACCATAAATCGGTCGCGAACTCGAACCTATACCCTTCACATAGGAATTATTTAATGGAATTATCTGTAGGTTCAATGACTTACAACAATCGATGGTAATTAAATGATTTTGTGATCCATTATCAATTAGACACCTAATTACTTGATAATTATTATCAGTGGACTTGGCATACACTTGAGCTGTGGAAAGTAATATATGAAAATTAGTCTTTACACTAACGCTCAAGGAAAGCGGAGATTCATTATGTGAAGCCTTATTTATATGAGCCGATGATGCGACCACTGGACCAGAACAGTTGGTGTCGACATCAGTACGGCAAGTTTTGGCGCGGTCTGTTTTACACTGTTGTCGGAAATGGCTTGCAACGCGCAATTCTCACTCGTTGAGACGAGTGGAATGAGTCTGCGTATTTTTCCTATCAAAATGTAAGAGAGTATGGTGTCGTTTCTTGCATAACTTACAAACAGACGACGATTTGCAGTTGGAAACAGTGTGAGAAATTCCCAGGCAGTTCACACAGCCTCTTTTTGATTTTACAAATTCATATCTATTCTGTGGCGAACCCAAAGATTTGAAGTGGGAGCAATTATAGAGTAATGTATGATCTGTTTGCTTGCAATAAACACAGGATCCAGAGATAAGCTTAGTTGCCATATTGTCTCTGACTATTGCGTTATCTTCTTTAGAAACAAATGCTTTGGAAGTACGTCCGCGTGTCACATTTTCTGTCAGTCGCTTGTTCATGTTATCTGAAGCGCGAGAATATAATCCCGAACTTGCACTGTTCATATTGCTTGAACGTTTAGAAATTTTAACCTGATCTTTCACGAATAAAGTTAATTCGTTGTAAGTGGGCATTTCTTTATCGCGTACTGACATTTCAAAGGCTTGTACAATTTGAGCAGTCGATCTGACGCAATGCACATTGAAAATAGAAATAAAATCTGTAAGATCATTGATGCCTAATTGTTTCAAAGCTGCAACTGCGGCTGAATATTTCTCTATAAATGTATCCAAGCTGTTTGGATTATGGTTGCTAGGCTTTATATCCAAAATGATATTTAAATAGTGAGTACCTAAGAGGCGTTTGTCTTGGTATCTCTTTACTAGATTTTCCCACATTATTTGGTTTTTCTGCTGTAGGTACAATACCTGCAGTTAACTTCAATGCATTATCTGTTAGTTTACTTACAAGATATTGCACACGCTGTGAGTTAGTTAACTGGTCGTTATCATGAATATTAGCTTTGAAAGATTCATAAAATACTGACCATTTCTCCATACTACCATCAAAGCTAGGAATATCTATAGGAGGTAATTTAATGTGTTCACGGTCACTCGGACGCGATGACAATGTAACGGTAGAAGGCACTAATTTTGTTGCGAGTTCTTTTAATACGCGTGTACAAATCCTCAAATGCAGCTAATGGGGTATAATCAGGTGTATATTCAGGATCTTTAGTCAAATGTAAATCATTAATCTGATCTATCATAGATTCAAACTTGATCTGAAGGTCATCAATTGTTTCAGAATCAGTCATAAAACTTTCATTGGTCCGGGAATCAAACGAAGAGATGTTCATAGAAATCTTATACAATTTATTAACTCTCTCAAAAATCATATCCGACTTTGAAGTTAATAACGCTAGCTTCCGTTTGAATTCTACAGAATCAACATTTGTCCCGAAAGCCATCTTGTAAAATATGATTGAAGTATAGCGTAACTTGCTTATACAAAGATTATATTAATCAAACTGATCGTGTCATATCCGACACAGGAGGACCAAAAAATAGATGATGGATAATCTATCTTGGTAAAGCCACGTATAAATAGTGACTTCCCGCAGGGAACGTAACCGTGATTAATTAATTGGTGAGCGATTTCTTTCCACTTCCGCCGACCACAGACACCCGAAATTCGGCAGCAGCGATTCGGCCAGCAATAGCGCAAATCAGAAATCCACTCACCTTATAAATGCAGGATCTACTCGCATGGCCAGGCTGCAACGCGAACACCGTCTGTTACTTCCAGCAAGATGCAATCCGGATCTGAGCTGTAATCTCTTCACACGTAATTTAGTTCTTATTTTAATCGTCTCCAAACTTGGCATAACTCGCCGACAGTTTAATAATAAGCTTAACTCGCTGCAATATTTAAGCACGCAAACCTAACCGTTGCGGACTTGAGCGTGACAATAATAGTAACTCATAAATAAAAGGAATACACATATATAGCTTCCTTGTGGAACAAGGCACGCAAATATTACATAGGCCAGTGGATATCCGAATTACGCCAACTGACCTATTCCGCCGCGAACATAGATGCCCGCGGCCGATGGAAAGAAAATAAGAGATCGCTCAACCACTTCCCTTGTACCGCGATTTTTCCTAAACCCAAACTGATCTTCACCTACTATCTCTTCTACTACCCTTTCCATCCTTCTGTATATTATTCTGGTTAGTAATTTTGAAGCATGTGATGTTAGACTAATGGTGCGATAATTCTCACATTTGTCAGCTTGTGCTTTCTTTGGAAGTGTGAAGATGATATTTTTGTTAAAAATCAGTTGGAATTTCCCCTGTTTCATAACTTTTTGATATCAGCTTGAATAATCTTTCGATTCCTTCCTCTCCTAGAGATTTAAGAAGTTCTGCAGGGATCTCATCAATTCCAACTGCCTTATTTGCTTTCAAGTCATTCAGAGCTTTATTAAATTCTGTTCTCAAAACAGGATCTCCTAAGTCATCAATGTCGACATCGCCTTCCTTTTCCAATACACTATTGTTCAAGTCGTCCCCATCATACAGTTTCTCAATGTATTCCTTCCATCGATTAGCTCTTTCTTCTGAGCTTAAAGAGGTTTCCCATCGGCAGCTTTAATGTTCATACCTCTTTTCTTCATTTCTCCAAAATTCTGTTTGATCTTTCTATATGCAACATCTACTTTTCCTACGACCATTTCCTTTTCTACTTCTTCACACTTTTCTTGTAGCCATTTTTCTTTTGCTATTTTGCATTTCCTATTTATTTGATTTCTAAATTGCCTGTACTGCTCTCTTCCTGCTTCATCCTGAGCATTTTTGTACTTCTCCTCTGATCCATCAGCTCCAAAATTTCTTCTGTGATCCATGGTTTTCGGGCAGTTTGTTCCCTAAAGCCTAATGTTTCTTTGCCAGCTTCATTATTTCGGTCTTTAATGCATTCCATTCGTCCTCGGTTGAGCTCCTTTCACAGTTACTTCTTAGACGTAAGTCTGCCATTTCTGCAAAATTTCTCTTGTGCTAGATTGTTTCAGCTTATTCACTGCCAGTCTGTTCTGCTTATGCTGCTTCCTTATTCGCTTGAATTTTAGCCTGCACTTCATTACTATCAAATTATGGTCCGAGTCTATGTCTGCTCCTGGGTACGCTTTACAGTCTAGAACTTGATTCCTGAATCTCTGTTTGACCATGATATAATCTAGCTGATATCTGCCTGTATCCCCAGGACGTTTCCAGGTGTATATTCTTCTTGCATGGTTCTTAAACAGTGTGTTCGCCACTACTAGCTTATATCTTTCACAAAATTCTAGCAACCTGCTTTCCTCGCTCATTTCTTTCTCCTAGACCAAAACTTCCTATAGTATTCCCCTCTTTTCTTCTCCCACTATTGCATTCCAATCACCCATGATTATTAGATTTTCCTCCCCTTTCACATATTGGATTAATTCTTCAATTTCAGCGTATATTTTTTCTATTTCTTCGTCATCTTCCTGTGATGTTGGCATATATACTTGTACTAATGTGGTTGGGACGGGCTTAGTTTCTAACCTCATCAAAATAATCCTGTCACTAAACTGTTCATAATAACTCACCCGTTTCCCTACTTTCTTGTCATTACAAATCCTACACCAGT
>CM061918.1:75208066-75287124 GCA_031002005.1 Vandiemenella viatica
CGTGCGGTGACAAACCGAAAGTCAGCCGCTTGGAGTCTCCGGCGTTAAGCTGGTACACAGACGCGAAGAACATTACTGGACGACACATCGCAGCGGACTGAGGGACACTAATTATTACCGCATACGTCATCACCGCCTCTGCTAAATACATCAGTTCCTTTTAAATCTTGCTCAACTTTGCGTTTAACATAGTCAGTACACTAACAGTTTTTTATATGCTTTAATTTCTAACTTTAAACGTTCATAGACTAGTGTTGAACAGGGGCTGTATGACACTTCATTGACATGTACACTATCAAAATGCAAATCTATCAGGCCATTCACAGAACAACGGGGGAAGTCACGAATCACTTTCACTGATAACGTATTCACAAACTCGTTGTAGTACTTGGTAACGTGATAACTCCAGGGCTTCATGGTGTTGATGGCGCCGGTCACTGCTGGCAGGGCGTCGACCATGTTGTCCCATGTTGATTCGCCGAGAAACACACCATAGGCAGGCACAGCATTGTTGTAAAACCATATAGTTTTCGCTCCAGCCACTGTTCGGGAAGAGATGGTGTGGTTGCCGAGCGAGACACTCGTTTGCAGATGCTCAGTGTTGTTGAAAAAGCCACCAATTGTATAGACCATCTGTCTCAGTACATCCCACTCTTCATGTGTGAGAGTGACTTTATTGTACCCAACTTTTTCGAGTACAACTACTGGATTAAATTCCAGTTTAGGTGACAAACCAACAGTGATACGCTTGGTGTCACTGCTGTTTAACTTGTAGCATGTTGAAAACAGGAGAACCTCACTAGCCATAGTGAACTGGACTTGACGATCGCCGACCGGGAACTGAGGGCTAGCTGGCTGGTGTGATGGCCTTTATACTCCGGCAGTGACGTCAACACCCACTTCTGTATCAAACAGTATACATCTGAGAGGAAGTGGATTCGTGACATCATGGAGACCATCATACTCGATTTCCCGATTAATGGATGAACTAATCGTCCATTGTCTACTTAAACCAATGGGTCCATTTAAACTAAGACTTTAATTATATTTAAGTTACTCGGTAAAGGTGGAATTGGAATACGCAACACCCGACGACCACTAGGAACTAAAGTGATAGACGAATCCATAGTTTTGTCGTCGCGATACAACTTGTCTGTGTCGGAGACCAAAATGATACATGTCGCGCTACCTACCAGTGAGCCAAAGAACTAACGGGGGCTGCCATCTGCCAGCGGATCTGTGAACTAACGGTGCAGCGCCATCTAGACGCCGATCGGGGAACTAACGTGTGACGTCATACGACCACAAGCCCGACTTCTGCCGCCATCTGGGCGGGCGGTTGAGGAACTAACGTGTGACGTCATACGACCTTGAACGCTGATTGGCTGCTCACTTCGTGACGTCATGCAATCCCTGGACGCTGATTGGCTGTTCCCAGGAAAGACAAGTCCTTCCTACTGACGTCCTAATTTGGCCTGATGGTTTTCTTTTTAACGCCGAAGATGTCTCTCTAAAATTAGATCCCCAATTCCTAATTGTCAGTGCCGTGAGAATGGGATCATGTCGACCAGAAGCAAAATGTACACGAAACGCACGTTGTGTTTTGATCACTGATCCGCCATTCTGAATATTCTCTTGCACTACGAACGTTCGATGTTGTCCCGACCAAGCCATTTCTCACACTGAAAATTACAATTCATGGCGCGTCTATCCTCACCCCTCTCTTCCCACCCGTGTTCGCGCCACGACCTTATGAAATCGGAAAGATTTTTATGACTCACCCTGTATTTTAAACCAGGAGGAGTGAAATACCATTATATGGGTTTTTCCGTAAGACCACAAAAGCCGTGGTCACAGGTTTTTCTCCAAAAGTGATAAAGAGTTAACCCAAACCTATAACCTTACATTAAAAAGCAAAGCTTCCCAAAGAAGTGGTGCTTTAAATTATAAGGAAAAAAAAAAGTAAAATTAATAAAATATAAGAACAAAAAAAATTAATAATAATAATAATTTTTGGTATTTTACTGGTCCCCACATCAACACCCGAAAAACTAAAGTGCTAGGGCATCCTGCCCCTGGAGCTACACTCCCAGACTTTGATGCTACCATCTCCGGCACAGCCCTTGAGCAAGTAGATAGCTTCTCCTACCTTGGAAGCATTCTCTCTACACAGTGCACAGCAGAGAAGGATGTAGAAAACAGAATTCGAACAGCACACAAAGCCTTTGGGCGGCTTACTTGGCGATTCTTTCTAAACAAAGATCTTAATTTAACCACCAAGCTGATGGTCTACCAAGCTGTAGTTGTCTCCACGTTGCTGTATGGGTATTAGACATGGACACTCTATCGACGAGATATTAAGAAAATGGAGCGATTTCACCAGCTAAAACTTCGCTCTATAATGAACATTAAATGGGACGACTATGTGTCCAACATTAGAGTCTTGGAAAGAGCTCAAATGTATAGCATTGAAGCCCTCATGATCAGCCACCAACTTAGATGGGTTGGACACGTTCAGCGTATGAGCAACAGTAGACTCCCTGGTGAGCTCAGCACTGGCAGCAGACATCGCGGTGCCCCTAAGAAACGCTACAAAGATCAGTTCAAGAAGACCCTGAAGAAAACTAATATAGACCTTAACACCTGGGAGAGCCTCACAAAAGACCGCGTTCTATGGCGCAAAACTACCTCCACAGCAGTGGCGCGTTTCGAAGAGGAGCAGCGAAGTCTGGCAGCTGAATCCCGATTAAGGCGGAAAGCCCGACAAACCCTACCGCGCCAGCCACCCACAATTGGGTGCAGTGTGTGCGGACGACTGTTCTATGCAAGAATCGGCCTGACCAGCCACCAACGCACACACAAATAAACACGCAAGAGAGCAACATAAACTCGGAAACGAGTATGGCCGACGACTGGTCCTCAAATTGTTTGAGATTGAGAACCAATGCTGAAATGTAGTGATTATGAATAGTGTCCCCTCTCAGCAGATTAATATTATCTACCCCGATGACACCGGAAAACAATAGTCTCTGATATGCCACCCCTCACGCTTCTCAATTCAACTCCAATTTTTATTCGGCTGCGATTAATTTATTTTTGCCAGAGTCGGCACACATCTGAACAGATTTCGGATTTTATTCGAGACAGGAGCGACGCGCTTAGTTGGTTCGACTGTTCACGGTTCGTTGAAGTTAATGTGGTTACTTCCGCACATCGCAGCGGCCAGAGAATGCGGGACTACTTTTTTCTGTTTCCGTGTTTGTTACTAGACGTTCCGGACGAGCACTCCGGACAAAAGGTATTCAGCGATGCTATCGTGCGACCCAGCACTGAAACAATTTACACAATATGTTCAGTACTACAAACAAGTTATTGTAGCCGTATAGAGTTTAGATTTACGGATTTATGCAGAACTATTGTATTAGCTGTAAGCGCGTGCGAAACTCTCTCACATTTAACTTTTTACACCCCACTCCCTAAAAAAATAATTCAGTCTTTTGTTGCGCTGTTGAAATTAAGCACGCAGCGAGGTGTATACAGGAAATAGCAAAATAGAGTTTATTAATGTGAACGTATTTACAAATCTCTTTGTATACAATATTTGATGTGAGATTGCAGTCATGTTCAAATTTATGTTTGTCATTTCCGGTAATTGATACAAAAATATTGCTAGATTTAGTGACTCTTCAAAAGATTACGTTTGCCATTAGTAAATTTAGCATTTTTGCAAGTAGAATTCAACTCTTTGAAGCGTATGTCCCTGAGACTTATTTATAGTAATTACAGGAACAACATTCAGTGAGTACGCCATATAGATTTTTCTTTTAACATAAGTTTTAAACTTACGAGTTTTTCGGCTACAGCTAACCCCTAAAACTGCCGCTGCAAAACCGTCTATTGTGCGCTGCAGGTTGCGTTTAGCCCTCGCAGGCGCAGTGTCCCTTCCGCTAGTGGACTCACTTTAAGCTTAAATTTTAGACAATGTGTTTTTATACAAAACTGCTATGCTACGCCTGAACTCTATCCTATTAATCGCTTTAGAACTTTACAGTAGTTCAGAAAATGATTGTTGAAAATGTAAATAATATACTAAATTCTGGGCAAATTTCTGGATACGAGAAACCGAACAAGAATGAACTGATCTTTGCGAAATCGCACACATCTCCACAATTATTATTAATTCCAAAGAAGAGTGGTCTCAAGGGACACATTCACTGCACACTTTTTTATACTGTTTTCAATGACATTCCTTCACTGTTTAATGTATATTGCTGAATAAGTCTTAAAAACCAGGTAGGATTTGAAAAATAAGCGTTCACTTACTAGCGATGAAGGCAGCATGGCCAGACGAACATAAAAAACACAAACACACCTAGCAATATTTCGATTAAAAACTGTACTCGTGAAGAAGACCAGACAAATGGCAAGGGAAAAGATATGTACAGATGAAAACCTACCACAGGAATGAACCAAAGATTAAATAATAGAGAAATAGGGAGTGGGGGGGGAGGGTGGCAGATTGCACTAGTGGTGGGAGGAGAAAGTGGACTAATGATAATTTTGGGAAAGAATAATCACTTTGACTACCAGTCAAGGAACAGTAAAAAATTTAATTTTTTTTTCTATATATATCATCTGTTATAAGAGAGAAAAATATAATTAGAAAAATTAAAATTATGCTAAAATATATACATATGCAAATTGACTATAAATTTCTAATAATGTGACATGTTTACCGATAGGGTCTTGATCTGAGATCAGGCCAGTGATATGTGTTGTGTCTGGGAAGTGGCCAATTCCCATTTAAAGGGGTTCCAAAAAGGTAGCGGTGTCTGGAAAATCTCTGACAGTTTTAAGTGTGAAACAGGTGTAAAGCTGTTGGAGTTGTGTGAGCTGGAATGTATTGCCACTGAACGGTAAGGGTTGACGGTGTAAACTATTTGCCCGTGGTCATTCATCCTGTAGGACAGTTGTTGAGTGGTGAGACCGATGTAAGAGGCAATGTAGTGAACACAAATAAGTTTGTATGTAAGATAACGTATTCCACTCTTAAAAGAAGAATTACTTACTACCTTTTGCCTGAAATTAAGTGTCAGATTATGTGTCATTACCCTTTCTATCCTTCGAGACACTATCTACGCCCAATATCCACCAAGGTTTCACCACCAATGTAGTCATTACTGTCTCCTATCTTCTATAGCCTGTTCAGCTAGAAGAGGCGGCTCAAGGTTAGTGTGTTCTGTCCCCACTCCACTGCACTTACCCCTATAAGCGAAGAGGAAATTCACCATCTGCCTACCTGGGCACAGCGCTCAGCTAGGAGAGTTAGGATTGGAGGAGTTGAAGAAGTGAAGAGAAGGGTCAGTGGAATATGACCTTGATCCATCAATTCGGAGTGAACAGGGTATAGTAGCTCCAAACCGATTTCATATGGTTCCGGATTATTTCTACAGTAGTAAACCCAAACATGTGTAGTTTTCCTCCGTTGTACGTAACTCTTGTGTTTGGTAACTGTACTGCATTCCACCATAATCAAGTAAGAACCTCACACAAGTACTTCTTATCCTATTTCAATTACTTTCTTGATACGTCCTCTCGTTACTCTTGGCAACTGATGAAACAGCATTAAAACCTCACAAACGTATGCTGCCCAAACGAGAAAACTTAATGTATCCACTGAACAAACAGTAATACACTATATTTCATTATACGAGGCGTATTTTTTAAGTAAGTACCGTTTTGTCACTCCGTGGCTGCAGCGCTATGGTCGGCGTTCCGCGCATGCGCACTGGGTACCTGCATCTCTTGCCCACGCACTGATGCCATTACAGTCTAATTCCTCCTCGTTTACGTTGTTCACTGAGTGTTTAAGATGCATCCGATAATCGTGAGTCCCGCCGACTGTGAAGTACGGGCTGTTATAAGACTTCTTTGTGCTAAAGGCCTAAAACCGATCGATATTCATCGTGAGATCTGTGCAGTTTACGGACAAAACATTATGAGTGATGGAATGGTGAGAAAGTGGGTGATAACATTTAAAGATGGCCGCACAAATGTGTATGATGAACAACGGAGTGGGCGTTAATGAAAGTTTGGTGTAGAAAGTGGACAATAAGGTGAGAGAAAACACACGCTTTACGATTTCCTCCTTATGTCATTACTTCCCTAATGTTTCTAGTAGTGTTTTGTATGGCATTGTGACCGAGCACTTGAATTACCGAAAATTGTGCTCACATTGGGTACCGAAAATGTTAACGGATGTGCACAAAACCAAACGTTTAGGCAGTGCATTGACTTTCCTTGAGCGGTACCACAACGATGGTGATGATTTCTTAAGCCAAATTGTTACGGGCGATGAGACATGGGTGGCCTACGTCACACATGAATCAAAGCAACAGTCCATGGAATGGCGGCATTCAGATTGACCCAAAAAAGTGAAGTTCAAGCAAACGATTTCTGCCCGGAAAATCATGTGCACAGTTTTTTGGGACAGAAAAGGAGTATTGCTTGTGGAATTTCTGCCTCGTAACGAGACAATCAATGCAGCAGCTTATTGTGAGACATTGAACAATCTGCGCCGTTCAATCCAGAACAAAAGACGTTGCAAGTTGAGCAAGGGCATCGTATCCACCGTAGTATAGACATTTTTTGCCGTTACAGTGGCTCTTTATAGATTCATTGTTCAATTATTTTTTTATTTTTTTTTATTTTTAAGTATGCAACTGGGCACGTAACTCAGCAACAATCAGCCCCTAAGCCTCTGAGTCCTGGCATTCGGGAGGACGCGGGTTCAAATCCATGTCCGGCCATCCAGTTTTAAGTTGTCCATGGTTTCTCGAAATTTCTACCACGAATGCTGGTGAAGCGGTTGCTTCAGAATCCGTGCACGTATTCCACCCCATTCCCTGTAACCAGTACTTTCCCGCCTCTAATGACCTCGAAAACGACACGACGTAAACATATCAATGCCAAAACTACTATGAGGGACTCTAGGTTCTGAAATCTTACAGAGCTGCTTGCATATCACTCTCCTCTATTGAACATAGTGGCGAGTATGTGAACTTAACTATCACACCACATACGCTGGCACGGAATGTAGGTCTATATGATGACATATGACTAAAGCACGACGTTCCGATCCGGTGATGCGGAATCATTTGAAAGAGCCGTCGTGGGTGGTTTGTCTGCGAAGCGGCGGTCACTTTGAAATTCTAATCGAGTGTAAACATTCGATCGAGCGAGAGTCGAACATTTGGAAACACATATCTGCTGGTGGTCACATGACCTCTGAACTCCAGCCCCGGCATCGTAGTGGCTAGTGCGTCGTACTCGCTTTCTAACGGCTGCAGTTTTAAGCCCGTTACGGGGCGTGGATGGTATTGTTTCCCCTGTGTCTGAACTGACTATTAATGAACTGGCGCTTATTAATTATGTATCACACATACTGAAATATGAACGAAAATTAAAAGAAGGAACAAATGAGATTCAACAAAGAACATTTTTTCCTTAAATTAGCGCAATAAAGGTCCTAGATTTTTTTTTTTTTTTTTTTTTTTTTTTTGCTGATGCCGTTACGCCTCGTCGATGTCGAGGTCATTAGAGGCAGGATGAGACTGGGGACAAGGAACGGGAAGAAATTCGGCCATAGCCTTTTGAAGGAAACATCCCAGCTAGATCTGATATGATTGGTTAGACGTGGTTTTCTGTATGCCATTACAGTGAAACTTAATTTCGCTTCAAACTTTTTTAAAGCAGCAATGATATTATTATATCTGTTGTAATGTATATTATTATGCACATATATTTATAATCCCCCTACTCTACAATTTTAACTTGATCTAAGTAGTGGTCTCTAAATTAGCGTAGCTAATTATTATACTATGCTCCAAATGACGTCAGACAGTTTGTTGGCGGTTAATTATAACCTTACTCATAAATTAAATATTAAATTCAATTTCATATATTATTACCATGGCAAGATAAATTCTATATTGTCTAAAGGAAGCCCATTAAATTAATTCAGAAAAATTGGAAACCATCTTTAAGCATTAAGTACCCTAAAAATACAGTAAGACGAAGAAGAAATAAATGTTCCACCTTTGTAGCTTTTCAGCAAGCTTTGGTTAATTGCAATGTTTCAAGAAATAATTATACGGATTCTAAGGACTAAATAGGAAGGGCAGAACTTTATCAACAACACACACCATTCTAAATCAGGCTACCCTTCTAAAAGAAGGGGCCAGCAATGTCAAACTCGTCTGTAAAATTTTATGCTATTCAGTTCGTTATAATTCCAATTATTTTGTGAGAAAATTATGATAATTTAAAGGCGTTAATAAACAAAACGGCCTCTGAAAATCGAATTAACGAAGCGTGTAAGGTTAAGCACACAAAAATAAAATTTAATCAGGTTCCAATCGCACAATGGAGTTATCGCATCTCAGATTCTGCTTTCTTGTTCTGTGACGAAGCAACTTCGCCACCTGTTTCTTCCACTGCTGCTTCTATATCCGAGCTGCCATTTTTCCGTCAGTGACTGGCTTTAAATATGTAAGAGATTTTTTCCCCATTCATTTCATATTGCCGCAACACCTTAATGATTTGAAAAGAATGGTGATTGATGTTGTATCCTCAACATTTATTGTCTGTTCTATGGTTTCTTTTCGCATATAACATTGAAACATTATCTCACCAAAACAAATCTGTAATAGGCTCTGTTAATTAGGAGAAAACCACTGTGGGGAAACAAGCGCCCAAATGAGCGACAGTTTTTGTCGAAGTAATTTCAGGCTCCAGTTACTCTGCTAAAAATGGCCGACGCAAACTGCGTGCGCAAAGTTACAATTCATCGCGGACTCCAAGTCTGTATCTCGAAAACTCAAAATATATGAAGGTGTAAATCTGAAAATGATTGAAAATATCCAGATTTTCTTGAAATTTTGAAATATATGAGTGTAAAATACGACCTGAATAACAAAATTTGGACCTAATGCGTCGAGCACAAATTTTCGTAGAGAATTACAGCGATAACACCGAGGCCAACACAACGCCAGCGCGCAGTACCGCCGCAAATGTAGTCAACGTAACTTAATTATTGCCGGCCTCGGTAGCGCAGGGGCTAGAGTGCTAGCTCCGCGTGCCGAAGGTCGCCGGTTCGAATCCGGCCGCGTGCATGGATGTTAAGTGTTGTATGTCTGTGTGAATGTCCTGTCCGTCCTGTGGTGTCCATACTTACAAGATACTGAATATAAACACAGCATGATGACTTATTCACATTGAGCTGGCTGTATGGCCTCAGCAGCCGAAAGCCATTAAAAAAAAAAAAAATGGATAACAGCACCGGAAAATAAAACCACGCCCTCTCTATTGCCAGTCAAAAGCGTTAATTTCTCACACAAATATTTTATTTTTGTTCGTGAGAAAACAATGTACGTAAATGCTCTTTAGTAATATCTATTGGAATAGATAAAGTACGAAATGAACGAGTTTTGGAAATGATGGGTGAATACAGAAGTTTGTGGACGAATCTAACAGAAAGAAAAGACACGATGGTAGGCTATATTTTGAGACATGCAGGATTGGTTAACTTGTTAGTGGAGGCAACAGTCGAAGGTAAGAATTTCAGAGGAAGACAGAGGTATTAATATATGTAAGAGATAAGTTAGGACGTGTAAGGGGTATATTGTGATGAAAAGTTTAGCAAAAAATTGGAGGGGATGCATCAAACCAGTTGAGAGTCTGAGGACAGAAAAAAAAATGTAGTAAATGAACTGATTCTATATACTTCACATTCCGTGAATTCAGTTCCATAATCGACGTAAAATAAGTGCTAATATACAAAAGAATGTATAAGTACAACAAGATGAACGGAACATACGAAAGAGAACAATACATAATGAGACTTCCACGGAAACCCTACTCGTGTCCAAGCGTAGGCGGCTACAATGAGGGTTATTTTATCCCTCCATGGGAACCTCTGGGTAGGTGAACTGGTGTGGTTTCCCGTCGGATTCTGCAGTGCGATAGTGTTCTTAAATGTTGTTCTAAGTGTTTGTGTTCGGTGTAGAGTGTTATTTGTGTTGCGGATGAGAGATGAAAGAAGGGAGAGGGTGAAAGTAGGTCCTGGCCCATTCAGGACTATTCTCCCGAAAGACATCAGGTATATACTCTCCTTCAGACGGACGAATCCAAATCAACATTGTTGTAACCAGCACTCACGTTGAAACGATGGCCATTAACCCACCTTATCGAGAACTGGATAGTACTAGTTAGCCGCCGAATTCGGAAAAAAAAATTCACGGCACTGACGACAGTCCAAACTGCCGGATTCATTGAATTTCACGGCACAGACTACAGCCGTAACTGCCAGATTCCTTGAATTTCAAGGCAAATACTACAGCCTTAACTGCCAGATTCCTTGAGTTTCACGGCACTGACGACAGCTTTAACTGCCAGATTCCTTGAATTTCACGGCACTGACTATATAGTCTTAACTGCCAGATTCCTTGAATTTCACGGTACAGACAACAGCATTAACTGCCAGATTCCTTGCATTTCAAGGCAAATACTACAGCCCTAACTGCCAGATTCCTTGAGTTTCACGGTACTGACGACAGCTTTAACTGCCAGATTCCTTGAATTTCATGGCACAGACTACAGCCTTAATTGCCAAATTCCTTGAAGTTCACGGCACTTACTTCAGCGTTAAATGCCAGATTTCTTGAATTTCACGGCAGATACTACAACCTTAACTGCCAGATTCCTTGACTTTCACGGCACATACTTCGGCCTTAACTGCCAGATTCCTTGAGTTTTATGGCATATATTACAGCCTAAACTGCCAAATTCCTTTAATTTCACGGCGCTGACGACAGCTTTAACTGCGAAATCCCTTGAATTTCACGGTCCACACTACAGCCTTAACTTCCAGATTCATTTAATTTCACGGCACATACTTCAGCGTTAACTGCGAGATTTCTTGAATTTCACGGCACATTCTTCAGCCTTAACTGCCAGATTCCTTGAGTTTCACGGCACTGAAGACAGCTTTAACTGCCAGATTCCTTGAATTTCACGGCACAGACTACAGCCTTAACTGCCAGATTCCTTGATTTTCAAGGCACTGACGACAGCTTTAACTGCCAGATTCCTTGAATTTCATGGCACTGACGACAGCTTTAACTGCCATGTTTAATAAAGTTTGAATTAAGAAATCATGATATAGACAATAAATTAAGATTAATAACTAGTGAAGGAAGCATCTATGAAAAATATGAACACAAGTTCCTACGAATATATGTTGACAAGTTCCCAACATGGAAGCCACATGTTGATTTTGTATGCAAGGCATTTTTCTAATCAACCAGTTATCAAAAGTCTTGGACAGCAATATTCTAAAAACTGCTTACTATGGAATAATCTTTCCACATATGATGTATGGTATTGAAGTCTGGGGATCTTGTTGTCATATCAATATGCATTGATTGTTACTGCTGCAAAAAAGATGTATTAGAATAATGTACAAGCTAGATAGAAAAGAATCATGCAGAGAAATATTTAGACAGGAAAATATTCTTATGGTATTTTCACTATATGTATATAGGGTTTTACTATTGATTCAAGGTAATCCTCACTTTAACCACACAAATAGTGAAATTCATAACACTCGTACCAAGACAGACCTTCATATCATAAAACATAACTCTGAGGTAGCAGGTAAGAATGCCTATGAAATGGAAGCCAGGCTATAGAATAAGCTTCCAGCTCATCTAAAGATGTTGACTGGGAATGAATTCAAAATTGGAATAAAATCTTATCTATGTATATAAGGTCTTGTACAAAATTGATCAATTGTAAAAAATATATGTATGAATGTACCTTTTGTATTGACTTTGCTAGAAACTTGTATCAGAAGCATATTGGCAATAAAAAATTATTATTATTATTCCTTGAATTTCACGGTGCAGACAACAGTCTTAACTGCCAGATTCCTTGAATTTCACGGCACAGACTACAGCCTTAATTGCCAAATTCCTTGAATTTCACGGCACATACTTCAGCCTTAAATGCCAGATTTCTTGAATTTCACGGCAGATACTACAGCCTTAACTGCCAGATTCCTTAACTTTCACGACACATACACAGACGGAAAAAAAAATCCCAACACCAAGAAAAAATTATTGTAGAGTAATGAAATTTGGACAATGCATTTGTCAAGTTAACATGTTTAATTGATTAAATTTTCAAGATCACAGGTTAATTTAAGCTCAAGAAAATGGATTTCAAATGTGAAATACTGTTAAATTAATAGCCGGTGTAACCTCCAGAATTTTGAATGCAAGCCTGCAAACGTGAATGCATTGTGTCATACAGGTTTCGAATGTCACTTTGTGGTATGGAGTTCCATGCTTGTTGTACTTGTGCTGTCAATACTGGGACGGTCAGTGCTGGCTGTGGATGATGCTGGAGTTGTCGTCCAATGATATCCCATACGTGTTCAATTGGAGACAGATCTGGTGATCTCGCAGGCCAAGGTAACATGTCGACACTCTGTAGAGCACGTTGCGAGACAACAGCGGTATGAGGGCGAGCGTTATCCTGTTGAAAAACTCCCCCTTGAATGCTGTTCATGAATGGCAGCACTACAGGTTGAATTACCAGACTGACGTACAAATTTGCAGTCAGTGTGTTTGGTATAACCACAAGAGTGCTCCTGCTGTCATAGGAAATTGCTCCCCAGACCATGACTCCAGGTGTAGGTCCAGTGTGTCTAGGCCGCAGACAGTTTGGTTGCAGGCGTTCCCCTGGCCTCCTTCTGACCAACACTGGAGATCTGTTGTGTTTTCTGATGAAAGCAGGTTCTGCCTTGGTGCCAGTGATGGCCGAGTGTTGGTCAGAAGGAGGCCAGGGGAACGCCTGCAACCAAACTGTCTGCGGCCTAGACACACTGGACCTACACCTGGAGTCATGGTCTGGGGAGCAATTTCCTATGACAGCAGGAGCACTCTTGTGGTTATACCAAACACACTGACTGCAAATTTGTACGTCAGTCTGGTAATTCAACCTGTAGTGCTGCCATTCATGAACAGCATTCAAGGGGGAGTTTTTCAACAGGATAACGCTCGCCCTCATACCGCTGTTGTCTCGCAACGTGCTCTACAGAGTGTCGACATGTTACCTTGGCCTGCGAGATCACCAGATCTGTCTCCAATTGAACACGTATGGGATATCATTGGACGACAACTCCAGCATCATCCACAGCCAGCACTGACCGTCCCAGTATTGACAGCACAAGTACAACAAGCATGGAACTCCATACCACAAAGTGACATTCGAAACCTGTATGACACAATGCATTCACGTTTGCAGGCTTGCATTCAAAATTCTGGAGGTTACACCGGCTATTAATTTAACAGTATTTCACATTTGAAATGCATTTTCTTGAGCTTAAATTAACCTGTGATCTTGAAAATTTAATCAATTAAACATGTTAACTTGACAAATGCATTGTCCAAATTTCATTACTCTACAATAATTTTTTCTTGGTGTTGGGATTTTTTTTTCCGTCTGTGTACTTCGGCTTTAACTGTCAGATTCCTTGAAGTTTACGGGACATATTACAGCCTTAACTACCAGATTCCTTTAATTTCACGGCGCTGCGAAATTCCTTGAATTTCACGGTCTACACTACAGCCTTAACTGCCAGATTATTTGAATTTGCTGAAAATATCGGCGGGTTGTGATTTTTCGATGAGAGTTATAAACCGTCGCATCATGTGAATCAATTACTCCTTAATAAGTCTTTAAGATTGTATATATTGTCTTAGTAGTGTTTTGATATACCTGCTAAAGTGAAGGTAATTATTCAGTCATTACTATGCTCCACTGTGGTCAACCGAATAAGAATCAAGAACTCTCCTGTTAGGAAAACCAATTTTTAACTCGGTGATCACCAGTTCTCAGCTGTATTATTTAATTAACGTTATGGGGCAGGTGTCTGTATGTAAGAGTAAAAGGGAGACTGTATTATGATGTCTAAGTGCGTGTGCCTGTGGGGTTAATGCTTTTGGAGGTTAAATGATGTTGTCCTGGTAGCAGGCAGACTGAATGACGCGAATAGAATATTCGGTGAATGATATGAAATTGAGAAATGTAAGGTAATTTCGAGTGCTTTGGCGTGACAGAGTCTTAACGGACGTGGAGTCCGCATCTATCCTGCAGGGTATAGAAGTCCTAAGGAGTGATGTGGATGAAATTTATATACACAGCAACACCGAAATATCAACTAAACCAAAGTGTTAGGTATTACATGCGTTACATCGAAAAAATGTCGAAAGTTTTTCTTTCTATACCTCCCATACTTCAATGCAATCCTAAATCATCTATATCTTCCTTACCTGTGTGAATATCTTCACCAGCTTATTCTTATTCCAAACTTGTTCCTGCAATTAAAAGCTTCCTATTCTCATAACCTTTGTCTTGGATAATATTTTTAATTAACTGTGATGCAGCATATGTACTGTACCATTGGCACGCTAACTGCACACTCACTTTCTGTCCTTCAAATGTTTTTGGTAAAATGTTCATCACTCTAATTGCTAATTTATTCCAATCGCTGACTCCCTTACTTACATAAGAAAATTTTCCCACTTTCTTACACCTGAAATCAAGTGCCAGCTAGTAGTGACGATCATCTTTTCTCTTCCAAGTATTATGCCAAATTCTTTTACCAGTACATATACAAACTTGTATATTTAACATACGCCTAATATATTGTGTGACGTTACGAGGAGATACGCATGCGTAAATCTTATGGTACCAATTATTAAGTATTGATGTAATGAATGTTATACGTAGTATGCAGATCGTGTTATCTGTTAGTGCCATTACAAGTGCGATCTATGGTGACGGACAGATGGATGTTGTTATGCTGAGACTGGAAATGTTACATTGGTGAAAAAGATAAATAAATATTGATTTTAGAAGTTTTTAGTACTGATGCGTTGTGAATGCTTCGTACAGTAGTCAATCCAAGGAAGGTGTGTTCTGTTGCAAGTGAGAAATCTGCTGCAAGCCTGGATGATTTTCTGCTATCGTTGACTAGCCGGTGGGGTTTGTAGGTTTAGTAATGGGCAAAAGAGTGCGTTGATGAAAATATCACCAACCTTACAAGTCCCAGCACTCTGTTCACCCGCCTCCTGTCTTACAATGACTCCCAACCCAGCTCCTATATCATATCAGTGATTGATTTTACGGAAATTTTCACAAACCAATCAACCAGCCTACTTTTGCGTCCCTTTCAACTCGTGTTAGGATTATGTTATATGGGACCTACAGTACCAAAGCAATGTTCTGTGTCTCATCACCTTATTCCCTCAGAACGTTTCCTCACAACCCCTTCCACTAGAAGCAAATTCCACACGTTAAGGCAGCAGCCGATTGTGTTTTCATTAAATATAATCCAGAACTCGGACTATTTTCTTGTAGAGTATTTCGTATTTTCCTAAACTTTCCATTCACGAGCCCATCCATGGACATCAATACCAACTTTTTTTTATCTTTCAACATATAACAATGGATCGGAGGTTTACTGGAGGGGACAGAAGCGTGGAACCTCCACTTAATAAGTAACAACAGCTGCAGTCTCCTCGTTTTAATTAGTGGTTCTCGTTTCTCCGATACTAATTGAGTGTCTGTAATTCGTTCGCCTCGCTCAGGGGTGAAGTAGAGGCGTTTAATTAATTGGCTTTGTCTGCTGGCACTGTGTGGTTCTTGAAGACACTTGTTCGTTCACTGCTACCTCACTTCAGCAACGAAATCTCCCCCCACTTCCGACACCACACGACACCCACAAAGCTAAGTCTTTCCCAGTCTGAAGACCAGATGATTCCTAAGGACACAACTTTGAAATTGACGTAATACTTTTTTATTTTGAATATTTATAACTCATCGACGAGAAAAGTCATTAGAGCCTGGAGAATATTGTGTACAAGAAACAGGAAGAAAATAGTCTTGCTATTTACTGAAATTATTTTCTGAAACGACGGAAAATCATATATATTATTTCTAAAACATGTTTTTTTGTGACAAGTCATCTTTCCCCATTCAGACTTAATCAAACTCGATAAATGAGCTAACATTTGAAAAGGTTATGTTCTCCGCTTTGGTAACACCATTAATTAAGGAAGGAATTTTTCGAAATTCAACCTGTAAGAACAACCAAGGTCACGGGTATGCGATAGTTCAGAGTCTAGCTGTTAGGCTTCGCTAGTGTAGATAAGGATTGATTGCATTGCCACTAGATAGCAACCCCACATATCATGGAGATACTGATAAACTGTGTGTGTATGAGAGAGGAGCTTTTCGGATAGTTTTGTTTCTGTTCGGGAAATACTTCATCATTTATGATTGTTTCGTAGTACATTGTACGTATTTTGCTACGAACCCATTTCAGTTGGCAAATAAAAAATTGCTTCAAATGAGGCGGTTGTTGTTTCGTCCTATTACATACCACCAACTTCGATATTCATTGTATATCTTTTTGCACGGGCCACCTATTCTAAATCATAATTGCTGGACGGGTTATTTAACTTGATTTCTTCCAAATGCCGTACCCAAAGGACGCCGCTCAAACCGAAAGCTCGTTTGACAGTTTATTACATACTAGTACAAGCGTGGAACCGTGTTTTTGCGTATTGTCACGGGACTATAGTAGTATCATATATGCGCACAGGACCACAATTAAAACTGATGTTGCTAATAATTCTGTTAGTTTTTTATTATTATTATTTATTTGATGGCTTTCGGCCTTATCGACCATACAGCCAAGTTCATTACATTTTATTTTTAAACAATTTATATTCCAGTTTCTTTATATATTCTATGCACATTAATTTGTATTCTTGGTCATATAATATAATACTGTACATCGACATGAAATCGGATACATTGTTATATCCATTATCTATATAGTGCAGGTTTCATTACATAATTAGTGGATTATTCTGATACTATGACACTGGGCTCTCATTCTAGTAATATGTCTAGTTGATAATATTTTGCGAGGATATTTCTGATCTGGTGGTATACTGTAGTCAAGGTATCAACTTTGTTCCAAGAATATTTTATTGGGTTCCCTGGATTTAGTTCTGAATGTTTCTATCCTTCAAAAAGGACATTATGATATTGTATATTTGGTGTTTGTTGGAAGAAAGCAAGATGGATGAACTTGTTGGATGAGGAGTATTGCACTTTGTAAGGTCTTTCAGCATTTTGTCCTGAATATTGGCGTATTTCTTACAAGAAAACAGAACATGATTAATGTTCCATACTTCTTGATCAACGCCGTCACATAGGTGGTTATCTCTCAGACTTATCCGATTCGCGTTACTGGGAAAGTTTCCGTGGTGGAATCAACTTCTAGTAATATTGATTAAGTGGCGCCTGTTAACCTTCCAGTTATGGAACGACGGTTTTGAAGGGATACATCCTTGGATGCGGCCGTAAAAAGCTCATTTCTGGTGGATCGAATTGTTCCAACCTTTTTATCTCTATTCTTTGCACTCTGTTTAATAACTCGCAGGAATGCAGATGGGAGGAGTCGTAGGATAAATATATAGAATTCACAACAAAGAAATATACAAAAAAAAGAAGAAAAACATTTTACAACGTAATGACGCACCTACAGTGAACAAGCGCACAACGTAAACATCAAATAAAACGTTTTTACTTTTAATAGCCTCAACCTCAAGTCTGATGTCAAATGTAAAGACCTGGCAGCGATACAGTAGTGATTTGTAAGTGGCAACTACACTGTGGACTTTATTGAATCGTAACGTACTGTAGAATTTTACTCCCCTTTTTTCAGCCATAAACTTTCAATTTATGTTTTTAATTAAATTGAAGTATTTAATTTAAAATGAATTGCTATGAGAAACAAACATATTGAAAGCTAAAAGAGTACAATGTGACTTATAGTTTCATCGGTTTGCTTCGGACCGAGCGGGGTGGTGTAACGGTTAGCGTTCTCGCCTCGCATTCGGGAGGACGGCGGTTCGAATCCCCGTCCGGGCATCCAGATTTGGGTTTTCCATGCTTTCCCCAAATCACTCCAGGCAAATGCCGGGATGCTTCCTTCAAAAGGCCATTGCCGAATTCCTTCCCATTCCTTGCCCCCCACCCCCCATCCTTTCCCGTCTCTAAAGACCTCGATGTTAAAAAGAGACGTAAAGCAGTTACAAAAAAAAAAAAACAAAAAAAAAAGGGTTCCCTTCGGGTCACGTCGGGCGTCATCGGAGAGACAGCCAACAGCTATCTAGGTGACAACGCTGGTGGCAGTCGACAGAGTGAGCAATGGAAATAATATTCTATATCCCCTGTTTAATATAACGGAATAACTGACGTACCGTGTTTTCAGTAAAACTTTTTTTAACTGCTTTACGTCTCTCAACAGCGAGGTCTTTAGAGACGGGAAAGGATGAAAGGATGGGGGCAAGGAATGGGAAGGAATTCGGCCATGGCCTTTTGAAGGAAGTATCCCGGCATTTGCCTGGAGTGATTTGGGGAAACCATGGAAAACCCAAATCTGGATGCCCGGACGGGGATCCGAACCGCCGTCTTCCCGAATGCGAGGCGAGAACGCTAACCGTTACACAGCCCCGCTCGGTTTCAGTATAACAGCCATTCATTTCACTGGATTGGTGCAAAAAATTTGTTTCCACTTTGTGTGTATTGGAACTTGAATAAAGCGTTTATTTACAAAATATCTAGGTGAGTGGTGTTTGAAAATGAATTTAAATTCCAAAAAGAGTTAGCTTATTAGGTACACAGACAGAAAAGTAAAGACTACCGTTTTTGCAGCTTCGCCCATGCAACTGATGCATCAAAGAAGTAAAAAACCCTAAATGTTACGTAAAACGTTTCCTTTTTTCTTGCTACTTTTTTTATTTGAGGAGACTATAGAAACTTAGGTTAAGATTATATCTGCAGTTTGTAACGTGGTATTTAACTATTGCAACTAACATGCAATGAAACTGAAGAAGTAAATAATCAAAGTTACATAGCTAAAATGGTATTAACTGAATCCAAAGTGTGGAGTATTTATCTTTGATGAAGGGTTATCTTTGGATATATCTTTCAAGGTAAAGAAAGGGGTGTTTGTTTTAGATGTACGGTGATCTGTGTCACCCATCTATTCAGATTAGGAATAGATTATCAATTACTTGCTCCATTCCCAGGTCATGTAGAACCTTAAAACTTACAGCAGATTATAAGCAAGACCATAAACTTTCAAACCGTGTGAATCCGATATAAATTATTCAGATAAATTTTTCGTAATGTGGTGCCAAAATGACAGAAAGAAATAAGGTGGAAGGGGAATGACTTGTTTTAGACATACGGCGGGTATAATATAGATATTAGATATCATTTGATAGTTAACTCTCGCATTCGATTCCCCCTTCCGGGAATCCAGATTTGGTTTTCCATGGTTTACCCATATCACTCCAGGCAAATGCGGCGATGCTACCTTCAAAAGGCCATGGCCGAATTCCTTCCCGTTCCTTACTCCCAGTCCTTTCGTGCCTCTAATGATACCCACGTCGATGAGGCGTAAAGACAAAAAGAAAAACACAATTAACTCGGTTGAGAAAGACATATTGGGCAGTTCGTAAGGTTAGGTTTCAGAGAAGTGAGGGAACATCATACTAAGCTTTGTTAATACCATTTCCTAAGTGGGGAGGGGTAGTATAGGACCCACATTATGGACGACAAAAACTGGATGACAGAAGAGTGTCTTATATGGTAAAGGAGCTGGTTTGGGAATGATTCGAAGATATGAGGCGACTGCAGAGATTGCGGGGAGTTTATAAGGCGTACATTGGGAAAGAAGCCTAAAGGATGCTGGGATAAGGGTTAAGACTAGACCGTGGAAGGGAAAGGACGACCACTACTATGAACTGTAACACGATAAGGGAGTGCGAATGTAGATACTCAGAGACCGTAATAAATTACAGAAGGATATGATGATCAGTTTATGTGAAGCGTTGAATGAATTCAAATTGAAAATTAATGTAACACATATTGGATGTGTAGAATAAATGTCGCCGCGGGGTTTGCTCCGTGTAAATTAATTAATAATAATAATAACTGTCGATACGTGCTCTGCCGTATCTGAAAGTTTCATTCTGTTATAGATAGCTACAACATTTCCTCACTAGAATATTTTTAAGTATGTCACAACTTCCTGACATTCTTCCATTTCGTTTCTCAAGAAATTTAATATTAACGCAGTTTTCACGTGCGTTTTTACCGTAGTTCTATTTCATTCATACCTTTAGAAAAACAACAATGTTCCCTGGTAGCTGTAAATATGTTAGTACTTCCGATTGTAATTTAAATGGACTGAAATTTCTGACGCTTGAAATTTACCTACTATATAAAAGTTTATAAAAATAGGAAAATATTTTGGACTAATTACAAAACAAGTCATGAAATGAGTAAAAATCATTGTAATAATCTTATATCTTTAAACGAGCAATTCTTGTATATATATATATGTATATATATTGGATCTCGGAAGCAGCTCTAACGATTTGGATGAAATTTAATATTTAGATAATGTTTTGTTTTTTAAGTTTACCTATGTAAGTTTCTTCCCTGCAAAAACGCGATTTTGCAAAAAATTAACAATTCTTGTATTTTTTTTAGCTCTGCAAACTGGCCGGGCGAGCAATGGGCGGATTCTTGGCTTCAAGGCCTGAGAGCCCCTGTAACCGGTGATCGGGGCCCCCCGTCAGGCGGTGGGCCCGGGTACATTTCACCCACATACCCCCCCCCCCCCCCTAACGCCGGCCCTGTATCTCGGAAACGGCGCTAACGCCATCTCGAAGACGTTTGCTGGGTTGTTGTTAGTTAAGTTCTCTTTGATAGATACAAGGAACTCATAACATTAAACGAATAATTTTTGTACACTAGCTGACCCATTCGCGTAGTATCGTGGTCAATCACAAAATGGCAATTTAATGATGTGGAAATACGTAAATGCAAATATTTATTAATGAAAGGTATTTTATTTTGAAGAGCAGTAATAAATATCAATTTTACTGTAAAAATTCGTTATCATTAATTACTACATATTTATCGAGCGTGGTGGTGTAACGGTTAGCGTTCTGACCTCGCATTCGGGAGGACGGCGGTTCGAATCCCCCTCCGGGCATCCATATTTGGGTTTTCCATGGTTTCCCAAATCACTCCACACAAATGCCGGGATGTTTCCTTCAAAAGGCCATGGCCGAATTCCTTGGCATTCCTTGCCCCCCCCCCCCATATTTTCCCGTCTCTAAAGACCCTCGGTGTTAAGAGACGTTAAGCAGTTAAAAAAAAAGGCTACATATTTCATTGAAAGGTGTTCAAAAATTTTGCTTCTGTCAGATGTTACTTTTCCAATCTTCTTTACTTTACAAAACTAGTTTGAAAACAATATTAGCAGTTATAATGTGATCATCGGTGACTTTTTGACTATATGTGTCTTTAACACAAATATAAATATTAATGAATCTACAAATTCGCGAAAAAGCCGCGTACGGGTGTCCAAACAAAAAACAAGAAGTTACGATAAACACAATCCTGCCTTTTGAAGCGTCTGCCCTTGTGTTCATAACGAAGGTTACTTCTTTTGGAAATTGTTTTCTCATCATTTGGAAAGGCACTGTTGATCAGAAGATGTGAGTTTACTACGAGGTATTAGCATAGTTTTATCGGAGTGAATGGATTTAGGACTGATGATTTTCTTGTCTAAGTGAATTACCACATATCTTGCGCCATTAATTAATCACTGATTAGAATTAGGATTTGTGTTTAACATAATAATAGCATTTTTCTTAAAAGACAGATTATAAGATGGTAAATCAGACGATCTAGGAAATCGCTCTAGCGATTTGGTTGAAATTTCATATGCATATAACGTTTTGCTTTTCAATTTTGTAACACGATTTTACAAAAAAAAAGCAATCCTTGTATTTGGTTTCTCGGAAGTGGCTCTAATCTCATCTAGTAGAAGTTTCAGGCACCAGTAAGCCTACCGATGTTAGTTAAGCTTCACTTTGGTTAGAACAAGAAACGGTGCACTTCAAAATTCCTAGGAAGATTTCAAGCGTTTTACTTTAATCAAATTTTACTCAAAATCTTGTATATTGAACAGAAATAGAAATATGCCGAGGGAAGATCGATCACCCAGGTATTAGTAGATTAAATGTGCAAATAGGATCTTATATGATGGAAGAAGTAAGAGAATTCTGCTATTAAGTAAGTAAACTTAAAACTGATGGCCAACGCAAGAACGGTATAAGAAGCGAAATAAGACTAGCATAAAGAGCCTGCTTGAAAAAGAGAATCTTTAAGTTTCTAACATTGACCTAGAAGTTAGAAACAAGACTCTAAAACTGCATGAGTAGAAAACAACCCTTATGAAAGTAAAGTTTAAACTTTACAAATAAAAAAAATAAAATAAAAAAAAAAAAAACGGAAGCATTTGAAATATGGAGTTTTTGAGAATGCCAAAGTTGACGAAGAAACGTGTTTTGGGAGGACGTTGGTTGAATACTTTATAACCCGGCTATATTCTTTTCAACCTCTCCAGGAAAGCCAGGTTATAACCTGCCGATGATGCCTTTTATTTATTTTGGCAGTTGTGCATATTAATGTAAGGCATGTAGTTGAATATGATGTTTAATAAACAAGAAAAACACACATATACACCAACAACATGAAACGTTTTATCAAAACCAGATAGTTAAACACACTCGCAATCTTAATACAATCCGTGCTCTTTCTGTTTCTCAGCGATCACACACATCTCTCTTACTATACATAATTTTCTGTGGCCGCGCCCTCGGACCAAAGATTATTGTCACTCAAAAGTTAATACAAACTAGTCTTAGCGTATATGCTACAACTTGAAGTACTTTTACAAGCTTTTTAAAATTATTTTTTGTTTTATTAATTGCCTTTCATTTGCGTATTCACGAATATAGATTCTAATTACAAACATGACAGTGGACAAACGAATGCTGTAGTTAACCTAATTATAATTATTATTATTCCGAATAACCCTTTTGGTGGGTACGATAAATCAACTTTGGCTATGTTTCTTTGTATTTAATTTTCTTTGCTTCCAAACTTCCTTCATTCTTTGAGAATGTTGTTCCTTTTGTTCCTGGGCCCATTTCCTTCCCTTTATATATTTCTGTCTCTCCTGAACCTAATAATATCAAAGTTGACATAATTGTTGTCTCTGGATGTATTTGTGACTGTAAGTTGAACAGTTTGTGCTCATGGCGCAATATCAGATTCACAGCTAAAGGGGAAAGTTATACCGGAGTTGTTTCGTGCAACAATCGCCTCTTAGAACCGCGTCGATAAAATGCATTAGAAGAAGAAATTTATAAAGAATGTAAATGATCTGCTTAAGATTTTCAGCTGTTGCTCCGACAAAGCCGCTGCCGATTTTGTGTGTGTGCGTATAGCATATTTGCATTGTATTAGAGAGCAGATAATTACTGCATGTTCCGTACTCACCTCCCCAGCAGGAATGGCCGAAGCTCAGGCACGAACCTGAAACACAAAACACGAGGTTACATACAGGAAGAAGTGTCAACGTCAAGCATCCGACAGTAGTTACAACGACGATGGGATGAAGAGTCGTTCTGGATGACTGAGGCCTAAAACAGACGGAGCGACATTCCGCCGCGCGGTTACGCCTCGACTGTTCACACGAGGCGACTTTTCAAGCAGCTTCCGCCTCGACTAGGCTTGCCAACATTTTATCGGCTAATTACACAGACGGAAAAAAAAATCCCAACACCAAGAAAAAATTATTGTAGAGTAATGAAATTTGGACAATGCATTTGTCAAGTTAACATGTTTAATTGATTAAATTTTCAAGATCACAGGTTAATTTAAGCTCAAGAAAATGCATTTCAAATGTGAAATACTGTTAAATTAATAGCCGGTGTAACCTCCAGAATTTTGAATGCAAGCCTGCAAACGTGAATGCATTGTGTCATACAGGTTTCGAATGTCACTTTGTGGTATGGAGTTCCATGCTTGTTGTACTTGTGCTGTCAATACTGGGACGGTCAGTGCTGGCTGTGGATGATGCTGGAGTTGTCGTCCAATGATATCCCATACGTGTTCAATTGGAGACAGATCTGGTGATCTCGCAGGCCAAGGTAACATGTCGACACTCTGTAGAGCACGTTGCGAGACAACAGCGGTATGAGGGCGAGCGTTATCCTGTTGAAAAACTCCCCCTTGAATGCTGTTCATGAATGGCAGCACTACAGGTTGAATTACCAGACTGACGTACAAATTTGCAGTCAGTGTGTTTGGTATAACCACTAGAGTGCTCCTGCTGTCATAGGAAATTGCTCCCCAGACCATGACTCCAGGTGTAGGTCCAGTGTGTCTAGGCCGCAGACAGTTTGGTTGCAGGCGTTCCCCTGGCCTCCTTCTGACCAACACTCGGCCATCACTGGCACCAAGGCAGAACCTGCTTTCATCAGAAAACACAACAGATCTCCACTCCGTCCTCCAATGAGCTCTGGCTTGACACCACTGGAGTCGCAAACGGCGATGGCTTGTAGTCAGTGGAATGCACGCTACAGGGCGCCTGGCTCGGAGCTGTCCTTGAAGTAACCGATTTCTAACAGTTCGTTGTGTCACTGTGGTACCAACTGCAGCTCGAATTTCTGTAGTGCTGCCATTCATGAACAGCATTCAAGGGGGAGTTTTTCAACAGGATAACGCTCGCCCTCATACCGCTGTTGTCTCGCAACGTGCTCTACAGAGTGTCGACATGTTACCTTGGCCTGCGAGATCACCAGATCTGTCTCCAATTGAACACGTATGGGATATCATTGGACGACAACTCCAGCATCATCCACAGCCAGCACTGACCGTCCCAGTATTGACAGCACAAGTACAACAAGCATGGAACTCCATACCACAAAGTGACATTCGAAACCTGTATGACACAATGCATTCACGTTTGCAGGCTTGCATTCAAAATTCTGGAGGTTACACCGGCTATTAATTTAACAGTATTTCACATTTGAAATGCATTTTCTTGAGCTTAAATTAACCTGTGATCTTGAAAATTTAATCAATTAAACATGTTAACTTGACAAATGCATTGTCCAAATTTCATTACTCTACAATAATTTTTTCTTGGTGTTGGGATTTTTTTTTCCGTCTGTGTATAATACTCGAAAATTGCACTTACTTGTTTCTTTTCGGGTTTTGCGCTGCGTTTCTTTGCTGATAACGCCAACGTTTCGGCCCCAACCTGGAGCCTTCGTCAGGGCTTCTGCTTATCTGCTTATCTCGCCGTCTTGATACTTAATTCGATGTTTATTATCACCGGCAATAATAAACATCGAATTAAGTATCAAGAGGGCGAGATAAGCAGATAAGCGGAAGCCCTGACGAAGGCTCCAGGTTGGGGCCGAAACGTTGGCGTTATCAGCAAAGAAACGCAGCGCAAAACCCGAAAAGAAACAAGTAAGTGCAATTTTCGATAATGACGCCTGCGAAAAGTGTGAAATTTTATAATTATAATACTGTTTAGAATAAGCTATAAAAATATAGTAGATTTAAAAAATATAGTATTTTATGGAAAGAGTAAGAAAAGGACAAAATTTAGTTATTTATTTTATAAAAACTTTCTTTTTTCATTTCCTACAGTTTTTTACTATTTTTTTGTCTACAGTAAAAGTGTCATATTTTTTACTGTATTCAATTTATATATTAATGTAGAGTAACAGCTTATTTTTTATCAATGAGATACTCGCTCTGTTTTTCTCTTTTCGCCATTTCAAATTCATAATTGAAAATATCTACCATCAAGTTGTTTAATAGTTTTGTGAACGTCGAATGAAAAACGGCTCGCGAAATACGCAAGGAATTTAACTTTAGTATTCCCATAAATTTTATTCATCGTCAAAATATTTTGAATATGTGTAGGACAATCCTCTCCTAAACTAATAAAACTATATCTCAGTGACTTCCAATTCAGCTGAAATTGACGCTCTTTCGTCATTTTCCTTAACAAGTTTATTGTAATATCAAAAGGAAGAACAACCTCTACGTGAAAATAACTAACAAAACAGAAACGAAGCAAAGACAGCTGTACGAGAAATCATTTATTTGTTTGACGTTGACAATTTCGACATTAACATAACAGTTCGGAACTCAATAAGACAAAGGCGCGTACGGGTACACGTACACCCCATCACTCAACAGGTAATCTTACAGTAATGTGATTTCACATATTTTGCAAAGTAGCTTGTTATTAGTTTGCGTTTCAAAAATTTTGATCCACCCACCTGAAATATAAAACCTTCGCGTAATTTTTTCAACAGTATACAGTAAGCAGGGGCGTAGCTATCGGAGGGCTTGGCGGTGCCATGCACCGGGGCCCCCAGGCGGAGCTCAGGGGGGGCCCCTACTACCAGGAAACCTCACAAGATTCGTAGGGCTAAAAAAAGGTCACCCATCTGGCCTGAGGGACCAAAAGTTTTTTTTTTTTTTTTTCACCGGGGCCCTTGTTAATCTAGCTACGCCACTAGTAGTACGCACATCAGAAATACAGTACAACCGTGGACCGTCGATTTGGCGCGTATAACTCAATTCTTTGTAAAACAATTGATATTGAAGACGAGAGTGAAATGCTTCTGTGGTTACTTCACCGGTGGAACAGCACAAGAAAAAACGACGATATCAGTGCTTCTGAATTCATTTTTCCCTAATAAAATGAAAAATATGAGAATGTTAGTCATAAAAAATAAGATTGCCATATTCTTTGGAAACGATCAGACACTCAGACTGTATATTACGGTTCAAAAGTACAGATTAAGTTAAAAGTTAAGATAAAGTTTCGGTGCTGAATCAATAGAAAAATATTAAACTTGTAGGTCTAAAACGGTGTATTATTAAAATAATATGAAATCAGGAAATAATTTCAAGAAAAATAAGTAAATCCCGGGGAAACCATGCACCGCGCGGCATCGTCTGTTTTGCCTCATTTAATTACATTGGACCATGCGTCGACTCGACCGCCGCGCGGCGCAAAACGCCTCGTCTGTTTTAGACCTGATTCAAAAGCTGTTCCGCTCAGTCATACTTTAGTTTTATTTCGTCCCATGAAATTCCCATACAGGCAACCTAAAAATATTGGTTAAAATATTTCCATCCTTTCCATGATTCTGGACTATCATGTCTAGGGTTCGGATCTTTATGATCGAAAAAGTAGATACTTGTAAATACGCATGCAAATTTGATCTTAAAGTTGGGTAAATATGACTTAAAAATAACAAAATATTACCAAATATTTAAAATTTCTATACATCAAAACATTATACATCATTTATTTTATCTAACAGCAATGCTTTCATATAGATAGGATAATAAATGCTACTTTTCAAATTCCTTTACATAACTCCACAACTTTCAGAAATTTTGTTTTCGACATGGCAAAACTAACTGATCCAGGATTTTGATTTGGCAGGGGATTGAGAGGATTTTGTTTTTTTGGGGAGGGGGGGGGCTTGAATGGATATGATTTTGGGGGGAAGGGGGCTTGAGTGATTTTGTTTGGGGGGGATTGAGTCGGGTAAGGGTAGGCTTCATAGTCATGCCACCCTTAAATGATAATTATAACTTAAAAAAATTTCTCCAAATATCCAAAATTACGATGTTGAGGAGGGGAATCTAGACACTATTTGGGGGTGGGGGGGGGGCTTGAGCCCCCTAGTCTTCCCCCGCTGGATCCTCCACTGAACTGATCTACTGTAGATTTAAGGATGGCTGATAAATGTTTTCCAATGTATTACCATGAGTAATTGACACGGATCGACACAGGCATGCTGCTGCTGTTGCTGCATTGTCGAGATTAAAAGGAGGGCGGAACATTAACATTTAGAGAGTGACAATAATATATAACTTTATTTCTTGACTGGTTAATTCTAACCAGTCCAGTGAAAATAACTTTTTTTCCCTCCAATGTTTAATCGGAGTAGAAATCTGTGAATAATTATCTCAATTCCTTCTCATCTATAACTTCTATTGAATTCTCGGTCTGTTAACAAATTACCAGATTTTTCGCCAAAATATGACCATATAACCATAAATATTATCGTATTATGACCAAAACTTTGACCATGGTCTGAAAATGCATTTATACGCTATGTAAAATACATTTAAATACGAGCAGAAAAGTTTAATCAGTGTTTAATTCAGCATTACATTTCAAAATGAAGGCAGGAAAAAAATATGATTTTTCATGAAGATCCGAACCCTAATCATGTCTAACTTGTATTCGCCAAGTATATATATATACAGGGTGTTACAAAAAGGTACGGCCAAACTTTCAGGAAACATTCCTCACACACAAACAAAGAAAATATGTTATGTGGACATGTGTCCGGAAACGCTTACTTTCCATGTTAGACCTCATATTGTGGACGGCTGTGATACAATACGCCATTCTCCAGGGCTGCATCAGCGCATCAGGTATTCCATGCGACGGAGGGTGGATGCATGTATCCTCGCTAACGGAGGACATTTTGAACATTTCCTGTAACAAAGTGTTTGAAGTCACGCTGGTATGTTCTGTTGCTGTGTGTTTCCATTCCATGTTTAATGTGATTTGAAGAGAAGTAATAAAATGAGCTCTAACATGGAAAGTAAGCGTTTCCGGACACATGTCCACATAACATATTTTCTTTGTGTGTGAGGAATGTTTCCTGAAAGTTTGGCCGTACCTTTTTGTAATACCCTGTATATATATATATATATATATATATATATATATACATAAGTATATATAAATACATACAGGTAGTTAGTGTGACTCATGAGAGTCAAGGATAGGGGGGAAGGACGCATGTTCTGTCTGAATTGTAGGAATTTTTTTTGTTTGCTTATGGCTTTACACCTATTTGAGATCGAGGTCATTAGAGGCAGGAAATGATGTCGGGCAAGGGATGGAAAGGAAATCGACCATGACCTTTAAAAGGAAGTATTCCGGCATTCACTTTGAGTGTTTTGGAGAAACCATGAGAAACCCAAATCTGTATGTCCCGACGGGGATTCGAACCCGCGTCCTCCCGAATGCGAGGCCAGACCATTACCGTTCACCCACCACGCTCGGTGAGTTTGATAGACCTGGAGTTCTTAACCTATGGGAGGAAAGTATGTGTTGCCATTTGAGAAACAAGTAACTTTTCGTGTTCTGTATGACAGGTGCATTTTTGTTTGTGAAATGTGCAGTTTATGAAGCGAAGATTGGGGACCGTTCTAGCATTCGCGTAGACGATTACGGAAATCCGCCCAAGAACCTCAATGAGGACGGCCGGTCCTAGGGGAGCATTGCTCCAGCCTGGTCCAGCTTAACCTCCCCATCGAGTATGCGGATCCATAGCGCAGTTAGCCAGACTAGCGCGTTATACTCGAAATAAATTCTTCAAATTTTTCAAAGTGAATCTATAGGGTCAAATAAGATTCATTCTAAAAATTGGGAACTGCACCACTTTCGGAACCTGCGAAAAACTGCTACTAACCTGTTGAAATTTACATCAGTCGCTTCGTCAAGATGTCCTCTTCACGTTTTGCGATCATACATTCCGGAAAAGTCGCCAGAAATTTAATTAAAAATGCCGAAATATGAAAGGCTGAACAACTGCTAAAATAACATAAAAATTATCGGTACAGTGATAATTTCAACCTAAACAGTTTAATTTTGTCATAGTAATCGTGGTTAGGTTGAAATACGGCCTGGACAAAGTGAAAAAAAAAATTAAGAAATTTTGGCTATGCAGCATCAAACACGCAATTGCGTATTTGTTTACAATGGAAGCAATCGATTATCTCTGGTTGCTCGTTGCTATGTAAGATGGCGGTCATCACCGTATTACAACTCGGATAAATATTGCGTGTTTGTCAATTTTGTGCGACTTTTTACAAAGGAGTAGAGCTGAAAAGGCATGAAGACATTAAAACTAAGGATTAAATTAACATTTTAAGAGACTGTCACTGATTTTTCAACGTTGGCGGCATGTAACGGCTGTTCGTCATGTCATATTTCGGCATTTTTAATTAAATTCCTGGCGATTTTCCGGAATGTATGATCGCAAAACGTGAAGAGGACATCTTGACGAAGCGACTGATGTAAATTTCAACAGGTTAGTAGCAGTTTTTCGCAGGTACTGAAAGTGGTGCAGTTCCCTAAAAATTCAGTTCTGATCCCTTGAATCTCATTTTTTTTTTTTAAATCACTTTCAGAGATTGTGCAATGAATTTTAGATTTAAATCTACAGTCA
This sequence comes from Vandiemenella viatica, assembly GCA_031002005.1. Classification (NCBI taxonomy): domain Eukaryota; kingdom Metazoa; phylum Arthropoda; class Insecta; order Orthoptera; family Morabidae; genus Vandiemenella; species Vandiemenella viatica. The sequence continues at coordinate 75,238,441 of CM061918.1, forward strand.
ACAAGTTCCACTGAACAAACTAGGCATTCACCTACCTGCACTTGAATGCCAACTGGGAAATATTCTAAACCCTTGACCATACCCAATACACGATCAGGGATTTACAGGTACTACCGTATGTTGGCATACACAGCTGCATGGAACACGTCGAAATTTCCAAGCCCATTTACACGCTGAAACTTCAGGGCTCCTTGTCGTTGAGTCATTCTGCCTTTCATTTAAAATTAAATTTTTTACCATCTCGGTTTAACGATATTACGGTTCCCAGATTCAAACAGATGGATTCACCTTAAATATGTTAGATTCAGTGTCTGATTCTACGATTATATGTCAGTGTCGGATTCTTGCAGATCAGTTGAGTATAACAATAATCAGTTAAGCTGTATTCAAATTCCAGAATGTTATGTGGAGATCTCTCATACTTAAAACAATTTAATTAACCAGTAATAGCTTACTGCATTTTCTCAAATCTTTCTCTACTTAATGTCTTTAATATATTGTTTATATCTAAGCACCGCTGTTAAGTATGATGGTTAAGTTCAGGTGGCTGAAGGAGCGAATTAATAAAGCCTCTTAAATTCTAAAAATCACTCGATCACCAATATTTACCGGTTGCTTGGTTAAAATGCATTTTTTTTTTTTTTGTAATTCATCCTTCACCCTCTCTCTCACCTCTCACCTCCCGCCTTCCCTCCTTCCATCCCCCCCCCCCCCCCCCTCGTCCCTCCGTCCAAAACCATCTTACTCTTTGGTTAGCTTGTTCAAATTAAATACTCATTTAAATGTACTCACAAAATAGAAAGGAGAGTTTATTGATGTGAGCTTACAATATTTACAATGTCTCTTGCATACAGTGCAGTACAGTACAGTGTCAAAAAGCAATCATTTAGAGTTTTTTTATTTTAGTTTTTAGTAACTGATACAAAAGTATTGTTAGGCTTAGTGGTTTTTGAAAAGGCTAAACAGAGTTGTCCTGCGGTAAACATAGCATTTGACAAGTATAATCCAGCTCTTCGAACCATATTAGGTATTTATATTCTTTTCGATGACACGTTTGCACGGTTGGATGGGGTGAGATTAACTCGTTGTGCGGGCTTGCCGCTTGGCAGGTTGTAGGCGCGCGCAGTCAAACGCTCAACGCGTGATCCATAGATTAGCACCGACAAATCAATACTGCAAAAAGCAATTGAATTTTTTCCGTTTGTTTATTTGTTACATGAATGCGTTTCACGTCTTTTACAGAAGCGTCTTCAGGAGTTTCCCCTGTTAAATGTACAAGTCTTAATGTGGCTATAATATTGCAGTTTTTTCATTTATGTATGCGCTGTCTTTCTCGGAAACGAGTAAAACTATTTCGATGAAAATCAAGGTTTTTTTATGGCTAGAAATCGAACTTTTAGGCATTCATTATTAGGAACATAAATTATCAGGCGTTAATTACGATTTTATTAGCTATACAGGGACGTTTCTTAAAAAAGTTTAACTAGTCTGCACCATTACAGGACGAAAAATTTTAATTCATTGACGTGGACCTTAAAATATCAGTTTTACGAATATTGTAGGAATCAAACAAAAAAAATTATATCTGAAAAATTACAGTGCCTTCAAAAAAAAAATAAAAAAAAATTACTTACAATGTACTTTCACGGCATGACTATAGGCCGATTCATAAAACTATTTTTCGTATGAAACATATCAGTTTTTGCCGAAAATCATTATGTACTGATCAGTCAAATTTAAAAAAAAGAAACTCATTTAGTTTTATTGCTAATACTATAAACTGCACAACTATTGTTATAGTTTCCTGTAATATTAGTAAAACTGCATGCGCACTGCGGAAAAATTTTCAAATTACGCTTCGAGGTTGGTACACAATTGTTGATTAGGAATAGTGCACTCCCACCTCCACAAAAATGTGTTCCATCATCGTAGGTTCAACTAGCTAAACCAATGCCAACTGGGCGTGTAGATAACCCTTAATCATCCAGAAATGTCTACAAATATATATAAATAAGAATATTTTTTTATAAACAATCATGAATATTATGGTTTTATTCGAATCACATTATCCCTACACACAACGGCGTTGTGCACTGTAACGATGATTTGAAAGTACGAATGATTTGGTTTGAATAGCTGCAAAGAGCCGTTGTTACAGTAGCAGGAGGGTATCTGCGTAATGGCATTTAGTCGATAGTCGAAATGCGAGAGGTCGACGAGCGCCATTGAGCACTCACGGATTAGCGAACAGACAGGCCGACAGTCATCTGATTGATTAAAGCGGCGCTGATTAAAAACAAATTTACGGCCCGTACGAGGTTATATAGTGGCTAAGCCGTCATATAAACCCTGGAAACGGTTGGGATAGAAGGGTTGAAGAAATCATTCCGGGCCACTGACTACGAATTTTTAGCATGACAAGCTCCACATTAATATTACTGAGCTAGAGGTGAGCATTAAGAGTATTTTAGTTATGGCTTTACGCCTCGTCGACGTCGAAGTCATTAAAGGCGGGATGGGACTGGGGACAAGGAATGGGAAGGAATTTGGCCATGGCATTTTGAAAGAAGCACCCCGGAATTCACCTGGAGTGATTTGGGAAAACCATAGAAAACTCAAATCTGGATGTTCGGACGAGGATTCGAACCAGCATCCTCCGGAATGCGAGGCCAGAGCATTAACCTCCCACCCATCGCGCTCTGTGACGTTAGGCTGCTGAACCGTGTAACTTTTACCCCTCGAATGCTAGGAGATAAGAACGTGGGAAAGGTATTCAAAAACCCATTCACTCATTCAGGAGACTTTAAACAGGCTGCAGTACTTTTTTCATAAATTATGGCTTTTAGTGCTGTTTGGCTCACCTTCTTAATGAAATTCCTATCATATTGTAGTGTATCGCTACACTACATAGTAATATTCGCGATATGCTGAGCTCCTGGCTAGCACAGGTGGACAGTTCAAACAAAGAGTGGCAGGGTTACTTTGGTATGCGACCTTGTGGCCGGTACCGAGGAGCCGTAAGGTGTGTGTGGAGAGGGCACAGTAGGCTGCGGGCAGTGGTTGTGTGCGTGGCAGCCGACATGAGAGAGAATGTGATGCGCAGCGGCTAATGGTAGCTCGTGCTGCTGTGGTGCTCTGTGTTCCATGTCGCCTACGGAGCAGATGAGGCAACCAACAACCAGCAGATGGGTCGTCGCCCGGGAATACTACTGGAAGCAGACCTGCCGCCTTCGGAAAAATTGTAACCACAGAGTGATCTTGATAACCACCCCAAGAAGTGTCGTATTGATAACCAAACCTGCCACCCTAGAGATTCTCACTGCCCCGTTGTGCTTAGTGGAAGGACACCTAACAACCCCTGAGAACTGATGTGTGAAAACTATTATATTATACGTGGACTGATTCATTGTAATTGAGAAGTAATTTTTATAATAAATGTCAATGTCAAATATACGAGAAACGGTGTTGTCAACCTGTACAGCAAAATACCAATCCCACTTTTCATTAATATCATTTAATAATAATGGTTTTGGTGAACAACTAATTAAATTTAAAAATGTAATTTAATTTTAAAAAGAAGGAGTACAAGTTGTACGCTTCAATGTGACTCTATCGGGATAACTTATTCTTAATGGGATCCTTATATATCACCAACTGTCTGAGAATCGTGTTACTTGTGTTCCTTTTTGATAAGCATTGTTGTTTATGCATACTGTAGGCTAGGGGCACAAAACTTTTATCCCGTCGACCGCTTCATAGGATATTTGTCTTCTTATCGACACCCAGATTAAGTATTTATTAAAAACATTAGATAATTTTTGGCATTTATAATGCTAAGAAGTAGGGGAGACCTGCGTAACAACTCAACGAAATAATTTACAACTCCGACATGTTACAAACTCCACCTAATAACATTGACAGAAAAAGGCGATATTTTCCAATGTAATTATAATATCAAATTATAATAAAATATGATGGATAGATGGAATATATTTCGAATAAATGTCTGCCAAACAGGACAGATGGTTTTGGCGCTGATTTGACTTGTCACATAGCGATGGCTCCACCTTCCTAAGAAACTCTTCAGATGATCCTCTGAAAACTATCAACATTTGACAACCATTTTACCTCAGTGTGCAAAAGTAACTGGTTGAAATGTTCATCATTTACTTCACATAACTTCGAAAACAGAAGAGAATAGAGAGGATGAGCTTTAATTTTATTTATTAGCCTCATTTTTATTGAAACATTCCTATTTTTCCATAGACAGTTTAATTGATCCTTTGTAGTATTAATCAAACTCCTTTCGACCCGCGTGTATTATTTAACCCCTGCAGAACTGTTATCGACCACACTGGGGACCCTTGCTGTAGACTATAAGAAGGAGATTGGGGACCGAGCCAGCATTGGCATAGATGATTACGTAAAACCGGCTGAAAAAGCAATCAAGACGTCCACTAACCAGGCCAGAGGTTTGAACCAGAACCCCTCGTACTTCCCCGAACTAGAGCGTCAAACCACAATGGCGTTTATGACATTATGAATTGTACAAGATCCGTGCAACCAGTTTTAACAAATACAGAAAATGTTCTGTTGGCATGGCTTGTCAAAAAACAAGAACACAATGAGATACAGTAGGCAGTTACATCTCGTAATGACTCAAAAATCCGTGTACCAAACTGTTAATTTTAATATGCAAGGTCCGCTATAGTGTTGCTGTTTTTTCTTGTAGGACGCAGTTACGTGTCACTAGTTTCTTTAGTACTTATCAAGTTTTGTGGTACCGGTCCTGAGCATCCAGAAAATAGAGGAGTTATATCTTCCTAGTTAGCATTGTCACAGTGACGGAACAACACCAAAATATTACATACATAAATTTTTACGCAACCGTTTGCGCGGAGTTTCTTTTATCACATCTAGAAAAATCTACTGAAGTGATGGATGGGGTTTTAACTGTTTAATATTAATGATCTTACTTAAAAACTATGGTTTGTTTTATAGCTACTGTCGCGCGCCTGGTTATAATTATAAATAACTCAGTTCTTTCGCTTTCAACAGATTTACATTTATTGTTCACAACTCATATTCCTCTAGGAACTACATCGGACTTATAGTATTCGAAGAATGCAAGGTTCTTCAGCAGTGAAATGGTTTCAAAGCAACCGTTCGGTCTTTTATGTCGCTAACCTCCCAGCTAACTCTTGATTTTCTTATCGCCATGGCAACTTACATTTCCTTGCTATAGGAGTAAATATATCGATTTTTGTTTAATTTCATGGCACAAAAATATGGTTTTCTTATGAAATGTTTCTGTTCTGTCACACTACGTCAACGTTGTTCACACCAGAAACATCAATATGTATTTAACTGTGTATTTGTTGTTTTTGACACGAGAATAATAATAAAAAACGTTGAATTCAGTAATAAATAATAATGTGATTGTAAATTGAACAGATGGGTGCCAAAGATTACACTACATCAAAGATGAACACCAATTTCGCGACATAGATCATACTGCATCAAAGATTAACACTTTTGGATTCTGTTAATATTATTGTTGACTACATCACTTTGCCCGAACTGTATTCCCACACATCAGTATAGGTGTATTCATATTTAATTGTATCCTCGCCATGACTTCTAAAGATTCAGCGCGTAGAAAGTCAGCGTGCTTTTCTGAAAGTTACACGCTGTGACCAGGGTGAATGAGGGAACTGTTGGGATTAGAAAAAATGTTTCCTTTTTACTGATTGTGTGTTGTAGCCCGTAACGCGCGGATTGCGTGACTTCATCTGCGTAAGTCGTGTTTGACCTTGCACTCTGTGACGACCCATGGATTCTCACTGCCTGGAGCACTACTGTCCGACCAAAGGCAGTAGCAATACTGATTTTGCATCTGTTTTTCGTGATTTAGATTTTATGTATCTATTCTAATCAATGTCCAAATCAGGTAAGGGTCAACAGTAAATTACGTCACACAAATTTCTGCCACCCCTCTCAATTCCTCATCTCATTCGAGACATCATTTATTTTGCAATTTAATTTAACTTAATTGAAACAACACTTTAGGCGATGTCTGGACGGTGGTAAATTTATCAGTTCGAGAGTTACTGACATGTTATGACGTATTGTACGTGTGATATTCCCGTTGGAGCTTTTGTGGATGGGTTAAAGCTTTTGAGTCAGAGTCACTACATGTTAATGTTAACAGTACATCTGTAGCTATAAGTATGAAATGTTGCGCTTGGAAAGTAGTGAAAGTATAGATTATACTTGTGTCTAATGTATAAAAATGAAATTTTTTTTTTTCGAAGTTTCTTCATACAAACTCACAGTTTTTATCAGATTTTGATGTAACTTTGCATTCGTATACTTTAAAACAAATAGAAAAAAGGGGGCATCCATAAATTACGTAAGGTGAAATAGGGGGGGGGTCCGGCGAAATCTCACCAGATCTTACCGGGGGGGAGGGGGGTCTACGGAAATCTCACGTGAGATTTTGCGAAAAATTTGGGGACAGTATAGCCAAAATAAAAGGTCTACAATTTGCGCCAAAGTCGATTTAAGGAGGGTATTTCGTTTCGTCATAACAGTTAGGGTGTGACCTAAAAAAAAAAAAAGGTCTACAAAAGTTTCGAGGGCGATTTCTATTTCTAAGGGGGGGGGGGGGGTCCGGCAAGATCTCACGAAATCTCACCAGGGGGGAGGGGGGTCCAGAAATCCGGAAAAACACCTCACGTAATTTGTGGATGTCCCCAAACACTGTTTACGTTTGAATTGCCTTCTCCTCCTCTCCCCCTTACCTTAATTTCTGTTAATGTTGTTCATACAAACTCACAATATTTGACCTATTTCGATAGTACTTAGCGGTCTGGTAGCTCAGTGGTTAAGGCGCTTACTTCCGAAATTTCTTCTCTCTGGTCCTGGGTTCAAAACCCGTGGTGAGCAGGAACTTTTGAGAGCTGTATTTAATTATATGGGCTACGTCGGGACGTTCTGTGGCTCTGATTCCACGTTAAACTGTAGGTCCCTGAGGAAAGGAATAGGAGTTCCTGCCTCTGACACAACAGCTTGGTACATTTCCTTAAGGAAGATTCGACCAACCTTCGGGTTGTGGACTAAGTTAGATTTTTAGTTTTTGAAGTGAAAACTCCTTTAGGCACGTTGGGCGATTTTTAAATGGGTAAAATCTTATGAGTTCGCGTGACCGACATGCTAATGTTAACAGTATATCTGTAGAGGTCTAGTGGCTGAGTGGTTAAGGTGTTTGACTGGGGAACGAAAGGTCCTCGGTTCGAATCTCTGTCTCGTCGTGGATTTTCATAGACCCTTAACTCAAACTTCACCGCTGGCATGATTTACTGTGTAATGCGAAGTACGCCAGAACGCTTCCGTGGTTCGGATTCCACGTTAAACTGTAGCTCCCCTGTTCCTAGTAGCACTACCGACTCAGGCTTAGGCGGCTAAAGTGGAATGCGCAGCCAATAGAAACCTTGTCACCAGTTCAAATTGATAGTTTTAAGTTAAAAATTCTGTCGGCAGTCTCAATGACAGCTTTTTTTTTTTTTTTTTTTTTTTTTTTTTTTTTTTTTTTTTTTTTTGTAACAGTTAATGACTCTGACCAACCCCTTTTCAGATTTTGCGAGTCCCATCCTTCCCCATTAAAATCTTTTGTATTTTGTGGTTGGCGTTAAAATCCCAAATATAGCTCCTTATTTCCCATAACAGTATGGGACATTAGATCAGTTTGATAGAACAGAAACACACTTCCTGTTCTGACGGCAATACTAGACTATGAATATCACAGACCTGTCTACCGGGTATAGGAAAATTAGAAAGCATTCAGATATTTATTTAGATTAACATAATGTATCCGTTAGAGTTTCATTTTGTACAAAACATCTAATATTTTCCATTAAAGCGTCGTGCTGCTTTGGTGTGGTGGTCATTAGTAATGTACCAGACTATCTCTTATATGTTACCGTGGAGAAGCGTCAACAGACTATACCAGGAACACTTTAGCTAACATCCAATGGTGTTAAGCGCTACCTATCAACATTCAGCAGAGTATCTTGTCTATTTGGAGGGAGCTAGAAGCTCTTATGGTCTATAGCGCGGGAGGGGATGCCATGAATGAAACAGTGGATGAAGATACAGAAGTATATTTACAATCCTTTCATAGAAAGGAACAATTATTACGAGACATAGATCGCAGCTGTATACAATAAAATAGTCGTATAGTTTAATAGATATAGACTGAAGTGCAGGTACTTAAAACGATTTAACAAGTTATGTGAATAAATTTTAATATGTTTTGAAAATTGAAAATTCCTTTTTAAAGCAATAAATATTTTGTATGACCATTTAAATTAATCAAATGTATCAATGTGTTTCATATGCATAAAAAGTGTATACGTGAATTGTTGGAAGAGCCAGAGCCAAAGAAATTTTTTCGTAGTTCTCTTAACATCAAACAATAGCTAGATTTGTTACAATCTGGCGCAGATAAAAGAATAATAATACAGTAGATTGTGATGGCTAAAACCGTTCCTTTAGCTGGAAGGTTGTAGTCACAGCCTTCTCGGGTGCTCGCGGTAAGCAGTCGTAGCCTTCTTTGTGAAAGACACAATTATCGGACCGAATAGTGAGCCTTTGGAGGATCGTTTAAATGATGAAATAAGGGAAAAACGAATACAGCAGGGATAAAGAAGAGCTCGTCCTTCTGCAAATGCAACCGAAAAATTGACGCGTTTAACTTACAAACTTCGTCAGCATTTCACTTATTTTCCAGACTTGGCTAACCTTTTACTAGACTTCAGAAATTGTTGCAAGAAAGAGATTTTCTTCATATGACGACTTATTAGCCGAAACCGTCTAAACACGGTAGTATGTTGAGAATTAATTAATTCAAAGTATGTGGAATTAGTACGGAAATTCCACGCTTCGGTGTACCATAGTGCAAATGATATGAAATGACTTAATTCTACGTTATCCTTTAGAAACGAAGAATCGTTGCATCAGTAGTTCCCAAAGAGGACCACCAACCACTGCCCACCTACTGTCCAGTATTATATGCGGCTATAAGGGATGCATCAACACGCTAATCACCGCATTACTGTTATGATATATAGCTAAAAAAGAATTTATTGTGGTCATGAATTTATTAGCTAAGAAAAATTAGTGTCGTTACATCAAACTGAGTCATATATTCATTGCGCAGCCTCTCATATTTCGGCGTTTTAAATTTAATTTGCAGTGACTTTTCCGTAATAATAGAGTGAAAAACGTGAAGTACGCATCATATGAAAGCAGTTAATCCGAATTTCAACAGGTTAGCTTCTTTTTCGGGTAGGTGCAGAAAGTGGTGCAGTTCCTAAAATATCCTTAGCAAGGTTTTTTTAAAAGTTCTTGCGCTGATTTGACGTCCCAGCTGGTAACATTTAGGACGATCGTACCATCTCATCTGGTTTTTCAAGCATTTCAACGAATTCGCTTGACTTATTATTACGGAGTTTGGTGGGCGGGTGGTAACAGTCAGCCTCGCATTCGGGAGGACGGAGGTTCAAATACCCATCCAGCCATTCAGTTTTCGATTTTACATGGCTTCCTGAAATCATTACAGATGAATGCCGGGATGTTTCTTACAAAAAAGGGTTATTCGTGAATTTCACACTGAAATTGCAATCCTCATCCGCTTGTAATGACCTCGACGATGAGGAGGCGGAAAGCAAACAAGTAGTTTGTTTTGGGAAAGGTTTTACATCAAGTCCACGATGAAGGCATTAAAAACCGAGCGTGGTGGTGTAACGGCCAGCGTTCTGGCCTCGCATTCGGGAGGACGGAGGTTCGAATCCCTGTCCGGGAATCCAGATTTGGGTTTTACATAGTTTCCCCAAATCACTCCAGACGAATGTCGGGATGCTTCCTTCAAAAGGCCATGGCCGAATTCCTTCCCATTCCTTGCCCCCCATTCTTTCCTGTCTCTAAAGACCTCGCTGTTAGAGAGACGTTAAGCAGATAAAAAAAATCTAACTAGTTGTTAATTTTCCAAGAATGTGGAAATTATTTATTCTATCTTGAATTCTGTCTCAGTTGGGAAGAACGAAGTGATAGGTTTCAAAGTCTAGGATCTATTAGAGAAGGTGATTACTGCATGTAGCAATGAAGTGAGGAAAGACTTGCTTCAGTACGATGGGATGGAATGGGTGTAACCAATGTGCAACTAATACGATAAAAGAGCTGCACTGGAAGTTAATTGAAAGAATCTGGCGGATGGGAGTGAATGAGGCAAACATTGACGTTGAGGCCTGAAAGATACGGAAAGTGTGGTCATGAATAGAAGTTAGAACTAGATATCAGGACCGAGCGTGGTGGGTGAGTGGTTAACGTCCTGGCCTCGCATTCGTGAGGACGCTGGTTCGAATCCCCGTCCGGGCATCCAGATTTAGGTTTTCCGTGGTTTCCCCAAGTCACTCCAGGCGATTGCCGGGATGCTTCGTTCAAAAGGCCATGGCAGAATTCCTTCCGATTCCTTGCCCCCCATTCTTTCCAGTCTCTAAAGACCTCGCTGTTAGAGAGACTTAAGCAGATAAAAAAAAGGCATTAAAGGCGGGCATGGAGTGTAGACACTAAACGAGAAGAAATTGACGCATAGCCTTTTGAAAGAATTATCACGATATTCGCATACGGCAAAATTCAGCAAAACCATAGAAACCAGAAATCTGGATAGAGAAACTAGGGATCGAGCCCATGTCCTCCCGACAGCTAGTTCTACGATGACCTCTGGCCTCGCATTCGTGTGGACGGCAGTTCGAATCTCCCTAAGGCATCCAGATTTGGGTTTTCCATGGTTTCCCAAAGGTGAATACCGGAATGCTTTCTTCAAAAGGCCATGGCTGAATTCCTTCCCGTTTCTTGTCCCCTGTCCTTCTCCGCCTCTAATGACCTCGACGTTGACAAGGCATAAAGCCGTAAGTAAAAAAAAGGAAGTCTACGATGATGTTATGTTGATAAAAAAAATTCCAGTCATTATATATAATTCCATAGAACGTCTAGTTTACATCTACTTTTCTGACTATTATCATTAATTATCATAAGAAATTCCTACAATAGTAGACCGCACGTGACTTCACCTGTGACCCACCACCTACGACCGTTTCTTGCCAGGCGCCCACTGACGCCATGTGGTGTGTTTTGCACGGCAGTAATATCTCTGGCGAGGAGCGCTAATGGCGGCTTTCTTTACTGCTGCTCTCAGAGATAACACAATCATAGCACCAGGCTCTGCACTCCCTCACCTCTCGCATTACTTGCCCCTCTCCACCCTCTCAGTACCTGGCGGGTTTATTGCTCAGGTGAGATGCACACGTGCAAGACAAACTGATAATCCGGGTCTGTTCGGGAAGTATCCGAATTTAATTTCCACGGTGGAAATAAATCTGGCACTGTAGTCGTACTCCTCTAAAAGATTAATATGGGACTCTAGTGCAGTGCCAGTCAAATCTGAGTAAGTATAGAGAACGCACTGCGAATTATTGGTTCCACCGTACGAACTGAATCCTAGTTCTTTCTTCGGACCATCAAGATTTTAATTTTCAATGTTTTCCCGAAATGACATCAGGCAAATGACGGGATGTGTCCTTCAAAAGGCCATGGTAGAACTCCTACCCGTTCCTTCACATTAGTCCTTTTCAGCCTGTGATGACCTTGATGTTGACGAGGTGTAACGCCATAAAGAAGAAATTACCCCTAGCGTGGTTCTCATTTAATTGGAAAGATTCCACTGGTCAGGTCTCCTAGTTCACTTTTTTTTTTTTTTTTTGATGTGCATATTTCTGGTTTTCCGATAATTATTCCTGAGAGAGTGTGAAAAACGTTAATAAAGGGATATCTTCGTTATTACAAGGCTTGAAAAATAATTTCTTATTAAAATGGCTGGTAGTGTTAAGCTATAGGATTCTCATAATTATTATTATTATACATCAGATATCAAGGAAAAACAACTAGTTTAATAGGATCTGCTCAAGATCTTGTTCTGCTAGAAGACACCAGTGAGCATACTACAAAATTGCAGAATACCAGTAACAAAATATTGGGTAAGTAATTTCCTATGAATGTAAAGGAGGAAAAAGTCGCCAATTTTAATAGAAATGGTAGCATTAATTATAAAGAAGGGAATAGATCTATTAGGGAAAGTATGATAATTCTGTTATTCTGATGGGCCGAAGTAAGAAGGATTTGGAAAGCACAATAGCACTGGATAAAAAGTAACATTTTTCTTAACAAGATGTTCCCTTGCATCAAAGCTTTATTTAGGGTTCAGGAAGTACTTTCTAAAATGGTATGTGGGATTTAGAAATAACAGAAACATTAAAAATGGAAGAATCCGAAATGTGATGCTGTAGGAGAAGCTTGCAAATTTAATTGCACAGAAAACTTAGGAAATGATGGGCGAGGAAAAGCATATTGTTCATGTGTCTGACAGGAAGAAGGGGGTAAGATGGTGGATTACATTTTAAGACAGTCGAAGATAACAATCCTCATCCCTTCCTATCCTGTGCTAACCTCTTCATGTCTACATATCACTTTCATCCCACGTCCTCAATTATCTGCTTCCTATATTATAATCTCTGGCTTCCTCTACAGTTCTTACCTTCGACTGTTCCCTCCACTAACAAATTAACCAATCCAGCATGTCTCAAAATATGAATACCAGCCTGTCTCTTCTTTCTGTAAGCTACTTCCACAAACTTCTTTCCTAACCCATCATTTCCAAAACTCGTTCATTTCGTACTATATATGTATATGTAGCACTACATTTCAAATGTTTCAATTTTCTTTATTTCAGGTATTCCTAAAGTCCATGTTTCGCTACCGTAAAGTGCTGTGCTCCACACATAGAGTTTTAAAAAGTTCTTTCTAATTCCTAGAGCAATATTTGAAAGTAAAAGAATTCTCTTTTTCATGAAGGCTCTTTTTGCTAGTGCTGTTGTGCTTTTAACATCATTGCTGCTTCGGCCATTAATTGTAATTTTGCTTTCCAAGTAACAGAATTCACTTACTTCTCCTATTGTATCCGATTCTATTTTTATATTTAATCTACTCTGATTGGTATCATTTCTACTACATTCCATCACTTTTGTCACGCTTTGATATATATTCAGTCCAAAATCTTCCTTCAGTATTTGGTTCATGCCATTCAGTAACTTACCAATAGAGGCTCACAAATATTTAAAAAGAAATATAGCTTCCGACCTCCGCGACCATTTGCCAACTCAAATTTATTTTTTAGCAATGTTGTATCTGGTTCATGTTATTTGGGACACTATAGAGCTGGCATAATTAAAACCATCCATGCCCTAAGCCGGACACGAACCGGCGACCCTTTCAATACGAGGGCACCGTGCTACCCCTTGCAGTTATAGGGCCGGCAAGATAAAGATTGCATTGCTTGATGATTAACTCTACATGTCAAACTGGTCTCAAAAATAATTTCCTTTGGAAAGTGTTGCCGGAAGTATTGTTGACCAAACGTGGCTGTGATGAAAAGTACAGAGTTCTTAGCCAACTCATCTTTCATGTAACTGCGTGGGATACGGTGCAGTGTAGTAGCAGATCGATCACTTTGTTAGGCCAGTTTCTCCGACAATCAATTAGCGTACCTTCTCGGAAGCCGGAGATAAACAGCTGGGAAGAGCTCATTAATAACCTGCAAACTGGGCCGGCGCCTCTTAATAAATCAATCAACGTGTTTTCCGCCGCAGTGCATACGGCACAGCATTCTTTAGCCGCTACATTCATGTTTAACAAATCACTCGATAGTATTGTTCAAGTCGAGCGGCTTCACACTGTATTAACAGACCAGCTGTTGCCTGCAACTTCCTTCACATGCGCTGATAATGTATGGCTCTCTCTCTCTCTCTCTTAAACTCGTACCGAGCGTGGTGGGTGACCGTTTAACGCTGTGGCCTCGCATTCAGGAGGGCAGCGGTTCGAATCGTCGCCCGGGCATTCAGATTTGGGTTTTCCATTGTTTCCCCAACTCACTCCAGGCAAATGCCGGATTGCTTCCTTCAAAAGGCCATGGCCGAATTCCTTCCCGTTCTTTGTCCCCAATTCCGTCACGCCTCTAATGACCTCGACGTTGACGTCGACGAGGCGTAAAGCCATAAGTAAAATAAAAGGAAATCATTGCAAATAATGCAACGTCGCTCCTAGGCTAACTGAACTCATGATCAATATTTCGAATCGGACAAACGACCTTAGTTTTGAATGGGTAATAATTTTTAGAACCTTTTCCTTAATTTCTCAGCTCTCTGAAGTCATTTAAAAATAAAAAATACATTATTCTTCTCCGGAAATAGTGGGCTGTAAATTTTTCGAAACTCCATCAAAATTATTTTTGTATTGTTTTCCGGAATTTGTGTTCAACGATAAATAGATATACTACTTTTCTATAGATTTTATCTCAATTTATAAGCGTTTGGACATCACATCAACATGAAACATACCATGTTTTACTCCTGGGAGATGGCTTATACATTATTCGAAACACCATAGCATATAGAGAAAGTATAGAGAAGAGCCCCTCGATTCGTGACTACTTGCTATAGACCTTACGAAAGCGTCACAGAAGTAATTGTCCTGATGACTGGATTTCTATTGCGAATTCCGCCCTCTATCGCAGCCGTCTTAACTTTAGGTGGTAGTCCTCCCAATTAAAGGGGACCTACAGTTTATCGTGGAATCAGAACCAAGGAAGCGATCTGGGATACTTCGCATTACACAGCAAACTGTGCCAGAGTTGAAGGTAGGGTTAAATGCCAATGAAAATCCCCGCCGAGACAGGGATTCGAACCGGGGACGTCTTGACACCTTAATCACTGAGCCAACAGACCGCTTTTCGTATGAACTTATTGGTAAACATATGTCCATCCACTTTCATTTAAGAATGCGATGAAATACTTCGTCCACCAACCAACTTGGTCGGAATGACAGGAGCGATAAGACTTGAGAAATAAGGTGCACACTGATGCTTATATGAATGCATCCTTCCCTCGTGATATTCGGGATTGTAATGAACAGAGTAGAAATTAGTTTTGGTGCAAAGCACTCTCTGCCACCGAAAGGTTTGTGAATTGCATAGCATACATTTAGTTTTAG
The DNA here is from genome assembly GCA_031002005.1 of Vandiemenella viatica. NCBI lineage: Eukaryota > Metazoa > Arthropoda > Insecta > Orthoptera > Morabidae > Vandiemenella > Vandiemenella viatica. The sequence goes on from CM061918.1 coordinate 75,253,603, forward strand.
ACTCAGTGTAAATATTCTTGAAGACAAATAAATTCAATAGTAAATGACAGTCGAAATGTGCCGAGCTGGAATCTCGTAAATTATTTAGGTCTATCGTCCTAAAAGCGTATATTCAATGGTACGATAACAGCTGCCTACGAATGTCAAAGTGTTCTCTACGTGTTTGATTAGCTAATCTGGTGGGTGAGTGATAACGTTCAGGGTTGGTATTCGAAAGGACGTGAGTTCGATCTAGTATCGACCCATCCAAATTTCGGTTTTCCGTGATTCACCTAAGTAATCCAACGAAATTCAGGCATAGTTCCTTGACATAGCCTTGGTTCATTCCATACCTTTTCCTCGTTAATCGTTTTCACCCTCTCTTAATGACCTATACGCTGCGATATGTAAAACCCTATTATCACAAAAATATATAATCCAATACAGGTTTATACAATACTTCTACACTGATAAGCCAAAACAATATGACCACTGGCTTAATAGTGTGTAGGTCCATCTTTGGAACCTAATACAGCAGAGATTTTGAAGTGGCATGGTTTCGACAAGTCCTTGATAGGTTCCTGGAGGTACCTGGCTCCACATGCCTATGCACAGGTCACGCAATTCTCTTAAATTTCCGTTGGTTTGTGGGTGTGGAGCCGGCACCAAATAGCGTTGAGATGAGGCAAAATTGGTGGCCAAGACACTACAACTTATGTACAGCGCGTTCGCCGGGAAACGCTACCCTCCCAGTCTGTTGCCGTCGGCAACTTGCTGGGACAGTGGAACCAGCAACTCCCGCCACACGGCGCCGTGAATCACCGCACTGTTTAACACCTCCGCTGCCCCAACAGTGTTGTGAATAAACGTTTCTTTGCGGTTTGGCTTGTTTGGGGCTTCATACTCTTACTAATCTGTACCGTGTTTGAGTGTGAGTAAAATTATGGTACGTTACAGTTTGCAACAAAGAATATTTCTCTACGATACATATGTGAAGAAGAAGTCGTTTAAAAAGTGTCGCAGTAAATTTCGTCGCGAATATCCTGGCGCTTTACTGCCAGCTAAATCAACAATTCTGCGTCTGGTTAAAAAAGTAAGAGAAATGGGTTCATTTTTTAACAAAAAGAGACTGTCGGTCAGCCGCATTCTCACAGAGGAGAAAATTGACGATATCGCTTTTCGACTAGAATAATCACCCAAAAAGTCATTAAGTCAGTTAGGGTAGCAGGCAGGCGTATCTAAGACGTCAGCTTGGAAAGTAACAAAGCTAGTTCACTTAAAGCCGTACAAAACAATTGTGGTGCATAAAATTACAGAAATAGACCAGGGGGCTAGGATTAGATTTTGCAGCTGGTACCTGCAGGGTGTCCACGATGGCACTGTTGCACTTCCAGCATCTTTTATAAGGTAAGCTAATGAATTACGTCACATTTAAATGCTTAGCACATACAAGTTTATGAAGCGTAATTATTATGAAATAGTCCGCGGCTGACGGTCGAACAATGCTGGAAGCTGACTGCTCGCTCGCCGGGAGCAGTTTCTTCCTTGTAGCGCTAACAGTGGGTAGCGTTTCCCGGCGAACGCCCTGTATAAGCTCGCTAAAACAATTTCTACTACCTAGCCCCAGCAGTAACATGGAGTTATTTGATGCCGTCCCGCCACATATTATATAATACCCCGTTCTCCATATCCCCATTTATCGATCTCAGCATCCATTATCTATTCGTAGATTCAGATAACAGGCCGCTACCAAGAGAAGGCGCTTCTGCAGTCGCGGCTGTCTTTATGGTTCATTATGAACGTCTAGTTTATAAGCTGCCTCTTTCCATAACTCACCCCGGCAGACGTCGCCAGATATAAGCTGCTACTGCCTTCGGCGTGCTATGAATGCCTGGCCCAGTTGGCCATCACTGACAGAGCCAGCCGAAACAGCTCTTATTTTTAGTTACCAGTAACTTAATATCGTGCCAGTAAATGTGCACACGATACTAATGATTTCCTTCTAACAACTTCAATAAACCCAAACATAATGTTTAATTATCACAGATAATTAATTTAATATCTTTCAAACCGAATTCCAACATATAATTAGTATTGATTACGAAGTTCGCCAAAAAAATAACATCTCGCGGAGCCCACGCGCAACCGAGCAAAAACTCCCTCGCGCATACAAAGACTGTGTTATACTAAAACTTAACACTAAGATACTACTGCTAACCAGTCAACTGTACAAACTAGAATAGATAAATAAAATCTAAATCACGAAAAACAGATGCAAAATCAGTATTGCTACTGCCTTTGGTCGGACAGTAGTGCTCCAGGCAGTGAGAATCCATGGGTAGTCACACAGTGCAAGGTCAAATACGACTTACGCAGATAAAGTCACGCTATCCGCTACGGGCTAAACCACACAATCAGTAAAAAGGAAACATTTTTTCTAATCCCAACAGTTCCCTCATTCACCCTGGTCGCAGCGTGTAACTTTCAAAAAAGCACGCTGTCTTTCTACGCGCTGAATCTTTAGAAGTCATGGTGAGGATACGATTAAATATGAATACACCTATACTGTTGTGTGGGGATACAGTTCGGGCAAAGTAATGTAGTCAACAATAATATTAACAGAATCCAAAAGTGTTAATCTTTGATGCAGTATGATCTATGTTGCGAAACTGGTGTTCATCTTCGATGTAGTGCAATCTTTGGCGCCCATCTGTTCAATTTACAATCACATTATCATTTATTACTGAGTTCACCGTTGATGTAGTTATAAAACAAACCGTAGTTTTTAAGTAAGATCATTAATTTTAAAGTGAAAACCCCATCCATCGCTTCAGTAGATTTTTCTAGATGTGGTAAAAGAAAATCAGCGCAAACGGTTGCGTACAAATTTATGTATGTAATATTTTGGTGTTGTTCCGTCACTGTGACAGTGCTAACTAGGAAGATATAACTCCTCTATTTTCTGGATGCTCAGGACCGGTACCACAAAACTTGATAGTTACTAAAGAAACTAGTGACACGTAACTGCGTCCTACAAGAAAAAACAGCAACACTATAGCGGACCTTGCATATTAAAATTAACAGTTTGGAACACGGATTTTTGAGTCATTATGAGATGTAACTGCCTACTGTATCTCATTGTGTTCTTGTTTTTTGACAAGCCATGCAAACAGAACATTTTCTGTATTTGTTAAAACTGGTTTCACGGATCTTGTGCAAATGAAAAATAAATAAATATTTATACAGTAATGTCATAAACGCCATTGTGGTTTGACGCTCTAGTTCGGGGAAGTACGAGGGGTTCTGGTTCAAACCTCTGGCCTGGTTAGTGGACGTCTTGATTGCGTTTTCAGCCGGTTTTACGTAATCACCTCTGCCAATGCTGGCTCGGTCCCCAATCTCCATCTTATAGTCTACAGCAAGGGTCCCCAATGTGGGCGATAACAGTTCTGCAGGGGTTAAATAATACACGCGGGTCCAAAAGAGTTCGATTAATACTACAAAGGATCAATTAAACTGTTAATATTAAATCACTTTTTTAATAATTTAAACAAAATAAACAATTATTATTATACAAAAAGAGTTAGACATAAATGTCACAAGTTGATAGCAACAAGTAGATTTACTACTCGCTTAGTATCTATGCGTACAGTTCCCGCAGCTGATCCCCTTAGCCACCTGTTGCGTCTACTCTATACCTCTGTCCCAGTGAACAGAGTTTGGAGCAAACTCTCTAATTTCTCAACAACTCGTAAGTAGTTAATATGGGCTCCGAGTAAAAATAAGTTCGACGCAATAGACAGCTAACACAGTATATGATGGTTCGTTGTTTTAATTAATTATATTAAGTAATTCGTCCACGATCAAGTTTCAAATTTTAACTTGTTTTATTGCTAGTAAACCATCGGACTTCTAAATACAGTTCACATATAAACACAACACTCCAACGATTACAGTCGACACTTCTTCCAAAGTCTATACTAGCAAAACTGTTCGTTCAAAACTGTCCTTGGCCGACGTAAACAGAGTCTGTAAAACTGTCTCTTAGTCTCTGCTGATCGCATTATACAAGTTCTATCGAAAGTTCTAGAATACTACATAGGCTTCCGACAGATATTTCTCGATCATTAACATTGCTTAAACAACTGAAAACACATTAAAAATTATCAGAATTAATACATAATCATTTACAATTACAAAATTATCCACATAAATTATCCACATTTTTAACTGTAGTAAATCGTCCTTTAAATATCGTGGCTCACCTTAATACTTACAATTACAAACATTTAAACAATTCTCCAGCATAGTTCTGTTCTTAAACATATTAAATGGTATTTACATAATTCCTTTCACAAAACAAAGTCCATTTATACTGACTAGTGATCGCCCAGCGATCGAAATTCGACCGTAATTCATTAAGTTGTTTAGTTTCTTTCATGAGAGAGTAATAATCTAGTAATTCTCTGCATTACCTATAAAATTAAAACGATACACTCCACGCGTGTCTGTATGCTAAATTATAGCTTCTAATCTAACCATAGCAAATGATGAAATGTATTTATCGATGGTTCATTTAGGCCGGAAAACTGCTTTAGCTTTATGAAATATGCGCTTTTAAATGTATCTATCAAAATAATTTTGTCATTTTGTGTGTTCGCTATTTAAATTTGGTCTATTTTCATTTTGAATTTCATGCAAATAAGTATTCCTTATTTCTTGTCTCTCTCTCTCTCTCTAATGAAATTACTGAAATAAAAAAATAAAAAGACACTTAACCAAAGTTCAACATTTTAAATAATCAAATGACCATATAGTATCTGGCAGAATCGCTACATTCCTTTTCAATGTATTCCTTTCATAACTTCAAACATTAATCTCTACTTTATCCGAGTCTTTCGTTTTACCAAAGACCACAGAGTGTCTCAATGCGGGGAATTCACGTAAGAACATTGGCTCCGATCCTATTTCACGCGCACAAACACGTTCGCAAATTAATTTTTTATTTTAATAATCTATTTGTAACATGTATTAACTATGCTTATTATATTTTTGGGTGGGGTGGGACATTCTCCACCAGTGAAAAACTGTTACTGGCCTGTTGAAATTTGGATTAACTGTTTCCTTATAGTGTCATCTTCACGTTTAGCAGTCTCCTTTTCCGGAAAAGTCGCCACGAATTAAATTAAAAATGCCGAAATATGGGATGCTCCGCAACCGTGAAATATTAGCAGCACTGTAAAAATGGCACAAAAATTATCGGTACAGGGATCATATCAACCTAAATAGGTTCGTTTTGTCATAGTGATCATGGTTAGGTCGAAATTCGGCCTGGACCAAGAGTAAAAAGTTTACGGGAAATTCGCTCTGCGCAGCCCATGTCGCAAACCACAGACAAACCGCGCATTTGTTTACAACTGAAGCAATCGATTATCTCGATTGCAAGGTTTGTAAAATATATTATATATAATTTTAGCTTTCTGTATTTCTTTAACTTCCTCCATTTGCGCTATCTACCAGCCCTCGAAATGTTGCTTCTTGCTTCTATATAAGTTCAGAGATTAATTTCGACTTGTTTCACCAAATAAGACAAAGTAAGGCCGCTTGCTGCGCCATCTACCAGCCATTTGAGCGAACTACGTAGGCGAGCGAGAGTTTTATTTTACTTAATTTAATGTATTTGTAACGCATATTATATATATATATTAGCTTCCTTCACTTCTTCTCCATATAATCTTTAACTATGCCAAATCTCACACTTCTCTGTGCGCGCAATATTCTTAAAAATGCAACATAAGTTTTCGCTTAGCGTATTAATATATAGATTTACAGTAAATTACAAGACAAATATCCAAAAATCATATTCAATCAAACTCTAGCTTCCTACAAATGCTTCATAAAATACAATTCCAGTTAAAGTTTAGGTTTGAGGGCTGTTACAACAGGTGTTATTGGCTACCGCGGAGAAAGTAACCACTACCTGCTAATCAGTCGGAAAATCTTAACTTCTGTGCTTTGTTTTCACTTTCTTCACTATGAAAACAGTTCCTAACTGTATATGCAGTGTAGTGTGTTGTAGATAAGAAATGAAGGCGTGCTGGGTGAGCGGTAACGCGCTGGCCTCGCATTCCGGAGGACGCCGGCTTGAACCCCGTCCGGTTATTCAAGATTTAAGTTTTGAGTGGTTTCACCAAATCATTCCAGGCGAATGGTACCTTCAAAAAGGACATGGCCGAATACCTTCCAGATCCTTACCCGCAGTCGTTTCCCACATCTAATAACGACCTTGACGTCAAAGAGGCGTAATGACACAGGGGCAAAAAAAAAAAAAAACAATTGGCTGTCGGTGAGAATTGTCAACAGAAGTGAAAACTTGAAACTATTAATATCATACGCGCAACACTTCATACTTATAGCTAAAGATATACTGTTAATATTAGCATGCCGATGACGCGAACTCAAGATTTTACCCATCCAAAAATCGCCCAACCCACCTAAAGAAGTTTTCACTTTAAAAACTAAAAATCGAATTTAGTCCGCAACCCAAAGGTTGGTCGAATGTTCCAGAAAGAGATGTACCAAACTGTTATTTAAGAGGCAGGAACGCCAATTCCTTTCCTCGGGAGCCTACAGTTTACCGTGAAATCAGAACCACGGAAGATCTCGGCGTATGATCAAAAACAACTACTTTTTTTTTTTTGGTGCATATCACGGGATTTAAACTCGCGGCCGGAGATAGAAGCTTTCGGAAGAAGCGCCTTAACCGCCTTGTTTCGAAGTGCACGTGTGCGACGTAGGTACTATCAAAAACGGATGAAACCTGTGGCTTTGGATACAGACCGTTTGAAAGATTACTTTCACTGTTGTCCCAGCGCAACAAGTCATACTTGCCACAGGTATACTGCGATTACAGCATGTTGGTGACGCGAACTCTTAAGATTTTACCCATCTCAAAAGCCTCCAACACGCATATCATACTCGCAACAGGTCATACATAGCAAGTCGGTGGTGTGAATTCATAGATTTATCTCCTTCCAACAACACGCCTACAGAACTTATCACGTCAGAAAAGAAAGATGAAGGAAGGAAGAAGCTGTAATCTGAGCCAGCCGATTAGAGTCCACTATTCCGAAAGACATCAGAGCGTTTGCGCATCCACAAGACTCAGTCATCGTTTTTTATTATTATTTTTTTTAAAAACAATTGGAATTTGGCTACGAGGCCATACAGCCAGCACTATGTAATTTTGTAGTTTGCTAGTATGTATTGGATCACTCAGTGTATTATAGATTCTCCGTGGTATAGACGACACAAGACAAACACAACACTTAATTAAAACCACCCATGCCCAAGGCCGTACTCGAACCGGCGACCCCTGCAACGCGAGGCTAGCACGCTATCCCCTACGCTGCCGGGGCCGGCCTCAGTCATCGGTCCTCATTTTGTTCTTCTTAAACATCTCGTTCAAGGTAGTGCCCTCCCAATTTCCCCAGAACTGAAGGAAAGTACTGGCGCCTTTTATAAAAGGAGACATTCTAGTGTTGGTTGAATTATTGGGTTTCCACGTGGCACGCCTGTTGTTTGTTCGCATCGGCAGCGTTATGATACCGCAGATCCCAGTACACACCGCTGTGTATATGCTGGCTTAACAAACTGATGATAAGACACACACAGTCATTACGCAAACAGTAAGAGATCTCTTAATGGGAAGCCCAATGATTTACTGCACTAGATATTACCCGTTTTATAGGTTATGTTTCCGACTTGCAACAAAATAAATGCTTCTGATAGCAGTCGCGTTTCGCCTTTATTAAAACATCTTCAGTGTCCTAGGTAAACATATATACACACATATATACATATACAATGATGTTGTTTGATTTTTGTTCAGTTTTCTGATATTACTATCTAGGTACTTACAGTTTTTATATATATATTAACACGCGCAAGTTCGTGTTTCCATACCAGCTACTATTCTCGCACTATCACTACTGTCCAAAGTTTTGTGGGCTGCATTCTAGCGAATTTCACCAGCCACGAACTTTTTGTTGTTGTTGACATCCAGAAGTCGTGAGCCAAAGATTATGTATTGTCGAACTATTTCTTACTTTGAATCTGTGGTCATTAGCTATGTCTGTTCGGTGGTGGTATGTTTAATTATAGGATGTGTGTTATTTATTCCTGTTCTAGTGTCTTGAACAAGGTTTGGATTGTTAGGTGTATATTATTATTATTATTGCAGCTATATCGATCCTTTTCTCAGGATGTAGCCTCTTTAAGTCTAATGAGCAATATATTAGAATTTAATTCTACATAGTGTTGCTGTAGTTCTTTCCAGGCCGATCGATCCTGAGCCGCCCTCTTCCAGTTCACGCCTGTAACTCGACGTATATCCTTATCCCAGAGATCCGGGGGTCTTCCTCTTGCTCTTTTCAGGTTTCTCGGTATCCAATCCAGCACTAACGTAGTCCATCTTTCATCTCTTTTGTGAACAACATGACCGGCCCATTGCCATTTTTGGGTCATGACTCTTTTTAAGATGTCTGTTACTTTAGTTATTGAACGGATGTGCACGGCCCTTTTCCTGTCTCTTCTTGTAAACCCTAGCATTGCTCTTTCCATACTTCGCTGGACAGTTCTCAGTTTTTACTTCGTGTGACTATTTAGGGTCCAAGTCTGGCAGGCAAATACACATTGTTCAAATACCTGTTTCTTAAGATGTACTGGCATGTTCGATTTAAAAACTATGGAATTTCTTCCGTATGCTCTCCAGCCCAGCTTTATCCGTCTGTAGATCTCAGGCTTCGAGTCACCATTCATATTGATCAGTTGGCCAAGATAGAGTTACTGATCTACGGACTCAATACCAGAATCTTTCATGTCCGCCTTGTCTTTATCTTTTTCTGCCCGTTTGTTTTGCATGATTTTGCTTTCTGATATATTTATTTTAAGGCCCACTACACTGCAGGCTGCCTCTAGTTCATTTATCAGGTGTATATATTCGTTCATAACTTTTTTTACCATTATTGAATGATTTTTGTTTGTGCAGGTTTTCCTGAATAGTCAGCACTTTTTTTTGCTGTGATTATTAATCTTTAATATTTTCATATCTGTTTGTATGTTGGTGTGTGAATGATTTTAACATAAATGCATGAACGTACCCTTCAATGTGACAGTTGAATCGAAACACAATTTAATGTATTACTGGACACAGGAGTGTACTTGAACCCACACAATGGAGTGTGTAAACCTGTCAGCTTTAGTCTCGTACACGAAGTGAACTTACTCGCTTGAGTCGCAAATCAAAGGAGAACTCTGCCTGCAATATGCAGCGTGGGCTTCGTTACTAGGGAATTGATCAATAGTACCGGGAAAGCACACAGGATAGTCGCGCGCTATGTCACCGCTACACACTACGATTACAGATGTGTAACGACGCAGTATTGACTTAAGCTCTTTGGCAAATATGTCAATATGGGAGGTCTGGCAGCTCAGTGGTTAAAGCGTCTGTCTCGAGATCGAAAGGTCGTGGTTCGAATTCCTGTCTCGGTGGGGATTTTCTAAGGTCCTTGACCCGACCTTCACCTCTAGCACAGTTTGCTGTGCATTGTCAAGTACGCCAGAACGCTTCCGTGGTTCTGATTTCACGTTAACCTGCAGATACCCTTCACCCGGTAGGATCATCTGGTTAGGTTAGGTAAGAAGGCAATGAACAGGCCGTCCGCTCTCTCATACTAACCTTAAGCCGCGTTCCCACGACGTCTAGTAACGAAGGCGGGACGGGACGGGACCTCATTAGCCGAAGCGTAGGGACGAGTGCGGGCCGCAGGTTAGCCCTCGCTTACCTCGCCGCCACCTCCCCACCACGTTGCCTAGTGTCGTTTGGCACAGAGCACTTTACAGCAAGAGAAGGGGTGCGCAGCGCTGCTGCAAACCGATGGCAACAGCGCTCCACTACACACGCCTGTGATGTTTACCGACACAGAGTGGGTAGCTGCGTCTCATCTCCGCTAGCAGAGGCGGCCCTGTTCCCATGGCGTGTTGTTGAGTGTTCGTCCCGTCCCGCCTTAGTTTCAAGACGTCGTGGGAACACGGCTCTAGAATGCCTTCTTCTGGAGGGTCCAACCAACCTTCGGGTTGAAGATCAATCTTAGCAAACAACATTCTATACTGAATACAAACACTCTATTACCATCATCAACACCAACAACACATCTGAACACTGAGGAAGGAAACGGCAAAATACCCAAGTTCATTTGGAGAGAGTAATGAGGGGACGTACGAGAGAAGTAAACGATCTGGGTTACAAAACTAGAAAATGGTATGGTGCTGTAGTATGGGACCCCCTTTTTAATATCAGATACACTAGTTGAAGGGGGTGCAAAGAAGTGTTACTAGATTTGTCTCCGGAATTTACCGTAGAACACAATCAGTAACAGATATGATAAAAGAGCTGGAATGGGACACACTGGAAGACAGGAGGAGGGTGAAGAGAGTCATGGGAGTGTACAAGGCGTACAGTATATTAGTGATGAGGCGTGGAAAAATATTGAAGAGAAAAAAAGATGGAACTTGATTTCAGGCACAAGGGTGTAGGAAGATTTTCTTTCGTAGGTAATGGGGATCAGACATTGGAATAAGTCACCAAGAGAATTTATGGATAATTTATCAAAAATTCTAAACAATTTAAAGTTGAAATTTGTAGAGGGTAAAAGTAGGTGAGTACAGGAAAGGGGGTGTGTAGGTAAATTGCCACCTGACCCTTACGCTCCGTCGCAATTAAATTAAATGAAATTTTCCAATAATGTTTCCATGCAGGGGTATATCTTCTATGGTAATTGCCTGGAATCCAGTATTACATCATAAGAAGTGAAGACATTTTTCTATTCGCAGACATAATATACCTGAAAAGTTCTTCTGTGAGTAAAAGAGGGGATAGCTGTGTGAACTATGTGAGTGAACAGCAATGTGTTCCTGTGGAATCTGGAATCATTTCGTTGGATTCTAACCCTCGGCATCCAGATTTCGCACGTTTTCCGGAAATAACCGCGATGTATGTTGGGTCAGATTTCCTTCCAGTTTCTGCTCTAATGATATCGCTGGATCACGAGCCATTAAGTCTCACGAGAAAGAAAAGAAACCTAGCGACGAGATTACAGTAGTTGGGATGGTGGAGTTGTTGCCGAAACACTTGTTCCCGGCCTTCGTTTTTGGCCACCCCTCACCTGACAGCGCGACGCCTGTCCTCCCTTTGTTCTCCAGTCGACAAGACGTCCGACTCGGAATGGTCGTTGTCATTAGCGAGTTTCCGATCGATCGCTCGCTCCCGGCAGATCGAGTTGCAGGCGATACAGCTGTTACTTTCTCGCTGACAATATCCTCAAGCGTGGCTCACTTCAGATTTATCTCCTCTTATACTGAATTCCAGCCGTAAGCAGCAGCTTTCCTCACTTGGGAATTTAGTAATTTCGCCGAATTCGTGACTCGGAGAAACATCAAGCCACTTGTTATAAGTGTGTGACCCGACCACTAGAATGGAACTGTGCTACCTGGCAATCTACACACAATCCTCTGCAATTACTGTACATTGTTGTAACATCCCAAAAATACGGTTATACTATGACTTTAAACAAGAAATTCATATATATATATATATATATATATATATATATCCGAAACGACTCTGACGATTTGGATGAATTTTCGTATTTAGTTAACGTGTTTCTTTTCAAGTGTATTTAAATAGATGTCTTCCCTGAAAAAAAAAAATATGCTATTTCACAATATACAGGGTGTTACAAAAAGGTACGGCCAAAAATTCAAGAAACATTCCTCACACACAAACAAAGAAAATATGTTATGTGGACATGTGTCCGGAAACGCTTACTTTCCATGTTAGAGCTCATTTTATTACTTCTCTTCAAATCACATTAAACATGGAATGGAAACACACAGCAACAGAACGTACCAGCGTGACTTCAAACACTTTGTTACAGGAAATGTTCAAAATGTCCTCCGTTAGCGAGGATACATGCATCCACCCTCCGTCGCATGGAATCCCTGATGCGCTGATGCAGCCCTGGAGAATGACGTATTGTATCACAGCCGTCCACAGTATGAGCTCTAACATGGAAAGTAAGCGTTTCCGGACACATGTCCACATAACATATTTTCTTTGTTTGTGTGTGAGGAATGTTTCCTGAAAGTTTGGCCGTACCTTTTTGTAACACCCTGTATATACATTATATTTCTATCTTTGTTTTATAAGGCCATTTCGTATAAGTTATAGTTAGTAAGGATCCTGGAGCGGATTTTTATAATTGTATCAAATTTTATATTCAGATAATTTTTTACTTTCAAATTTAATGTGGTAGGTGTTATCCTTGAAAAAATACAATTATATTACACAAAAAATCCCTGAAATAATGTGATTATATAAAAAAGTATTTTTTTGTACAGTTGTTTTACAACGCCATCTCGTAGAAATTTGGCGTTCCAGCAAGTCTTGAAGAGGCTTTATATATTTAGATGAAATTTCATATTCAGATGTTTTAAAATAATGTATTGAGCAACGTGCATTTAACCGGCTGCAGGTCTTACTTAGGTTGGTACGAAATATAGTGAAAATATAATACATATTCTCTACATATCTATCTAAATTATCACTATTATATGAGCAATCCCTGTATATTAATTTTCCAGAAATTACTCTAACGATATTGACGAAATCTTAGATATTGAACAAAAATCGAAAAACGCCAAACGAAGCTCGGTCATTGGGGTAAGTTTGTTACAGACGCATTGAAAAAATTAATTTTTTACTGTGATTCGTAGGTCGAATTTTGAAGAATTGTTACCGAGTGTGGTGGTTGAACGGTAATGTTCTGGTCGTACATTTGGGAGGACGCTCGTTCGAATCCCCGTGCGGGCATACAGATTTTATTTTTCCATGGTTTCCCAAATCACTCCAGATGTTTTCCGGGACGGTTTCTTCAAAAGGCCATGGCAGAATTACCTTCGTTCCTTGCCCCAGTACATCCCGCTTCTAATGACCTCGACGTCGACGAGACGTGAAGCAAAAAAAGGAGAGTGGAAAACGTGAATATGACATTATACGGAAGCAGTTAATACAAATTTCAACAGGTCAGTACCAGTTTTGGGGTGGTGCGGAAGATCCCCTCCCACCCTTTTTTTCTTCCCTCCTGCCTTTATGGAATGGAATGGAGATCGGTTTTGGTGTAAAAATCTCACTAACACCTTCTCCCTTCCTTTTTTTTTTTTGGTTTAATTCAATTTGTATATAATGGTTGCTGTAATGTCCTCAGTATTTATTAACATAATACAAAGGTTCCACAGTGTAGTAACGTGTATAGTATTTGGGTTAGTAGCATCTTTGGCCCCGTAAGACGGAGAGACATAAATTGTGATGGCGGCGTAAGTGTAAGAAGTGATGGCCGGTTACAGTGGCGAATTGTGGCGATGTGTAGGCCAGGTTTGTAATTTGCAGTGTCATTAACAGGCCGCAAGTGAACAAGTTGAAGAGAGATATTTGTGTTAGAGGAATATTGTGACCGTGAGCGATTATTCATCGAGTGCTGACAATAAATTGAGTTCCGTACAGTACTGCGTTGCGGAGTACGTGATTTATGTCCATTACAATCAATGGATCTCCAGGGCTTATTTGTGTTTGAACTGATGGGATGAGATGGCGGCGTTTTTCATCCGTTGCAGAGTAGTTCAACATTCTCTTCTCACTTCGCCCTATTAAACGTAAGCGAGCCTATTACTAGGTGTCTCGTGGTTTAATTAATAGGAAATAATTAGTCCACGATACAGTTTAAAATTTTAACTGTTTTTATTTCTCGAAAACATGCACAACTTCAAAGATACTGGTCAAAGTATATTCAAACTCCAGCGATTATATTCGACACTTGTTCCAAAGATTATACTGCCACGCACTCACAGTACACGTAAAACTGTTCGCTCAAAACAGTCTTTGCCTCCGTAAACTGTGTCCATAAACTATGTCGAAAAATTGTCTCTGAGTCTCTGCCGCTCGCTTTATATAAGTTTAATCGAAAGTTCTAGAACATTACAAAGGCTTCCGACAGATGTTTCTCGAACTTTAACAATACTTAAACAATTAAAACCAATCAAAATTAATGCATAATCATTTAAAATCATTACGAAATGCTCAGAAATGAAAATTAAAGATACTTAAACACAAAATTATCAACATAAATCATTTTAAACTGTAGTAAATCATCATTTAAACGTCGTAGCTCACCTTAATACTTCGAATTACAAACATTTAAGTAATTCTCTTGCATAATTCTGTGCTTAAACATATTAAATAGTATTTACATAATTTATTTTCATAAGGCAAAATTCATTTACACCAATATACAGTAAATTGCAAGACAAATATCCAAAAATCATTTTCAGTCAAACGCTAGCTTGCTACAAATTCTTCAAAAAACAGAATCCCATCTAAAGTCTATGTTTGAGAGCTGTTATACTATGTACTGTAACAAGTCCTCATTAATTAATTAGCCCGGTGAACTATTAAGGAGGGAGCATCTCATATGCTCACAGTTTTCTGTAACTTGCAGATTATTGATGTAGACTATGTCTGAGTGACATGTCAGGGATGGAACAAATTTACAAGTGGTGAATAATTTATCAAAAATGCCGAAGAAATTTATAATTAAAATTCGTAAATCACAAAAACAGATCGGACAAGAATTTAACTCTCAATTTATATAAGATAATTAAAAAATAAAATAAAAAGAGGTAATTATATGACTAAGGAATCGTGTACTCCATCGCAACCAAATTAATAACAATCATGTGGCTGTCTTTTTCTGTGATTCTGATTTCTGCTGCGAAATTTCCCGAAGGATGGTGGTGCAGCATCAGGAATATGTTAACTTATATTTTAGCTCATTTCTATTGGTGTCAAGTCAAAACCTATACGACGACTCCTACTAACATATACAAACTGAAGAAAGGCGAATCACGAATACGTTCCAGACTTTTATTTTAGCTGATTTATATTGGTGCCATGTTAAGAACCTATACGGTGACCCCCGTTAACACATACAGACTAGGCACACACAGTGTCCGTGCTGTTGGTATGACAATGGGTCTAGAATAATCCATATTCGGCAGACAGGTCCAGGTCGGTAAATGCGCAGTTTGTTCAGAATTTGCCCCAGGGAAACGTTAATGGTGATGGGCAATGCCAACATGACACGGAACGGCTTCCATTCCATTGCGAAAAGAAAGTCGTCGCCTCTTTCGGCTGTTGAGAGGATTATGCATGGAATAAACACAATCTCACCTTTGGCAGACCCACTCAACACTTAGGCAAAAATAAAATCAAGTTTAGGCATTTTTAGAGACAAAAAAAAAGCGAATAGTTTTGGGGGTGACCGGTCGTGACGTAATCTGTTCTATTTCTGGATTTTGATATCTGCTGGACCTCTCAAGGTCCATTTAAACAGCAAATGCATTGTTCTGAATCTACAAGTAATAAAAAATGCTTTGTTACGCGCAAAAAACTATAAGGTCATGACCGGGTGTCCCGATCTGGCTAAAATTCAAACGTGACCTATATTTAACTCTTAAGGGCTCGCTAATTGGTTATGAAGGGACTTAGACGTGTTAATAAGTAACAGAGACAATTTTATGATATGATACACTGTATCCTGTCACCTCCGTGTAGGCGGCCCAAGGTCACATTTCCCGCTCTCTGCCACACCATCCCTCCCATCCTACCTCGCAGAGCTGACCACTTTGTACACGTAGGCTAGAGTTAAATTTTTTTCTTGAGCCACCTCTGTTGACAGAACACACTATAGCATTTCCACACCGCTTCCTTCGCGCTGTATGTGATTAATAATGTATTTTCCTTTCGTTTTGTTTTCAGCTGCAACATCTTTGCAGTCTTTACCGTGAATTAAATTCCGCATTTCAGTTACGCTTATTTGATACAGTGTCTTCATCACCGTTTCCAGTGTATTCTGATGTAGTACATTTCAGAAAACTATACAAATAAATAAGCGAAGTTACGTAGTCAAAAAAATAATATTAACCGAATCCAAAGAAATTGGTGTTTATCCGTGTTGCAACTCGATCTTTGGTGGATATCTCGCTAAGCAGTGTTCATGTGAGGTACAGTGGGATTTGTGGCACCCGTCTGTTCTTGATATGAAAGAATATTTGGTGGATGTTTCGTAAAGCAATGTTCACCAAGATGCAGTATGGTCTGTGGTACATATGTGATCTCGATTTGAAAGAATCTTTGGTGGATATTTCGTAAAGCAATATTCACCAAGGTGAAGTGTGGTCTGTGGCAGCTATTTGTTCTCGATTTGAAAGAATCTTTGGTGGATATTACGTAAAGCAATGTTCACCAAGGTGCATTGTGGCCTGTGGCACCTATGTGTTCTTGATTTGAAAGAATCTTTGTTGGATATTACGTAAAGCAATGGTCGCCAAGGTGAAGTGTGGTCTGTGGCAGCTATTTTTTCTCGATTTGAAGGAATCTTTGGTGGATATTACATAAAGCAATGTTCTCCAAGGTACAGTGTGGTCTGTGGAACATATGTGTTCTAGATTTGAAAGAATCTTTGTTGGATATTACGTAAAGCAATGTTCGCCAAGGTGAAGTGTGGTCTGTGGCAGCTATTTGTTCTCAATTTGAAGGAATCATTGGTGGTTTACGTAAAGCAATGTTCACCAAGGTGCACTGTGGCCTGTAGAACATATGTGTTCTCGATTTGAAAGAAACTTTGGTGGATATTACATAATGCAATGTTCTCCAAGGTACAGTGTGGTCTGTGGAACATATATGTTCTAGATTTGAAAGAATCTTTGGTGGATATTACGTAAAGCAATGTTCACCAAGGTGATGTGTGGTCTGTGGCAGCTATTTGTTCTTGATTTGAAAGAATCTTTGTTGGATATTACGTAAAGCAATGTTCACCAAGGTGAAGTGTAGTCTGTGGCAGCTATTTGTTCTCGATTTGAAAGAATCTTTGGTGGATATTACATAAAGCAATGTTCACCAAGGTGAAGTGTAATCTGTGGCAGCTATTTGTTCTCGATTTGAAAGAATCTTTGGTCGATATTACGTAAAGCAATGTTCACCGAGGTGAAGTGTGGTCTGTGGCAGCTACTTGTTCTCGAAATGAAAGAATCTTTGATCCATTATTTCGTAAAGCAATATTCACCGAGATGCAGTGTGGTCCTTGACATCTATCTGTTCTCGATATTAAAGTATTTTTGGTGGATATTTCGTAAAGCAATGTCCCCCGAGGTGAAGTGCGATCTGTGGCGGCTATCTCTTCTTGATATTTAAGAATTATCATTTCTTGCTCCGTTACCCGCTCATGTAGAGTCATAAGATATACAGCAGCAAGGTAAAAACGCCTTCCAAATCAATGTGGTGGTATTTGCGAGATACTTCCTTAAAGCTTCATGCCAGAAGCAGCTCGCCTACAGGTTTATACTAGTAATATTTATGCCTTGTCTGGCTACGTATCCGGTTAACACTTCACTGTAGGGAGCTGCCGCCGGCTGTTGTGATGATGTCTGCTGTGTCCTCGTGCGCCTATTGGTGCGTGTAGCACGACAACAGTTTGCTCCTCTGTTAATTAAAACGGCGCCCGCACCCCCGCGTGAAGCACAAAAACAAAAAGCCAAAGAGGGCGCCCGTGCCTTTGTAGGGTGGAACATGTCACTACATGGTCTCTGCACAGTGGGGGCATGTCGGTATCAGACACAGATCTGTCACATCCGAATACAAGGCTAACTACCGCGGTACGTTATGGTAACACCTTGTCACGACATACATTTGCCTGTTTTTTAAGAGTACTCAGAGATGCTTACGCTACCAATGTATAAATCATAAACATTTAAGAGGTGTGTGAGAAAAGTATCGACATTGGTAACACTGCGAGCAATCAGGCAACGCTGTGTCTACCGGTCTATGCTAGACCGGTTAATTCGTCCCTACCTCATGCTCAGTACGAGTTTCAACTCCGTTCATCCAACACATTATTTTTGACAGCGCCATAAGTGGTGTTTTTATTGTGTGTTACGTAAATGGAGTATCGGAATTTAAAGCAACGTTGTGCAATCAAGTTTTGTGTTAAACTCGGGGATTCTGCGAGTGTGACCTTAGAAAAGTTGAAACAGGGAACATTGCTTATCAAGAGCACAAGTTTTCCGCTGGTACAAATCATTTTTGGAAGGCAGAGAACACATTGAAGATCAACCTCGCTCAATGAGAGCTTCAACTTCACAAGCTGACGAAAACGTTGAGCGTGTGGGGGCTCTTGTTAGATCAGACCGTCGCTTAACAATAAGGATGATGAGTGAACAGTTAAATTTAAATTTCACCGTACATAAAATTCTGACAGACGATTTGGACATGCGAAAAGTTTGTGCCAAAATGTTGCGAAAAAATTCACAACTGAACAGAAGGACAATCGAAGAAACGTTGATGTTCTTGAGAGGACTGACAATGACCAAGAATTCTTCAATCGTGTGATCATAGGTGATGAATCCTGGATATCTGAGTACGATCCTGAAACAAAGCGGCAAAGTGAAGAGTGGCAAACTCCGTCATCTACTAAACGGAAAAAATGTCGAATGAGAAAATCAAAGATCAAAACAATGCTGATTTGCTTTTTTTTCTGTAGGGGTATCGAGCATAAAGAATTTGTTCCTCCAGGACAAACTGTCAACCAAGTATTTTACAAAGGTGTCCTTGAAAGGCTCTGGAAAAGAGTGATTTGTGTGAAACCAGACATTGCAGACAAGTGGATGCTTCATCATGACAATGCCCCGTGTCACACGGCTTTTTCAAACAGTAAATTTTTGACCTCAAAATACACTCCTGTTGTTCCTCAACCTCCCTACTTACCTGATTTAAGTCCTTTTGACTTTTCCCGCAATTAAAACATGTCTTAAAAGGACGTAATTTTGGAACTCATGAGAACATTCAAAAGACTGTGACCGACCAGTTAACAGCGCTACTAGTTGAAGCCTTCCAGTGCTGCTACAGAGAGTGGAAACAACGACTCCGCTGGTGTATATCTGCCCAAGGGGACTAATTTGAAGGAGATAATATTGTTTTTTGAAAAAAATAAAAACTTTGGTAAGTAGAAATCAGTCCATTACTTTTCTCACACACCTCGTTTCGGGAAACTATCCATTACACTAAAGCTGCGTATCCACTACGCGCGGCAAACGCTCGAACATTCGTAACGGATACGCTGTTGGATCGCTCAATTAATGATTTTAACAACTCTCCTCAACCTTTGTCACTGGATTCATACCTCATGTCTCCCATAAGTGTCACACCATACAGTATTCTATTAATACAATTTCCTTAACCACCGATGAAGCTTTCGTTCAGGTTTCTAGTGTACAATGTGATGCATCACAGTGAAAGTGACAGCTGCTCATGCACGTGAAACTTCCGCGATGGCCGGCCTCGGTAGTGTAGGGGCTAGAGTGCTACCTCCACGTACCGAAGGTTGCCGGTTCGAGTCCGGCCGAGGGCAAGGGTGTTTAAGTGTTGTGTGTGTTGATGTCGTGTCCATGTTGTAGTGTCCTTGTGTCAATACTTGATAGCAACAAATTTAAAAAAAAAATCCGCTATGGCTTCCCGGAAACACCGTGCCTGAATAGTTTGCCGCGCAATCCTGCCTGGCTGGGTACTCGTCACAAGAGAAACGGCTATACCTGGTTTGGCGCCTTTCAACATGGCTCGCGCGGCAGCCGCAGGTAGTCGCTACGCAGTTTAGTTGGAAACGTATGGACTGATTTGCTTTTAAAATTGGGATGGAGGGATATTTTGCTATCTTTTCTAGTTTAGTCTTACAATTTCTTATTAAACAACCTTTTTTTTAATATGGTACTTTATTAAATTTCATACTAACCACTGGATTGGACACAATAAGCCTGTGTTAAAATGTAATTTGTACAACAAAGAGTAATATACGAACATGCTGTATCCCTATATTGAGTACTATATTGAACCTTCTGATAGTTTATCCTTCATGCGGCATGTTCGAATCCCCTTCTGGGCATCCAGATTTGGGTTTCCATGCCATTTACAACCTCCCATCCAAGTTCTGTTTTTACTTGTGACACTGCTTATATGGCTGGCCTCTTTACAGCCAGCCAGCATACTCGTTTTTAAACTGGTTGGCCCTTTTACAGCCAACCAGTTAATGTATGTATTTTTATATTTTATTGCCTAGTCTCAGTTTTATGTTTTATGTTGTTGTCTGCGTGGTCGATCTCTTCACAGTCGGCCACGCAGACGGTATTTTAGTTAGTATGCTAATATTTTATTGTCCTGTCCCTGTGGCCGACTCCTTTACAGTCGGCCACACAGACGGCAATTTTGCCACGTTGTCACGCCTGGTATTTGTTAGGGCGCTAATGACCCCGTCGTCGACGCGCCCTAAAATCCAAATAATAACAACAACAACAACATGGGTTTCCATGGTTTCCCAAATCACTCCAGGCAAATGCCGGGATGCTTCCTTCAAAAGGCCATGGCCGAATTCCTTCCCTTTCCTTGTCACCCCCCCCCCCCCCCCAATCCTTTCCCGTCTCTAAAGACCTCGCTGTTAAGAGACGTTAAGCAGTTAAAAAAAAATCATCCAGCACTGAACATTGTAAAATGGAAGGATAAACAGACTTCATAATGTGCGCAGTTTGAGATCAGAAAATCGTCATGAGATGGTATAATTGCAACGAGACTCCCCTAAACTGAATGTTTTTGTGCCATATCTCGGCCTAAAGTTTATTGGCCTTTTTCTTTGGAGAAACAATTGTAACTGGTACTTCCTACGTTGATGCTATTGCTATTTCCTCAATCAGTAGAAGACAAACAAATAACTTCATTTGGCAACAAGATGGTGCACCGTCTCACTGATATAACGACAAACGCGATTGGTTGAACGTCACTGTACCAGTCCGCTTCGTTGGCCGCAAAGACAGAGCTTGTTACGCATGGCCTCCACGCTGTCCCGATCTGACGCCATGTGATTTATACTTGTGGGGAAGAAACAGGATTCAGTCAGCTGTTGTAACAATTACACCACAAACACTAATAAACTTTTGTGAAGAAATGGGCTATCGACTTGATGTGTGTGATGGGACGAGAGGTGCTCACATTGAACACTTATAATCTTGTGGGTATTATTGTTTGAGTTGCTCTTTCATTTCATGTATTAATTATAAATTTATGTTTTAGGTAGATAGTAAATAGTACAAAGCGTTAAAGCCCTGATATTCATTTATCACCAATTTAGGAGAAAGAAGAGAGAACTACAAGAATTTTGTTCATTACCAGCCTGTGCGCTAATGAAGCATTATCAGCGTCTCAATCCTAGAGATGCCGTCCTGTAGGTAATAAGCTGAGTGCGCCGTAAACTGGACCATAAAACAGTTGACGGCCACCCATAAGGCTCTATAGTGGGTGCTAAACTGACCGCCCGCGATACCCATAAACACTCAACGCTGCGCGGCTCAACAGGTTGTCCATGTCACAGTGGATAAAGCGCTTGCTCTCCCATTCCAGGGTCCCAGATTCAAATTCGTGTGAACTCAGGAATTTTTAAGAGATTACCTTCATCGTATGAAGAATGCCAGGACACTCTGTGGTTCGGAAATACACTGCAGATCGAAGCTCTCTAACCTGTTCGTAAAACCACACGAATTAAATTACCTCACACTCATCAGACTTAGTTCTTCCATTCACGATTGGTTTAGAGAAATTGTATTCATGCAAAGCTTCATTTCCGTATTCAGTTATGGTAGGTATGTTCATTAAATATTGTCTCGATTAATTTATTTTAATTTTATTTTTCGTGTCAAGGATATAACATTACAAGTTGAAATAAAACAAATAAAATTAATTAATTAATTTCAAATTTATGTACTACAGAACATAATTAAATGGAATATGACCGGAATTCAGCAATCCTGATGGCATTCTCATTTGCCCTAAATAGGTCGTCGATAGTGCAGGTTTCTTTTTTTTTTATCTGCTTTACGTCTCTTTTTAACATCGAGGTCTTTTAGAGACGGGAAAGGATGGGGGGGGGCAAGGATGGGGGCAAGGAATGGGAAGGAATTCGGCCATGCCCTTTTGAAGGAAGCATCCCGGCATTTGCCTGGAGTGATTTGGGGAAACCATGGAAAACCCAAATCTGGATGCCCGGACGGGGATTCGAACCGCCGTCCTCCCGAATGCGAGGCGAGAACGCTAACCGTTACACCGCCCCGCTCGGTGTGCAGGTTTCAAGTAGATTCCTGCATATCAGAAGATGTTATGGGTCCTGCAGCTCACCACATTCACATAGTTCGTTGTCAGTAGTGTAACCCCATTTTTTAATATTATATCTACATTGGGTCACTTCAGTTCTTAATTTATTTAGTGCCTTCCATATGGCATATGGCTGATTACACCCCGCAGCCGGTGCCTCTTTGATATTCCCCCAGTGCCCTTCAGGCAACGAATTTTGGCATAATTCTACACGGCGAGCTCCAAGTGAAGATGTTACGGCTGTAGTTCACTGTAAGAAGCTCTTTCTTGATTTTAGCCTTGTGGGTTGAGGTTCGTGTCCAAACAAAGGGTGTCTGGGGTCTGTTTCTTGTTTCCTCTTCTCCACCTCTGCAGCTGTTTTCCTTCGAATATCAGGTGATTTGGTGTATTTTGCTGACAGGAGTTGGTTTCAGGCAACCTGTTACAACGTGACCAGTATTATTCAGGACTATATCAACCTGCCTAGGATATGCAGAGTATTGACAAACTGGTGCTGAGTATTCGGCTGCAGAGAAACCGAGTGCAAGGGCAGATGTACGAAGCACATTTGGCACATTTCATTCTCTCCATGATTGAAAGGGATGAGACAATCCTTGCGACGGTGTGTGGTACAAATACCGGTGAGAAGAGATGGGCTTGATCACTAAACGCAAGATTGTGTACCGAAGTATGGCGTAAAATCCCAAACTTTTGCCCAGTCCCACTTCTACGAAGCGTCAAGCCATAAAATGGATTAATCAAGATTGTTAGTGCTTTACGTGGAAAAGGAATACACGATAGAAATGTAAGTTGCTCTGGCCTCGCATTCGGGAGGACACCGGTTCGAATTCCTGCCCGGGCAACCAGATTTGGGTTATCCATGGTTTCCCCAAATCACTCCAGGCGAATGCCGGGATGCTTCTTTAAAAAAGGCCATGGCCGAATTCCTTCCAGTTCGTTGTCCACAGCCCCATCCCGCCTCTAATGACCTCGTCATCAACGAGGCGTATAGCCATAAGTAAAAGAAAAAGCAAGTGAAATATTTCAAGTCAGTGTTGACATATTGGTCAGAAATATTGATATTGAAGGAAATGGAATAAAGCAGTTGAAATGAAATTTTGGAGGATTTTATTTGAAGTAGAATGAATAGATAGATAGTGAGAAATGAGAAGCTTTAGTATTTGGTGAAGATCCGCTACCAATAGGATGACAAAATCAAAGATAAAATGGTTAGAAAGCGTGAAGTGAATAGGGGAGGAGAAATGGCTTGGAAGGAGGGCACACATAGAGTGTGAGAGAGATGAAGTTAAGCACAGTGCCGAGAAGGAAGAAATTAATGACAAAAAGATGAAAGAATAGAGTCGGAGGACGTGACAGAGTTGGATGAACCGTCCAAAATGGGTAGATTGTATTTTTTATACTAAAGTTTTTGTCGCTTTCCTATGTTTTATCACTAACTTAAGTTCTAAATTATGCGAGGTACTGTCCTTAGAACGGTACATTCCGCTAAATATGTAGGGGTAACAATTCGTAATAATTTGTCGTGGAATGAGCATATCGAGAATGTAACTGGAAAAGCAAATCGTATGCTTCGATTTCTAGGTCGTAATTTAAAACAATGCACTCCGGAAGTTAAATCGATTGCATACTAGTCACTAGTGCGGCCTCACTTAGAATATTGTTGCTCTGCATGGGGTCCCCATCAAAAGGGATTAATGGAGGCATTAGAGATGGTCCAAAGAAGAGCCGCCCGATTCGTGACAGGTAGTACATATAGTTGGAGGGAAAGCGTAAGTGCGATGTTGAAGGAGTTAAGTTGGGAAGACCTGGAGCACCGAAGGCATTGCTCTCGACAGAAGCTAATTGGAAAATTCTCGACTGACGTATTTCGGAATGACAGTAAACAAATATTGCTACCAGCAAAATTCATGTCTCGGAATGACCACGAAAATAAGATAAGAGAAATCAGGGCCAGAACCGATTCATTTCTGTACTCATTTTTTCCACGAGCGAATAGGGAGTGGTATAGAAAGGATTTACTGGGCGACTAAACATAAAATCCGACAGGAGTAGCTTTCGATAAAGTACTCCGGCCATCCTGATCTGGGTTTTTCATGGTTTTCCGGGGTCACTCCAGGCGAATGCTGAGATGGTTCCTCACAATAGCCCATGGGCGCCTCCTCCCATATCCCGTATATCCCTTCTAAACCATTACCTACTCGGATAGGTGCAATGCACCCTCAGCCACACACTTCTTGTGAATCGCGGAGTAATAGTAATAGAATATTACGCTCTTCTTTATTTTTTGTACCATGAAAGTTTAAATTTTTCAATTCTGCCGAAACGCCTTCCTAAAATAAGTCCACTGGAGACTGGTTGTCTGCCCAATTATTCTGTTGAGAGATCGATCGATCGAAACACCATTCGGCCTCCTGTTACGAACAAGTTAGTGAGGTAAAAGGGGGGGGGGGTCCGGCGAAATCTCACCAAGGATGGGAGGGGCTATAGAAATCTCAGTCATCTTTTTGATTCCTTGAAGAATAGTAGAGCTAAAAAAAGCGACGTTGAAATTAACGTTGGGGGGGGGGGGGATGGAAACAGGAGAGCTAAAAAAAGTCTCCATAATTACTAGGTAGTTGGCAAGGGAGGAGTTCCCACCAGATCTCACCCCCGGGGGGGGGGGGGCTCAGATTTACGAAAAACTACCTCACTTAATTAATGGGCGCCCCCTTGAGATATAATTCAGTGTTAGGCACTTCAGCGGACACACACGTGTTCTCTGTTTTCCACTAGGGCTGCGAGGCCAAAACCCTTAGCGATAGTTACAACAACCGCATCAACGCCTTTCAAATTAGGCAATGGCGTTGTGTGCTGCGTGTGTTAAATTGGACTGATAGGAGAATCAATGCGTGCGTCATCCGACAAATTAACATCAGCAGACCACTTTGTTCCGTTTCAGTCAGAGAACTTCCTATTTGGACATATAGCGAGTTGTCCAAATGCGTGCCATACACTGTTTCCAATCGAAGGTATTTAGTCCTATACATAGGCATATAACGTCCAGAGGTTATGAAATGTGGTAATTTTCCGTTGCCTTCCTCAATGTGGCAGTATTTGTAAATGTAACTGTAAAATTGAATGATTGTGATGGCGTATGTGTCTTGAGTGTAGTCGTGTACAGAAAATGAAAGAAGAGAGAGGGTGGAACTCTGTTCAGCTTCGTACAGGCCTACTCTTCCGAAAGACACCTTGGAATCACTATCCGATGAGCGAATTACCGTCAACAAGCCCTCAGTCCATACGCAATGCAGAGAGGTTTGGTACAAGATCTCTGATACCTGTACATACCTACTGTAACAGCCTTCAATCCTAAACTTATAAACTTAAATGGAGTGTTATTTTATCAAGCACTTATAGCAAGATAGAGTTTGGTTGAATATGATCTGGTAGGTTTGTTTTGCAATTTCACGTAAATCAATGTATATAGACTTTGTTTTATGAAAAGAAATTATTTAAAGGCCATTCAATATGTTTAAGAACAGAATTGTGCAAGAGAATTGCTTAAATGTTCGTAATTCCAAGTATTAATGCAAGTTACGATGTCTAAAGGACAAGTTTAAAATGATTTCTGTGAACAATTTTGTGTTTAAGTATCTTTAATTTCCATTTCTAACAATTTTGTATTGATTGTAAATGATTATGCATTAATTCTGATTGTTTTTAATATGTTTCAATTGTTTAAGTATTGTTAATGTTCGAGAAATATCTGGCGGAAGCTTTTGAAGTGTTCTAGAAATTTCGATGGGGTTTATAACATCCGAGACAGAGAAACAGCTTTCACCGACTCAATTTTACGACGGCCAGGAACTGTATTGTTTGTGGAAGAAGTGTTGTATACAGTCGCTGGATTGTATGTATGCATGTAAACAGCATCTTTGACGTCGTGTTTATGAAAATAAAAGCAAGTTTAAACTGAACTGTACCGTGGACTAGTTATTTATCATATTAATTAAACCACGAATAATCTAATACTACCCCATCCTACTACTTTGATATGTCTAGAATTACGCTCTCTCCTTGGCATCCTGGGGCCCTTAAAAGGCCTCTCTCCCAAATCTTTGTCCCTCTGTAGAATCCCTGTAACCCCACCTTATACCTCCTTCCCAAGACCCACACGCATTTAGCGGAGGACTTGCACACCTCTCCTATTTCACTATCCTGATAGAGACGATGAAAATTTCTCCCTCCATAAAGATTCGTACAGTGCCACTAACACATGAGCTAACGGGGCGGGAAGGTAGGAAGAGAAATAGATCATGGGAGTGATTATTGAGGTTAGAAGACGGTGAGAGAAGACAGCGTACAGTTTTTTTAAATTATTATTATTATTTATATATATATGGCTTTTGGTCTAACGACCATACAGCCAGATTACAATTGTTGTATTACAATATTATTTTGGCGTAGTAGTTCTATACAATTGTTGTATTATAATATTATTTTGACATAATTGTTCTATACAATGTTATTTTGACACAATAGTTCTATACAATGTTATTTTAACACAATAGTTCTATACAATGTTATTATGACACAATAGTTCTATACAATGTTATTTTGACATAATAGTTCTAAACAATTATTATTTGTAACAATAGTACAAATTTTGACATGACTATTGATGATTATGTTACATTATTATTCGGCATACTAGTTCTATACAATTTTATAATAATACTGATAGTGCAGGTGGTGTAATAACTCTATTTTGCTACTATATTTGGACATATTGTCTGTGTACAAGTTTTCTGATACCAATGGTGCAGATGGTGTGGTGTCAGAGGTTAGTTATGTTAACGTATTATTTGACATAATAGACATTTTAATACCAGTGGAGCGAATAGTTTACTAACAGCTGGTGCTTTAATAATATTAATTTTAGATAATAAACCTCATCTATGTGGTGAAATCCGTATTGTATGTTTGGTAATTGTGGATTTTAGCATAAAGCTTCGTATCCCTGAAGTAGTTCTGTTTTTAGGGCGTTTTAGCTATAATGGGTCTCTTGAATTGCCTGGGTTATATAGTGATATCTGCTTCCCTTAAGAAGTGAGCTATCGCTTGATGCACGTCATGTCATTCCGTTCTCATAAGGGAGATGATTGATGTGGGCAGTGGGATTTTTAGTTTGGTCAGTCTATTATATAGGTTATTTTGTGGAATTCGGTAAAGGGTGCATGCCAGTATTACATGATTTAGGTCTGCTATTTCTTCGTTGTCAACATAGATGTTTTGTATTTTCTTGCGAGTTTTGATTCTTCGAAGTAGTATGTGGGGTTGGGTCGATGCGTATTGTTTCCCTTTGTATACTTGTGATGAAGTCCATGCGTTTTCCCATTTTGCAAGGGCCTCTATTTTTATAGTTTTTATGAGATCGTTGTGAAGGAGTTGTGTGTATTGTTGCTGTCCTTCCAGAGTGCTTTCTTTTGCAGTTTGTCACAGCGAACAGTTGGATGGATCAAGTCAAGAAGATGACCGCAATTTTTTTTTTGCTGTCGTCAGTCTTTAGACTGGTTTGATACAATCCTCCATCCCTTCCTATCCTGTGCTAGCCTCTTTACTTCTACTTACCCCTTACAACCCACATCCTCAATTATCTGCTCATATATTCTAATCTCTGTCTACCACTACAGTTCTTACCTTCGACTGTTCCCTCCACTAACAAATTCACCAATCCAGCATGTCCCAAAATATGACCTACCAGCCTGTCTCTTCTTCCTGTAAGCTTCTTCCATAAACTTCTTTTCTCACCCATCATTTCCAAAACTCGTTCATTTCTTATTTTGTCTGTCCACCTAATTTTCAGCATTCTTCTGTAGCACCACATTTCAAATGCTTCAAGTTTCTTTCTTTCCGGTATTCCTAAAGTCCATGTTTCGCTACCGTAAAGTGCTGTGCTCCACACATAGAGTTTTACGAAGTTCTTTCTAATTCCCAGATCAATATTTGAAACTAAAAGGTTTCTCTTTTTCATGAAGGCTCTTTTTGCTAGTGCTATTCTGCTTTTAACATCATTCCTGCTTCGGCCATCGGTTGCAATTTTGCTTCCCAAGTAACAGAACTCACTCACTTCTCCTATTGCATCCGATCCTATTTTTATATTTAATCTGCTAGTATTCGTATCATTTCTGCTACATTTCATCACTTTTGTTTTACTTTGATTTATATTCAGTCCAAATTCTTCCTTCAGTATTTTGATGACCGTAATACCTCTTGTATATTCTCTCAGGTGAACTGAAGAACGTTCAGGGTGGCATTGCCCAGTCCAAAGTGTTGCAAGTGCAGTGAAAAATCCGATTACGTTGCGATGCTGAGGAATGAGTTTGTCGAGTGTTGGTGACTCACCTGGGAGGTGTTGACCGGGTGTGATGGAGCACGCCGCCTGACTCAGTCATCACCGCCCCAAAGCGCCGCCGATTAACGCTTCATAAACGTCCGGCTGATCGATTGCTGTCGGTGCGAATGATTTATGGCTGTGTGATTACTGACCGTGCGTATCGCCCAATAATACAGCAGGTGAGTAATAGCCGACAGCGGCCATCAAACTGTTAGTGGCAATCCTCCCCATAATCCCACGCTGCACGTGATGTGAAGTCAACAACAAGTGTTTAGACGATAATGATACACAAAAACAAAGTAATAAAGATGTAATGTTTTATAGGTCAGATATTGATGATACTTTTCCAAGGACTACGCATATCATCGAACAATTAAGTGAGATAAATTTTGATATAGTGATTCAAAAAATCTGGAGTACTGTAGAAATCATCAATGAAGCTCCTCTTCAACATGTCGATTGAGGTTACTGTACCTCGTGCCTGATTTATGCAATATCATTTTTGAAACAACTTCACTTTCGAAATTGACTTTAGAACTTTAAAGTACCTAAAAATTTTCGGAAATAACTTAGACAATCTGTTAAAGTGTTATTATTCAGACAACACCTATTTTTTTTAATGGCTTTCGGCCTCATTGGCCATATGTTCTATGTACGTCAGTTTACATTTTTAGTATAATAATATTATTATATGTCGACATAAAATCTCTTAACTATTCAGTAGAGAGTTCAATAACAATTATACTGTATTCATTGAACAAACTTGTTCCAAAATAAACACACATATATACACATAGTTCAGCGGTCGATGCCCACAGCCGGCCACTAAGACAGGATCACCATTCACAACCACTACAACATGACATCGAGAGGCTCCAACCAGGCCTCTGCCTCCAAATTTTAGTCTTCCAAACTACCAAGAAAGGCACGCAGTGGACAGTCCTGCACAATGTGCGACACAGATTGTGAAACATCACCACAGTCACAGTACGGAGAATCTGCCCAGCCCCAGGTGCGGAGAGTTGAAGCAGTTCTTCCCGTACCACATCTAATACGATTTACAGTCACAATATACGGTATAAATGTGAATTTCATCTAATTCTAATAATAAATTATTAGTCCGCGCGTACGAATTCTCAGGTAATAGGTAGTTCTGAATAAGAGTTCATACAATTTTAGTCTTCCTTTAATAATTTTATCTAGTAGTCTATAAATCAGCGTATTTGTCAATCCGAGAATATATTCGTGGATAATTCAACTTTAACTGATATATATATACATATTGGCTCAGATTTTATGTTTAAGCAGTAATAATCGGTCTGCGATTTCGTTACCCGAATTCTCACATGGTGTTTTATTAATGATAACATTATAGCGCTTCCTGGTAACTACTCCAACCTAATTACTACTGAAGGAGACGGATGAATTTTTCCAACAGCTTGAGACCAGCCGAGCGACGACAAACGGCCGTAATTTTTGGGTAATAGGATACAAGGAATCAGAAAAGGAAGTGGAACTAGAAGTACAAGAATCGCCGTAAGTGAAGTTACTGTGTATTGTGGTGAAAATTGTGTGACTGAATTACAATAATTTTTGAAAATCAGTTAAATGCGTAACTATTTCAAGTTCCTTTGCGGTTTTTTGTACTTTATCAATTAGTTCTCATGTTTTATCTGACAAAAGTATTTCCTGTGAAAAGTACAAAAATAAGGGACCAGCGTAAGTTTTGAAAGTACATGGTCTTTACATCTGCTTCGAAGAAAATTCACTTACCTTTGAAAAAAGATGAAATTTATACCAAAGCAAAAATTTAGTGACATAAAAAATTTATTAATAAACTACAGTTAACATGATAATGATTTCTTCTACTACGAAAGAAAAAACATATAGTCTTCCGCTTATACATTTTGTGTTTATCTAGAATGTATTGGTTATTAGCGGGAGCTGGGAGAAAGGGTGATGAAGGATTTTCTCATTGTTCGTGATAATTCGTTGAACAGAATGATGTGATTTACCGTTTCTTGTAGAATACATGAAGCGGCTACAGCTGCGTCAAGTAATGCTTATCTCATCCCCTTCGTGTCTCCTCGCCAAAACAGGTGGGCAAATGGATACAGTAAATGCATGTATCGTTATTAAGCACAGGTAGAACCAAGCTTAACTCATCAGCTGCTCGTTAGTCTGATTCATGCAGCATGCAAGCAACAGAAAAAAACATTTAACACTTCTACTGGGCAGTCACTAGAAAATACGTCTAGCACGTTTCGTGCTCCAGAACAGAATGAATAATAAAAATGGCCGAAACTTAGTTTCTAAACCTCTTCGTTCTCGCCTTGGGTGCTTTTCATTGGCTCAGCGGGGCTTCGGTAGAGTGGACTATTTTCTGAGCTTGTCTTAGTAAATTCTTACGCACAGGTGAAGGCCCTTCTCCAGCCAACAAAGAATTGCTGGTGCCGCAAAGTCGTGAACAACAGCATCGGCTCAACGTACATTTTCAAACGAACTGCCCGTTCGACACTAAGAGAAAATCCTCCAGCACCCTTCCTCCCAGCTCCCGCTAATAACCAATACATTCAAGATAAACACAAAATGTAATTTGGACCATTACACGGTATATAAACACGATCTAAATCTCTAAGAACTCTGAACTCTATTTTCTTGATTATGCTTGAGAGGTACGGCTTAGAATTGCTCCACAGTATTACCCTTCACGCCCCTAAAATAGGAGAAGAATTCGCGAATCGCATGTTTCGTTGTCTTCTTGCAAGAGTGACGACAATGTTAATCTGTTTGTGACAAATAATATTAAATTTCGCTACACATAAGTATCTCATCACCGATAAAAAGGTCTCAATGATTAGTTCATGATTTTTGTCGGAGCTTTTTTTTTTGTATATATATGAATAAACCAGTCATTTGTTCCTTTTGTAGATTTCAAAAAGACATATGATTCAATCTACCAGCAATCTATCTTCAAGATCCTCGAAGAGCAAGGGCTCGATCCAAAAACCCTAAACCTCACTAAACAAACACTCACCGGCACAACCTCCAAAGTTCATGGGAGAGATATCTGAGCCATTTAAGATCAATAGCGGCGTTCGACAGGGTGATGGTCTGTCCCCGATACTCTTCAAGCTTGTTCTGGATAAAGTCATCCGAGAATAGGAGAAAGATCTTAAACAGAAGAACTACTGAAAAACCTATACTACTCGGACGACGCAAGAATGGTATTAAAATTTCCTGCCTGGCCTTCGCAGATGATTTAGCCACATTAGCAGATGACGAGACCACAGCAGTTAAACAGATAGAAACTCTCAAAGAATGCGCTGAAAGAGTAGTCTTCCAAAAAATCAAGTTCATCTGCTCAAAACTCCATACTCAAAATCTGGTCACAAAATATGGACGAGTTGAGAGAGTCCCTTATTTCAAGTATCTGGGAGAAATCATCGAACCCAAAGGAGGAAATAAAATAGTACAGAAAGTTCGTATGCAAAACCTTAGGAGAGCCTAAGGTAGAACTTACAACATATATAATGAAAAATGTTTGCCCATATATACAAAAGTCAGACATTACAACACAGTTATCAAACCTGAAGCCCTGTACGCCAGCGAAACTTTAACACTACACAGGAAAGGTAACCTAGAAAGCATTATGGAAGAAGAACGAAAGATCCTTGGCCCAGGAAAAACAGATGACTCATATAGACTTAAATCTCGAAAAGCAACAGAAACACTGTCAAACCTCGCGGTAAACATCAGGAAACGAAGATTAAGATTTTATGGACATATCCATAGACTTCGAGCAGCAAGACTCATTCATAAAATTGTGACGTACATAGAACAACTAAAAAACTATTCCCTGGGTCCAGCAGATCAAACAAGACCTAAGAAAACCCCACGTAAACTCATCCGAAATCATTGACAGACAAACATACAGAGAAAAAATTAACAAGTGGGAAGTACCGCCAGAGAATGAAGTCATTAAGAGACCGGGGACGAAGTGGACTGAAGAAAGGAAGAGAACCCACGGAAAAAAATGAAAGTTATATGGAAACTCAGAAAACTGAATCGTTAAGGCTTTGCGTGATCCGACAGGGTCCAATTGCAGATAATAATATTAATAAATCAAGAAACGCTTTGTGAGATTTGTCTAGAACTCGTAACAGTAAATCAGTAAGATATCGATTATGGTGCTTTAAAATTTTGTATCGATATAATAACTACCGCAACACTTATTACAAAAAGGGCAAAATGAATGTAATGCAAGTATCATATCGTTTTCTCTATAGGGGATACAATCCAGTGAAACGAATCTTCAAATTATAAACAAGTTTTTACGTATCAAAGAAGACGTCGATTCGAAAAAAGAAAGTGTAGCGAACGATGTTAACACGTCGCACTTCTTTCATCTGACGGTGTAGAGTAACACAGTTCTTTCCTTCAAGCACTTTGCAGCGACATAATAGTTTTTAGACAGTGCTCGCCTTTCATGTTGACGCAGTTACGACTATTTGTCGAAATTCAGGATAGAAAAATCATATCAGCCGTTGATGCGACAGTAAATTGAAGAATATGTGATGCCTTTTTTTTAATAGGCTGTAATGGTAACCTACTAACAAATTTAAAAAAGATTTGATAAGGAATATATTTGTCCTGAAATCTGATATTTAAGGCTTTCTACTAACGCGGAGGTTTTTAGAGGGTTTAATGTTCAATTTTAGCGCCCGCTCTGGTAGTAATCAGAACATTTACGTCCAATTTCGGTTTTTTTAAAACAAAGGCACATTATCGTAATGACATTTAGTTTGAA
>CM061918.1:75288124-75532095 GCA_031002005.1 Vandiemenella viatica
TTCTATTGCGAATTCCGCCCTCTATCGCAGCCGTCTTAACTTTAGGTGGTAGTCCTCCCAATTAAAGGGGACCTACAGTTTATCGCGGAATCAGAACCAAGGAAGCGATCTGGGATACTTCGCATTACACAACAAGCTGTGCCAGAGTTGAAGGTATGGTTAAGTGCCAATGAAAATCCCCGCCGAGACAGGGATTCGAACCGGGGACGTCTTGACACCTTAATCACTGAGCCAACAGACCGCTCTTCGTATGAACTTATTGGTAAACATACGTCCATCCACTTTCATTTAAGAATTCGATGAAATACTTCGTCCACCAACCAGCTTGGTCGGAATGACAGGAGCGATAAGACTAGAGGAATAAGGTGCCGCACTGATGCTTATATGAATGCATTCTTCCCTCGTGCCATTCGGGATTGTAATGAACAGAGTAGAAATTAGTTTTGGTGCAAAGCACTCTCTGCCACCGAAAGGTTTGTGAATTGCAGAGCATACATGTAGTTTTAGACTCAGTGTAAATCTGGGTAATTCTTGGAGACAAATAAATTCAATAGTAAGTGACAGTCGAAATGTGCCGAGCTGGAATCTCGTGAATTATTCCGGTCGATCATCCTAAAAGCGTATATGTAATGGTACGGTAACAGCTGCCTAAGGATGTTAAAGTGTTCTCTACGTGTTTGATTAGCTAATCTGGTGGGTGAGTGATAACGTTCAGGGCTGGTATTCGAAAGAACGTGAGTTCAATCTCGTATCGACCCATACAAATTTCGGTTTTCCGTGATTCACCTAAGTAATCAAATTCAGGCATAGTTGCTTGACAAAGCCTTGGTTCATTCCATACCTTTTCCTCGTTAATCGTTTTCACCCTCTCTTAATGACCTATACGACGCGATATGTAAAAACCCTTAAAAAGAACAGCGTACTGTTTTTTTGTTGTTGTATATATATATATATTGTAACGTCCCTTGGTGACGGGAAATTTATGCGTTTGAATTTCAAGTTTCTTTGGCATCGGCGAGAGCCAGGTGGCTCATACCTGCGCTGAAAGACCGAACGATTTATGGCAGGCTGTAAAGTTAAAAGCTTTACGCATTCAATGAAATTCAAAGGACAGTATAGGGCCTGTACCGAAAATGATGATTTCCTGGTAGAGAAGAAAGTTGAAACTAGAGAAACGACGCTTCGGAGAAAAAGTCAGGTTGCGGAACACCTCTGTTGGGAACCAGCGAATCAAAGTGTGTTACGAACTTTTAGAAACCATAAGTTTTATGTTGAATGAGGAGCACCAATGGAGATCGTGGACGACCCGCCAAACGCTGCGACTCGCTGAAATTTCCCGCGTATGCTAAAACTCCGGAGCCTGCAAGTTTTCAACGGATCGAACAAGCTGGAAAGAAGACATTCTGTTTCTGGCCAGCAAACAATCCGCACCGGCGCACCCCGGGAGATTGCCGGAGAAGTCACTACCTGCGGGGAGCTACCTCGCCAAGTGGACGTTACCAATGACCTTGAGCCCAGCTGATCAACAGGGTCCCTCTGATTTCTCCGCAACTCATCTGCTACGGTAAAGAACGCCGGCGATGTATAGACACTCTTGCGTCATTCAACCCTAGGCAACGCTCAGATGTGACTCATGCTCTAAATTGTTCAAAGAAACTTTTAATATTCAGCTCTGTTCAATAAATCAATCAATTTTATATTCAAGGAAAATAATAGGTGTTGTAAACCCTGCTTTCAATAACTTCCTTTCTAATGTATCAGTATATCATTTGAATATATGAAGATTTGTGTTTTTTAATGGTATTTTAAAAGTACAATTGTTTTGATTAAAAGTATTTCAGAATTGGAATGTCGCTTCTCTCGGATAGAGAACACTTCCCATTCTTGGCGCCTACCCGGGATTAATTTTGCAAATTAATTAATTAATTAATGCATCTCATTATTCTATTCTAAGTTTAATAACATCCTAAAAACTAGACGTTACAATATATATATATATATGTGTGTGTGTGTGTGTGTGTGTGTGTGACGATATTATCACAATAATATAAAATCCAATACAGGTTTATACAATACTTCCACACTGATAAGCCAAAACATTATGAACACTGGCTTAACAGTGTGTAGGTCCGTCTTTGGAACCTAATACAGCAGAGATTTTGAAGTGGCATGGTTTCGACAAGTCCTTGATAGGTTCCTGAAGGAACCTGGCTCCACATGCCTATGCACAGGTCACGCAATTCTCTCAAATTAGGGTCCGTTGGTTTGTGGGCGTGCAGCCGGCACCCAATAGCGTTGAGATGAGGCAAATTTGGTGGCCAAGGCACTACAACTTATGTATAAGCTCGCTAAAAGAATTTCTACTACCTAGCCCCAGCAGTAACATGGAGTGATTTGATGCAGTCCCGCCACATATTATAATACCCCGTTCTCCATATATCCATTTATCGATCTCAGCATCCATTATCTATTCGTAGATTCAGATAACAGGCCGCTACCAAGAGAAGGCGCTTCTGCAGTCGCGGCTGTCTTTATGGTCCATTATGAACGTCTAGTTTATAAGCTGCCTCTTTCCATAACTCATCCCGGCAGACGTCGCCAGATATAAGCTGCTACTGCCTTCGGCGTGTTATGAATGCATGGCACAGTTGGCCATCACTGACACAGCCAGCCGAAACAGCTCTTATTTTTAGTTACCAGTAATTAATATCGTGCCAGTAAATGTGCACACGATACTAATGATTTCCTTCTAACAACTTCAATAAACCCAAACATAATGTTTGATTATCACAGATAATTAATTTAATATCTTTCAAACCGAATTCCAACATATAATTAGTACTGATTACGAAGTTCACCAAAAAAATAACATCTCGCGGAGCTCACGTACGAGATTTCCCACGCGCAACCGAGAAAAACTCCCGCACGCAGACAAAGACTGTGTTATACTAAAACTTTAAGATACTACTGCTACCCAGTCAACTATACAAACTACCATCTATGGACTCTTTACTGTTAATATTAGATCACTTTTTTTTTAATAATTTAAACAAACTAAACAATTATTATTATACAAAAGGAGTTAGACATAAATGTCAGAAGTTGATAGCAACAAGTAGATTTACGCCTCGCTTAGTAGAGGAGAATCGGGTAATATGCAATAGTCGGGTAATATGGAGTACCGAGGTTTCTCCTCTGCCGAATGCTGCTGTATAGTGGAAGTACCATCAACTGCTGCTCAAAACTCCTATGATGCTTTGTTGTGAAGGTCCATCATTTGGTAGCCGAACAGTGTTTGCTGTCCAACAAAGTTTGTTTTTCCACTTTCGAGAATTTTTGCACATAAGTTTTCCGAAATATATATAAAATATTAGATTTATTTTGTTGATCGTTAGTCTTAGTACAATGTGTACTAAAAGAGTGATGGTTTGTTGTACAGTTCTCTTTCCTGGCTGGCATATTTTTGTTATAATATCATCAAGCTTATTTTGTCCAAGATGGCAATTCGGGTAATATCAGATACTTAGTATTCCGCAAAAACCAGACAAAAAACTGTGGTATTTCATGCAACCCGAAAAATAATTACTGAGTTGACATACATTTTTAATAAAATATAAGTGTGGGTAATAGTAGATTTTTTGTTAATATTGATTGAAAATAAAAAAATAACAATTGAGAAAATAAATATTTCTGAATTAATTCATTGATTATGTTTTGTTTTAAGAATAGACGGTAAAAAAAGAGGCGAAAGCTATTGAATCCGACAAAGATGTTGATTATGTTGACTAAAAAAGTATCATTAAATCCGTTTTTCTCAATTACAGATAGTTTACGCTATTTGAAACCTTCTATTCTATATTACCCGCCTATTCCATACTACCCTCCAAACGACATTTTTTTAAAAACTAAATTTTACTAATTAAAAAAATCTGTTTTGACAGATTTTTATTAGCTGTATATTATCACAAGAAGTTGAAGGTTGTATTGGTTTTAATTTCTGGTGTTAAATTATTTTCAGTACTATTTTGTACTACAAAACATAAATGGTATTCCATATTACCCGATTCTCCTCTATCTAGGCGTACAGTTGCCGCAGCTGAACCCCTTAGCCACCTGTTGCCTCTACTCAATACCTCTGTCCCAGTGAGCAGAGTTTGGAGCAAACTTCTCTAATTTCACAACAACTCGTAAGTAGTTAATATGGGCTCCGAGTAAAAATAAGTTCAACGCAATAGACAGCTAACACAGTATATGATGGTTCGTGGTTTTAATTAATTATATTAAGTAACTCGTCCACGATCAAGTTTCAAATTTTAACTTGTTTTATTGCTAGTAAACCATCGGACTTCTAAATACAGTTCACATATAAACACTACACTCCAACGATTACAGTCGACACTTCTTCCAAAGACTATACGACCAAAACTGTTCGTTCAAAACATGGAGGAAGGAATATATGGAGGCGACGCAAGGGACCTTTACCACGTACTGAAGTGACGCCGTGTGGAGAGAGGTGCGGAGGAGGGACGCCATATTACCCTACCCAAGAATCACCGGGAACATGCCACAATTTGATGGTGGATTATTATATTAGTCGACGAAACAAATAAAAAATGAAGAATAATCTTTTTTAATATCTCGCTTAATTCTCGAGATATACTTTGTCAAAGGTGAGATGTTCTTGCTTAAAATTCAGAAAAAAAATTGACCAAAATCAAATTTGATAATGGATTCTTACATATCACAACGAGAAGAAAAGATAACGAAGAATACAAATTTTCGATATTTCGCTTAGTTATCGTGATATACCGTCTCAAAGGTGAGGTGTTTTTGAATGAAATCCAGAAGAAAATTTCGCAAAAGTCAAATTTGATGATCGATTCTAATGTAACATGACGAAAAAAAATCGAAAATAAAGAGTAAACATTTTTAATACCTCGCTTACTGTTTGGGATATAGTGTCTCCAAATTGTGGACGTGAGGTGGAGACACGGCCTGGACCAAAAAATAATTTCGTCCTAACCACAATGAATTACATGCTGCACATGCAGAGTGTGTGTTTTCCTTTTTTACTGCCGCTTCTTGTTACATTGAAATGGGGCATAGAACAGAATAAAAATGTCACCAAAAGTACAAGGAATTATAACCACACCATACCTATAACAAATTTTTGTTAGTCGATATCCCGAGAACTAAGGGAGATATCAAAAAATGGTACTCTTGATTTTCAACTTGTCTCTTCGAGCTACATAAGAATCAAGCATCAAACTGCGACAGCATGGTGATTACAGTGATGCTTGGAGCATACAGGGCATAATTTGGTACAAAAACAAACTTTGTAGACACTCATAACTTTGAATCGGGAACTACGTTTCGTATAACGACATTGTTTCCTTCATCACGATTCCTATTTCGCACAGCACAATTTATCACAATTAATTTCATCCCACACTTCAGTAGAAACTGCAAACGTAACGAAAGAATGCACAACTCAATCACGATGTATACATGACCCACTTAAATTAGACTTTACAACACTCGTATAAAGTAATGGTAGTATATGATGTTCAAAATGGTAAGGTATGCCGATTGGCTACACTACACCAACAAATATTTGAAAACAAAGTCATCCATTTGAGAGTTATGAATAAATCTTTAATGCTAGTAGCTAGTCTGACTGAAAACTATTGAACATTTCAATAACAATAATCAGAATGCAACTTACAAATGAAATGATATTCCAGGTTTTTTCTTATCTGTCATATTTGTGCACCCGAATGCAACACAAGCTGGCATTATAAAAAACTTAGAACTATTACAAAATCAAATTTTTACTACATGGAGCACAATGTGAAAATGCAATGTTTTGAGCTCGGTCCGCTATAACCGCCACGCATGCGCAGTAGGATCCCGGCGTCACAGATTTAACGTCTTTTCTCCTCCATATATTTCATTCCTCCATGGTTCAAAACTGTCCTTGGCCGACGTAAACGCAGTCTGTGAAACTGTCGCTTAGTCTCTGCTGATCGCATTATACAAGTTCTACCGAAAGTTCTAGAATACTACATAGGCTTCCGACAGATATTTCTCGATCATTAACATTGCTTAAACATCTGAAAACACATTAAAAATAATCAGAATTAATACATAATCATTTACAATTACAAAATTATCCACATAAATTATTTTTAACTGTAGTAAATCGTCCTTTAAATATCGTGGCTCACCTTAATACTTACAATTACAAACATTTAAACAATTCTCCAGCATAGTTCTGTGCTTAAACATATTAAATGGTATTTACATAATTTCTTTTCACAAAACAAAGTCCATTTATACTGATTGGCAGTAAATTACAAGACAAATATCCAAAAATCATATTCAGTCAAACTCTAGCTTGCTACGAATGCTTCATAAGACACAACTCCAGTTAAAGTTTAGGTTTGAGGGCTGTTACAACAGGTGTAATTGTCTACCGCGGAGAAAGTAACCACTACCTGCTAAGCAGTCGCAAAATCTTAACTTCTGTGCTTTGTTTTCGCTTTCCTCATTATGAAAATAGATCCTAACTGTATATGCAGTGTAGAGTGTTTTAGATAAGATATGAAGGCGTGCTGGGTGAGCGGTAACGCGCTGGCCTCGCACTCCGGAGGACGCCGGCTAGAACCCCGTTCGGTTATTCAAGATTTCAGTTTTTAGTGGTTTCACCAAATCATTCCAGGCGAATGGTACCTTCAGAAGGACATGGCCTAATACCTTCCAGATCCTTACCCGCAGTCGTTTCCCACATCTAATAACGACCTTGACGTCGACGAGGCGTAATGCCACAGGGGGGAAAAAAACAAAAACAAAAAAAAACAAAAAAAAACAAAAAAAACAAAAAAACAAAAAAACAAAAAATACAATTGGCTGTCAGTGAGAATTGCCGACAGAAGTGAAAACTTAAAACTATGAATATCATACGCGCAACACTTCATACTTATAGCTAAAGATATACTGTTAATATTAGCATGACGATGACGCGAACTCAAGATTTTACCCTTCCAAAAATCGCCCAACCCGACTAAAACGTTTTCACTTTAAAAACTAAAAATCGAATTTAGTCTAGAACTGTTGATAATATATCGATATATCGAAATATCGATATTATTTTTTGAAAATATCGATATTTTTGAGTTATATTTTTAGGACGATATATCGATATTTCGATACTGAAATCTGGATATCAGCTTCGATATTTAAAAAAATAATTTATCATTTTTCGTTTGCTCTGAATGACACTACATGCCTTAAATTTCTGTTACGCCTAGAAATCAGCAAGCTTAAGTAAATCTTACTTCGTTTCTATCATTAATTTGGAAGTTATAGGAACCAAGTCTACTCAGATGATGACAACAGTGTAGGCAAGTCATCGCTCTCCCGGCACGAATCGAACGCGAACCAATTGTTTGAAATGAGCGGACGCATTGATCAGGGAACTCCAGTGTGTTAGCAGGAATAGTGGGAAGTACGAGGGTGGTTTGAAAAGTTCTCGGAATGCATTAGAATTAAGTATCTTACCTCGGTGGAACTGTTTTTATTTTTCAACATAGTCTCCCTGTAGACTAATGCATTTGGTCCAGCGATGTTCCAATGCCTTGATCCCATCTCGAAAACGTGATACCTCCAGGCCTGCAAAATACCTCTCCAATTCGGCTGTCAGTTCTTCCCTTGTAGAAAATCTCCGTCCACCGAGGACATTTTTCAGCTTGGGGAATAGATGAAAGTCTGATGGTGCCAAATCAGGTGAATAAAGTGGATGTGGCAACAATTCGTACCTCAGTTCATGAAGTTTTGCCATGGCAATAACACTTTTGTGCGGCGGAGCGTTGTCCTGATGAAAGATGACGTTTTTCCTTGCCAAAACAGGCCTTGTTTCGCGTATCATTTCCTGTAATTGGTCTAGGATGTTTGCATAGTATTGCTGCGTTATTGTTTGGCCAGTAGGAAGATAAGCTATCAGCAGAATGCCTTTTGCATCCCAGAAAACTGAGGCCATGACCTTTCCGGCCGAACGCACTGCCTTTGCTTTCTTTGGTGGT
Organism: Vandiemenella viatica; assembly: GCA_031002005.1. Taxonomy (NCBI): domain Eukaryota; kingdom Metazoa; phylum Arthropoda; class Insecta; order Orthoptera; family Morabidae; genus Vandiemenella; species Vandiemenella viatica. The sequence continues at coordinate 75,296,206 of CM061918.1, forward strand.
GGTGAATCAGCATGTTTCCACTACTTTGACTGCTGTTTTGTCTCTGGGGTATAGTAGTGGACCCAAGTTTCATCTGTAGTCACAAACCGGCGCAAAAAATCTTGTTGGTTGCTCTGAAAATGGGCCAGACTTTGTTCAGACATTTCCAATCTGGTGCGTTTATCGTCCAGTGTCAAGATCCGCGGCACCTATTTTGCGGATAATTTTTTCATACCCAATTCTTCGGTTAAAATATAATATACCCGTTCAGAAGACATCTCTATAGCTTCAGCAATCTCCCGCACTTTCAGTCGACGATCCTCCTTGACCATTTTATGCACTTTTGCGATAAATTCTGGGGTCGTAGCACTTTTTGGCCGTCCACTACGTGGATCATCATCCAAGCTCTCCCCACCAAATTTAAACTCGCTGGTCCATTTGGCAACAGTTGAAAATGAAGAAGCAGAGTCCCCTAGTGTGTTCTGAAAGTCGGCATGAATTTCCTTTGCTTTCATACCTTTTTTTACAAAGTATTTAATCACTGCTCGAATCTCAGTTTTTTCCATTGTCACAAATCACTACGCGGGAACAACAACAAAGAGTCGTCACTACCACACTCCTGCAGCTAGAGCACTGACGCACCACGTGTTCACTCACAAAGGATGTGTGATTATTGCGTGGGAACCTCGTTGCTCTAGCACTAACATCTAGCGGTGATTCCGAGAACTTTTCAAACCGCCCTCGTATAAATAAGAAATAGTTGCTAATTAGAGAACAAGAAAAGTAAAACAACTCAGAATAAGCTATCAACATACAAAACTAAATGAAATACCACCAAAAAATCTTATGAAAAAAAGTTATGTAACTTGGCCATAATGCATGCGATGATAGCTAAACTTCTACCTAAATAAATGCCTCAACTGTATTGCTTATCAATCTTAAAAATACACAAAATAAGATTTGTCTCGAATTTATAAATATTATTAATTTTTTGAAAATTATAACAGGCATAATGGTCGATTTAAAAAAAAAAAATCAACAATCATCAACACCAAGAGAAATTTAGAAAGTAAAAACCTGATTAAGAACAAAATCACATGTCTGTTTATCAGTGGACAACCTTATTTTTACAAGATTTGATTTTATGAAATTGCATTTATGAAAGTATCGATATATCGATACATCGATACTTTTTTCCGATATATCGACAGTCGATATTAATACTTTTTAAAATATCGATATAAATATTAACAGCTCTAATTTAGTCCGCAACCCAAAGATTGGTCGAATGTTCCCGAAGGAGATGTACCAAACTGTTATTTAAGAGGCAGGAACGCCAATTCCTTTCCTCGGGAGCCTACGTTTACCGTGAAATCAGAACCATGGAAGATCTCGGCGTAGCTCATATGATCAAAAACAACTTCTATTTTATTTTTTATTATTATTATAATTTTTTTTTTTTTTTTTTTTTTTTTTTTTTTTTTTTTTTTTTGCTGCATATCACGGGATTTAAACTCGCGGCCGGAGATAGAAGCTTTCGGAAGAAGCGCCTTAACCGCCGTGTTTTGAAGTGCACGTGTGCTACGTACTATCAAAAACGGATAAAACCTGCGCGTTTGGATACAGACCGTCTGAAAGATTACTTTCACTGCTATCCCAGCGCAACAAGTCATACTTGCTACAGGTATACTGCGATTACAGCATGTTGGTGACGGGAACTCTTAAGATTTTACCAATCTCAAAAGCCTCCAACATGCATATCATACTCGCAACAGCTCATAGCAAGTCGGTGGTGTGAATTCATAGATTTATCTCCTTCCAACAACCCGCCTACAAAACTTATCAAGTCAGAAAAGAAAGATGAAGGAAGGAAGAAGCTGTAACCTGAGCCAGCCGATTAGAGTCCACTGTTCTGAAAGACATCAGAGCGTTTGCGCATCCACCAGACTCAGTCATCGTTTTTTATTATTATTATTTTTTTAAACGATTGGCATTTGGCTACGAGGCCATACAGCCAGCACTATGTAATTTTGTAGTTTGCAAGTATGTATTGGATCACTCAGTGTATTATGGATTCTCCGTGGTATAGACGACACAAGACAAACACAACACTTAATTAAAACCACCCATGCCCGAGGCCGGACTCGAACCCGCGACCCCTGCAACGCGAGGCTAGCACGCTATCCCCTACTCTGCCGGGGTCGGCCTCAGTCATCGTTCCTCATTTTGTTCTTCTTAAACATCTCGTTCCAGTTAGTGCCCTCCCCATGCCCCCAGAACTGAAGGAAAGTACTGGCGCCTTTTATAAAAGGAGACATTCTAGTGTTGGTTGAATTAATGGGTTTCCACGTGGCACGCCTGTTGTTTGCTCGCATCGGCAGCGTTATGAAACCGCAGATCCCAGTACACACCACTGTGTATACGCTGGCTTAACAAACTGATGATAAGACACACACAGTCATTACGCAAACAGTAAGAGATCTCTTAATGGGAAGCCCAATGATTTACTGCACTAGATATTACCCGTTTAATAGGTTATGTTTCCGACTTGCAACAAAATAAATGCTTCTGATAGCAGTCGCGTTTTGTCTTCATTCAAAACATCTTCAGCGCCCTATGCATACACACACACACACACACACACACATATATATATATATATATATACAGGGTATTTCAAAATGGTACGGCCAAACTTTCAGTAAACATTCCTCACACACAAATAAAGAAAATATGTTATGTGGACATGTGTCCGGAAACTCTTACTTTCCATGTTAGAGCTCATTTTATTACTTCTCTTCAAATCACATTAAACATGGAATGGAAACACACAGCAACAGAACGTACCAGCGTGACTTCAAACACTTTGTTACAGGAAATGTTCAAAATGTCCTCCGTTAGCGAGGATACATGCATCCACCCTCCGTCGCATGGAATCCCTGATACGCTGATGCAGCCCTGGAGAATGGCGTATTGTATCACAGCCGTCCACAATACGAGCACGAAGAGTCTCTATATTTGGTACCGGGGTTGCGTAGACAAGGGCTTTCAAATTCCCCCATAAATGGAAGTCAAGAGGGTTGAGGTCAGGAGAGCGTACTAACATACTAACGAAACTAAAATGAGCTCTAACATAGAAAGTAAGCGTTTCCGGACACATGTCTACATAACATATTTTCTTTGGTGTGTGTGAGGAATGTTTCCTGAAAGTTTGGCCGTACCTTTTTGTGACACCCTGTTTATATATATATATATATATATATATATATATATATATATACAATGATGTTGCTTGATTTTTGTTCAGTTTTCTGATATTATTAACTAGGTTCATACAGTTTTTATATATGCACTAGCTCGTACCCGCGACTTCGTACTAGTGCATTAAGAATTTTTTTGCCAGAATTAAATATAGAAAGTTGTTGGTAACGAAGGATTGGTCCCAAACAATATCGACTCGGAATAATATGACAGGAAAGGTAACACTATATCATTGTGCCGTCGAACCTGTCTCTTGAAGAGAATCAATTTCCAACATATTTCTGTCGCCATTCGATAAGGTCTCAAAATTTCGTGATTACAACTGTTAATCATACTGGAAAAAATATCCTGTGCGCTTCATACAGATTTCCTTATAAATTTCCATCACAACGGTATAGCCATTTAGTCGTCAAAACGTAACAAAAAGACAGAGACTTACTTCCGTATTTATAATAAAACTCTGCCTGCAATATGCAATGTGGGATTCGTTACTAGGGAATTGATCAATAGTACCGGGAAAGCACACAGAACAGTCGCGCGCTTTATCACAGCTTCACACTGCGGTTACAAGTGTGTCACGACGCAGTTTTGGCTTCAACTGACTGGCAAATATGTCAACATGAGAGGTCTGGTGGCTCAGTGGTTAAAGCGTCTGACTCGAGATCGAAAGGTCGTGGTTCGAATTCCTGTCCCGGTGGGGATTTTCTAAGGTCCTTGACCCGACCTTCAACTCTAGCACAGTTTGCTGTGCAGTGTCAAGTACGTCAGAACGCTTCCGTGGTTCTGATTACACGTTAACCTGTAGGTCCCCTTTACCCGATAGGTTAGGTAAAAAGAAAATGAACTGCCCGTCCGCTCTCTCATACTAACCTTAAGCCGCGTTCCCACGACGTCTAGTAACGAAGGCGGGACGGGACCTCATTAGCCGAAGTGTAGGGAAGAGCGCGCGCCGCAGGTTAGCCCTCGCTTACCTCGCCGCCACCTCCCCACCACGTTGCCTAGTGTCGTTTGGAATACCGAGCGTGGTGGTGTAACGGATAGCGTTCTGGCCTCGCATTCCGGAGGACGGCGGTTCGAATCCCCGTCCGGGCATCCAGATTTGGGTTTTCCATGGTTTCCCCAAATCACTCCAGGTGAATGCCGGGATGCTTCCTTCAAAAGGCCATGGCCGAATTCCTTCCCATTCCTTGCCCCCATCCTTTCCCGTCTCTAAAGACCACGTTGTTAAAAAGGGACGTTAAACTGTTACAAAAAAAAATAAAAAAAAAAATCGTTTGGCACAAGAGCACTTTACAGCAACAGAAGGGGTGCGCACCGCTGCTGCAAACCGATGGCAACAGCGCACCGCTACACACGCCTGTGATGTTTGCCGACGCAGAGTGGGTAGCTGCGTATCGTCCCCTATAGCAGAGGCGGCCCTGTTCTCATGGCGTGTTGTTGAGTATTCGTCCCGTCCCGCCTTCATTACAAGACGTCATGGGAACGCGGCTTTAGAATGCCTCCTTCTGGAGGGTCCAACCAACCTTCGGGTTGAAGATCAAACTTAGCAAACAACATCATGTACTGAATACACACACACTATTACGGTCATCAACACAAACAACACATCTGATCACTGAGGAAGGCAACGGAAAAACACCAAAGTTAATTTGGAGAGAGTAATGAGCGGACGTACGAGAGAAGTAAACGAATTTGGTTACAAAACTTTGGTCAGACGGTTGATTGAAAACAGTATACTACTATGGGACCCCTTTTTTGGGTATCAGATACATGAGTTGACGGGGGTGCAAAGAAGTGCTGCTAGATTTGTCTCCGGATTTACCGTAGAACACAATCAGTAATAGATATGATAAAAGAGCTGGAATGGGATACACTGGAAGACGCGAGGAGGGTGAAGAGAGTCATTGGAGTGTACAAAGCGTATGTTGGTGATGAGGCGTGGATAGATATTGATGTAAGAATTAAAAGTAATGCATGGAAGAGAAAAAAAGATGACCATGACCACAAGCGCGCACTTAATCTTAGGCACAAGGATGTGGGAAGATTTTCTTTCGTAGGTGAAGGGGTCAGATATTGGAATAGGTTATCAAGAGAATTGATGAATAATTTATCAAAAACGTTGAAACAATTTAAACTTGAAATTTGTAGAGTGCAAACGTAGGTGAGTACAGGAAAGGTAGTGTGTATGTAAATTGCCACCTGACCGTACGCTCCGTCGCAATTAAATTAAATTAAATTTTCCAAGAATGTTTCTATGCAGGGGTATATCTTCTATGGTAATCACCTGGTATCGGGTATGGCATCATAAGAAGTGAAGACATTTTTCTATTCGCAGACATAATATACCAGAAAAGTTCTTCTGTGGATAAAAGAGGGGATAGCTGCGTGAACTATGTGAGTAAACAGCAATGTGTTCCTGTGGAATCTTGGATGATTTCGTTGGATTCTAACCCCCGGCATCCAGATTTTGCAAGTTTTACGGAAATCACCGTGATGTATTTTGGGTCAGATTTCGTTCCAGTTTCTGCTCTAATGATATCGCTGGATCACGAGCCATTAAGTTTCACGAGAAAGAAAAGAAACCTAGCGACGAGATTACAGTAGTTGGGATGGTGGAGTTGTTGCCGAAACACTTGTTCCCAGCCTTCGTTTTTGGCCACCCCTCACCTGACAGCGCGACGCCTGTCCTCTCTTTGTTCTCCAGTCGACAAGACGTCCGACTCGGAATGGTCGAAGTCATTAGCGAGTTTCCGATCGATCGCTCGCTCCCGGCAGATCGAGTTGCAGGCGATACAGCTGTTACTTTGTCGCTGACAATGTCCTCAAGCGTGGCTCACTTCAGATTAATCTCCTCTTATACTGATTTCCAGCCGTAAGCAGCAGCTTTCCTCACTTGGGAATTTAGTAATTTCTCCGAATTCGTGACTCGGAGAAACATCAAGCCACGTGTTATAAGTGTGTGTCCCGACCACTAGAATGGAACTGTGCAACCTGGCAATCTACACACAATCCTCTGTAATTACTGTACATTGTTGTAACATCCCAAAAATACGGTTATACTATGACTTTAAACAAGAAATTCATATATATATATATATCCGAAACGACTATGACGATTTGGATGAATTTTCGTATTTAGTTAACGTGTTTCTTTTCAAGTGTATGTAAATAGATGTCTTCCCTGAAAAAAAAAAAAATGCTATTTCACAATATACAGGGTGTTACAAAAAGGTACGGCCAAACTTTCAGGAAACATTCCTCACACACAAACAAAGAAAATATTTTATGTGGACATGTGTCCGGAAACGCTTACTTTCCATGTTTTTTTTTTTTTTTTTTTTTTTTTTTTTTTTTTTTTTTTTTTTTTTTTTTTTTTTTTTTTTGGTTTCTGGTCAATCGACCATTTCACCAACCTTTATTGTACATTTGTTCTTATACATTGATTTACCATAAATTGATTCTCTTAGGTAGTGTGTTTACCTTATTTTACATTATTTACAATATTGTCGCCTTTTTCTTGCTTTACAAACTTGATTTTCTCCAGTAGCTTTCTTCGTTGAGAGTTGATCTTCATGTGTTTGTGTATCCGTTTGTAGGTCCTTAGTAGAGTGGTGTTTCTTGTATATTTTTGTTTCTTCTCTCTTTTGTCTTCTCCGGCAGTTGGTTTTGTCTTCTGTGAGCCTGTGGTGTCGTGTTGACTATATCGTTATTTGTGCGTCTTGTAAGAATCTTGCTAGTGTCTGGTATATCTTAATTTGGTTTGTAGACAGCAGGCATTGTATCGATGTAGGGAGGGGTACTTGCATCGCTGCTAATTTGCTAATTAGGGTGGCGTGTGGGAGATTATGTTTGCTGCATTTGAAAATGATATGGTTGAGGTCTGAGATTTCCTCCCCGTCTGCTTCGCATCGTGGAGAGTCCAATACTTTTATCCTATGTAGGTGGCTGGGGAAGGCTCCGTGGCCTAACCTCATTCGTATTAATGATGTTGTGAGATGCCTTTTGGATTTAAAGTTCTGGAACCACGTGTTCTTCATGACTGTTGGTTGGATTGTGGCGTAGTGAGAGCCCTTGTGCAGTGACGATGTTTTCCAGTAGTCTTGTAGATCTTCGTAGGCTTTCTGCTTGACGCGGGGGAGGAAGTCCGTGTAAGGAAGCGGAAGTGCCAGCATCATCCCCTCCTTGGCTCCCTGTTTGGCTAAGGCGTCCGCTCGTTCGTTATACAGTAGTCCTGCGTGTCGTTTGATCCACATATACTTTATTTCTGGGGTTTGTGAAGACAATGTCATTTCAATTAAGTCCATTATATATATGTTACTATTAAGGTTCCACTGTGGGTTTTGTAATCTTTGTAGGGTGCTTCTGGAGTCGGAGAGGATTAATATTTTTTTAAACTTTTGTTCCATTCCGTATTTTAAGGCTTCTTTGATGGCGATGATTTCGGCGGTATAAATTGAGGCTTCACAGGGAAGAGCGAAGCAGGCTCCTTGGTTGGTACTGGGGCAGTAGTACGCGCTGCCAACTTGATGTTTGGTCTTGGACCCGTCGGTGTAGATTTGTGTGTAGCCCGGCCAGGTCATTGATAGAAGCATCGACGCTGCTTGATGGTTAAGGTCAGGGGGAAGTATATAAGTGCTGAGAGTTGGAATGGAGCATTCGAACGGTTTCGTGAATATAGGTAGAGCTGATTCTTTCGTTGTGAGAGGTTCTATGAATCTGAGTTTGTAATGGCTGTAAACTAGAAGCGGGCATCGTGGGGGTCTTTTCCCTTCAAACGGCCCCATTATATTACTTAAGGTTTGAAGTTTCGATCGTAAGATGTGGTGGGAATAAGAGTAACGTTGGAGAAGATATTTGTCTGCCCGGAGCTGGCGTTGAAGATCTAGAGGAAATTCAGCAGTCTCGATCAATAGGGCGTTTGTAGGGGTGGTTCTCATTGCTCCGACGCAGATGCGGAGTGCTCGGAATTGTATCTGGTCTAGCTTGCGTAGAGTTTGCTGAGAGGCGTTGCCGTAGACGATGCTGCCATATTCGAGATGAGGTCTTATTAGTGATCTGTAGAGCTGTAGACAGGTGGCCGGGTCTGCTCCCCACCATGTATGTGCGACTGAGCGCAGTATGTTGAGTGCACCGCTGGTTCTAGTTGTAATGTGTTCTACCTGGGGTTTCCAGGAGAGCCTGCTGTCTAATGTTAATCCGAGAAATTTGACTGTTGCGCGGACGGGGAAGGTGCATTGTCCCTGTTGAATTTGTTCTTGCAGGAGAGGATTTTTCCTACGAGTGAACAGTACTGCCGTTGATTTTTGAGGGGCTAAATGTAGGCCATGTTGGTGTAACCATGTTGTGAGTTTTTCCACGGCTTCCGAGATCCATCTGCGAATCAACTCGAACCATGTGGCGTATATATAGATGCATAAGTCATCAGCGAATTGTAAGGTCTTGATGTGGGGTCCTAAGATGTTCTCCAGATCGCAGGTGTATATGATGTATAGTAGGGGGCTAAGTATTGAGCCTTGAGGGATACCTCGGTTGACGAGATATGGGCCTACTAGTGCGTTGTTCTTTTCTCGGAGGTATATTGTGCGCTGGTAGAAAGCTAAGTAAATACCGTTAAGGACGAAAGTCGGGATGCCCTTTGCTTGAAGTTTTCTCACGAGGAGAGAAAGCTGGACGTTATCGTATGCGCTTGAGATGTCTAGGAATAAACCCATTAAAAATCCTTGGTTCTTGAATGTTCGTTCAATGTCTGAGGTAAGGATGGTCAGGTTGTCTATGGTGCTGCGTCCTTTCCGGAATCCGAATTGAGATGTGGGGAGTTGATTGGAATGTTCTAACCACCATTCTATACGGTTTTTCCAAAGTCGTTCGGCGGTTTTGAAGACGCATGATAACAGTGCGATTGGACGGTATGATGTTGGAAGTTTTGGGTCTTTTCCAGGTTTTAAAATTGGAACTGTTATTTGCGTTGACCATGCTTCCGGTAGTTTATTTGATGACCATAGTTTTTGGATAAGTTGTAATAAATGTATTTTTGCTTTTGGGGGGAGTTGTCGAATCATAGCGTAATGTATATGATCGTATCCGGGAGCGGAATCGCTGGATGCAGTGAGTGCTTTATCTAGTTCCGCTAGAGAGAAGGGTCTTTCAAATCCTTTGTATGTGTTAACTTGTTCTTCTGAATTGGTGATTGTCTCGAAGGGAGGGAGGGAGACGATTGGCGGCGCTAATATCGCGGCGATTTCTTCGGCGTTGCATGTAATTGTTGCAGTGGGAGACGGTTTCTTCTTCATTCTTCGTATCATTGTCCATATTTCTTTCGGTGGCGTGTCCTTCGAGATTCTGTTGCAATAGGTTTTCCAACTGTTTAGTTTCTGTTGTTTGAGGAAGCGTTTAACCTGAGCCTTTAGTCTTTTATATTCGTTGTAGGTCTCCCAAGAGGGTTGTTGTTTGTACATTTTAACTGCTAATTTTCTTTTAGCTATCATTTTGGAACATTCCGGGGTCCACCACGGACAGGCGATTGAAGCCTTCCTAGTATATATGCGACGTTCTGGGATAGTTATAGTTGCGGCGTAGTTAACTAGGGAAATGAAGGAGTCATAATTTTCAATTGGAGAAGCGTTTTGTGTGCACATGTGGAGTTGAGCGTCTATGATTTGGGCATAACGGCACCAGTTGGCTTTGCTGATGTTCCATTTGCTGGATGGGTAGATTAGTTTTGGTCCTCTTGCAGTAAGATGTGAGATGGTGATGGCATGATGGTCTGATCCGAGGATATATGGGATGGTGCTCCATTGGAAGTCTGTGGATATGTGGGGTGATACCAACGTCAAGTCCACCGTTGATGGTCGAAGGCCTGGTCTTAAAATTTGGGTTGGGGTGCCGTCATTTAGGGGGATCAAGTTGTATTCGTCTAATAGTTCTTTAATTTCTTTTCCCGATTGGTCTTCGTATTCGCATCCCCACATGGTACTGTGGGCATTGAAGTCTCCACAGAGCATGTATGGAGGTTCAAGCTGTTTGAAAAGATTATGCCATTCATGTGGCGCTATTTTGCTTCTTGGTGGTCGGTATAGTGAGATTATTGTGAGTTTATACTCTGGGAGCGCCACCTGTACTGCTACAGCCTCTAGGTACGGGACGTTGGTTAGGTCTAGGTCTAGCGCTGTGAAGTCTAGGGTGGTTTTGATTAGGAGGGCCACTCCGCCATAGACGTCTGTTCGATCTTTTTGTATGACCGAATAGCCCCGAAAGTATGCTGGTTTGCTGAGCCAGGTTTCACTGAGTGCGGCTATAGATATTTGCTGGGTGGCTAGTTCTTTTTGTAGGGTTTCTTTATTTGCCGAAACAGATCGGATTTTCCACTGAAGAATTTTAAATACCTCCATTTACTGAAAAGAGATTTGCTATTAATTGGCGGATTGCCCCAGTTGAGAGTGTTTGGCCAGGAGAGTTGAGTGCTTCTGTTATAATGTGTACTATTAGCTGGAGGAGCTGGTCGATTAAGGTGTCATGGCTTGGGGTGGGAGATACGTTGTGGTACTGAGGTGGATAGGGATTCTGGATCGGTGGAAGAATCTGACCTTGAGTTATAATATTTGATATTTGTTGGTGAGGGGGGGGAGGCGGTAGATGTTGTATCGCCGCCGTGGGATTGGTCGATATTCTGTCGGCCGAAGGTTGCTTAGGTTGGGGGGGGGGTGGAGGTGGGGGGGGCGGGTGGGATGTGGGGTGGGGGTTATGGATAGGTATGGGGTAGCCTGACTATGTTGATCAGCTGCTTGCATCGTAAGATTTCTATTTTGAGGTGGGCTGGGTAGCCACGTGGTCTTCTGAGTGAGGGGCGGGAATTCCTCCTCCCTCTGTAGTGTTGGGTTGGATATAACTTTCTGCGCGTAACTATGGATTGTTGGGGTGATGGATGTCTGCGTTCCCAAGGCGTTGTAGGCTTCGTTGTATTTTACTTGTTTTTGGTGCTGGAACGCTGGACATAGTTTGTCCGAAGCGAAGTGTGGTCCTTGACAATTAACGCATCTAGGTGCCAAATTTTCATTACACAGTTCTATAGAGTGGGGCCCTCCGCACCTGTTGCATCTTACGGAGCTGCGGCAGTTCTGAAAGCGGTGTCCGAATCGCCAGCATTTTTTGCATATAATTGTTTGAGATATATAAGGCTCCACTGGACAGCGCGTTCCTAGAATGTACACGTATTGGGGTAAACATTGAGCTCTGAAGGAAAGTTGACAGACGGGAATTTTTTTTTTTTTTTTTTTTTTTTTAATGGCTTTCGGCATCTTAGGCCACACAGCCAGCCTGATGATTTTTTCCAATTAATTAGACAAATCACAAGACGGACATGACATTCACAGACACACAACACTTAAACACCCATGCCCGCGGCCGGACTCGAACCGGCGACCTTCGGCACGCGGAGCTAGCACTCTAGCCCCTACGCTACCGAGGCCGGCGACAGACGGGAATGGGGCGACGTTCGCCATCTTCCTGGTTGTTTGCTTTCCTGGTGAAGCGCTTGACTGCTACTACTGGGTAGTCGGACTCTATTTCTTCCATAATTTCCCTTTCGTTGAGTGTGATGTCTACATTTCTAATAATTCCGAACTTGTGGATAAGAAAATTAGGGATATACGCCTCGAGGTTCTTGGTTGTCAGTACTGGTAATTGCACTAATGTGTTAGCTGCTGCGGCGGTTTTCGTTTCTATTCGGATTCTATTACGTCCAAGTGTGCTAATATTTATTATATTATCTTTAATCTGAGGATTATGTTGGAAAAGAATTTTTCCGATGGCCATCGGATGCAACATCCCGACATTTTTGTCCATACTTTCAATAAACACATAAAACGGACCTACATCTGCTCCGTTGTATCTATTGTTTTTGCTTGGCTGTTTCTGGGTTTCTGTTTGTAGCGGCCTATCATTAGGTTGGTTAAGCTGTCTGCTTTCAAGGGTACAATTTTGATTTAGTGCAGTTTCTTTTGCCCGAACATTGCTTGTCATTTCGGTACATAGACGTTTACTAGGTACGTCACTGTTATCTGGGATATTTAACGGCACTTCTACTGTAGGTTGGGGCGTTAGTGCTGCGGCTGTACCTGGTACGATGTGATGCTTCCGAAGGTTCTGCTGGTCTGGTGAGTCGTTTACGGCTGCTGTTGTATATTCCATCGACTCGTTCCCATCGGGGAGGGGGGCTCGCTGCTGTTGCTCTTGTGTCGTATCTGGTGTTGTGGCTGGTAACATCAGGTATTCATCTTGGTTGTAGCAGGTGGTTAGGGCTTGCTGGATGGATTGCCCCGTGTCCGGGACTAAATCCATTTGTACTTCTTCTTCTTGCGTTGCTTCTTCTTACACTGATCACTATTATAACTTCACTTTAGGTATCACGCTGTGTTACACACCGGCGCACTCGACGGTACGTGGATAGCGCTGTTTGTTACACTGTCGCTAGAGGTAGAGGAAGTTGTTTCCTCGGCTGCTCGAGTGGAACTGTACTTTCCATGTTAGAGCTCATTTTATAACTTCTCTTCAAATCACATTAAACATGGATGGAAACACACAGCAACAGAACGTACCAGCGTGACTTCAAACACTTTGTTACAGGAAATGTTCAAAATGTCCTCCGTTAGCGAGGATACATGCATCCACCCTCCGTCGCATGGAATCCCTGATGCGCTGATGCAGCCCTGGAGAATGACGTATTGTATCACAGCCGTCCACAATACGAGCACGAAGACTAATGAAACTAAAATGAGCTCTAACATGTAAAGTAAGCGTTTCCGGACACATGTCTACATAACATATTTTCTTTGTTTGTGTGTGAGGAATGTTTCCTGAAAGTTTGGCCGTATCTTTTTGTAACACCCTGTATATACATTATATTTCTATCTTTGTTTTATAAGGCCATTTCGTATAAGTTATAGTTAGTAAGGATCCTGGAGCGGCATTTTATAATTGTATGAAATTTTATATTCCGATAATTTTTTACTTTCAAATTTAATATGGTAGGTGTTATCCTTGAAAAAATACAATTATATTACACAAAAAATCACTCAAATAATGTGATTATATAAAAAAAGTATTTTTTGTACAGTTGTTTTACAACGCCATCTCGTAGAAATTTGGCGTACCAGCAAGTCTTGAAGAGGCTTTATATATTTAGATGAAATTTCATATTCAGATGTTTTAAAATAATGTATTGAGCAACGTGCATTTAACCGGCTGCAGGTCTTACTTAGGTTGGTACGAAATATAGTGAAAATATAATACATATTCTCTACATATCTATCTAAATTATCACTATTATATGAGCAATCCCTGTATATTAATTTTCCACAAATTACTCTAACGAAATTGACGAAATCTTAGATATTGAACAAAAATCGAAAAACGCCGAACGAAGCTCGGTCATTCGGGTAATTTTGTTACAGACGCATTGAAAAAATTAATTTTTTACTGTGATTCGTAGGTCGAATTTTGAAGAATTGTTACCGAGCGTGGGGGTTGAACGGTAATGTTCTGGTCGTACATTTGGGAGGACGCTCGTTCGAACCGCCGTGCGGGCATACAGATTATATTTTTCCATGGTTTCCCAAATCACTCCAGATGTTTGCCGGTATGGTTTCTTCAAAAGGCCATGGCAGAATTACCTTCGTTCCTTGCCCCAGTACATCCCGCTTCTAATGACCTCGACGTCGACGAGACGTGAAGCAAAAAAAAAAAAGGAGAGTGGAAAACGTGAATATGACATTATAAGGAAACAGTTAATACAAATTTCAACAGGTCAGTACCAGTTTTGGGAAGGTGGAGAATATCCCCTCCCACCCATTTTTTCGTCCCTTCTGCCTTTATGGAATGGAATGGAGATCGGTTTTGGTGTAAAAATCTCACTAACACCTTCTCCCTTCCTTTTTTCTTTTTTTGTTGATTTAATTAAATTTGTATATAATGGTTGCTGTAATGTCCTCAGTATTTATTTACATGCTACAAAAGTTCCACAGTGTAGTAACGTGTATAGTATTTGGGTTAGTAGCATCTTTGACCTCGTAAGACGGAGAGACATAAATTGTGATGGCGGTGTAGGTATAAGAAGTGACGGCCGGTACAGTGACGAACTGTGGCGATGTGTTGGCCAGGTTTGTAATTTGCAGTGTCATTAACAGGCCGCAAGTGAACAAGTTGAAGAGAGATATTTGAGTTAGTGGAATATTGTGACCGTGAGCGATTATTCATCGAGTGCTAACAATAAATTGAGTTCTGTACAGTACTGCGTTGCGGAGTACGTGATTTATGTCCATTACAATCAATGGATCTCCAGGGCTTATTTGTGTTTGAAATGATGGGATGAGATGGCGGCGTTTTTCATCCGTTACAGAATGGTTCAACATTCTCTGCTCACGGCACCCTATTAAACGTAACTGAGCCTATTACTAGGTGTCTCGTGGTTTAATTAATATGAAATAATTATCCACGATACAATTTATAATTTTAACTTGTTTTTATTTCTCGAAAACATACACAACTACAAAGATATTGGTCACATGTATACTCAAACTCCAGCGATTACATTCGACATTTCTTCCAAAGACTATACTGCCACACACTCACAGTACACGTAAAACTGTTGGCTCAAAACTGTCTTTGCCGACGTAAGCTGTGTCCATAAATTGTGTCGAAAAACTGTCTCCGAGTCTCTGCCGCTCGCTTTATATAAATTTCATCGAAAGTTCTAGAACATTACAAAGGCTTCCGACAGATATTTCTCGAACTTTAACAATACTCAAACAATTAAAAACACATTATAACCAATCAAAATTAATGCATAATTTTTTACAATCATTACGAAATGCTCAGAAATGAAAATAAAGATACAAAATTATCCTCATAAATCATTTTAAACTGTAGTAAATCATCCTTTAAACATAGTAGCTCACCTTAATACTTGGAATTACAAACATTTAAGTGATTCTCTTCCATAGTTCTGCCCTTAAATGTATTAAATAGTATTTAAATAATTTATTTTCATAAAACAAAATCCATTTACACCGATTTACAGTAAATTGCAAGACAAATATACAGAATCATATTCAATCAAACTCTAGCTTGCTACATATGCTTCATAAAACAGAATTCTATCTAAAATCTGTGTTTGAGGGCTGTTACACTATGTACTGTAACAAGTCCTCATTAAGTAATTAGCTCCGGTCAACCAT
Source organism: Vandiemenella viatica (assembly GCA_031002005.1). Taxonomy (NCBI): domain Eukaryota; kingdom Metazoa; phylum Arthropoda; class Insecta; order Orthoptera; family Morabidae; genus Vandiemenella; species Vandiemenella viatica. Next base: position 75,311,676 of record CM061918.1, read on the forward strand.
TAAGGAGGGAGCATCTCATATGCTCACAGTTTTCTGTAACTTGTAGATTATAGATGTAGACTATGTCTGAGTGACATGTCAGGGATGGAGCAAATTTACAAGTGGTGAATAATTTATCAAAAACGCCGAAGAAATTTATAATTAAAATTCGTAAATCACAAAAATAGATCGGACAAGAATTTAACTCTCAATTTATATAAGATAATTAAAAAATAAAATAAAAAGAGGTAATTATATGACTAAGGAAGAGGGTACTCCATCGCAACCAAATTAATAACAATCATGTGGGTGTCTTTTTCCGTGATTCTGATTTCTGCTGCGAAATTTCCCGAAGGATGGTGGTGCAGCATCAGGAATATGTTAACTTATATTTTAGCTCATTTCTATTGGTGTCAAGTCAAAACCTATACGACGACTCCTACTAACATATACAAACTGAAGAAAGGCGAGAGAGCATCACGAATACGTTCCAGACTTGCACAACTTTTATATTGGCTCATTTATATTGGTGTCATGTTAAGAAACTATACGGCGACCCCCCGTTAACATATTCAGACTAGGCTTACACCGTGTTCGTACTTTTGGTATGACAACGGGTCCAGAATAATCCCCATTTGGCAGAAAGGTCCAAGTCGGTAAATGCGCAGTTTGTTCAGAATCTGCCCCAGGGAAACGTTAATGGTTATGGGCAATGCCAACATGACATGGAACGGCTTCCATTCCATTGCGAAAAGAAAGTCGTCGCCTCTTTCGGCTGTTGAGAGGATTATGCATGGAATAAACACAATCTCACCTTTGGCAGACCCACTCAACACTTAGGCAAAAATAAAATCAAGTTTAGGCATTTTTAGAGCCAAAAAAAAAGAAGAATTTTGGGGGTGACAGGTCGTGACGTAATCTGTTCTGTTTCTGGATTTTGATCTCTGCTGGACCTCTCAATGTCCATTTAAACAGAAAATGCATTGTTTTGAGTCAACAAGTAATAAAAAATGCTTTGTTACGCGCAAAAAACTATAAGGTCATGACCGGGTGTCCCGATCTGGCTAAAATTCAAACGTGACCTATATTTAACTCTTAAGGGCTCGCTAATTGGTTATGAAGGGACTTAGACGTGTTAATAAGTAACAGAGACAATTTTATGATTTTATGATACTGTATCCTGTTACCTCCGTGTAGGCGGCTCAAGGTCACATTTCCCCCTCTCTGCCACACCACCCCTCCCATCCTACCTCGCAGAGCTGACCACTTTGTTCACGTAGGCTAGAGTTAAATTTTTTTCTTGAGCCACCTCTGTTGACAGAACGCACTGTAGCATTTCCACACCGCTTCCTTCGCGCTGATAATGGTATGTGCTTAATAATGCGTTTTCCTTTCGTTTTGTTTTCTACTGAAGCATCTTTGCAGCCTATACTGTTCCGCATTTCAGTTACGCATATTTGAAACAGTGCCTTCATCACCGTTTCCAGTGTATTCTGACGTACTGTATTTCATAAAACTAAACAAATAAATAAGCGAAATGACGTAGTCAAATAAACAATATTAACAGAATCCAATGAATTTGGTGTTTATGTGTGTTGCAACGCGATCTTTGGTGGATATCTCGCTAAGCAGTGTTCATGTGAGGTACAGTTGGATTTGTGGCACCCGTCTGTTCTTGATATGAAAGAATATTTGGTGGATGTTTCGTAAAGCAATGTTCACCAAGATGCAGTATGGTCTGTGGCACATATGTGATCTCGATTTGAAAGAATCTTTGGTGGATATTTCGTAAAGCAATGTTCACCAAGGTGAAGTGTGGTCTGTGGCAGCTATTTGTTCTCGATTTGAAAGAATCATTGGTGGATATTACATAAAGCAATGTTCACCAAGATGCACCGTGGCATGTGGCACGTATGTGTTCTTGATTTGAAAGAATCTTTGGTGGATATTACGTAAAGCAATGTTCACCAAGGTACAGTGTGGTCTGTGGTCATATGTGTTCTAGATTTGAAAGAATCTTTGGTGGATGTTTCGTAAAGCAATGTTCACCAAGATGCAGTATGGTCTGTGGCACATATGTGATCTCGATTTGAAAGAATCTTTGGTGGATATTTCGTAAAGCAATGTTCATCAAGGTGAAGTGTGGTCTGTGGAAGCTATTTGTTCTCGATTTGAAAGAATCTTTGGTGGATATTACGTAAAGCAATGTTCACCAAGGTGCATTGTGGCCTGTGGCACCTATGTGTTCTTGATTTGAAAGAATCTTTGGTGGATATTACGTAAAGCAATGTTCACCAACGTGAAGTGTGGTCTGTGGCAGCTATTTGTTCTCGATTTGAAAGAATCTTTGGTGGATATTACATAAAGCAATGTTCTCCAAGGTACAGTGTGGTCTGTGGATCATATGTGTTCTAGATTTGAAAGAATCTTTGGTGGATATTACGTAAAGCAATGTTCACCTAGCTGAAGTGTGGTCTGTGGCAGCTATTTGTTCTCAATTTGAAAGAATCTTTGGTGGATATTACGTAAAGCAATGTTCACCAAGGTGCATTGTGGCCTGTGGCACCTATGTGTTCTTGATTTGAAAGAATCTTTGGTGGATATTACGTAAAGCAATGTTCACCAACGTGAAGTGTGGTCTGTGGCAGCTATTTGTTCTCGATTTGAAAGAATCTTTGGTGGATATTACATAAAGCAATGTTCTCCAAGGTACAGTGTGGTCTGTGGATCATATGTGTTCTAGATTTGAAAGAATCTTTGGTGGATATTACGTAAAGCAATGTTCACCTAGCTGAAGTGTGGTCTGTGGCAGCTATTTGTTCTCAATTTGAAAGAATCTTTGGTGGATATTACGTAAAGCAATGTTCACCAAGGTGCATTGTGGCCTGTGGCACCTATGTGTTCTTGATTTGAAAGAATCTTTGGTGGATATTTCACGTAAAGCAATGTTCACCAAGGTGAAGTGTGGTCTGTGGAAGCTATTTGTTCTCGATTTGAAGAATCTTTGGTGGATATTACGTAAAGCAATGTTCACCAAGGTGCATTGTGGCCTGTGGCACCTATGTGTTCTTGATTTGAAAGAATCTTTGGTGGATATTACGTAAAGCAATGTTCACCAACGTGAAGTGTGGTCTGTGGCAGCTATTTGTTCTCGATTTGAAAGAATCTTTGGTGGATATTACATAAAGCAATGTTCTCCAAGGTACAGTGTGGTCTGTGGATCATATGTGTTCTAGATTTGAAAGAATCTTTGGTGGATATTACGTAAAGCAATGTTCACCTAGCTGAAGTGTGGTCTGTGGCAGCTATTTGTTCTCAATTTGAAAGAATCTTTGGTGGATATTACGTAAAGCAATGTTCACCAAGGTGCATTGTGGCCTGTGGCACCTATGTGTTCTTGATTTGAAAGAATCTTTGGTGGATATTACGTAAAGCAATGTTCACCAACGTGAAGTGTGGTCTGTGGCAGCTATTTGTTCTCGATTTGAAAGAATCTTTGGTGGATATTACATAAAGCAATGTTCTCCAAGGTACAGTGTGGTCTGTGGATCATATGTGTTCTAGATTTGAAAGAATCTTTGGTGGATATTAAGTAAAGCAATGTTCACCAAGGTGAAGTGTGGTTTGTGGCACATATGTGTTCTAGATTTTAAAGAATCTTTGGTGGATATTACGTAAAGCAATGTTCACCAAGGTACAGTGTGGTCTGTGGTCATATGTGTTCTAGATTTGAAAGAATCTTTGGTGGATGTTTCGTAAAGCAATGTTCACCAAGATGCAGTATGGTCTGTGGCACATATGTGATCTCGATTTGAAAGAATCTTTGGTGGATATTTCGTAAAGCAATGTTCATCAAGGTGAAGTGTGGTCTGTGGCAGCTATTTGTTCTCGATTTGAAAGAATCATTGGTGGATATTACATAAAGCAATGTTCACCAAGATGCACCGTGGCATGTGGCACGTATGTGTTCTTGATTTGAAAGAATCTTTGGTGGATATTACGTAAAGCAATGTTCTCCAAGGTACAGTGTGGTCTGTGGATCATATGTGTTCTAGATTTGAAAGAATCTTTGGTGGATATTACGTAAAGCAATGTTCACCAAGGTGAAGTGTGGTTTGTGGCACATATGTGTTCTAGATTTTAAAGAATCTTTGGTGGATATTACATAAAGCAATGTTCACCAAGGTGAAGTGTGGTCTGTGGCACATATGTGTTCTAGATTTGATAGAATGTTTGGTGGATATGACATAAAGTAATGTTCTGTAAGGTGCAGTGTGGTCTGTGGAACATATGTGTTCTAGATTTGAAAGAATCTTTGGTGGATATTACGTAAAGCAATGTTCACCAAGGTGAAGTGTGGTCTGTGGCAGCTAATTGTTCTCGGTTTGAAAGAATCTTTGGTGGATATTACGTAAATTAATGTTCACCAAGGTGCACTGTGGCTTGTGGCAAATATCTGTTCTCGATATGAAAGAATCTTTGATCCATTATTTCGTAAAGAAATATTCACCGAGATGCAGTGTGGTCTTTGACATCTATCTGTTCTCGATATTAAAGTATTTTTGGTGGATATTTCGTACAGCAATGTCCTCCGAGGTGTAGTGCGATCTGTGGCACCTATCTCTTCTTGATATTTAAGAATTATCATTTCTTGCTCCGTTACCCGCTCATGTAGAGTCATAAGATATACAGCAGCAAGGTAAAAACGCCTTCCAAATCAATGTGGTGGTATTTGCGAGATACTTCCTTAAAGCTTCATGCCAGAAGCAGCTCGCCTACAGGTTTATACTAGTAATATTTATGCCCTGGCTACGTATCCGTTTATCACTTCACTGTAGGGAGCTGCCGCCGGCTGTGGTGATGATGTCTGCTATGTCCTCGTGCGCCTATTGGTGCGTGTAGCACGACAACAGTTTGCTCCTCTGTTAATTAAAACGGCGCCCGCACCCCCGCGTGACGCACAAAAACAAAAAGCCAAAGAGGGCGCCCGTGCCTTTGTAGGGTGGAACATGTCACTACATGGTCTCTGCACAGTGGGGCATGTCGGTATCAGACACAGATCTGTCACATCCGAATACAGGGCTAACTACCGCGGTACGTTATGGTAACACCTTGTCACGACATACATTTGCCTGTTTTTTAAGAGTACTCAGAGATGCTTACGCTACCAATGTATAAATCATAAACATTTACGAGGTGTGTGAGAAAAGTATCGACATTGGTAACACTGCGAGCAATCAGGCAACGCTGTGTCTACCGGTCTATGCTAGACCGGTTAATTCGTCCCTACCTCATGCTCAGTACGAGTTTCAACTCCGTTCATCCAACACATTATTTTTGACAGCGCCATAAGTGAAGTTGTGTTTGTGTTGTGTGTTACGAAAATGGAGTATCGGAATTTAAAGCAACGTTGTGCAATCAAGTTTTGTGTTAAACTCGGGGATTCCGCGTGTGTGACCTTTGAAAAGTTGGAACAGGCCTATGGGGTACATTGCATATCAAGAGCACAAGTTTTCCGCTGGTAAAAATCATTTTTGGAAGGCCTAGAACACATTGAAGATCAACCTGGCTCAGTGAGAGCTTCAACTTCAAAAACTGACGAAAACGTTGAACGGGTGAGGGCTCTTGTGAGATCAGACCGTCGTTTAACAATAAGGATGATGAGTGAACAGTTAAATTTAAACGCTTTCACCGTACTTCATATTTTGACAGACCATTTGGACATGAGGAAAGTTTGTGCCAAAATGATGCGAAAAAAATTCACAATTGAACAGAAGGTCAGTCGAAGAAACGTTGATGTTCTTGAGAGGACTGACAATGACCAAGAATTCTTCAATCGTGTGATCACAGGTGATGAATCCTGGATATATGAGTACGATCCTGAAACAAAGCGGCAAACCGAAGAATGGCACACTCCGTCATCTACTAAACGGAAAAAATGTCGAATGAGCAAATCAAAGATCAAAACAATGCTCATTTGCTTTTTTGACTGTAGGGGTATCGAGCATAAAGAATTTGTTCCTCCAGGACAAACTGTCTGTCAACCAAGTGTTTTACAAAGGTGTCCTTGAAAGGCTCTAGAAAAGAGTGATTCGTGTGAGACCAGACATTACTGACAAGTGGATGCTTCATCATGACAATGACCCGTGTCACACGGCTTTTTCCATCAGTGAATTTTTGACCTCAAAATACACTCCTGTTGTTCCTCAACCTCCCTATTCACCTGATTTAAGTCCTTTTGACTTTTTCCTTTTCCCGTAATTGAAACATGTCTTAAAAGGACGTCATATTGGAACTCTGGAGAACATTCAAAAGACTGTGACCGAGCAGTTAACAGCCCTACAAGTTGAAGCCTTTCAGCGCTGCTACAGAGTGGAAACAACGACTCCGCCGGTGTATATCTGCCCAGGGAGACCAATTGTTGTTAGAAAAAAAATAAAAACTTTGCTAAGTAGAAATCAGTCTCATTACTTTTCTCACACACATCGTATCGGGAAACATGCCGCGCTGCGAGCCATTCATTCTCTGTCGGTGTTAAAGCGCGTGGCAGTAGTCCCCCCACTACTTGGCTCGCGCGCAGTTCAGACGGGGTTGTCTTTGTTCGAGTTGGCTCGCGCGGCACAGAGAGAATTAGCATCCACGGATAACTAAAAGTGACGCCTTTTAATACAATTGTACCGTGCTAACGATTTTTTGTGGAATACCAATTATCCAGCCTAATCAGACAATCAGACTCAGGTGGTATCTCCTCTATCCCCACCAAAACCATCACTTGAAACTCCAATCAACGAATCTATAGAATCCCCAAATGACATGATTAACTCAACACATGTTACCTAAGTAAGAAGTAAAGAATGGCAACAGAAAACAGAATAGCAAAAAAAAAAAAAAAAAAAAAAAAAAAACTTTAATACGTAATGGGTATTATTTCCTTATCTTTACCCGTTCCTTTAGAGCTTTGTATAATGCGTTAAAAACATCTGGAACTATTCTCTGAAATGATTGTTTCGACACTTGAAAAAGGTAATGCCGGCTAGTACACGAGTCTCCAATTGCTAGAAATCTTGAAGTTACAGCGTCTTCCAGTAAGTGAAATCTCCTTCAGATATTGAGTGTTCAGTTTATTCAAACATCACTCAGTTAATGATTTTAACAACTCTTCTCAACCTTTGTCACTGGATTCATACCTCGTGTCTCCCATAAGTTTCACGCCATACAGTATTCTATTAACACAATTTCCGTGTCCACCTATGAACCTTTCGTTTAGGTTTCTAGTGTACAATGTGACGCATCACAGTGAAAGTGACAGCTGCTCGTGCACGTGAAACTTCCGCGATGGCTTCACGGAAACACCGTGCCTGGATAGTTTGCCGCGCAATCCTGGCTGGCTGGGTACTGGTCACAACAGAAACGGCTATACCTGGCTTGGCGCCTTTCAACATGGCTCGCGCGGCAGCCGCACGTAGTCGCTACGCAGCTTAGTTGGAAACGTATGGAGTGATTTGCTTTTAAAATTGGGATCGAGGGATATTTTGCTATCTTTTCTAGTTTAGTCTTATAATTTCTTATTAAACAACCTATTTTTTAATATTTTTATATGGTACTTTATTAAATTTCATACTAACCACTGGACTGGATACAATAAGCCTGTGTTAAAATGTAATTTGGACAACAAAGAGTAATATACGAACATGCTGTATCCCTATATTGAGTACTATATTGAACCTTCTGATAGTTTATCCTTCATCCAGCTCGTTCGAATCCCCGTCCGGGCATCCAGATTTGGGTTTCCATGCCATTTACAACCACCAATCCAAGTTCTGTTTTTACTTGTGACACTGCTTATATGGCTGGCCTCTTTACAGCCAGCCAGCATACTCGTTTTTAAACTGGTTGGCCCTTTTACAGCCAACTAGTTAATGTATGTATTTTTATATTTTATTGCCTAGTCTCAGTTTTATGTTTTATGTTGCTGTCTGCGTGGTCTATCTCTTTACAGTCGGCCACGCAGACGGTATTTTAGTTAGAATGCTAATATTTTATTTTGCTGTCCCTGTTGCCGACTCCTTTACAATCGGCCACACAGACGGCAATTTTGCCACGTTGTCACGCCTGGTATTTCTTAGGGTGCTAATGACCCCGTCGTCGACGCGCCTTAAAATCCAAATAATAACAACAATAACAACAACAACAACATGGGTTTCCATGGTTTCCCAAATCACTCCAGGCAAATGCCGGGATGCTTCCTTCAAAAAGCCATGGCCGAATTCCTCCCTTTCCTTGTCCCCCCCCCCAAATCCTTCCCCGTCTCTAAAGACCTTGCTGTTAAGAGACGTTAAGCAGTTAAAAAAAAATAAAAAATCATCCAGCACTGAACTTTGTAAAATGGAAGGATAAACAGACTTCATAATGTGCGCAGTTGGGGATCAGAAAATCGTCATGAGATGGTACAATTGCAACGAGACTCCCCTAAACTGAATGTTTTTGTGCCATATCTCGGCGTAAAGTTTATGGGCCTTTTTCTTTGGAGAAACAATTGTAACTGGTACTTCCTACGTTGATGCTATTGCTATTTCCTCAATCGGTAGAAGACAAACAAATAACTTCATTTGGCAACAAGATGGTGCACCGCCTCACTGACATAACGACAAACGCGATTGGTTGAACGTCACCGTACCAGGCCGCTTCGTTGGCCGCAAAGACAGAGCTTGTTTCGCATGGCCTCCTGACGCCATGTGATTTCTACTTGTGGGGAAGAAACAGGATTTAGTCAGCTGTTGTAACAATTACACCACAAACACTAATAAACTTTTGTGAAGAAATGGGCTATCGACTTGATGTGTGTGATGGGACGAGAGGTGATCACATTGAACACTTATAATCTTGTGGGTATTATTGTTTGAGTTGCTCTTTCATTTCATGTATTAATTATAAATTTATGTTTTAGGTAGATAGTAAATAGTACAAAGCGTTAAAGCCCTGATATTCATTTATCACCAATTTAGGAGAAAGAAGAGAGAACTACAAGAATTTTGTTCATTACCAGCCTGTGCGCTAATGAAGCATTATCAGCGTCTCAATCCTAGAGATGCCGTCCTGTAGGTAATAAGCTGAGTGCGCCGTAAACTGGACCATAAAACAGTTGACGGCCACCCATAAGGCTCTATAGTGGGTGCTAAACTGACCGCCCGCGATACCCATAAACACTCAACGCTGCGCGGCTCAACAGGTTGTCCATGTCACAGTGGATAAAGCGCTTCCTCTCCCATCCCAGAGTCCCAGACTCAAATTCGTGTGAACTCAGGAATTTTTAAGAGATTACCTTCATCATATGAAGAATGCCAGGACACTCTGTGGTTCGGAAATACACGGCAGATCGAAACTCTCTTACCTGTTCGTAAAACCAAACGAATTAAATTACCTCACACTCATCAGACTTAGTTCTTCCATTGACGATTGGTTTAGAGAAATTGTATTCATGCAAAGCTTCCTTTCAGCATTGAGTATCTCTTTATGGAAGGTATGTTCATTAAATATTCTCTCGATTAATTTATTTTAATTTTATTTCTCGTGTCAAGGATATAACATTACAAGTTGAAATAAAACAAGAAAAATTAATTAATTCATTTCAAATTTATGTACTATAGAACATAATTAAATGGAATGTGACCAGAATTCCGCAATCTTGATGGTCTTCTCATTTGCCCTAAAAAGGTCGTCGATAGTGCAGGTTCCAGGTAGATTCCTGCATACCAGAAGATGTTGTGGGTCCTGCAGCTCACCACATTCACATAGTTCGTTCTCAGTAATGTAACCCCATTTTTTATATTATATCTACATTGGGACACTTCAGTTATTAATCTATTTAGTGCCTTCCATATGACATATGGATGATTACATCCCGCATCCGGTGCCTCTTTGATATTCCCCCAGTGCCCTTCAGGCAACGAATTTTGGCATAATTCTACACGGCGAGCTCCAAGTGAAGATGTTACTGCTGTAGTTGACTGTAAGAAGCTCTTTCTTGATTTTAGACTTGTGGGCAGGGCCGGCGCTAGGATTCTCGGGCCCCGGGTATGCGATTTTAGGCTCCCTTCCCCCCCCCCTCCCCCCGAAAATATTTTTACTTTACACTTTGTTTTATATATACAGTATATATTCTGAAAATTTTAAAACAAAAATGTTCAAAATTCATGGTGCAGATTTTAAAATTTGTGTTTGATGTCTATTTATTTAGGCACCCAGACCGGCGGGCCCCCCTTTGGTGTCCCGGGCTCCGGCTACTTTTGCCCCGCTTAACCCCCCCTAACGCCGGCCCCAGTTGTGGGTTGAGGGTCGTGACCAAACAAAGGGTGTCTGGGGTCTGTTTCTTGTTTCCTCAGCTGTTTTCCTTCGAATATCAGGTGATTTGGTGTATTTTGCTGACAGGAGTTGGTTTCAGGCAACCTGTTACAACGTGACCAGTATTATTCAGGACTGTATCAACCTGCCTAGGAAATGCAGAGTATTGACAAACTGCTGCTGAGTATTCGGCTGCAGAGAAACCGAGTGCAAGGGCAGATGTACGAAGCACATTTGGCACATTTCATTCTCTCCATGACTGAAAGGGATGAGGCAATCCTTGCGACGGTGTGTGGTTCAAATACCGGTGAGAAGAGGTGGCTTTGATCACTAAACGCAAGATTGTGTACCGTAGTACTGCGTAAAACCCCAAACGTTTGCTCAGTCCCTCTTCTACGAAGCGTCAAGCCATAAAATGGATTAATCAAGATTGTTAGTGCTTTACGTGGAAAAGGAATACACGATAGAAATGTAAGTCGCTCTGGCCTCGCATTCGGGAGGACACCGGTTCGAATCCCCGCCCGGGCAACCAGATTTGGGTTTTCCATGGTTTCCCCAAATTACTCCAGGCGAATTCCGGGATGCTTCTTTCAGAAAGGCCATGGCCGAATTCCTTCCCGTTCGTTGCCCACAGTCCCATCCCGCCTCTAATGACCTTGACATCAACGAGGCGTATAGCCATAAGTAAAAGAAAAAGTAAGTGAAATATTTCAAGTCAGTGTTGACATATTGGTCAGAAATATTGATATTGAAGGAAATGGAATAAAGCAGTTTAAACGAAATTTTGGAGGATTTTATTTGAAGTAGAATGAATAGATAGATAGTGAGAAATGAGAAGCTTAAGTATGTGGTGAAGATTCACTACCATATAGGATGACAAAATCAAAGATAAAATGTTTAGAAAGCGTGAAGAGAACAGGGGAGGAGAAATGGCTTGGAAGAAGGGCACACGTAGAGTGTGAGAGAGATGAACTTAAGCACAGTGCCGAGAAGGAAGAAATTAATGACAAAAAGATGAAAGAATAGAGTCGGAGGACATGACAGAGTTGGATGAACCATCCAAAATAGGTACATTGTATTCTTTATACTAAAGTTTTAGTCGCTTTCCTATGTTTTATCACCAACTTAAGTTTTAAATTATGCGAGGGACTGTCCTTAGAACGGTAGATTCCGCTAAATACATAGGGGTAACAATTCGTAATAATTTGTCGTGGAATGAGCATACCGAGAATGTAACTGGGAAAGCAAATCGTATGCTTCGATTTCTAGGTCGTAATTTAAAACAATGCTCTCCGGAAGTTAAATCGATCGCATACAAGTCACTAGTGCGTCCTCACTTAGAATATTGTTGCTCTGCATGGGGTCCCCATCAAAAGGGATTAATGGAGGCATTAGGGATGGTCCAAAGAAGAGCCGCTTGATTCGTGACAGGTATATGTAGTTGGAGGGAAAGCGTAAGTGCGATGTTGAAGGAGTTAGGTTGGGAAGACCTGGAGCACCGAAGGCGTTGCTCTCTACAGAAGCTAATTGAAAAAAATTCTCGACTGACGTATTTCGGAATGACAGTAAACAAATATTGCTACCAGCAACATTCATGTCTCGGAATGACCGCGAAAATAAGATAAGAGAAATCAGGACCAGAACCGATTCATTTCTGTACTCATTTTTTCCACGAGCGATTAGGGAGTGGTGTAGAAAGGATTTACCGGGCGACTAAACATAAAATCTGACAGGAGTAGCTTTCGATAAAGTACTCCGGCCATCCTGATCTGGGTTATCCATGGTTTCCCCAGATCGCTCCATGCGAATGCTGGTATGGTTCCTCACAATAGCCCATGGGCGCCTCCTCCCATATCCCGTATATCCCTTCCAAACCATAACCTTCTCGGATAGGTGCAATGCACCCTCCGCCACACACTTCTGGTGAATCGCGGAGTAATAGTAATAGAATATTACGCTCTTCTTAATTTTTTGTACTATGAAAGTTTAAATTTTTCAATTCTGCCGAAACGCCTTCCTAAAATAAGTCCACTGGAGACTTGTTGTCTGTTCAATTATACTGCTGAGTGAGAGATCGATCGAAACACCAGTTGGCCTACTGTTACGAACAAGTTAGTGAGGTAAAAGGGGGGGGGGTCCGGCGAAATCTCACCAAGGATAGGGGGGGCTATAGAAACCTCAGTCATCTTTTTGATTGCTTGAAGAATAGTAGAGCTAAAAAAAGCGACGTTGAAATCAACATTGGGGTGGGGGATGGAAACAGAAGAGCTAAAAAAAGTCCATAATTACTAGGTAGTTGGCAAGGGAGGGGTTCCCACCAGATCTCACCGCCGGGGGGGGGGGGGGGGTTTCAGATATACGAAAAACTACCTCACGTAATTAATGGGCGCCCTCTTGAGAAATAATTCAGTGTTAGGCACTTCAGCGAACACACACATGTTCTCCGTTTTCCACTAGGGCTGCGAGGGCAAAGCCCTTAGCGATAGTTACAACAACCGCATCAACGCCTTTCAAATTAGGCAATGGCGTTGTGTGCCGCGTGTGTTAAATTGGACTGATAGGAGAATCAATGCGTGCGTCATCCGACAAATTAACATCAGCAGACCACTTTGTTCCGTTTCAGTCAGAGAATTTCCTATTTGGACATATAGCGAGTTGTCCAAATGCGTGCCATACACTGTTTCCAATCGAAGGTATTTAGTCCTATACATAGGCATATAACGTCCAGAGGTTATGAAATGTGGTAATTTTCCGTTGCGTTCCTTAATGTGGCAGTGTTTGTAAATGTTACTGTAAAATTGAAGGATTGTGATGGCGTATGTGTCTTCAATGTAGTCGTATACGGAAAATGAAAGAAGGGAGAGGGTGGAACTCTGTTCAGCTCCATACAGACCTACTCTTCCGAAAGACATCGTTGGAATCACTATCCGATGAGCGAATTACCGTCAACAAGCCCTCAGTCCATACGCACTGCATAGAGGTTTGGTACGAGATCTCTGATACCTGTACATACCTACTGTAACAGCCTTCGAACATAAACTTAAATGGAGTGGAATTTTACGAAGCACTTATAGCAAGCTAGAGTTTGGTTGAATATGATCTGGTAGGTTTTTTTTTTTGCAATTTCACGTAAATCAATGTATATAGACTTTGTTTTATGAAAAGAAATTATTTAAAGGCCATTCAATATGTTTAAGAACAGAATTGTGTGAAGAGAATTGCTTAAATGTTTGTAATTCTAAGTATTAATGCAAGTTAAGATATATAAAGGACAAATTGCTACAGTTTAAAATGATTTCTCTGAATAATTTTCTGTTTAAGTATCTTTAATTTCTATTTCTAACAATTTTGTATTGATTGTAAATTATTATGCATTAATTCTGATTGTTTTAATATGTTTCAATTGTTTAAGTATTGTTAATGTTCGAGAAATATCTGGCGGAAGCTTTTGAAGTGTCCTAGAAATTTCGATGGGGTTTATATAAAGCGAACATCCGAGACAGAGAAACAGTTTTCACCGACTCAATTTTACGACGCCCAAAAACTGTATTGTCTGTGGCAGAAGTGTTGTATACAGTCGCTGGATTGTATGTATGCATGTAAACAGCATCTTTTACGTCGTGTTTATGAAAATAAAAGCAAGTTTAAACTGAACTGTACCGTGGACTAGTTATTTATCATATTAATTAAACCACGAATAATCTAATACTACCCTATCCTACAGATCCTACTACTTTGATATGTCTAGAATTACGCTCTCTCCTTGGCATCCTGGGCCCCTTAAAAGGCCCCTCTCCCAAATCTTTGTCCCTCTGTAGAATCCCTGTAATCCCACCTTAATCTCCTCCCCAAGACCCACACGTATTTAGCGCAGGACTTGCACACCTCTCCTATTTCACTAGACTGATAGAGACGATGAAAATTTCTTCTTCCATAAAGATTCGAACAAGGTAACCCATACAGTGCCACTAACACATGGGCTAACGGGGCGGGAAGGTAGGAAGAGAAATAGATCATGGGAGTGATTATTGAGGTTAGAAGACGGTGAGAGAAGAAAGTGAACAGTTTTTTTTTTTTTTTTTTTTTTTTTTTTTTTTTTTTTTTTTTTTTTAACGACCATACAGCCAGATTACAATTGTTGTATTACAATGTTATTTTGGCGTAGTAGTTCTATACAATTGTTGTATTATAATATTATTTAGACATAATTGTTCTATACAATGTTATTTTGACACAATAGTTCTATACTATTTTATTTTGACACAATATTTCTATACAATGTTATTTTGACATAATAGTTCTAAACAATTATTATTTGTAACAATAGTACAAATTTTGACATGACTATTGATGATTATGTTACATTATTATTCGGCATACTAGTTCTATACAATTTTATAATAATACTGATAGTGCAGGTGGTGTAGTAACTCTATTTTGCTACTATATTTGGACATATTGTCTGTGTACTAGTTTTCTGATTCCAATGGTGCAGATGGTGTGGTGTCAGAGGTTAGTTACTGTATGTTAACGTATTATTTGACATAATAGACATTTTAATACCAGTGGATCGAATAGTTTACTAACAGCTGGTGCTTGCTTTAATAATATTAATTTTAGATAATAAACCTCATCTATGTGGTGAAATCCGTATTGTATGTTTGGTAATTGTGGATTTTAGCATAAAGCTTTGTATCCCTGAAGTAGTTCTATTTTTAGGGCGTTTTAGCTATAATGGGTCTCTTGAATGGCCTGGATTATATAGTGATATCTGCTTCCCTTAAGAAGTGAGCTATCGCTTGATGCACGTCATGTCGTTCCGTTCTCATAAGGGAGATGATTGATGTGGGCAGTGGGATTTTTAGTTTGGTCAGTCTATTATACAGGTTATTTGTGGAATTCGGTAAAGGGTGCATGCCAGTATTACATTATTTAGGTCTGCTATTTCTTCGTTGTCAACCTGGCAGAATGGGGAGTTTGCTGCACCAATTCTATGTAGGTGTTTGGGATAGCATCAGTGTCCCAATCTTATGCGAATGATAGATGTTTTGTATTTTCTTGCGAGTTTTGATTCTTCGAAGTAGTATCTGGGATTGGATCGATGCGTAGTGTTTCCCTTTGTATACTTGTGATGAAGTCCATGCGTTTTCCCATTTTCCAAGGGCCTCTATTTTTATAGTTTTTATGAGATCGGTGTGAGGGAGTTGTGTGTATTGTTGCTGTCCTTCCAGAGTGTTTTCTTTTGCCAGTTTGTCACAGCGAACAGTTGGATGAATCAAGTCAAGAAGATGACCGCAATACCTCTTGTATATTCTCTCAGGTGAACTGAAGAACGTTCAGGGTGGCATTGCCCAGTCCAAAGTGTTGCAAGTGCAGTGAAAATTCCGAAGGCGTTGCGATGCTGAGAAATGAGTTTGTCGAGTGTTGGTGATGCACCTGGGAGGTGTCGACCGGGTGTGATGGAGCACGCCGCCTCACAGTCATCACTCCCCAAAGCGCCGCCGATTAACGCTTCATAAACGTCCGGCTGATCGATTGCTGTCGGTGCGAATGATTTATGGCTGTGTGATTACTGACCGTGCGTATCGTCCAATAATACAGCAGGTGAGTAATAGCCGACAGCGGCCATCAAACTGTTAGTGGCAATCCTCCCCATAATCCCACGCTGCACGGGATGTGAAGTCAACAACAAGTGTTTAGACGATAATGATACACAAAAACAAAGTAATAAAGATGTAATGTTTTACAGGTCAGACATTGATGATACTTTTCCAAGGACTTCGCAAATCATCGAACAATTAAGTTAGATAAATTTTGATATAGTGATTCAAAAAATCTGGAAAACTGTAGAAATCATCAATTGAAGCTCCTCTTCTACATGTCGATTGAGGTTACTGTACTTCGTGCCTGATTTATGCAATATCATTTTTGAAACAACTTCACTTTCTAAATTGACTTTAGAACTTTAAAGTACCTAAAAAATTTCGGAAATAATTTAGACAGTCTGTTGAAGTGTTATTATTCAGGCAACACCTATTTTTTTAATGGCTTTCGGCCTCATTGACCATATGTTCTATGTACGTCAGTTTACATTCTTAGTATAATAATATTATTATATGTCGACATAAAATCAGATACATTGTTTATATCTCTTATCTATTCAGTAAAGAGTTCAACAACAATTATACTGTAATCATTGAACAATCTTATTTCAAAATAAACACACATATATACACATATTTCAGCGATTGCAGAAGACTGAGGCCTGGGCGAGGAGGTGGCGTATTGGAATCAACCCAACGAAGACCCAAGCCATCTTACTAACTAAATGGATAGGACCTCGACAGAGACCTCAATTGGATCCACAACTCACAATTCATAACAACTTAATCCCATGGTCAAACACAGTTCGCTACCTTGGAGTCTAGGTTGACCTGGAGGGCCCACATAAACGACCTCCGCAGAAGAGCTAGCGCGAGACTTCAGGCGCTGTACCCAGTGCTAAACAGGGACAGTAAGCTCTCCGCACCCTTAGGAGTACGGATCTACTGCACCTTAGTAAGACCAATACTTGAATATGCCTGTCCTGTGTGGGGATACACAGCTAAAACAAATCTTGACCGACTTCAAATCATTCAGAATCGAGCCTTGAAGAGAGCACTTCATCTTGAATGCAGATTTCCCACAATTGCTCTTTATGAAGCCACAGGGCTACCAACTTTAAAACAACGATTCAAGGATCTTGCTACCAAATTTTATAACACAGCCCACAAATCCAACAACCCACTAATCAAGGATCTGGGGAATTATCCGGTAGGAATAGGTCCACACATAGGACCTATCTCACTTGTTCAATAAACCCCCAAACCATCTGAAAATATCTACGCCAAACGTTAAGACACATCTAACATGAAGCAAGTACCCATCTATAAGACTAGGAGTAAATGTCGCAAGACAAACACTCCACCTACTCTGCCCAAGGAGGAAATGGGCAGTTAATGGCGTAGTCGAAGAAGATGCCCACAGCCGGCCACTAAGACAGGATCACCATTCACAACCACTTCAACATGACATCGAGAGGCTCCAACCAGGCCTCTGCCTCCAGCGTAACCAAATTTAAGTCTTCCACACTACCAGGAAAGGCACGCAGTGGATAGTACTGCACAATGTGTCACATAGTTTGTTAAACCTCACCGCAGTCACAGTACGGAGTATCTGCCCAGCCCCAGGTGTGGAGAGTTGAAGCAGTTCTTCCCGTACCACATCTAATACGATTTACAGTCACAATATACGGTATAAATGTGAATTTCATCTAATTCTAATAATAAATTATTAGTCCGCGCGTACGAATTCTCAGGTAATAGGTAGTTCTGAATAAGAGTTCATACAATTTTAGTCTTCTTTTAATAATTTTATCTAGTAGTCTATAAATCAGCGTATTTGTCAATCCGAGAATATATTCGTGGATAATTCAACTTTAACTGATATATATACATATTGCCTCAGATTTTAAGTTTAAGCACTAATAACCGGTCTTGGATTTCACTACCCGAATTCTCACACGGTGTTTTATTAATGATAACATTTTAGCGCTTCCTGGTAACTACTCTAACCTAATTACTACTGAAGGAGACGAATGAATTTTTCCAACAGCTTGAGACCAGCCGAGCGACGACAAACGGCCGTAATTTTTGGGTAATAGGATACAAGGAATCAGAAAAGGAAGTAGAACTAGAAGTACAAGAATCGCCGTAAGTGAAGTTACTGTGTATTGTGGTGAAAATTGTGTGACTGAATTACAATAATTTTTGAAAATCAGTTAAATGCCTAACTATTTCAAATTCCTTTATCAATTAGTTCTTATGTTTTATCTGACAAATGAAGTATTTCCTGTGAAAAGTACGATAATAAGGGATCAACGTAAGTGTTGGAAGTACATGGTCTTTACATCTGCTTCGAAGAAAATTCACTTACTTTTGAAAAAAGATGAAATTTATACCAAAGCAAAAATTTAGTGACATAAAAATTAATTAATAAACTACAATTAATATGATAATGATTTCATCTACTACGAAAGAAAAAAACATATAGTCTTCCGCTTATCAGTTCGTCACTATAACCACGGCACAGCTGTAGGTTGATGCTAAGTTAACGGTTGTAATGGTCCAAATTACATTTTGTGTTTATCTATAATGTATTGGTTATTAGCGGGAGCTGGTAGAAAGGGTGATGGAGGATTTTCTCATTGTTCGTGATAATTCGTTGAACAGAATGATGTGATTTACCGTTTCTTGTAGAATACATGAAGCGGCTACAGCTGCGTCAAGTAATGCTTATCTCATCCCCTTCGTGTCTCCTCGCCAAAACAGGTGGGCAAATGGATACAGTAAATGCATGTATCGTTATTAAGCACAGGTAGAACCAAGCTTAACCCATCAGCTGCTCGTTAGTCTGATTCATGCAGCATGCAAGCAACAGAAAAAAACATTTAACACTTCTACTGGGCAGTCAGGCTAGAAAATACGTCTAGCACGTTTCGTGCTCCAGAACAGAATGAATAAAAAAATGGCCGAAACTTAGTTTCTAAACCACTTCGTTCTCGCCTTGGGTGCTTTTCATTGGATCAGTGGGGCTTTGGTATAGGGGACTATTTTCTGAGCTTGTCTTAGTAAATTCTTACGCACAGGTAAAGACCCTTCTCCCGCCAACAAAGAATTGCTGGTGCCGCAAAGTCGTGAACAACAACATCGGCTCAACGGACATATTCAAACGAACTGCCCGTTCGACACTTAGAGAAAATCCTCCAGCACCTTTCCTCCCAGCTCCCGCTAATAACCAATACATTCAAGATAAACACAAAATGCATTTTGGACCATTACACGGTATATAAACACGATCCAAATCTTTAAGAAATCTGAAGTATATTTTCTTGATTATGCTTGAGAGTTACGGCTTAGAATTGTTCCACAGTATTACCCTTGACGCCCCTAAAATAGGAGAAGAATCCGCGAATCGCATGTTTTGTTGTCTTCTTGCAAGAGTGACGACAATGTTAATCTGTTTGTGACAAATAATATTAAATTTCGCTGCACATACGTGTCTTATCATCGATGGAAAGATCTCAAGGATTAGTTCTTAGTTTTTTTTGAAAAATCAAGAAACGCTTTATAATATTTGTCTAGAACTCGTAGCAGTAAATCAAGAACATTTCGATTATGACACTTTAAAATTTTGTATCGATATAATAGCTACCGCAGCACTTATTTCAAAATGGGCAGAATGAATGTGATACAAGTATCATTTCGTTTTTTCTATAGGGGATACAATCCAGTGAAACGAATCTTCAAATTATAAATAACTTTTTTTCCGTATGAAAGAAGACGTCGATTCGAAAAAAAAGTGTAGCGAATGATGTCAACACGTCGCTCTTCTTTCATCTGATGGTGTAGAGTAACATAGTTCTTTCCATCAAGCATTTCGCAGTGACATAATCGTTTTTATACAGTGCTTGCCTTTCATGTTGACGCAGTTACGACTATTTGTCGGAATTCAGGATAGCAAATTCATATCAGCCGTTGATGCGACAGAAAACTGAAGAATATGTGATGCCTTTTTTTTACTAGGCTGTAATGGTAACCTACTAACAAATTTAAAAAAGATTTGAAAAGGAATATATTTGTCCTGAAATCTGATATTTAAGGCTTTCTACTAATGCGGAGGTTTTTAGAGGATTTAATGTTCAATTCTAGCGCCCGCTCTGGTAGTAATCAGAACATTTACGTCCAATTTCGGTTTTTTAAAACAAAGGCACATTATCGTAATAACATTTAGTTGAACAAATGGAAGTTTTAATTTGTTCAATAGCTGCGTCCCGCTACCTGTACACTGTGATGTACTGAGAATTTTCATAACTATTCGAAGCATATAGCGTAATCTATATATTTAAAGATGAATGTATATATGTTTGTTTGTTCTTGATACAAATCTACAGTTTTCATCCGATTTCGATGAAAGTTTGCACACTTATCCTCTGAAACAAGAAGAAAAGTACTGTTTACATTTGGTTGAAAAATTTTCTGTGTAATTAATACATGTTGTCTTATAATTTCGAAAACTTACTGAACGGTGTTAGACAGACGCGTTGGATGTGTAGGTTTCTGTACTGTTTTTTTTCTATATAGCGGTCTGGTAGGTCAGTGTTTAAAGCGCTTGCTCACTGCTGTGTGGGTCGTGATATCCGGTTCAAATCTCCGTGGAGGCAAAGATTTTTAAAAATTGTTTTTGATCGTAAGATTCACGCCTGGACAGTCGGTTATTCGGATTAAATGTTACACTGTAGATATCACGAACTTAGGGGTTCAATGCGAGGCAAATCGTAGGCAGTCTTGCAATGTTGTAGGTGTACACTTTATTACATTATAATGATCCCTCAGGGGTTGTTCGCAGTCAGTGTGTGTGTATGTGTGTGATCTGCAGTTATAATACTATAAATGCGGAAGTAAGTCTCTGTCTTTTTGTTACGTATGACGACTAAATGGCTATATCGATATTGATGGAATTTGACACGAAAATCTGTAGGAAGGCACAGGACATTTTTTCCGGTATGATTAATAGTTGTAGTTACAAAATTTTGAGAACTTATCGAATGGTGAGAGAAATATGTTGGAAAATGATTCTCTTCAAGAGACAGGTTCGACGGTTAGAATGATATAGTGTAGCTTTCCTGTCATATTATGCCGACTCGGTGTTGTTTGGGACCAATCTTTTGGTACCAACAACTTTCTATATTCAAACCGAGCGGGGCGGTGTAACGGTTAGCGTTCTCGCCTCGCCTTCGGGAGGACGGCGGTTCGAATCCCCGTCCGGGCATCCAGATTTGGGTTT
This sequence comes from Vandiemenella viatica, assembly GCA_031002005.1. Lineage (NCBI taxonomy): Eukaryota > Metazoa > Arthropoda > Insecta > Orthoptera > Morabidae > Vandiemenella > Vandiemenella viatica. Next base: position 75,332,880 of record CM061918.1, read on the forward strand.
TCCATTGTTTCCCCAAATCACTCCAGGCAAATGCCGGGATGCTTCCTTCAAAAGGCCATGACCGAATTCCTTCCCATTCCTTGCCCCCATCCTTGCCCCCATCCTTGCCCCAATCCTTGCCCCCCATCCTTTCCCGTCTCTAAAGACCTCGAAGTTAAAAAGAGACGTAAAGCAGTTACAAAAAAAAAAAAAAACTATATTCAATTCCGGCAAAGAAATTCTTAATCCACGCGTACGAAGTCACGGGTATCAGCTAGTTATAATGATAAAAACTAATTTGAATACGAATCATCATCTTTGGAACGTTTCCACTCTCGTGCGTCATCCGGTACTTCAGAGGCTGTGTTTATTTCAAAATCAAGGTTTCGTCTGCTACCGGCGTCCTATACCGGTCGTTGATTTGATGGAGGGATAGGATGTGTTTCCTCCTGCCTGAGAAAGTTATAATTTCTATACGATAAGAGTGTTTTTGTTTTTGTAATGCGTAGTTTATGAGGCGGCAATTGAGAACTGTTCTAGCATTCACCTAGATTATTGCGAAGAACCACCTCGAATTCGCAATGAGGACTCGAACCAAGTCCATCTGTACGTCACCCATCGGGTAGCGTGGTGGCACCTTAACGAGCGCAACCTCCAAGGCGGGTTTGAAGATGAGTATTAATAAATAACATCTGTGTTTGTCGTTACTTTTTCTTCTTTTGCTTCTCGCTTTACGCCTCGTAAAGTTGATGTTAGAGACGGGAAGAACTATAAAGAATGTGGCCATGACCTTTTATAAGAATTATCCCGTCATTTGCCTGGAGTAATTAGGGGAAAACATGCAAATCCTAAATATTGATGGCTGTATGAGGATTCAAACCCGCGTCCTCCAGAATGCGAGACCAAAGCTTTACCTCTCTGCCACCACGCTCGGTACAAAAATGTCGTTCTCGAATCTGAGAATAAACTGTAAAACAAAGAAAGACGTCCAAAATTTGAGTATGCAAATTTTTCCCCAGCAGAGTGCCAAGAAAACTGGCAATTACGAAAGAATGGCAACACGAAATCTTCTAACTCAGTGACTATCTGAAATAAGACCTTGTTTAAGTAATAGCTCTATTTCCAACGGCTTGGTCCGTAGCTTAGGTGCTCAGGTGGAGGCAAGTCCCCCACCCAGCAGATTATCATTGCGAACGCAAGTGTTATTCGAACTTCGCCAAACGCGTATCAGTTGATAGTTTACATTCTTTCCTTTCGATCTAAACAAAGATGGAAGGGAAAAAACATATATTTTTTAAAAAAATGGCACTCGGCCATATAGCTATTCAGTCAGACTAAACATAGTGAGTGAGTGGTAACGCACTGGCCTCACATTCTGGAGGACGTGGGTTCCAATCTCCGTCCGGGAATACAGAGTTGGGTTTTCCATGGTTTCCTCAAATCACTCCAGGTGGATGCCAGGATCCTTCCTTCAAAAAGGTCGTGGCCGAATCCCTTCCATGCCCCCACTCCTGCCTCTAATGACCACGACGTCAACGATGCATAAGGCCATAAGCAATGTATATATATATATATATATATATATACAGGGCGTTCGCCGGGAAACGCAACCCACTGTTAGCGCTACAAGGAAGAAACTGCTCCCGGCGAGCGAGCGCTCATCTTCCGGCATTGTTCGACCGTCGGCCGCGGACTATTTCATAATAATTACGCTTCATAAACTTCATAAACTTGTATGTGCTAAGCATTTAAATGTGACGTAATTCATTAGCTTACCTTATAAAAGATGCTGGAAGTGTTAACCCTCTTGTGTAATGCACATTTCACATCTTCTGAACATTTTTCGAGACACACGCTGCCCTAACTGACTTAATGATTTTTTGGGTGACTGTTCTAGTCGAAAAGCGATATCGTCAATTTTCTCCTCTGTGAGAATACGGTTGACCGACAGTCTCTTTTTGTTAAAAAATGAACCCGTTTCTCTTACTTTTTTAACCAGACGCAGAATTGTTGATTTAGCTGGCAGTAAAGCGCCAGGAATTTCGCGACGAAATTTACTGCGACACTTTTTAAACGGCTTCTTCTTCACGTATGTATCGTAGAGAAATATTCTTTGTTGCAAACTGTAACGTACCATAATTTTACTCACACTCAAACACGGTACAGATTAGTAAGAGTATGAAGCCCCAAACCAGCCAAACCGCGAAGAAACGTTTATTCACAACACTGATTAATAAGAGACTGAAGTCACAAACTAGCTACAATGCAAAGAAACCGTTCTTAACAATGTAAGGGTCCCAATATACTGCGTCACTGCACTGTTGGGGCAGCGGAGGTGTTAAACAGTGCGGTGATTCACGGTGTCGTTTGGCGGAAACTGCTGGCACCACTGACCGAGCAAGTTGCCGACGGCAACAGACTGGGATGGTTGCGTTTCCCGGCGAACGCCCTGTATATATATATATATACAGGGTGTTACAAAAAGGTACGGCCAAACTTTCAGGAAACATTCCTCACACACAAACAAAGAAAATATGTTATGTGGACATGTGTCCGGAAACGCTTACTTTCCATGTTAGAGCTCATTTTATTACTTCTCTTCAAATCACATTAAACATGGAATGGAAACACACAGCAAAAGAAAGTACCAGCGTGACTTCAAACACTTTGTTACAGGAAATGTTCAAAATGTCCTCCGTTAGCGAGGATGCATGCATCCACCCTCCGTCGCATGGAATCCCTGATGCGCTGATGCAGCCCTGGAGAATGGCGTATTGTATCACAGCCGTCCACAATATGAGCTCTAACATGGAAAGTAAGCGTTTCCGGACACATGTCCACATAACATATTTTCTTTCTTTGTGTGTGAGGAATGTTTCCTGAAAGTTTATCCGTAACTTTTTGTAACACTCTGTATATATACAGGGCTCTGATACAACAAACACTCAGGGATACTACGTCTAAAGTGAAATTTATGGGCGAAACATCAGAACCATTCAAAATTTGCACGGGTGTCAGGCAAGGAGATGGATTATCACCGATTTTATTCAACATGGTATTGGACAAAGTTATGAAATAATGGGAAAAACAGGTCAAAGGAATAAAGCTAGGTAGAACACGACGTACCAAAACAATCATAAGATGCCTGGCATTTGAGGATGACCTGGCAATACTCAGCAACAATAGGCAGGAAGCACAAGATGCATTGGAACAGCTACATCAAATTGCCGCCAAAACAGGGCTACAAATTTCGTATGAAAAAACGCAGTACATGGAGAAACAAAACAACGTACAAACAATGTACACAACATTTGGTAACATAAAAAGAGTAGAGAAATTCAAATATCTAGGGGAATACATACAAATAGGAGGATGTAACAAGCTATGAAAATTCGGAACGATCAGAAAAGCTTCAGAAGGGTTGTAGACTCACTTGGTCATATTATGACAAATGAAATATATCAAGACAGGCAAAACTCAGACATTACAAAACAGTGGTACTGCCGGAAGCATTATATGCATCAGAAACAACCACGGTTGGGCCTTCAGGCATCACAGAAGCGGAAAAGTTGAGCGAAAATCGTTAGAAAATTTTTTGGAGCCATAAAGATGGTATATGGATGAAAAGACCAACGAAAGAACTATACGAACATACAGATCGACTGACAGACATGATCTGAAGACGTAGTTTACAATTCTATGGACATTTACAGCGAATGAACAGCACTAGACTCACAAAGAGGATCTTTGATGTGGTAAATGGTTCTCTCAGGAAAACGAATTAATTCCAGGAAATACAAGAGGACTTAAATCATGCATGGATCAGCAAGGAAATGACACGGGAAAGGGGACAATTCAGGAACAAAATTATGAACACAAAAATTAAAATACAGAAGAACACAGGAACAAAATGGACTGAACAAATGAAACAGGAGCACAGTGAGCGAATGAAGAGGTTTTGGGAAGAGAAGAGGAAGAAGACAAATACAAACAAAAACTGAATAATCATGAATAATTTGAGTTTAAACACTGTCCTGAAGAGCAATAATGATTAATAATAATATATATATATGCGTCTTCTTGTAGCTATCTGATTATTCACTTGTAGACATGAAAGTTCAAACACCCATACCCTCGGCCACCTGGGACGCTACCGAGACAGGAAAAAAAAAATTTATTTTTTTGTTAGAAATTAGTAGAAACCATAAATACAGTATCAGAATGACAAAAAGCTTGAGTACGGTATGTCGACTTGGATCGTTGCGTAGAGCAACTCGGGCGAAATGCAAAAAATACTCCACATGCCCGGGGGAAAAGAATTCTTGCATATGCCAGACATATTAGGAAACGCTTGGCGAGGTACAGGAGAAGTCTTCGCTATGTAGATTGCGATCCAGTTGTAGCTGCTACCGTGGCGCATTTATTCACTTCATAATAATTGCTTGAGTTTTTGCTGGGCTCACCTCTACTCTCCCTTTTCTTGAAATCTTTTCCAAATGTCGAATATCCAGTATTTAAAAGACTTACGTCTTTTATGTGAGATGAGCAAAACAAGTCGAAGTTCTTATTTCGAATTTACGTTCCCATAAATTTACATTACTCTTTATTTTTCTTCTTTCGATTTTGGCCGTTTAGGACAGCGGAAAATAATTGGTATACTAGTTCGTCCTTTCCTTTCTACGCAGATTTTTTTTTTTTTTTCCACTGAAGTTCCTCCTTCTTTCTTGAGACCACGTGGCCTTCGCCAATGTTAGTTGTTCCTGAAACCCTTTGAATCTATCAGTTATAGTTTAAAGCACTCCTCGATTCTCCCTTTCATTTGGATGGATTCAAACTTCTTCCATATCTTTCCTCGTCTCCTCAACCCATTTTAATGTAACCTTTGATTTAATGATGTAGCTGAAAATTCTCGCTTTCTTTTTTTTTTTTTTCTCTCCCTTTTCCCCTATGTACTGTCTTCTCCCTTTACTGGTCTTAGGATGTTCCTCTCTTTTTTCTCCAACTGCTCAACGTCAATTTTTTTAATTCTATTCCAGGAATTCTGAGCTGAACACTTCCTGTATACTATCCAATGGCTGGCCGGCCTCGGTAGCGTAGGGGCTAGAGCACTAGCTCCGCGTGCCGAAGGTCGCCAGATCGAATCCGGCCGCGGGCATGGATGTTGTGTATCTGTGTGTATTGTGAATGTCCTCTCCGTCCTGTAGTGTCTGTACTTAGTAATAATAACATACTGGAGAAACTATATCACTGGATGAGATATCATAAACACATCGAGATGGCTGAATGGCTTAGTTGCCGAAAGCCATTAAAAAAAAAAAAAAAAAAAAAAAAAAAAAAAATCCAATGTCTGATTTCTAGTTGTATCTGTTTTGTGTTAGCCTGTAAACTATTTCCTTTCTAGCTTTTTGTCAGGCCCACTGGGCTGTATCCATTCAACCAGATATTTAAATTTGTAGACCCTCTTAACTTTCCAGATTTTGTTTTCAGATGTTTTCCATTGTTGTGTTTGTATTCTGTATATTCTGATTTTCCACATGACATTATGAGTCCTTAACACCGAGCGTGGTGGTGTAACGGTTAACGTTCTGACCTCGCATTCGGTAGGACGGCGGTTCGAATCCCCGTTCGGTCATCCAGATTTGGGTTTTCCATGGTTTCCCCAAATCACTCCAGGCAAATGCCGGGGTGCTTCCTTCAAAAGGCCATGGCCGAATTCATTCCCATTCCTTGTCCCCCATCCTTTCCCGTCTCTAAAGATCTCGCTGTTAAAAGACGTTAAGCAATTAAAAAAGAAGAAAGAGTCCTTAACATGGTTATGTTAAAAGTGCATTTAATTTAGAATGCATTGCATTACAATAATTGCAATAAATTTAATTGCAACGATAGCATTAGCTGTTCGAACGGCAACGCGGCGAAGATTCCGTTATCTAACCTGAAAATGTGCCGGGCGTCGATTTTCTGCCAAGCTACCGACATACCTGTATGTCATACGAAATGCGACAAACGTGTTTAGCTCATTAGAGTAAGGAGCATAATTACGAAAGGGAGCGTCTATTAATTACGTGAACTGTTTTTCAGGCATTTCTGACTTGCCCCCCCCCCCCGCATGGTTCTCTCCCCCCTTTTTCTGATGACAGATTCCGGTATCGGCGTCATTTGTAGAACTTTTTTCTCTTAGGTCTACTGTTTTTCAAAAGAAATTAAAAAGATGACGTGAGATTTCCGCTGACACCCCCTCCCCCTCAGTGAGATTTCACCGGATCCCCCCCCCCTTATTACACCCCTTGTAATTACTGTACCGTTTATTTTGAAATTTGCCCGGAACAAAATCATCCGGAAACTTACAAGTACCTCCTGGGGAGCACATCCAAATGTGCTTCGTACATCTGCCATGGCACTTAGTTTCTCTGCAGCAGAATACTCAGCACCAGTTTGGCAAAACTCTGCACATGCTAAGCAGGTTGATATAGCATTGAATGATACTGGTCGCATTATAACAGGTTGCCTAAAACCAACTCCTATTAGTAAAATATACCAAATCATGGGTATAGCACCACCTGACATTCGTAGGAAAACAGCTGCAGAGAGGGAGAAGAGGAAACAAGAAACAGACCCCAGACACCCTTTGTTTGGACACGAACCTCAACCCACAAGGCTGAAGTCAAGGAAGAGCTTTGTACAATCAACTACAGCAGCGGTCGGCAACGCGCGGCCCGCGGGCCGCATGCGGCCCGTGACCTCTCTATTTGCGGCCCGTGTCCGTCTTATAAACATCATCTCGAAAGCCCAAATTATAAAATAATAAAATATAAATGCATAGAAGAGTGAACGCGATCTAACAGCGCAGCGAATGAACTACGCGAACAGAGCAGGACAAGTGCGAGCGGGAACAATTCCCGCACTCTCTCCTACGATTGAAACAATAGATCAGAGTTGACAATCTTCTCTCGCTCGCCCGCCGTCCGTCCGCGCTGGCTGTCTCATTGAGCGAAACAAGTTATTTCATGTGTCGCCGATTCGAGTCCGGCCGCGGGCATGGGTGTTTACGTGTTGTGTGTCTGTGTGAATGTCCTGTCCATCCTGTGGTGTCCATACTTAGCAGATACAATATATAAAACACTGGATGACGACTGATTCACTGGAAACTATAAAAATCACATTGAGCTGGCTGTATGGTCTCAGCTGCCGAAAGCCATTAAACTTAAAAAAAAAAAAAGTTATTTCATGTGCGCACGCCACCGCCGCGGTCCTGTACCTACAATTTAGTTATTGTTCTGTGACCTACGAGTACTTACTATTTTGTTTACGGTTCGGTAAGTGCGAGGTATTGATAGTTCATACAATTACATAGCGAAATTAAGTGACATGTTTTCAACACGGCTTTTATTCTTACAGCGTGTATTTGGAATTGATGGTTATAAGTTTTACTGATGGCTACAAAAAATAGGAACTTAATTGAAGAAAATAGAGTGTTTAACGATGCATGGACTGATTTATACTTTTTTTTATTAATTGTAATGGAAAGCCGCTATGCTTAATATGCCAAAAAACCCTTGCTATACAAAAGGAATATAACGTCAAACGTCACTATGATACCGAGCATAAAGCAAAATTTGCGTGCCTAATTGGTGATTCCCGGAAAAACAAAATCAACTCACCCAAATCTTCATTCAAGAACCAACAAAGTGTTTTTAAGGTGCAAATTCAAACCGAGCGTGGTGGTGTAACGGCTAGCGTTCTGGTCTCGCATTCGGGAGGACGACGGTTCGAATCCGCGTCCGGGCATCCAGATTTGGGTTTTCCATGATTTCCCAAATCACTCCAGGCAATTGCTGGGATGCTTCCTTCAAAAGACCATGGCAGAATTCCTTCCCATTTCTTGCCCCACATCCTTTCCCGTCTCTAAAGACCTCGCTGTGAGAGAGACGTTAAGCAGATAAATTAAAAAAAAAAAAAAATGCAAATTCAGAGTAACGAGTCAAATATACGTGCGTGTTTATGGGTGGTGGAAATAATTGTCAAGTCTGGGTGACCGTTTACCGACAGCGAATTAATAAAACAATGTGCCTTAGCTGTGGCTGAAGAGTTATGCCCAGATCAAAAAAAGAAATTTTAAAATATAAGCTTATCTGCCAAACTTGTACCCGGCGCACTGATGATTTGGGCGCTGATTTATGCGAAAAACCTCTGGAAAAAGCACAACAATTTGAATGGTTCTCCTTAGCTACCGATGAAAGTAATGATGTGTCAGATACTGCCCAGCTTCTAATATTTGTTCGTGGGATTGATAAGTACTACAACGTGTGTGAGGAACTTGTACAGTTATGTAGTTTGAAGGGAACGACTACGGGGAAAGATTTGTTTTGTCACTTAGAACAGGCAATGACGTGTGAGACAATTGGTAAATCTAACAACTGAAGGAGGTAGAAACATGAGTGGGCAAAACAAGGGCCTGGTGAGTAAAATTGGCAGAGATAGGATGTGAAATCCCGTTATTTTTTCATTGTATTATCCACCAAGAAGCGTTATGTTCCAAAGTCGTTTCATGGAGAAAAGTAATGGACATCGTGATATCCACTGTAAACTATATCAGAAATAATGGGTTGACACATCGTCAATTCCGAGAGTTTCTATCCAAATGGAAGCAGATCATCAAGATGTTCTTTATTATTCAGAAGTAAGATGGTTGAGTAAAGGTGCAGGACTGAAAAGAAATCAGCACTTTTATGAATCAGAAAGGTAAATCTGTTCCAGAGCTAATAGACCCTCAATGGTTAATAGATCATAAATTTTTGACAGATTTAACTCATGAATTAAATACGCTGAATGTCAAGCTTCAAGGGAAATCAAATTAATATCTGATACAGACGGAAAGGCGTTCCAAACTAAAAACCGACACTCCATAAAACATATTGATGAAAAAAATTAGATCACTTCCCGAATTGTCTAAATGCTGTCGAGGAAGCTGGTATTGATTTTAATTGGGATAGTGAGAAAATGAAAGACATTTTAATGGAGTTACAAGGTCAATTCAGTGACAGATTTGGTGATTTCGAGAAGGTTTCGAACAAACTGAAGATTTTTGCTAACCCCTTTTCATGCGATGTTGAGGATGTACCCAGTAATTTACAAATGAATTTGTTTGAACTTCAATCCAATGAGATTCTAAAAAGCGCCTTTTACGAGATGAATGATTTGGTCAAATTTTATGGTAGCTTGCCGTCTGATTTTTTCGAATAGAAAAAGTTTGCTCAGCAGTTTATTTCAATTTTTGGAAGCACTTATTTATGCGAGCAACCTTTTTCAGTGGTCAATTATCGAAAAAATAAGTACGCTTCTCGTCTCACAGATGAGCATCTGAGAGATATATTACGTATTTCAACTTCTAACATGAAAGCTGACATTTGCAACCTCTAACGTCACACTGAATTTAGTATGTAAAATCAAATTTTTAACTTTTCTTCATTTGTATTAATAAAATTTTAAAACTGGGATTTCTCATTTTTACTGTGTATGTGCGGCCCCGCCTTTACTTTGTTTTGCCACCTTGTGGCCCATGCCTGCTAAAAGGTTGCCGACCGCTGAACTGCAGCCATAACATCTTCTACTGGAGCGCGCCGTCTAGAACTATGGCGAAATTCGTTGCCTGAAGAACAGTGGCGGAACATCAAAGAGGCACCGGCTGCTGGATGTAATCAGCCATATGCTATATGGAAGGCTCTAAAAAGATTAAGAACTGAAGTGTCCCAATGTAAATATAATATTAAAAGATGGGGGTACACTAATGACAACGATCTATGTGAATGTGGTGAGCTTCAGAACCCACAACATCTTCTGATATGCAGGAATCTCCCTGAAACCTGCAATATCGACGACCTTTACAGGGCAAACGAGAAGGCCATCAAGATTGCGGAATTCTGGTCACATTCTATATAATTGTGTTTATAGTTTAATATTAATTAATTAATGTTATTTGTTTTTTCAACTTGTTATGTCCTGGACACGAGAAATAAATAAATTAATGTACGCCCCCAAGGGATCGATTAGCAAAGGCCTAATTGTTAACAATTTTATGTATACGCTAACTGGAATGTTTTCAGTCACTCTTCATTCATTTGGTAAAAAATATTGGAGGAACACTAAAAGACGATCTGTTTTTCCTTACGGCTTTACGCCTGGTTGACGTCGATGTCAATAGAGGTGGGAAAGAACTTGGGACAAGGAACGATGAGGAATTCGGGCATGGCCTTTTGAAGGAAACATTCAAGTAATCGCCTGGAGTGATTTGGGAAAACCATGGACAGCTCAAATTTGGATGCCCGGACGGGGATTCAAACCCGCGTCCTCCAGAATTCGAGGCTAGAGCGTTACCGCTCGCTTACAAGCTCGGTAAAATATGATCCCTTCGACTGTACATTTTGTACTGATGTTTTTCGATTTCTAATCCACTTTCGTTAGACAAGTAAAACATTGAGGTTAGTACCAAATGTCATTATGGTAGGGCTGTTGATAAAATATCGATATATCGATATTTTTTTTAAAAAAATATCGATATTTATGAGTGATATTTTTTAGGACGATATATCGATACTGAAATCTGGATATCGGAGTCCGATATTTTTAAAAAATAAGTGGTTATTTTCCCTTTTCCTCGTAGAATATTCCAAGTTATTATTGGAGGGGAAACGATTACCTGTGTTTCACATGCAATACATTTTCATAGATAGAATTTTAAGAAACAATGAACGATACGAGCACATGGAGAAGCAGGGCCGCCCTAAGCGGGCGTGCAAGGCAGCATATTATGTAGCGGGCGACCTTTTTTTTTAGGTCAACAGCTGCTTCGGGCGGTCGGCGGCGACACTGGGGATGGCAACAATGGGGGCGGCAATCTCACAGTTTTTTGACCCGTTTCTGAAATTTCCTAGATCCACCACTGGCTGTAGTTGGACAGGGGGCGGCATAATCGCTATTGCACGCGGGCGCTCAAACAGCTAGCGGCGGGCCTGTGGAGAAGTAAAAAACGAAGGTAAAATAACTCATTCAATATTCATTAGAATTCTTGTCTGGACATTTTGAAAAGTTTTTTTTAAATTTGTCTTCAATCAATGCAAAAGTATTAGCATTAAGAAACTAATCGTAATGTACCAGATATGGGTAGGGTTGCCAGATAGCCGGAAAATCCGGGAATGTCCCGGAATTTTGTGTCTGATCATGTGTTCAGGAATTATGCGTTACTGTCTCGGAATTTCCGTATACTAGTTTTTTTCTCAAACTCAGTTCACCACGGTGGTCATGAGGCCAAGCCAAGTAATCCCATGCTTGCAGCGGGAGGATGGAATGTCCCTTATATCAGAGGAATTGAAACTGACAGGAAAATACTCTTTGAATTTTCTGGGACTTTGAAAATTCTAGATGCAGTTAACATTAACTCCCTTTATACAGAGTTCACATGTCTGAAACGTGTTTTTCAGATCCTTCCAAAAGACTTTCCAAACGATAAAATCTGGGCCAATTTCTTTAGAACAAGCGTTTTTAATGATTCTGAATATTTTAAAAAAATAGTTGGTTTTGTTTTGTCAATTCCAACAAGCAGTGAATTTTACGAGACATGTTTTAGCCCGTTGAATAATTTGTGAAATAAGAGCGAAACAGAATGTTCATGGATTCGATCAAGGCTGAACTGCAAACTCAATCAATTTTGAAGACTCTTGCTGAGAAATTTTATCAGTTTTTGCAAAGCAGTGACGGAGAAATATTTATGAAAATGGCAAAATCTAATAATAAATATTTTAAAAGTAGATGATTAAGATCTATTTTGATTGATGTTGATTTTGATTTAGCAAAAGATAGATGCTAATTTTTGTTATTTGTTGATAAATCCTGATGTTGATTTTTTGCCTAATTTTAATTAATGAGCCTAACAGAAGTGTTCAGTTTTGGTTTAAAATTTTTGAGAATTTGATTGATAATACCCGATGTTGATTTTGTACCCAAGTAAAACATTTCTAACGAGGTGGTCAATTTTTGTTTTAAGTTTAGTATTTTTCCTTTTGATTCATAATACCTGATGTTGACTATCTACCATAGTTTAATTAATGAAGTTAAAAGAGGTGCTATATATACGTTAGATAGCATATTTACCTAAAATAGAATTTTTTATTAATTTTCATTTTTGTTCACTCTTTAAACATACCGCTAAAATACTTTTTAGACCCAGAAATGTCCCGGAAATTATAAGCCTGTATCTGGCACTCCACAGTTAAATATTTCGCGCGAATTGGATACGCTTCTTGTTCCATACCAACAGAAGCATTAAGCTCCAAAATTATGTCACAGCCAGTTTTGTTATATCACTTACGAATTTATTAAGATAAGAAATTGAAAAAAAGAATCTACCACTTTTGGATTGCCTTTACAAAGCGCTATGCTAAAAACTTATTATTATAGATTGGTGCCTTTAAAAAACAATTTGTTAACGCCAAGGGAACTGTCTTGACAGTAGCGGCTCTAGGATTTTTCAAAGCCGGGGAAAAACTGAGATTGCCGCCTCTTCAAACATTGTTGCCAGCCAGACCCCGAGAATCGCCTCCTTGATTGTTGGCCAAACGCATTGATGTCGCCACTTTAACTGTTTGCCAAACGCATTGTTGGACACGATTTTATCACCCAGAGCAAGTACCCCGGTTTGCCCCCACCCCTCGCCCTAAATCCTGCATTCCACCTAGAATCTCAGCTTTAAAAAATTGTATTATGGTAAAGCGTTACCCATTTGCGAAGCAATATCAAAGAAGGGAAAATATTCAATTAATGTAGGGAGTTCTCCATTCATAGTAGAAGAAACAACGGGAAAAACAAGAGTTCATGCTCTTGAAAAGTATGTCCAATGATGTTTCTGACATGAGTTTTGGTGCAAAATTTTACTTCATTCACCACCTTAGTTTGGAACTTTTTTGGATCTGAAACTCTTTTAAATAACTATGACGTTCTCTCATCATAATTCTATGCAACATCCAGTTGTCCTAGAAAATGGTAATTTGGTACACATACTTGTTTTCATCCCCATAGTATAAGAAAAGTTTCTGTGTTTTTTCAATGCCAATCTAAAAGCTGAAACGTCTTAGAGAAAATTTGTAAGTTAATTGCTTTCTTCTTGATGAGGCTATATGCCTTGAATTTCAGTTTTGCACAAAGATCAGGAGCATAAAAAACACAATTAATTTTACTTTGTTACTACATTTAATTTGGAAGTTATTGGTAGTCCTACACCGATGGTAACAATGCAGACACGGCGAAGCTCGCACAGAACAGAACGAATCTGACTCGAGCCCTTTGTTTTACATGAGCGTGCGTTGTCGAGGAAAGTATTTTGTCATGAAAATTTGATGTAAGCAGGAATATTGATAAATTTGGATACACAATCTTTGCTAAGGTGCAAACATTTGGTCCAAAAAAGTAAGAAGACTCAGAATAAGCTATCAACCTAGAAAAAGAAATTAAATTCCACATAAAACAATACTTGTAAAACAAGTGACTTCGTCATTATGCAAACTCTGATAATAGAACATCAACCTAAATAAATGCCTCTACAATGTTGCATTATTGAGCTTTTAAACTCACAAAAGCCAAGATTTCCCTCGATGCTCTTTCTCGATTCACAAGTCTTCGAGTAAATCATAAACATTCTGCCTTTCCTTTTAGTAAAGTAGTAGTATAATGGCTAAATCAAATTTTTTTAAAAAAAAGGTTTATCTGTAACGTTATGAAAAACTATTTTTTTTTTCATAAAATCAAAACTTGATTAAGAAAAATATCTCATAACTCTTCATCATTAAATATTCACAAGACTTCGCCCTTTTTTAAAATGATTTGTTTTTGTAACATTGTTTTTATATAATAGGGTCGATATATCGATACTTTTTCTTCGATATATCGAATCCTATATAAATATTTTTTTTAAAAATATCGATATATCGAAAATCCGATATTTTTTAAAATATCAACAGCCCTACATTATGCGCATAGTGGAAAAATTCACCATTTCATTAATACATTAAAATTAAAAAGTCTCACAAAATAGTACACAGAAATCATAGCAATGCATAGTCTTAGAACACACCATAAATGTCGGTATGTCGAAAATGTATATGTTCCGTAACAAAGAACCACCTGCGAGAAGATATGCTAGACTATATTATTTACCACAAGCACAGTTGTTACATTTCAATGTAGAGGGTAAAGGTTTAATTCTGAAAGAGCGCACGCTCCGATGGCAATTTCCCTACACATCCAACATTTCCTCGTCCTTGTACCCACATACTGTTGCGCTTTACTAGTTTTAATTTTTAAATTCTTACAGCGTTTTCGATAATTTATTCATCACTTTCCTTAATAATATATTCCAACTCCTGACTACTTTGCCTAAGAAAGAAAATTTTCCCACCTCTTTATGCCGGAAAGTGTGTGCCAGCTTGTTGTCATGTGTTAACTCCCCCCCCCCTCCCCCCCCATGCACCACTCTTATTCCTTCGAGTAACATCTTTCTAAGACTCAGTAGCCGGCCTCGGTAGCGTAGGGGCTACAGTACTAGCTCCTCGTGCCGAAGGTCGCCGGTTCGAATCCGGCCGCGGGCATGGATGTTAAGTGTTGTGTGTCTGTGTGAATGTCCTGTCCGTCCTGTGGTGTCCATACATAGAAAGATACGATGTACACTGGATGACTAATTGTTCACTGGAAGCTAAAATATGATCAGATTGAGCTGGCTGAATGGCCTTAGCCGCCGAAAGCCAATTTAAAAAAAAAAAAAAAGACTCAGTAGCAACCTCATAATTTCCTGTATTGCAGTGAATCCCATTCCACCTCCAATCTCGTACTGATTGTCTTCTTCTTCACCACTTTTTCCCAACATTTCGAGGTCGGCCACCTTTGATGATTTATACTCATTACTGGTATGGTCAAATTTGGAACTGTCATTCCACGGCCGTATGCAGTTGCCGACGCTAAGCATTTTATACCTCCTGCGAGGTCGTAGTAACAAGGGACACCTTTGACCTCGAATGCTCGGAACTGCACGAAAACATGTTTACAATAACAAGCGAGCATAAACAAAACAGTGGTGTGTGTCATTTCCATACAAAACGTTTAATACTACTTCAAGCAACATTTTAATAGAGAGAAACAAAGTAACCAAATATTAATACCGTATGAAGTAAATTATACATAATTCAATGAAGTCAGTGTCTCATTACATTTTCAGTCAACAGCGCCAAAAACTCTGTGTTTATAGTACTTAATATAGCGCAAAACACGTATATACAGCAGTACCACACACCTGATAGTGCTTATATTTTTATTATTATTATTATTATTATTATTATTTAATTGGTTTATTGGAACCTTATAACATTACAACATTTCTACATTACAAGATTAAAGTTTCATAATACACTCTACGTTACAGAAACATCAATATGAGTACTCTGGTCAAATGAAGGAGCTATGCGTCATCAAGATTGGTCACGGAGAAGAAGTCCATCCAGATATGCTCCGAAGTGGCGTTTGTACCTCGTTGATTTTTTTAAAATTCCAAAGTGTTATTTTAAGTGTGGATAAATAATCATCTAGATCCTTAGATTTTTTTATTAGAATATTGTACACTGCTTGTCCTAATACCCAGACCAGTGAGTAATATTTTTCTGGTGGCATGGTCTTGATGTCTGGTCGTATTAGAATCTCGCATGTAACCTCAGATGGAGAAGTTCCTAATAGAGTTGCCGTTGCATGCTTCGTCCAATTCCAGATATGTGCTGCCTTTTCACAAGTAAAACGATGAATTAGTGTGTCAGTATTCCCACATGTATCACATCTATCTGTAGATTTCATATGGATTCGAAATAGTTTCACATTTGTAGGTACAGTGTTATTGACAACTTTATACCACATGGCTTGAATTAGTCCTCAAAGTGCAGATGCGGGAATTCGATGATGTGGTTAAAACAAAGTGGAAGAGAACAATGTGCACACCTCACTAAAGTCACATTATCACATTCCAAATCACTTTCGCATTCACGCAGTCCATTATCAAAAGCCACACTAGTTACATTTTCAAATGACGATGTTGGTAAGTCAATGTCATAACCTGGCTTTCGCCAAGCGTATTGCAACATAGGGTTATACGTAGGTGCAGCAAATTGATTGTAAATTATAGACTGAAGATTCATGATGAAATCACTATCATGTATCTTCATTTGTAGTTGGCGCATTGTAGTCTTACAAAATCAGTAATCCTTCTGATACAGAGCTTATATTGCCGAAAGAAGTAAACATCAAGTGGTTGGCAATATTTTGTTGTTTTCGGTGGCAATATCTTCAGCATAACATCTTTCTTTGGAAAAGCTGCATCTAGAAGGGTACGATCTATATAAACTGACCAGAAATCACATTAGGCTCTTTTCATGGCTCTTTAATGGCGTTAGCAGACAATTGCGGAGTTCTGCATGGAAATGACACACACCACTGTTTTTTATGGTCGCTTGTTATTCTAAACATGTTTTCGTGCGATTCTGAGCATTCGAGGTCAAAGATGTCCCTTTTCAATACTAATCTGCCTGTGAAACGTGAAACTACACTGAAGAGCCAAAGAGGCTGGTACAGGCATGCGTATGCAAACACCGAGATATGTAAACATCCAGAGTACGGCGCTGCTCCCGGCAACGCCTATATAAGACAACAGGTGTCCGGCGCAGGCGTTAGATAGGTTACTGCTGCTACAGGGCAGGTTATAACGATTTAAGTGAGTTTGAACGTGGTGTTATAGTCGGCGAACGAGAGATGGGACACAGCATCTCCGAGGTAGCGATAAGGTGCGGATTTTCCCGTACGACCATTTCAAAAGTGCACCGTGAATATTGGGAATCCGGTAAAACATCTCCGACATCGCTGCGGCCGGAAAAATAACCTGCAAGAATGGGACCAACGACGACTGGAGAGTATCGTTCAAATTGACAGAAGTGCAACCCTTCCGCAAATTGCTGCGGATTTCAGTGCTAGGCCATCAACAAGTATCAGCGTGTGAACTATTCAACGAAACATCATCGATATGGGCTTTCGGAGCCGAAGGCCCACTCATGTACCCTTGCTGAGTGCACGACACAAAACCTTACGCCTCCCCTGGGCCCGTCAGAACCGACATTGTACTGTTGATGATTGGAAACATGTTGCCTGGTCTGACGAGTCTCGTTTCCAATTGTATCGAGCGGATGGACGTGTACGGGTATGGAGACAACCTCATGAATTCACGGACCCAGCTTGTCAGCAGGGGACTGTTCAAGCTGGTGGAGGCTCTGTAATGGTGTGGGGCGTGAGCAGTTGGAGTGACATGGGACCGCTGATACGTCTAGATACGACTGTGACAGTTGACACGTACGTACGCATACGGGAAGATTACCTGCATCCATTCATGTCCATTGCGCATTTCGACGGACTTGGGCAAATCCAGCAGGACAATGCGACACCCCACACGTCCAGAATTGCTACAGAATGGCTCCAGGAACA
The DNA here is from genome assembly GCA_031002005.1 of Vandiemenella viatica. Taxonomy (NCBI): domain Eukaryota; kingdom Metazoa; phylum Arthropoda; class Insecta; order Orthoptera; family Morabidae; genus Vandiemenella; species Vandiemenella viatica. The sequence goes on from CM061918.1 coordinate 75,350,412, forward strand.
CTATTCTGAGTTTAAACACCTCCGCTGGCCACCAAACTCCCCAGACGTGTACATTACAGAGGATATCTGGGATTCCTTGCAACGTGCCGTTCAGAAGAGATCTCCTCCCCCTCGTACTTTTACGGATTTATGGACAGCCCTGCAGGATGCATGGTGTCAGTTCCCTCCAGCACTACTTCAGACATTAGTCGAGTCCAAGCCACGTCGTGTTGCGGCACTTCTGCATGCTCGCGGGGGCGCTACACGATGTTAGGCAGGTGTACCAGTTTCTTTGGTTCTTCAGTGTATGTTATGTGTGTGATCGTACTTTTTAGTGAAAGGTCTGAGACGGGACCTGGGAACCGTCCCAGCATTGGCGTTGAAAGCTGTAGAAAACCGCCTAAGCAACTCATTCAGGACGGCCGGTACGCGAGGGTCAAGCTTCGTGCCCGGCCACGTTGTACCTCCCAGATCCACTGTGCGGCGCCTCAGCACTGGCGAATACCTCAGCTACTGCCTGTGTTCTATGGTATTTTCCATAGACAAATCTAGCTGTTGTCCATTTCACCCCCCTCCAACTACTATATGTTTTACCCAAAATGTGAGTCTCATACAATATTCAATCACTGTTCCGACCAAAGGTTGTGCCACAGTTCCCTCAGTTTTCTGTTACACCCCGTCATCACCCTCTCCAAGCATGGAACTTGGAGTGGATAGTCTCAGCTCCACCAGAATGGCACTCCCTACTCGACAATCAACAGCACTAAAGGGACTCGACCTTCCTTGCAAGACCTGGGTAGCTCTTAACACAGTTAGGTCTGGCCATGGCAGATCTGCTTCAGCTCTGTGCACATGGGGAATGAGAGATCCACCGAATTGTAACGAGTTTTCTAATCATTGACGGTGGAGGAAAAGTTGCTATCTGAAGTCACAAATGATAAACATCTTGACTGTAAACTCAGTTGGACAAGACAAATTGTACAGGTTCCAAAATGGTTTCTTTATTAGAGAGGATGATGATGGTAAGTAAGGGAACTGTTAGACTTTGTCCTGAGGATGGTAAGGTTGTATGATACCCATATTATTGGTGTCAAGCACTGTAGTTAGAGACAGTGTAAAGGAGGATAGGTAGACGTATTTGTCTAAAGTGTAGTGGAACCCGATCAGTAAGCGAAATGATAAAGAACTTGGATTGCGATTCACTGAAAAACTGGAAGAGGCTGAAAAGAGAGTTTGAGACGTCACTGGATGTTGTTAGAAGAATTATTGGCAGTAAACGGAAGGTAGGAGATGATTATGACCAAAAACTGGCACTTGATTTCAGGCATAAGGGTGCAGGAAAATTTTATTTTGTTGACATTGAAAACAGGGAATGGAATGCGTTATTAAGTTAAACGCCGAACAGTTACTAGGAACTCTAATTGGATTTAAAATTAGAATTCGTACATGGGGGAAGAAACTTCACTCAAAGAATTTATCATAAAAAAAATTATTGGGGTATTCATTAAAACAAAATATTCTCCTTTCACCATTCATGGCATATGTATTTTCTTTTTGGATGAAGTTAAATAAGGATAAAAACTATCCGGAGCCACTCAAGACAGTTTTGACAAACCCATCCAGGTTTGGAGAATTTACGAGAATTTTCTGTATGTTAGTGGTTGCTAGAAAAGAAACGGTAGATTTTTTTTTTTTTTTTTTTTTTTTTTTTTTTTTTTTTTTTTTTTTTTTTTTTTTGTAGCGAATTTTTCTCATTGACAGAGTTTCATCTTTGAACCTAGCGTCTCCGTCAGAGGAATTTATTCTGACAGTGGAGCGGATGTGTTGCCATCTATCTGCGCGACGTTTAACTTGTGTTCTGTATGATAAGTGTATTTTGTGAAACGTGTAGTTCATGAAGTGGAGATTGGGACCTCCTAGAATTCGCCTAGATGATTTCTATAAACCATAAATAGGACGGCCAATACTCTGGATCTGGGTTTTTATGTATCTCACAGATCCAGTGCTATGGCTCTTTAACGCGCAATAAATGCTATACGCTTAAAAAGGAACAGAAAGATACAACTATGTTGATTAAAATATTTGGTAGATTATGTAAACTCTTTTCCTGTCTTTGACGTTTCGATCTTCACTACGTAGCATCTTCAGTGGAACTTTCCGTCTCTTAGGTCTGTAACGGACTTCTAGGGCATCGAAGAGTTGACGCCTGTGTATAACTGGGGATACATTTCTATCAATATGGACAAACTTTTAAGATATAACTAGTCTATAGCGATATTTTTAGACTTGATACAACATTCAACCCCTTCTACGAACAGAGTTGTAGTCACCACCGGGTCAATTTATAAGAGTTATTTACCACGTCATACAGCTATCTGTATCTTTTAGGTTATAAAGCCCAGTTCGGCTACACGAGCTTTCAGGGCTTTCCCACCCTCCGATCGTTGGGAACTGCTTGCGACTAACTCTCGCAGTATGTGGTCAGTTTAATTACTGCTAGGTCCACTTAAAACTTGAGGCCTCGGGGAAAAGCCTATCTGATTGCGTCGCTGTAAATCCAACCTCCGGAGACACCCTGTGAGCTTGTACAGTTGCCAATGCGCAGTCACTACTTCTCTGATGGTCTTGTATTTGGTGCTGGTGTATTATCGATAACTAGTTTGAACGCCATGACATGACAATCGCTAATGGAAGTTGGGGGCTGTGGAGCAGCCTAAACACCTATTAATATTATTAAACTTGGTCGCCGGTGTCAAAATCTCGCGAATGGTAAACGAAGTCTAGCGAGGTTGGTGGCATGTACTATGATGAAAGTAGAACCGGCTCCTTTGTAGTTATTTTTTATTTGGCAACTGAAGTAGGTACGTAGCAAATGATTCCAGAACAGAAACAAAAATATGCGAAAGCTCTTTACTCTAGAACAGGGGTGGCCAACCTGTGGCCTTGAACATTTTTCCGGTCCGCGAGATTCATCACAGTTTTACAAAATATTTTTCATATTTTATTTTGGTGTTATTTATTTCTTTACAATGTAGGTTTAATATCATTATTATTATATTACCTATGTCTACATGTAAGAATAATAGCAAACACAATAATGATAACTCATTATGTTTCAATTTTTCACCGAGCGTGGTGGCGTAACGAACAGCGCTCTGGCCTCGCATTCGGGAGGATGGCGGTTCGAATCCCCCGTTCGGGCATCCAGATTTGGGTTTTCCATGGTTTCCCAAATCACTCCAGGCAAATGCCGGAATGCTTCCTTAAAAATGCCATGGCCGAATTCATTCCCATTCCTTGCCCCCCATCCTTTCCCGTCTCTAAAGACCTCGCTGTTGAGAGACGTATAGCAGTTAAAAAAAATCAATTTTTCACTCAAAATAATGTCTAAATCTAGTATGGAGATATATAATTTTATATGCGGCCCGCGGAGTTATAATGCCTTTCCAAAGTGGCCCACAAGATCATTTGGGTTGGCCACCCCTGCTCTAGAAAATACAAGAACTGATATGTTGTGCTGCTATCTAGCGGATCACTCCTTATCGACACTAGCGCAGCCTTGTGACTTGACTCTGAACTATCGCATTCATGTGGCTTTGATTGTTGATAATTTTGCCAATCAGCGGGTTGTAATGGTCTGAATTACATTTTTCATGTTTATGTTTTGTTTTCCATCTTTTGTACATGTTCATGTATTTTATTTTGGGTATGACTGGCTGAACTAGCACGACCTGGCTATTTTGGTTCCTGGCTATCTTGGTGTGAAGTCTTGTGGTAACAGGCTACTGAACACTACTCTGAGTCATGGTGAGAGATGGCGTGATATGTAAATAACAGTCCGGACACCCCTGCTGGAATGCATGCAGGGTGGGGGTGGGTCAGGTGCTGGCTGACGGGAGGACGGTCGCGAAAAGACAGTGCGGGAGAGAGGAGTGTTGTATAGACAAGTGTGTGGTGAAAAGGTCTAAGTGAAGGTCGCACGTCAGAGTGACTAGTGTTTGGTCACTGCCAGTACACCAGCGGGACTCCTGCCACATAATGGATATCACTGTGCTACGACAACTGATTATTGTAAGCAAACCCTTTTTCACATAGTGAAACAACGAGACGCCCCACAATTATTGCTGAGGTCAGTTATCGACAGTGCAAGTACACTCCAATTCGAGTAATCGGTAAATGGGCTGATCAGCATTTGTATGACCTGTAAGCGCCCTGAGTTTAAGAACAATTTCACGCTCTACCTATAGCCAGGACATATTTAGTTCAAGAGTTTTAATTTTGCTAGTTGAGTATCAAATTATATTGTTTTTCATATTTTATTAGTTCATTTGGTAATTGGCTCAAAAATGTTAGTAACTACGGTTCATGATTTTATTAACAGGTGTTCTTTATGTAAAATAAATTAAATTTATATGAATAATCTTTCATTTCTGGAGGTACCTTGCAATATTTGATTAAAGTAAAGTTTAAAAAAATAAGATGACTATTACAGGGTGAAATTCGAGAAATTCCTTTAGTAATTAATGATGTTATTAAAGCGGAGAACTTAATCTTTAAAATAATACTTCATTTATCAATTTTGGTTAAGTATAAAGAAAGAAAGGTAGCTCCTACCCCCCCCCCACCCCCGCTAAAAAAAAAAATCTTTTAGAAATAATACAAATGATTGAGAGATTAGGCTACGAATGTGTTTTGCCGTCAGTAGATCACTTCTTCCGCTGAAATGTTATCACAATCCGTACAATGTTGATGGAATTGCTACACTGTGGCATATTAACTTTGGACACGAAGAAATTACTCCTACAAGAACTCATTTTTTCATTATTTTGGCTATAAATTGCTAGGGCGTTAGAGAAAATTGAGCAAAATAGTGGAGACTTTGTCCAAAAATATTATTATATTTGTTTCGGTGTATATTTATCGAATGAAGCGTCTATTAAAAAAAATCCCTTTTGTATTTTACCGACTTCGTATTTTGGTCACAACTACGCCTGGTATATTGTTGGTATAGCATAGAACGGCTGTTGCACACTTTTATACATATAAAGCCAATTTATATATATATGCTTTTAATTAAAACCACCCATGCCCTCGGCCAGACTCGAACCGGCGACCCTTGCAACGTTACGCCAGCTCGCTACAAGTGCCGGCCTCTTAAACACTTGCACAAGTGCTTTAACAACACGGGGAAATCCAAGAAGTACATAGGAGTCTGCTATCGAACGAGTGACCCAGCACAGTCTACGCACCAATCGACTGAATTAATGTCGACCAATGTTTATTTACCGTAAGTCGATATCAGCAGTGTTGTATTGGTGACTGGTGACGTGGAATCAATAAAAACATGACAGGAGGACAACGGATTGTGATTGGCGTAGTTTACAGATAAGATATCGACAGCCAACGTAGCGGCCGACGCCCTGCCACTAATTCCTCAGCAAACATCGACTCTACTGACCAAGGCAACACGTCTGTTCGCTCGCACAACGCTCGCTGGTTTATGAAGATTATCACATATCTATTCTAAAAGGAGTTGTTTTTGTGACGGACCACGTATCTATCTTCAAACTTAATCAAAACCGCTGAATGAGGTATGATTTTAAGAATTCCGAACCACGGAAGCGTTCCGGTGTACTTCACATGACATAGCAAGCTGTTCCTGAGAGGAAGGTGGTAGAAAAAGGTTTCAAAATTCTGAACTTGTTGGAGAGAGTGTTGAGGGGATGCACGAAAGAAGTAAAGGAACTGGGTTACAAAACTTTGGTCAGACCATTTCTCGAATATGGTAGTATAGTATGGGACCCTCATTTTACGTATTGTGGTGTGACAGCGTCACCCACAATGAATATAATTAAATTGTTATTAATTATATTCATAATTTTTTTCTAATTATTCAATTTTATTAATTATATTCAATCTTGTGACGTGTAAATACCGTAAATAATGGGGATTGTATGGATAAATTAAACATATATTAAACCAGGGCAGCCAGAGGTAGAATTGTTGTAAATTTATTTTCTGTAAAACTCGTGGCTCAGTAAGGTAGTGAATATTGGAGGCTGGAAACTGCCATTTTTGGACGGTTGAGAGAGGGACAATAGATGAGGCGGTGACGCATCGGCGCCAGGGCCGCAAGGCTATGGTTCCGTTAAGATGGGGGCGCTGACCTCACCCCACTCCGCTGCTGCACTGAAGGCCAGGCAGAAAACGCGCGGAGGGATGCAGCGAATGCGAGGCGCGATATGATACACGTGACGACGGACATGTGTAGATAGCCAATCATGAACATTTATTGGGGTCCACAGTACTAATTCTAGGGAGTTTGTTACATGTGGAGAGGCGACTTTCCGAGGAAGAAGGAAGAAGCCATCTTAAGCGACACTTGCTGCCGGGACGAGTTGATGAACAGACGTGTCAGCCGACACGCTCTCGTCTGGTGATCATTGTCTGATTCTGATCACTCTCTTGCTTTGGGAAGCGAGAGGTTATATGGCATGCCTGCCATTATCTGGAAGTCGTTCTAATAACGCGGTCGTACCCGCTTATTTGGCTTCCACAGCTGCAGTGACATTGAGCATGTCACGCTACTTCACGGCGATGCTTTTATGGTAATGTACCGGATACAGACGGTCACTATTAATTGGGTTTTAACGGACTTGTGAACCCTTAAGCGGCACTGGGATAAGACTCTGCTCCCGAAACTAAATCACTGAGCTAGCTGATTTTATGTTTCACTGTAAATTTCAAGCATCTTGCTAATTGTAAATTCATTTTGATGCTTTTCTTTAACTTTATACGGCGCCCCTGGGATATTCCTTTGTTACAGTAAAATGTTAGCTTCAATTTGATGGCCTGTGTTGCCATGTTGTTCAATGTTAACTTTGCTGTTTTATTTGTTGAAATATTTCATTCAGTTTTTGTTTGCTTTCATCGGCAAATTGTAAACGTCGGGTATTCCTTGTTTGTTGGTCTAACTATGTTTAACGTAAAGTTAATTATTACCCGGCCTTGTATAAGCCATAAGAATCAATAAATGGGATATTATTTTGTGTCTAATATTCATGGTTCTGGTTCCTTTTAGCACACCTTTATTATATCTTATATGCATTTCATTTTTTCAGAATAGTATATTAATAATTCCCCCCTCCCTTTTTCCGCCACAATTGTATTTTATTACAGTATCAAATACAGAAGTTGGAGAGGGTGCAAAAAAGGGTTGCTAGATTTGTTTCTGGAAATTATCGCAGAATGCAATCAGTCACAGATATGGAATGCGATTCATTGCAAGAAAGGAGGAGGATGAGGAGGGTCATGGGAGTGTACAGGGCATATATTGGTGATGAGGCATGGAAAGATATTGCAATAGGTATGAAAAGTAGTGCATAGAAGGGAAAAGATGACCATGACCGCAAGCTGGCACTCGATTTGAGGCACAAGGGTGTGGGAAGATTTTCTTTTTTAGGTAAGGGTGTCGGATTGGAAACAGTTACCAAGGGGAATGATGAATAACTTACCGAAAACGTTAAAAGGATTTAAAGTTGAAAATTGTAGAGGGCAAATGTAGATGGGTGCAGGATAGGGGGAAGTTGGGTGTATAGGGAAATTGCCACCGGAGCGTGTGCTCCATTGCAATTAAATTAAATGAATAAATAAATAAGGTTGGTTAAGGACCTCTGAAAATCCCCATCGGAACAGGGATTCGAATCAGGGATCTTCCGATCTCCAGCTACACAACTTAGCCACTGAGTCACCATACCACTATAAAACTTGATGTTAAGGCTATTAAGAGAGATTTTTCAATAGAGTGTTATTTGCTTTTAACGCTGGATGTGTGTTCACTGTTGTTGGGTCACTTACGTAATTTTCTTTGTCGTCTTTATGTATTTAGCAGGATCTTCTCTGCCCGTGTATAATATTTCTATTATTATTTCTGAGACCCTTCAAACTCTTGAGATTTTATTCATATTTTTTAGAGGCAACCATTAGGGTGAAACTGAGGTTAACTTGGTATTTTAGCCAGATCAGATAAACCTGTTATTACCTTCGACCTTAAATGAACGGAATTATTTTAGACACGTGACCATACCCAAAACACCGTCACACTAAAACAATATCTGTACCAGTACATTCCGTTGGGGCAGCCAATTTTCTAATGTTTTTTTTATGTTTGTTTTTGTTTTTTGTTTTTTGTTTTTTTTGTTGTTGTTTGTTTTTTGTTTTTTTTGTGTTTTTTGTTTTTTTGTTTTATTGTTTTTTTGTTGTGTTTTTTTTTTTTTGTTTTTTTGTTTTTTCCATCGAGTTTTTGTATCCTGAAATTCGACATAAAACGTTCGGTTGTGAAGTAAATTTGGTATTGTTTCTGCGAGCTGGTGTGTGGGAGTCACTACGCCACTGCGGGGCTGTACAGCAGGTGTGAGGCGGCGCGTTGTATCGCCACCTCGCGGCCTCCGAGTTGGAGTCTGTTAATGGCGCCGGGCGGTCTCCGTGTGGCTGACTTTGCGATGCGCAGAGACGCCTCACTGCGTCCTTTGTGGGCGCCGGCCCGTTCCCAATTAGGCGTCCAACCGCCCGACGACGCCCACCCCCACTCCCCACACCCTGTCGCGGCGCGTGGGCGGTTGACCTGTGGTTACATGGCAGGTCGGCTGCTCCTATTTTAAAACCATCCGCTGTAATATCAATTCGGCATCACCCCACGGTCGCTAGCGTACAAACGTGGGATGTTGAAATCATTGCAGAAAGATCTCAATTCGTACAATTTCGACTATAGGTGATCTCGGTATGAGGCAGATAGTTTATTTTGCTTAATTTCACTCCTTAATGTCATATGGAATAATATTCTGGGGTAATTGTACACATAGAGACAAAATGTTCAGAGCCCAAAAGCGAGTAATAAGAATCATGAGTGGGGTTAGCAGTAGAACTTCATATAGAGAGAGTTAGGGTTTTTAAAATTAGTGGCTAAGTATATATACACATTAATGTCCTTTGTTTGAAAGGAATAGTAAAATACACAATTATGGCACTAGAAGTAAAAATGATCTTCACAAGGATTACATGTCATTGTAATTTGTTCAAAAAGGGTCCGATATTCAGGGATACATATATTAAATAAGCTCCCAACACATATAAAATGTCTAGCAGATGATAAGAATAAATTCATAAAAACATTGAAAGAATTTTTAATTGACAACTCCTTCTACTCTGTCGAAGAATTTATTTCTAAGGTATCTAGAAAATAACTGCCAATAATTTGTGCAAATGTAGTTGACGTAATTAATGTACCATGTAAGCTATAACTGTACATCTTCTGGTTTATGTATTATTTTGATATGCAACTGTTTATCTGTAAATTGACAACTTTATACACTCCACAGAGCCAGTCTATTACACTGGGATCAATGGAAAATGAAAGTATTGTATTTTATTGTATTGTTACTTTGGACTATAGAATTAAGTGATAAGTCAATTTTTTTCTGGTTTCTTTTTTTCCTCTTTTCTTGTCATATTGTCACTCACTTTTTAGAATAATCAACCGTAGCTCAACAATGAAAATTTTTCGTTCCGAAATCGGTTAAAATTTTAAAAATACGGACCGATTTATTTTTTACAGGAGCATACTTCAGAATACCACGATAACTAAACTAAACGTAGCATAAAAAAAAACCAGAACGGAATGTATTAACCAACATACAATATTATTTATTTCTCGTATGATGACTGTACAAAATTTTTACACGGTATACAAAAGGTGTGGATAAATATACACATCATAAGCTCACATCTTTATATATAAAGATGAATGTTTGTTTGTTGGTTTGTTTGTTCTTCATACAAATCCACAGTTTTCATCCGATCTCGATGAAACTTTGCACACTTATCCTTTGAAACAAGGAGAAAAATGCTGTCTACATTTGGTTGAAAAATTATCTGTATAAATAACACATGTTGTGTCATAACTTCGAAATACGGCGATAGACAGACACGTTGGATGTGGACGTCTCCAGACCGTGTTTCCGTGTAGTGAATTGGCAGCTCAGTGGCTAAAGAGCTTGCTTACGAACGTCGTGGTCTCCGGTTCAAATCTCCGTTGAGGCTAAGATTTTTAAAAATTGTTTTTCATCGTAAGAGTCAGGCCTGGGCCGTAGGTTATTCGGATTGAATGTTAAACTGTAGATATTAGAAAGTTAGGGGTGCAATGCGAGGCAAATCGTAGGTAGTCTTGCAATTTTGTAGGTGTACACTTTTTTACGTTATAATGATCCCTCAGGTGTTGTTCGCAGTTAGTGTGTGAGGAGAACCACAGTAATACTAATATAAATACGGAAGTAAGTCTTTGTCTTTTTGTTACGTTATGACGACTAAATGGCTATATCGTTGTGATGGAATTTTGTAAGGAAAGTTTTATGAAGGGCACTTGATATTTTTTCCAGTATGATTAACAGTTGTAGTCACGAAATTTTGAGATCTTATCTAATAGTGAAAGAAATATGTTGGAAATTGATTCTCTTCAAGAGTCAGGTTCGACGGTAGAATGATATAGTGATAGCTTCCCTGTCATATTATGCCAACTCGATATTGTTTGGGACCAATCCTTCGTTACCTACAACTTTCTATATTTAATTCTGGCAAAAAAATTCTTAATCCACGCGTACGAAGTCGCGGGTACGAGGCTAGTAGTCTTATATTTATAGATATAGTTCTTATTCCTTCGACATTAAGTTGACAAATTCGTAGAGATAGTACAATTCTAGGAACTTGTGCATCCTAAAAATGACCTTCTGGCTCCTGTTTTGGTTCTCAAACAGCTCGGTCTCATCTTGTCGCTGTTGCTTTCTTAGCAACATCCAGGGGTCACGTGTAGGTTACTTGAAGGTTATATCTACGGACCTGAAGCAACGTACACTAATTACAAAAGAAAAAGTTAAATAAAAAAACTTGTGCTGCAGCTAGGGTGAAAGCTAGCAATGAATTATTCCATTTTGCAGACATCAGATTTTTATACAGAGATTATGCCTTATCCCTCAAGGTGTGATTTCGTGCTGATGTCTATTACAGAAGGGAGCAGATACACTGCTATCGACAAATTTCTTAGAGGTTGACGTATTTTTCAAATATCAATATGCTGGTTCTCACCGAGCGTGGTGGTGTAACGGATAGCGTTCTGGCATCCCATTCGGGAGGACGCCGTTTCGAATCCCCGTCCGGGCATCCAGATTTGGGTTTTCCATGATTTCCCCAAATTATTCCAGGCTAATGCCGGGCTGCTTCCTCCAACACGGAAAAATAAGTTTTGCGAGTTTGAGTTTATTTAATTAATCCTTCAATCACCACTAACAAATATAAAACTTTTTCACTGGTTTTTCCCGCAATATTTTAATTCACGTTATTAATGATATACCAAACTAGACATGAGGTCTAGACGCTACCGATTCTGTTCTTATTTTTATTTTGCAAGGCACTTAGTCATTACTAGATATTTATGTCCCTTTTTGTAAATACATTTGTGTAGAAGTGAGGTCACAGAACGTATTATTAACCTTGGCAACTTAGTTTATAGGTCAAAGAAATCGATAGTGACGGCCAGAGAAATCAAGGAAAGATTTGAGAAAAATAATGGTTTGATGGAAGCGCGAAAATGCAATGCTTCATGCAAAAGAGGAGGCTTTAAGAGAAGAAACGTGAAATGAAATTTTATCTCCCTTTGTATTTGATAATTTTATGAATAATTGTTAATGAAATTTATACGGCCTGAGGACACAAAGACAAAGAACTGGTATATGACCTGTGAATATTGTATGTCAGTAGCAAATGATGTATCGATAAATGCACCGTGTGTATATATTGACTGTAGACCTATATTATATAATTGATGCTAGATTCAAAAATAAAGTGTTTGTTTGATGATTCAAAGAAAGTTGAATGAATTATTGCAGAGAATATATAAGTAATTATTTAACGATACTAAGATTAGGGATTTTCCAGATGTAAAGGTGTTGGATGAGTGTTGAAATTAAAAGTCAGAAAAGAGAAATTGAAATTATGGTAAATGTTTGGCAAGTATAAAAAGGAAAAGGTAAAACCGAAAATAAAAATACTTTAACGTGTATACGGACAACCATCTCGTATATATTTTAAAAACGAAAATGGAGATTCTGAATAGCAAAATGCAATCCTAAATTTTACTCCCATGATCAACAGCGGATTATTAACGCAATCCAATTTAAAGTCGCTGTATAACGCCTTTGGAGGTTTTATCGACTGTGGGAGTATTCGGGAGCACTATGCAAAATATAGCAAGTCTACAACAAATTTCGTTATACATGGTTTTTTTAATTTTTGTGTCCCAGCTCTTGGTAAATGTGGTTGTCGGGGAAGTCCATTACACGTGTTTTGTCCGCTTTATGTTAAAAGCGGAACGCCACGCAAATCAGTTAACGTTGTTATCTAGTTTTGTTGTGCGCATGGAGTGGGGACGAGTTGTATTAGGACGTGGCACGAAAGACGAAACAGCCAGCAAAAAAACTTTGTAATTACACTTTTATTTCTCTTAAAACAAATAGTAATATAAAACATCGAATTAATTTCTCCAGAGCACCTCTTGGCTCGCAACAATCTATTTTTTCTTACCATTTTCAGTTATTTTGACTTATATCTACATCTATACTCTGCAATTCACAAATATTGTGGGTGGCAGAGGGTGCTAAGCACCAATCCTAATTCAGTGCATTCCAATCCCGAACAGAACGAGGAAAGAAAGAATACATAAAAGTATCTGTATGGCATCTTATTTCTCTAATCTTATCCCTCCTGTCATTGCGAGCTAAATGGGTTGGTGGAAGAAGTATTTCATTGCACTCGTAAATTAAAGATTTTCGCATATTCTCCAAAAAATTCAAACGAAAACGACGTCGTCTGTCCGCCAAACAATTCCAGCCCAATCCACGTACCAGCTCTGTGACACTTATGTAAGGACTGTAACTAGCGGTCACGAATCGAGCGGCTCTCCTCTGTACTTTCTCTAACGCGTCAATCAATGCCTTGCGATACGAATCACAAATTCCACAACAGTATTCCAAATGCGGACGCACTAGTGTATTGTACTGTTGTGCCAAGCTACGAATTTGCTCTAAAATCTCTGAGAATTAAAAAGTTTATTATCAGTCTATGCGTCAATGCGCTGCAGTTATCTATCATGCTGTGAGTTAAATACCCGATAGTTGTGGGAAAAAACCGGTAGATAGTTTTAGGATTGTGTCACACTTATTTTTTCCTGTTTTCCATTACTTCCTGCACCGTCCACAGGCGACGAAACTGTGGCTTAAATCTCAGATTTTAGGCCACGTTTTCAGCTTTCAAACTGCAAAAATCTCTACAAAATTCGTACAGTAGTTATTAAATTAAGCCAGATTGTAGATAAAATAATGTTATTTTCAGCAGATACTTTGATTTCCTGTTCTGTTACTAGCTGATGAAGTGTGATTGTACATATCCCAGGTTTTAAATCAGATCTTAAGTTTTCAAAGAGTGAAAAGCCATTCTAAATTTTATCAACAGATTTTTCATGATACCAGAACATATAGACAAACAGTCACTAGTCCATTACAGATTCATATCAATATTAATCAAAGCCCAGTCACTTCATTGCGTCTATAACGTTATGATGTCAAGCGACTGGTCTTCGTTTCTGGCCTTGGAATGATCAGATGTAATTTTACCCTATCGATGTCGGTGTTATAGTAATCTAATGCTTTATGTTACCTATTTACGCTGATGTAATGGTTTATTATTCACTACATTTTAAACACCAACCGCAAGGAATAGTATGTATTTTGCTTAAATCCACATATTAATTGCTTTTTGTTAATTTATATTCCTTCAATGAAGATTTTTTCTTTTTACTCCCTATCCATAGAAATCACTGTTATACTACGCTAAGAAATATGATCGTTAGTTATTAAAAAATCTATTCAGGTAAACAACTGCGAAAAAATTAATTACCAAGACACTTCTTACAGGCTTAGAAACCAGTAGCAGCATATATTTCACTATCGGGTATGCTGTTCTATAGGTAGCAATGGTTTTCAGTCAGTATTCAGGAATGTTGACGCCACGTTCCGCGCGTTACCCAATTAGCGTCGCGACGCCCGTAGGCGGCGTCGGGTCGACTCGGGCCCGAGGACGCCCGGCAGGCACCCATCTTCAGAATTATACCGGCGCAGCCTCCCATAGACGAGCCGACAACGGACACCATATGGAGCCTTAAACAGACCCCGGACATGCCTTTTACTGACTACAATCTCTTTATCACTTCACTAGCTGACCCGGCAATGCTTCACTATTGCTGGACTTGAGTAGGCACATAGATTAAATGAAAAAATATTTATATATAAATTTTAAACTGCTGTTTCATTCATTTTCAGTTGGAAAGGGTGAGAGGGGATGCGCTTTGGAAAACATATGCAGACAGTATTTTTCTGTTTGTTTCAAGTGTGCAAATTCCCATTGAAATCTGATGAAATATGTGGTTTTGTCTAAATTATGGGGAGGACGGGTGGGTTTTTTAATTTTTTTTGACAGAAACCATTTTCGACATCCCCTCGACAATTCACCATAGCTTCGCCGTAATTGTTTAAATTATGGGGTGTTATGGGGATGAGGGGGTAATTAAGGTGGTGGAAAGAGAGGAGAGGGATTGGGTTTTTGTCAAATTAATGTGTACAGTATTTCTCTCTCTTTTTTAAAGTATAAGTGTACAAATTCTTATCTAAATTGGATAAAAATGTGGTTTGCCTAAATTGTGGGGTGAAAACGTAATGGGGTTGGAAAGGGGGAGAGGGGATGAATATTCGGAAATCATACGTAGGCAGTATTTTTCTGTTTGTTTTAAAGTATAAGTGTACAAATTCCTATCTAAATCGGATAAAAAAATGTGGTATTGCCTAAATTATGGGGTGAAAAAATTATGGGGGTGGAAAGGGGACGAGGGGATTAATATTCGGAAACAGTATGTAGGCAGTATTTTTATGTTTGTTTTAAAGTATAAGTGTACAATTTCCTATCTAAATCGGATAAAAAATGTGGTTTTGCCTAAATTATGGGGTGTTATGGGGAATAGGGGGTGACTTTTTGGAAATGTTTTTTCACAGGAACCTTCGCAGGCGCACACTCGAAAACTCTCCAACGTTTCATTGCAATCTGAGGATATTAATGAAATACTAAAGTTTAACTAAGGGGGCATCCATAAATTACGTGAGGTCAAATGGGGGAGGGGGGGGGTCCGGCGAAATCTCACCAAATCTCACCCAGGGGGGGGGGGTCTACGGAAATCTCACGTGAGGTTTTGAAATTTTTTTTCACATAGTAGAGCTAAACAAAAAAAAAAGTCTACAAATTGCGCGAAAAGCGATTTTAGGGAGGAATTTCATCGAAAAAACGGATTTTGAAGGGTGAGACCAAAAAAAAATTGGGGTGTTCTCACGAACCAGATCTCACCAGAGGGGGGGGGTTCGGCCATATCTCACGAAATCTCACCAGAGGGGGGGGGGGGGGGTCCGGAAATCCGGAAAAACACCTCACGTAATTTATGGATGCCCCCTAAGAGGCCCGTCGCCGGCCTCGGTAGCGTAGGGGCTAGAGTGCTAGCTCCACGTACCGAAGGTCGCCGGTTCGAATCCGGCCGCGGGCATGGATGTTAAGTGTTGTGTGTCTGTGTGTGTGTGTCCTGTCCGTCCTGTGGCGTCCGCACTTTGAAAACTATATAAACACTGGATTTAACTGATTCACTGGAAGCTTAATATAACACATTGAGCTGGCTGTATGGCCTCAGCTGCCAAAAGCCATTAAAAAAATTAAAAAAAAAAAAAAAACTAAGAGGCCCGTCCGAAAATTTCGCGATCAGTAGCGAGGTTGGTGTTTATAGTGGGATGGAATAATAACCGGCTCATTAGTTACAATTGTTTATTAGTGAACTTAAATAGGAAGTAAGCGAAATACAATGTATCACGAAACAATTAAAAAGCACGTCAAATATAAAACTGAACTAACTTAGTCCACAACCCGAAGGTTGATTTGATCCTCCCGAAGGGGCCATACTAAGCCATTGTGTCACAGATACGACGGCCAGTTCCTTTCCTCCGGGACCTACAGTTCAACACAGAACCGAACGACGCACACAGGGGTATTTGACACAAAAAGTCGATCAAAATTATTTCTTCGTAATTTGTATTTTTATTTTGTTTCTTTTGTGTGTTAGAACTTAAAACTATGAAGTAGGAGTAATCATAAAGAACAGATACTTTGAATACACATTTATTGGATATTAAGCGAATATTTACAAAATACGTAAACAATAATCATACATGTACATTAAAATAATATCACTCTGACGAACCGTTCCATTCCTCTTCGCCGGGAGCTTCATCTTACGGCTCGTTCTCTTCTTGTGTACTCGGGTCACATGAAAGTACTACTTTAATAGTTTCTCGTTTGAGTGATTTAATTTTTTTTTTTTTACCTGATGAATCTCAAATACGGATCCAAAGTAAATAAAAGCCTATTAATGACATCTGAGTTGCACTGAACACGGCTAAATTTTCTATAGTATCTCTCCCTAAATTGTCGAAATTGTTTGTTTGTAGCTTCTGCTGCTGCTTCGGACAGAGCACCTATAGGTAAAAGTGCATACTCTATTATAATTGGGCCCCAATAAATACTTCATGTAGTATAGGTAATATTGGATGCCGCGAGTGCAGTTCAATGTACATCTTAACCGATTCGTGGAATTGGTAAAGCAATTTTTATTTTCTCTCTCTATCTTTTTGCCACTAGATGATACTCACAGAATAGTAGAAACGGCAACGGCCTGGCGTAGCACATATGATCAAACACAACTCTCATTAATTCCTACACCCAACGGGATTTGAACAGCGGATTTTTGAAAGCAATTGCCGTAGCCACTGGGCTGCCAGACCACTCTAAGTTAGTTATATATACGAGAAAAAGCGGTGGTAATTCACAACACAAAATAAAATGAAATTTACTCCTTATAGACGCCAGCAAGCCTAGCACTCTGGATCTGAACTATCTCGTTTTGTAGCGACAATTGTTTATTTGTCACTCGAAATTCTTAGCAGTTATGCGATCATGGCCCGTGAGAAAATTTCGATTTGTGGTGCTACTATCTAGCAGTAGTATGATCACTCCTCATCGACGCCAGCGAAGCCTAGCAGCTTGACTCTGAACTGACAATCAGCGTTGAGAATCTTGAATTAGAAAAATGTCTTTTTTTAATTAATGATTTTATCAAAAACAAGAAGTTAATCTTAAAAATGATACCTCATTTACCGATTTTGGCTAAGTATACCTATACCTACATACATGATTTTTTACCGTATCTGGTATGGCAAGCTGTTATGATGGTGTAAATTACCACACCTAAGCAACTTATCGGGAAGATATTTTTGCCCTGATATCTCGTTCATTCTCCAATTTTCTTATGTGCTATCTGTATCTGGATGACTCTAATAGTTTGTCTGAGAGTAGTGTTGCTGATGAGTAATGGAGGAAGGGAACAAGTTAAATCCACTGCAGACCTATTCAGGCCTAGAGTTAAAAATGGCTTCCCACGCCCTCTGGATTTGCAGGCCGATTCGGTCCAGCTATCAACACCGTCGCCCAGTCGGTAAACATCAAACGCCCGGGTAGCTGAAACGGCACTAGGCAACGTGTTGGGGAGGTAGTGAGGGCTAGCCTGAGGCGCGTGCTCAACCGTACGCTTCTGTTGATGCGGCGCGGCCTACAAAACCACGGCCGTGGGAAGCCACCATTACAAGGGACGCGACTTGTAAGACTCCCTGTTCCATTCCTGAATTACCATCGGCAGGATAATAATGTTTCGTAATTTCAAATCAACAGGTCGTGTACACATCAAATAGGTTAAATCCTGAACCTATCCGCAATGCGTGTAGATTTAGGGCATACAACTCTGATTATGATTGTTGGATGGAGACTTTAAGGGACGTACTTTAGGGCAGGTAGAAAATATTGATCGTAATTATGATTGTGTTCTTATGAGTGTGATAATTACTGTGAACTCGATTACTAACAGTAATTTATTTAATTTAATTTAATTAAATTGTAATGGAGCACACGTTCCCGTGGCAATTTCCCTAAACATCATCTTATCCTTTTTCTGCACCCAACTACATTTTCCCTCTACAAATTTTAACTTTAAATTCTTTCAACTTTTTTGGTAAATTATTCATCATTTCCCTTGGTAACTTTATCCAAAAAGAGAATCTTTGCATTTAAGATCCTATTACAAGCCAAGAGCAGTGCAATTCGATGTCAAAGAATAAAGGAGAGGAGCAGAAACGAGAAGGAAGTCAACACGTGTAATATTTTTGTTGAACTACTGAAGTATAAATTTTCTGACACGGTATGTTGAAGAAATACTGTCGAATAAGGACACGTTAAATATAGATTGTAAATGACTGCGGCCACGAGGGAATTTCGTTGAGAAGTAGCGTTGAGTAAATGTACGACGGATAAATCAATGAGTGAGTGAATGTAAGCTTTCTCGGTGAGTCAGTTACATAAAATCTTCTCGAGCTTTCCACGGGGAGAGCGCGTCAGTGTAGGGCGACGTTTCGAAGCCTGCCGGAAGATGGAGCCAGTGGCAGAATTCGAAACGTCGCCCCACACTAACGCGCAGTCCCGGTGGAAAACCCGAGAAGATTTTACGAAAATCAATGAGTGTTCGAGAATGGACAGCGAAATTAACACTATTAAATAAAAGGCCAAATAATCAATTGATATAGGCAATAGGAAAGAATAAGCATATTTTTTCAGGTGGTTGGAGTATATATAAGGGTGAGTGTACATTCAACGACTTCTTAGCGTACGTTTACACAACATTGAGTTAGGCCGAGTTTTCACTCCGCCGAACAGCCAACAGAAATCCGCGAACGATTCTGCCGACTGAAGTGGTTACACTGGGCCAGACCTCGGCCGTCTTTTCTTATCGCTGTCGCTCACTCGATTGAAGTTATTTCCAACGACACCGCGTGCCATTCAACTCTCGACTGACTCCTCACAGTCATGTAGGTTGGTACGACGGAGCAGCACTAAGCAGCCGGTAAGAAACTCTGTGACTAGGTCTTTGAGGCCACATGAAATTATTATACAGCATATTTACGGTATTAATAAAAATATGTAATGATCTCATTCTTTATTAACAAAAAATATCAAGTGAATCAAAAGTAATCTCAATCAAAACACGTCAAGTGTGAAGTGATTGACGTTTGGCATTTAATTGTGATTGCGTTCAGAAATGCAGTATGGCAAACTCCTTTACTAATGGTTTGTTAAGAATGCGTCTGGATCCTTTTTTTTTTTTTTTTTTTTTTTTGTACTTATAAGGCATTTCTTGGATATTTAGTCAGCTTCCAAACTGAAAAACTCTATAAAAATCTATTTAGTAGCTTTTTCGTGAAACCGGAACAAACATGCGAAACTCTTACAGCCTAGTTACAGATTTCTGTAATAATATTTATCATTACTGATGTAAAAACCTTTTTTTTCTCAGTTAATACAAATCCTCCGGCAGTGAATAAGATGTGAGAGGGTAGGGTTTTTACCGAGTTTAAACATAGCGTACTTAGTTTACATTAACACATATTGTTTGTTCGAGATTTAAGTTCGAAGTGAGTGCACGGGATGCCGGCGCACAGTTTACATCACAGCAGCGCCTGCGAGGGCGAACGCTACAAGCAGCGCACAACTGCTGACGTGGAAGCGGCAGTGTCAGGGGTAAGCAGTAGCTGACAAGGAGAAGCCGCCAACTGTAAAATTCAGATTCGATTCATACTGTGTGTTGTAAAGACTCATAGACAGAGGTGTGATGGGGTAAGGCAATGACATGCGCTTTTTCACCGTGCGTTGTCCAAAAAATCCGCATTGAAATAATGCGTTGCCTTCTAAGTTATGGACGTTTAAAGAGTCGTGTGACGCAGATAGCAAGATGTCAATTCTGTAACTCCACTGTTCCCTGATCGAATCTCCCTGCCGACAACTTTTTTATTTTTTTCAAACGTGTAAACACATAACTCCCGGCAGTCAGTTTCAATAACTATGCATATAATAATTTTTTAAATCCGTTTGTTATGAAAAAAACCAGCACTTTCTAACTTAATTATTTTGTTTGCAAACAAATTTGTATTTCTAAAATAGAAATATTTGCTGCGACAGGTAAAAATACAAATACCGTTGCTCGACTCTTATAGTTGAAGGACTGTTGTTCATTCCCGCACCAGCGGTCGGGAGGGTCGAAATGAGACCCCGTCGGTTTTTACACAACAAAAGGTATTTAAAAAAGCTGATCTCCGAGAGTTATCTGTATACACATTAGAATAAATAAAAAAAGGTTACCCGCCGCGGGATTCGATCCAGCGACGACTGACTTACGAGGCAGAGAGCTTGCTCGCTGCGCCAAGCGCGCCTTAACGTCTGACTTTAAACGCAGGACGCATTTGAACGCAGCGGAATAGTTCAATGCCGATATTTCCTACAACGGCGAAGATGGGCATGCTACTGCTGGGCTGTATTATACCGGCCACGAGCTTTAATTACTCACAGTGTGAACTGAATCTGAATTTTACAATTGGTGGCCTCCCCTTGCGAGATTATTTAATTCCTATATGAATAGTATTTTTCTATCGATTACCGAAAAGAATGAACAAAAAATTCGATATCATTGCATTCTGACATCAAAAATCGAATAAAAAAGGTGTTGTAAATTGTAAATACGTTCAACTTATTATTATTATTATTATTTTGTTGCTATTGTATGTATACACTTGGCCGTCCATTTAATTCAGCAACCCAAACAAAAGAATAAATCATTCTTTCTCGTGGTGAAAAAAGGGCAAGGTTAAATGTATGAAAGTTTTTCATTGGATTACTAGTAGTATATAAATAGACACATGGAGGAAACCAACTAGCCAATCAACATTCGTATCGATCCTTCAAATGACTGATTTTGGTAGTATCAAAATGCTCCACTAAACTGAACTACTTGACTTCATTTTACCGAGGTTGGTTGGTGAGTGGTAACGCTCTGGCCTCGCATTTGGGAGCACCGTGGTTTGAATCCCCGCTCGGTCATCCAGATTTAGGTTTCCCAAAATCCTCCAGGTTAATGCCGGGATGGTTACTTCAAAGTGACATTGCTGAATTCCTTCCCTTTCCTTATTCTTAAGTCGCCTTCTCCTATTGGATGTTGGGGGTCCACATAGGGTCTGGGTATGAAACTTGTCGGAGAACACATTGAAAGTACGCGATATATAACAGTTCCTTCCGACTCACAAATTAGTCCCCTTTTTAAAGTTTATTTCGACTACCTAAGGTAAGGTCCATCAGACTTCGTTAATTAATTAATATCGGCCGCCACCATTGGCTGGCTAGGGTATAAATCAAAAACAAATATAACCAAAAGTTTCTTCAAATAAATCCACGTGTATGCAGAACACAAGCCAAAGATTTATTCACAGTTTCCTACTGCACAAATATACCCGGCCACCAATGGAAAAAAGTAATTAAAGCACATACAAGTAAACTACTAGTAGTGAGCAAATAATCCGAAGATGCAAGTTCTTAAGAGTGAAAAGCAATACATTCAATCACTTTCACGTAGCTGTTCATACGAATACAGTTCACCAACACTCCACCACGTAATATCGTAGTTTCCTTCTGTCAGTGAAACTTTTTCCGACGCGGTAGCACGTAATTAGTAACTCACGGGGACCTATACACTTCAATACAAATCATTTGTTAATTATTTTCGGCCACGACTTACACCGAGCTACAACAAGACCCAGAGGCATGATAACCACACGACGTTCTCTGCCAGACTCAACACACTCTCTGATCTACTAATCGATTGTCAGTCTCGCAAGTCACCGATGCACATAGCATTCCATACTCGGCATAGAATAAATATAATAATTAAAATAAGATAATTACTGAAGGGGGCAAGCCTACTGCAATGTGACAAACTGCAGTATAGAAAGCCTCTTCTGATGTGCAGTTGTACCATCTCTGAATGTCCTTCAGCCACGAATTCCTTCTCCTCCCAACAGATCTTTTCCCTCGTATTTTCCCTTGAATGATGAGCTGCAGTAGCTGGTACCTCTCGCCTCTCATAATATCCTACATATTGCGTTTTCCTTTGCTTTATAGTGAGCAGCAGTTCTTTTTGTTTTTTCATCCGATGAAGTACTTCTTAGTTTGAGATTTTCAGCACCCATGATAGGCGATGCAAATACATTTTCAAAAGCTTCAATTTTTTCCTCTAGATTTTGGTCTAAGGTCCAGCTTTCACACCCATGAAGAAAAATGGAGAACACGTAGCAGCGAATCATTCTCAATTGCAGACAGAGATCCAACCTTATGAAAAAAAATTTGCCTCCGTCCTATTTCTCCTCTAATGATCTGGGCGTCGAAGAGGCGTAAAGTCAGAAGCAGTTGATTTCATTTTGTCCTTGCTGGCTTTGAGTTCCATGTCAAACAATACATATTGTGAAACATTAATTGAAAACTGCATTATCTTTTTTTTGTAAACTTACAAGAAAGAAACGAGATATGAAACAGAATTTTTAGTAATTCCATATTTTTTTCTTTCTAAGGTCATCGATGTCGACTTCGTTACACCCGGACATTCGGACAAAGGAGTTTCGTGAAACCATAGTCAACCGAATTCCGAGTGTCTGGACCTAGAATCGAACCTTCGTAGCTCCGAAGGCCGCCCTGAATATTCTCACTCAGCCAACATTCCAATGACGATACGAGTTGGTGGATAGAAACACCAAATTGTGAAAATTGATGTAGGCTCAGACCACTGCACTCGCGCTTCGCGTATTCAGAGGAGAGCGACGGAAATACCCGAATATCGGTTGCGCTCTCGGCTGTGGCCGGCATAATAGATAGGCCCCACAGTAGAATTTTTCGTTGCGTCACCACAACCGTCAGTCACGATTGCCGTTGGGCATTGATGAGGTATAAACCAACATCACATGCGTACTGTGTATTGTCGTACAGGTAGGAATTTTCGTTAAATACGAAAGGTTTTTCCTCCGCTAGAGCCATCTTCCAACAGCTCAATGCAAATTTACAGGGCCTGGTAGCGGCCTAAATTCGGGAGGACGTGAGTTCTAATCCACACACGGTTACCACGATTTCCCGAAATCATTCTAATAGAACTTCGGGATGGTTCCTGCAAGAGGCTATGACCGAATTCCTTTTCGTTCCTTGCGCTAATTCTCCCTTACTCTTAACGGATTATAAACCACAAGCAAAAAAAAAAAAAAGAGTATGGTTTAAAATTTGTACATTTATCAGTCTTAAAAGTAATAATTTATAATTAAATTGCAATGGAGCGCACGCTAAACACCCATCTTCCCCCTTTCCTGCACCCACCTACATTTGCCCTCTGCAAATTTAAACTTTAAATTCTTTCAACTTTTTTGGCAAATTATTCATCATTTCTCCTGGCATCTTACTCCAATCCCTGACATCCTTACCCAAATAAAGAGAATCTTCCTACTCCCTTGGGCCTGAAATCGAGTTCCAGCTTGTGGTCATGGTCATCTTTACTCTTCTTTTCTTTAATTCTTACTCCAATATCTTTCCATGCATCATCACCAAAATACGACTTGTAGACTCCCATGACCCTCTTCACCCTCCTCCTGTCTTCCAATGAATCCCATTCCAGCTCTTTTATCATATCTGTTACTGATTGCATTCTGCGATAATTTCCAGAAACAAATGTAACAGCCCTTTTTTGCACCCTCTCCAACTCTTGTATTTGATATTCAAAATGTGGGTCCCATACTACACTACCATTCCTTTACTTCTCTCGTACATCCCCTCATCACTCTCTCCAACAAGTGCAGAATTGAAACCTTTTCCTACTAACTGTCCAATGTGTCCTGCCCAGTTAAGCTTGTTATGAAATGTAATGCCAAGATGTTTACATGTCAAGTCTTCAACAAGCAATTCTTTCCCCAACTTATAATCATAATCAACCTTTAGTTTTTTTATTTGTGTATCTAATAAGCTGACTCTCTTTTAAGTAAGACAAGCCTCAAATTTTCTCGATTGATACTGAAAGTTTCCTCATATGCACCCTGTTATTTTGAGGTACGAGAATAATGCGCATGACATTAATATTGTCCGGGATATCCCCAAAAGGGTTCTGCCACTGGTTGACAGATTTTCAATTTGCCGCACTTGCGACTTTGTCGTGGCAACCCTAACCAAATCAGGTAAAGGGGACTTACGGTTGGACGTGAAATCCGAAGAAAGGAAGCTCTCTGGAGTACTTCACGTTACGTAGCAAGCTGTGCAAGAAGGTGAAGGTCGGGTTAAAGGAATATGAAAATTCCCACTAACAATAAGACATGAAGTCGAACAGAGGACCTGACGATCTGTAGTCAGACGCCTTAACCACTACGCCGCTATACTTTGAGTTAAATTAGTCGTCAACAGGCAATTTTTTTTTTTTTTTCAACTGGAACAGAACTGATCAAAATAACTGATCTGAAACTCTTAACTGAAGTTTGTGTGTGTTTATGTTATCTATTCTGAAACAACGATTCCGGGAAGCCAGTGTGTTCAGAGAACACAGGTTGTACGGTTGTCATACGCTGTCTGGTGTCATCGAAGTGGAGGGGATAGCAAACTTTCCGACACACACATTTCGGTCCGCAAGTGACAGGTAAATAGTTTTATCTTATCTCTGCGATTACATTTCTCTATGAGCTGAAGTGCATAGCTCCAGTATCTGTTCGTAGAAATAGTAGCAGCGGTGGGCATTTGCGAAAGAATGGGTGTTACAAGGTGACAGAAAAAACGCGATTTAGTTAAAGTTAGGAAATGATTAATATCAGGCTTGAAATTGAAAGAATGGTTAGTGTGGGAATTGCAGCAAAATATATTGAGTTCCTTCTTGAAAAAATATTTGAAAGAAAAAAATTACCATTACACTTTAAGATTGTACTGCAGATTAAAAGTTTGTTTTTAACATAAAGGACACAATTTCTTTTTGCGGAGATAGTCCTCGGCTATGTTTAGCGTCTGGTCCATATCTTAGTTTGAATGTACCGCTCAGGTGGTACGGCGTTTAACTTTGACGCTGATGACCTAGGTTCGATTCTCACTGAAGATGAGGATTCTTCATCGAATCTGACCGTCCTGAACGGCTTCCGTAGCCCACTCGGCCTGCTGTCCAGTGAGATTATGTTGTATTTATTCTCCGGCCTGGTATCGAAGTAATGTGTTTGAATGATCGTGTAAAGCCACTCCATATTTCATTCATAGTAATCTCTTTATTTATTTAATTTAATGAATTTTGGATCATGTGTGAAAGATATTTCATTTATAAAGGTTCCTTTGTCATTGGTATAAACCAGGGGTGGCCACCTTGCCGCCTGCGGACCGCAAGCGGCCCGGCTTGAATATTTTTCCGGCCCGTGATATTCATCACACTTTTACAAAATCTATTTATTTTATAATGGCCCAAAAGTAATTAACACCAATATATTAAAAAATACATTATTTGTTCGTCCATATATTCAAAAATTGAAAGTTGTTATCGCCTTTGGTTCAACTTACACCTGCGAATGTTTTTTTTTTTTTTTTTTTTTTTTTTTTTTTTTTTTTTTTAAATTTTTCGAAACATGAAACACGCTCAAACGTAACGGATGCTAACATGCAACACCCAGTATGATGTACAAATACCCAAGTTGAGATGGATTTGTAAAAGCAAAGTGAAAGAGTGGAGAAACAAATATCGCGCTAGTAAAATAAATATTCTTTAATGATTTCATTTTTCTATTTCATTTTAGTGTTATATATTTCTTTACAATGTGCGTTTAGTATCATTATTATTATTATGTTATCTATGTTTACATATAAGAATAGTAGTAAAAACAATAATAATAATTCATTATGTTCCCATTTTTCTCCAAAAAAATTTCTGTAGTGGGTCTAAATCTAATATAGGGATATATAATTTAATCTGCGGCCCGCGGAGTTATGGTGCATTTTCAAAGTGGCCCGCGATATCATTTGGTTTGTCCACCCTTGATATAAACAGTAATAATTTTAATAATAATACAATTATATATATTAGGCTTGCAACAAATATTCGGAAACTATCCGGTATTCGGCCTGTTCAGCCACTTTTATCCTATTCGGCCAAATATCTAGGAACTATCCGACCGAATACTTAGGATTTTTTTTTGTAGTTGGATAATTGCCTGAAATAAAACGATTTATTCATTATATTATAATGTATTTACCTTAAAATTACAAAAATTATCGTCAATAATCAACTTCCATAATGTCAAAGCAAAACTAATAAGCATATTAAACATCTGTTCACTTGAATAATCACAAAGGATATTTAGGAGTGGAAGATTACGATGCAGAAAAACTAATTTTACTGCATCGTCAGTAGTAGTTACAAGGCGACGGTCTTTATTTAATAAAATTAAAGCCATAATTTAAGCTTTTCTTACCATGATTAATCTATTCAAGCAAAGCATTGGAATGCACGAAATTTCCCATTTCCCCACTTGTCACCGTTAAACGTCGAGGATGATATAATTTTGGCCTATGTTCGACATTTAGCCTGAATTCCTTTCTCGCAGATTTAGAAACGAGGTTTGAGGATGTTTTGAGTATGCAGTTATCGCTCCATATGGAGCCGTCGAAGAATGGCGTATCGTACTACTAGAGGAATTGATCGAACAGCTAAGAGCGCGGTTCAGAAAGTAATATCAGCATTTCGGGCTTCAGAAAGATATACCAGTTGCTTATCCTGTGTTATGAACTATTGCAAGAAAGCTTTTCCATCTTTACGCCTCGTGCAAAGGATTTATAGCAAAAGTAGGGAAAAAAAAGGAATCTGTCACAAATAATGCGACGTGCATATTTGAGGCCATACTTGAAATATGGCCATAGTGGTGGGAGGTAACCATACCTGAATAGGCGGGCGAGCGACAAGCGCAATAACACAGATTTTGGCGCCAAGGCTGAATAATTTTGACGAATATTCGGCCAGGATGTCTGCAGAATATATGGAATTCGGCGTATATATATATATATATATTTATTCGCTTAGGCCAACTAGGACCACGTTAAGCCTTTGTGCATTTGGCATCGAGTTTCTTCTTCTTTTGTGCCCAGAACTCCTTCACTCGTTTTGAATGCGCCTGTTTGTGCTCCTCTGTCCAGAGTGTACCGCGTCTTCTGTTGGAGTGTTCATCTCGGCTTGTCCCACTTGTCATTAACTTCTTCCGAAACATATCTCTGTTAAAAGCATCTTCTGGTTCTAGTCCAATCAAATGAAGATCTGCTTTAATATTTACGAACCAGGGCATTACAGTTTTGGGTCTGGAATCAAAGATTTTTTTTGTTAGTCTGTTCTCCTCCATCCGTTTGAGGTGGCCATATAATCGCCCGTATTTTGCGGATTGTTTCACTGATTTTCTCTATTTTGCTGTCGACTTCTTTGTTGTATCTCTTTTGATGGACGCCATTCTTGAAGTTGGAACCCAAACCAAAATTCCTCTTATATTTTTTCTCTAGTTCTCCCAAAAGTCCTTTATCAGCATGCAGGAACAAAACTACTGGTTTCAGAATTGTTTCATAATGACGTGTATATATAAATTCCGAACACTGAAATATCACAATTTTCAATGAGAGATGTTATAGTTTCAATCACGGTTCCTGGCGCTATGTGTCTTCAGTCCTTTTTTTTTTTGGTATCGGTTTTAATCTAGATACCCTCGAACTTAGTAATAATTCTGTTACCACACATCGAACGAGGTCGGTGAGTGGTAACGCTGTAGCTTCGCATTCGAAAGTATCTAGGTTCAAATCCCCGTCTAGCAATCCAGATTTCGGTTTTCCACACTTTCCTGAAATCACTCCAGGTGAATGCGGGGATAGTTCCGTCTAAAAAACTTCTTCCCGTTGCTTGTTCCCCGTCCTCTCCCACCTCTAATATTTCGACATCGACGAAGCATAAAGCCATCAGTAAGATAAAAATAAATAAATCCTATAGTTATATCTGACGATTAGAATACATTGCCATATTAGGGTCTTGACTTTTTTGTTGGTGTAATTCTTAATAGTATATACGTTTTGCCGTAACCTTTCTCTATTACCGCACCCAAGTATCTACTTTGTTTACGATTTTCTATCTTATTTACACCTGCTGCTTCCCATACTATGATATATTTTCAGTTTCCAAGATTACTGTATCTAAAATGTGTTGTTTACGTTGGTCTTTTTGAATAAACAACAAGGTGTAACTTAAATTTAAAGTTTTCTCGCTACCGAATCTGCTTCCTTTTCGCTTTCTTCATTCAGGTAACCCTCGCGTACTGTTGCTTTTAATGAAGGTTGACCATTGTTTTAAGCATTGAAAGCGCGAATGAAACAGCACTGCGGAGTGTTTGAGCAGCGGAACAGAAACACGCATTATGTCTCGCTCACTGCAAACAATACGAGTAGCAGAGACTTCTAGAATTAATCGCGAACGCCTTTTCTTTATTTCAAGCCGAAAGCTGTTTACTGGAAAAAGGCCTGTAGTGCAATTAATCCACGTGTTTTACTCAGAAGATTACGTCTAGCAAACTGATTACTGACTGCTTCAAACTGTACGAAATTTAATGACAGTCGCTTCATTAGCTCAGAATAGTCTCCCATAACGTTTCCTCACTAAATGAACATTAGACTTGGTTTGTATTTACAAGAATTTTTTTCGTGGCATACTACTTTAGCTTGAGGTACTACTCCGTACTGCATGGAAGAGAAATTTAGCAGAATGTGTTTGTTGGTGTTTTTTTTATGCAGTGAAATTCTTGAGTGGTGTACCATGCATCACATTATCGTCTTATGTTGTTACGTACTTTCTAGATGCTCGGGTTGTGCAGAAATTTTCGCACTGCCTGTCCTCCAGTATATCTCTGGCTATATCTCTGACTGTATCCCACGTTTCGACGTTTGTCTGGTGTGACATCGTAAGTTTTACGCTGGTCGCCCGGACGGCATCTGTGCCCAGAGGCTCATCGCGCTGAGTGGCAGCTGTGACGTCACGAGCTACTGTGCGCCAACAGGTGGTACGGTTCTCGAACTGCAAAGTAGCCACACCAGTACGCAGACACAGCGGGAGGGCGTTCATTGTAATATCCGTGCCTGTATGGCGGCGCCATCTGGACCTGGGACATACGACAGTTCAAAAGTCGGCCTTCACATTTCGGTTGTAATGATTAAGTCCTTAAGCGGACTTCTGTTAACCTAGGAAATTGCTGATACAAATCCCAGTTTCTACCAGAAAAAAAATTACCCTGTGCACCAACAGATTAACTACTATCACAAACTATGTAGCTTTCAATAATTATATCTACTTAGCCTCAGCCAGGCTACCATTATAAATCTATAAGCAAGCTGCGTCTGTCGGAAGATTTGAAACGGTATGATGCAAAAACTACCGTAGCAAAATGGATGGTGTTTTCAAATTTTTAGAGTTGATGGTCCAGATTGAAATCTGCGGAAATAGCTCGTAACTTATATACACCGATGAACTGATCAATAAATTATATTCATTTTGAAATCGAAGAAATATGCGCACACATCACTCTGCATTTGACACGACCACTCCTTTGAAGAAACATTGGCAAAAGATTGCACTACTATTGTGCATTGAACTAGTGCACTAAAATATACCGAACACGTTAATCAAAAGTAATAAGACTTTTAAAACGAATAGTACATTTGAGAATTTTCATTACCGATTCGCATTTTAGCAATACCAAAGAACCTTCTACCTCTTGTTGGTATTGTCAGCTTTTTAATGACTTTCCTCAGATATCGAATACACTGCTTTTCGAAGATCAAAGCAAGATCGTTATGACATATTCAATAAATTCTCCCTTTCAAAAGCGCGAAAATTAATGCTACTGATAAACTAATAGTTTAGGAGTATGGAATATAAATCTGATCTTAAATTTATTTATTTATTTTTTTAATCGTATTTACGAAAAAAAGTAAACAGGTGATTATTTATAAACTATCTTCAAAATCTACCATAAATGAAGGTTTGAATACAATTCTTTAGCAATTTATTTTTCGCAGTAACTTAATTAAATAGAATTGTTATTAAACAACGCTCATAACCTAGTTTTTCTAGTGTACATTTCCGGTTGTAATTTTTATCGTCATGTGCCATTGAGTTGATGGGACCAGCAATATGGAACAAATGAAATTAAAAAATAACAAGGTCGACTAATATCTTATGCTACATCACGTAAATTATGAAAGTAAATCCATCGTGTCTTTTGCTTAAAAAAAGCGTGTCAGTTGTCATTCTGGTCCAGGCTGCATTTCAACCTAACCACAACCTCCACTAATATTGCCGTTCGCAAAATCATAGCTTCTTTCACACGCGCATTGATACATTAATACAATTCCGGTCGAAAGTTGATTCGTTGAAACTACGTACATGCAGCTGAAATAATGTCATCAATAAGATGAAGTTAGTAGAAACAAAGGAAATAAAATAAATATCTTTTAGCGAACTTATGTTATACTACATAATATTAGTTTTAATGCATTCGAGTTTCTAGTTCAAATAAGAAACAATTGAACCAATCAACATATCGTAAAAAAAAAACAATTATCCAAACAGCAAATAATTTTACTAATATACAATAATCATCTCTATGTATTAATTTGGACAATTTTTCAGTAGTCCAATAAGGGCGTACCGAGAGATAACTGTCCACTTGGTCTGAAATAAGATGCAAATGTTGCATAGGCAGTAATATTTTACAAAATTTGCGAAATACATACTAATGAAGTAAAATAGCTCGCAATGTGGGAATTTGCAAAGAAGTTATTAAGAAAGAAGTACATGTTATTACCTACGGAACAGAAATATATTTATAACGTATTACGAAAACTTGCCAGCGATTTTACATTGTTGTTGCAGATGCTATCGTTGGCGGCAAACATGTATTCAGAAATGGCCACTGACTGTTCTGCCAACGCTATCGCATTCGGTAACTTTTGTCTTTCTTTACGTCTAAAGCCCGATCGTTACCGCTCATCCACCAGGTTCACCAAGTTGATAAGTACTCGGTTGTAGGAAATAACTACCCGAAGAATTACTATTTCTTATGCTTCTTTTTCCGTGCACAAAACAAGACATCATTTCAATATTAAAGACAAAAATACAAATATTCCAGCGATTCTAACTTCCAATTAGCTTGTGACTTCTTCAAAATTGAAACTAACTCGTCTCTGCCGTTCGCTTTATAAAGACGCTGTAGAAATTTCCAGAATAAATCAAAAGTTCCGACCGACGTTTCTCGAATTCTAACAATACTTAAACAATTAAAATCACATTAAAACAATCAGAATTTATACAAAATCTTTCGAAATCATCATGAAACATACGGAAATGAAATTTAAATATATTTACAGGTATTTAAAAACAAATTTACAAACATAAGCCAGTCTAAAGAGTTAAGAATTGGGCCTCCAAACATCGTGGCTCACATCAACACTTACAATTACAAAAGTTTTAATTAAAGTTTCATAAAAGTTCTGGGTTTGTGGGCCGTTATAAAGTGTTGTTGTGTGTGCATAGATGACTGTTATGGACGTATGTGAGCGTTGTGTTGTGTGTGTAAATAATAACTTATGTAATATTATATAATAATTACGATTCATTTAGTTTTTAATTATTTAAATTTTCTCTCCAATGTTACTGACGTCACTACTACTGTCCGCAACTAAAATTAGTTTTTAATCATTTTAATTGCGTAACTGATAACTATGTTACTGAATCACTAGACTTGCTTAGTTAACAACAATATTAACAGAATCCAAAGAGTCTAGTTTTCATCTTTGATGTATTGTGAACTTTGCGCCTATCTGTTGACGAAAGGTGTGTTCATCTTTGATACAGTGTGATCTTTCGCTCCTCTCTGTTCAATTTACGGACAGATTGCCTTTTATTACTCTGTGAACCGTTCATGCAGTATTTAAGTTAAACACTAAGCATTCAAACTGAAAATTCCATCCAAATCGCTTTGTGATATGTAGACAAACAAAGAAAACTCACGCAATCAGCCACTTATAGGCTTATATAAGCAGTGATCATTTGAGTATTTTAATTTCAAAATCAGAGTACTGTATCTTCTTAATTAGTTATCACTCTACAATAGGGACAAATTTATAAAACGACAACAAAAAAGAAGAAGAAGTACTCAAAGCAAAAAGACAAATAAGTAAATGGGGTTGTTATGAAACTGGAAAACTTCTTTAGCTCAATGTTGATCTTGGCTGAATTATGAATAATTATGAAAGATTATATGATTACTCATGATTTTCATGAATTGATTTAATGATTCTTAAAAAAATATTATCAAGCACTAGCATTTGCCTGTGGAGTGAGGTGTTTTATGAGAAATTTTTTCTTCGCCCGAGGCAGAAAAATATTAACCTAAAACAATTATCAGAGCACATCTAAAAACAGTGTCAAACAGTGAAAAATCCATGGAAATACTTCAAACAGCAAAAAATCTCTCATAATGGAAAAAACATATTGGAGGTATTGTAATTTTGTTGTTGGCCATGTTCCGCAGTTGTTGCAAAAATATTTTTGAATAAAAATCCGTCTTCTAACAACTGTTTTTATTATTAACAGTGGTAAAATTGTGGCGGCTAGCACCACTGACGATGCCCCACTCCAGAAGGGCGAAACGCGTCTGATAGATGAATGTTAATAACAAATATAGTTGTTAGAAGACGGATTTTTATTCAAAAATATTGGAGATATTTATTACTGAGAGTCTTCTGGTCACGATTTTATTTAGTAACTTTGGTGCATATCTGCGCACTTGTTTTTCTGTTCGTTTGTCACATAGAGACATAAGATATACCGCAGATATTAACCTAGACCATAAACTTTCTAACTTTGAAACGTCATGCAAATCGGTTCTTTAGTTTGTGCGTGACACCGATTCAAACAAACAGACACACACTGGCCGCTTAGAAAGTGTATACGTAGAGATTATATTCACCATATGTATTGTGTAATTCAATCGCAGTGCTTTGTGTCGGTATCAAATGACGAGCAGGACATTAATAAAGTCACAATAGAAAAGAACGCGACTCTTTGCTTGTCCTATATACACTGTTTGCGAGTTTCATTTACTTGGTAGTTTACTAACACAATCGTTAAACTCTGGATCAATTATCCTAATGCACCGTCTTGCACCGCACTCTCCCCGACACGGTTGTATTTTTGAACTCCTCATTTTCCCAAATCTAAGTCCTGTACATTTTTTTTAAAACTAAAATCCCTTGGCGAGATCCAAGACCGTTTCTGGCAAACTTTTAATGCGGACAAATTCTTAAAGTCAACGT
The DNA here is from genome assembly GCA_031002005.1 of Vandiemenella viatica. Taxonomy (NCBI): domain Eukaryota; kingdom Metazoa; phylum Arthropoda; class Insecta; order Orthoptera; family Morabidae; genus Vandiemenella; species Vandiemenella viatica. Next base: position 75,383,895 of record CM061918.1, read on the forward strand.
TGTTTGGTTTGTAAAGTTGGCAAAGCTGTGAATTGAGCTCCGATACATTATTTATGATTCCAGTAATGGATTCCGAATCAATAAAAACCGAAACAAGTTTTGTCGGAATATTCATCGCACAACTGGCATCTCGTTGGGACTTTGTGAAAGTCAAAGCCACGGTATAACGCTGACTTTACCTACAAGCGAAGCCTTAAGACCGCAGTTTTAACGTTGTTTGCCGTTACTTTCTACCGTCGGAGCGGTACACGGAAAGTTTGAGATGATAGGTATCGCATTTCGCCTGTTACCCCGCGTAATCTACAATACTGCCGCTTTGCTCTTTCACTCTACCGAAGGTGAACTGCGGAACGAATTTCTTTATTATTAACGAGTCCAACTCTACATCAAATTCGAAATTCGCGATTCTGAATTTCCGTATTGGCAGAATCGCCAACAAACATACTGTGCCGGGGATAAAAAAAATTTGCCTGCATGCACGCGTTCGACACCTCCTTACCTTAAGATTCTGTACCATCTGAAGGAGAAACGAAATCCCAAATAATTCTCTAATTTGTCTGACTTTTAAAATTTGTGATAGGACAAAATTTTAGGTCTTACTAACTTAAATCACAAAATTTGGATAATATAGCAGAGTGCAAATAATTAAGAGGGATTGGAGGTAATTTTTCAGCTATTCTTTATGGGAATCGAATGAAATGTGGTAAACTAACGACTCTGAAAATGTTTGTATTCTTTTCATTCCACAACTGATACGAGTTTTTGGGCACATTAAAAAATCTAATTCTCCCCAACTTGTTTCTAAAATTCTTTCATCATTTGCAGTGATATGTTGTACCCTGAAAATGACTACCTGAAAACTATCGCGTCATTTCTGGAGCATTTTTAAAAAGTGCTAAATTCGTAATTTTAGCAAATTTAATTGTTCAGTAGATAATTTTGTTTCAACAAACAATAACACATATCATTCGAAAGATAATTTAATAACTTATGCAAAAAATAGACAATGAAAATAATTTTTTGAAGATTGAAGTTAGTTGTGTGTTTGTGTTGACTTACATATACGGATCAGCCAATGCTACCATCTTTGGAATTTAAATCTTTTACGCTAAGCGTTAAATTTAAATTAGAAATTGAAATTCAATACGTGCTTCTACTCTCATAAGGACTAACATGTCCTCTTGCGGTTGTCTTCAAGTTTCTTCAGTTTCAGCCAGCAAAACGAAATCCGTTGTTTGCGTTGTATACAAGCGCAATCATACATTAATCTCATTTCACAATACAGTTTATCGTTCATTACGCAGTCTGTATGGTGTTGAAAATCCAGTTCCTAACACTATGTTTGTGGACTATCTACATCTCCCATTTTTCTGCTAAATAATTCTCATGTTTCAGATACTAAACCGTCTATCACTTAGAGATATACTTCTTATTTTAGTGTTTCACGGGTCATTGACATCTGGATCATTAAACGCGTGAGATGATTGGGGAAAATCAATCAGAAGGAATTCAGGAACAGTCGTTTGAATGAACCATCCAGGTATTCAACTAGAGTGATTTCTAAATTTCATGGAAAACCGAAGTCTGAATTACCTAAAAGGGATTCGAACACACGTACTCACGAATGCTAGGCCCGAGCGTACCCATCACCCTTGGTAATGGACCAGCTTTAAATATAACTGAAATCTCTCACAAACAATCCGCCGACTTCACTCTGGAATATATAACCGGATTTTTAGCTTACACGCTAACGCTACCAGCTCGATTCTCCGAAATATTGTTCGAGAATTTAATTACTAGGGTAATTAAATATTTACAAAGGATGAGCGTAGCTACACCAAAAAGGGATGTCTTGTAGCAGGTTCCGTCAGCGTGCAACAAATGTCAGGACTAACAGAAAACAACCGAAAGTGAGGCAAAAGGAAAAAAATTAACATTATTTATGAGGTCAAAGAGGGTTGACCGGACGAAAAATTAGAGAAGAATGGTGCAGTAGTATGATGGTACCTGTGAGCACCGTCCGAATCAATACCATGAGAAACATTCTGTAAGATATGCCGCCGCGAAAGTGTTTAGTTATCTACTGTTCTAGTTGTTGGCAAAAGTTTGTGACGGGAGATGCTTTGCACCAAAATTAATTATGTCCTTTGCCCAACTCTGATCCTGATGGGATAAAGGAAGAAAGAATTCGTGTAAGCTACAACGCGGCATCTTATTTCACTTACTTTATCTCTCCTTCCATCACGACACACATACGTTGCTGTGCGAGGCCTTTCACCGTAGTCGTAGATCAATCCAATCTCCGCACCAAATGCACAACTCATTCGTACTGGCTGTTGCAACCATACATAAAACGAGCGTCTCTTCTCTGTACTTTCTCTACAAGAGCAATCAGTGTTTTGCAATACGGATCTCGCACAGCGGAATTGTTGGTGAGATCGTACTAGTGTTTTATTTGCTATCTCATTTACACACATACTCGTAGTCTAGATTTAGCTTTACCAACCACCGAATTTCTGATCCCACTTCAGTTGTTCAATCTCGCCCAGATTCTTTGGATAGTTAACCTGTTTTAGAGCCCGAGGCAATACCCGTCGTGCACGCAGCTACACATGCCATATTTCAGCAGGATAATGCCAGGCCACGTTCGGCGAGCAATGTGCACGTCTTCTTTGAATAACGACGGGTACTACTGCTTCTCTTGCCGGCACGTTTGCCTGACATGTAGCTAATCGTACATTGAGTAACTGTACACATTACGTTGCGGTCATGAACAAGAGTATTACCCTCATCGAGACTGAAGGGTGATCGGCTACGCTACGACCCGACTACACCGATTTCTTTATTCCGTGGTTATTACCGAATTCACTCCAGACGAATGATAGGATGGTTCATTCAAAATGACATAGCAGAATTCCTTCATGTTCCCAGCCCCCCTTCACCCAAAGCCTTTCCGGCTCTAATAACCACGACGTCGAGCTGAAAAACTAAAAAGGTATTGTTCTATTTTTCCACCATGCGCAGTATTTTGCAATTAAGTTTAATTTGCCATTCTTCATATCATGCCGGATTTCTACAATACCTTGTATGCATTAGCACACTTCCCCGTCATTAATACAGCCCCCTCCAAACTTCTGTGATTTTCCACCGTTTTCAGCGGTTCTGACAAGTAAAATATTGATACGGAAAACTGTTTCTCTGTGTTGCACTCCATTCTGCTTTTCTCACTGCCGGTAGCTTCGCGTTGCTCCTGCCATTCACAGCGCCCTGTCAGAACCTGGCTTAGAAGTGCCTTTTCGTTCTGTAGAAACTTCTTGGCGTTACGTTGATTATTTTTAAATGTTGAGGCAACTGACCTCTGCTTTCTGAATTTCCCTCATGAAATATCCCACGTTCTATTTAAATGTGTGGTACTGGCTTTTGGTGGCAGCAGCTGTGTATCGCGAGAAAATGTGGTCTTGTTTTAGGATTCCGTATCCAACGGGAAAAGGAGCATTATCAGCTTCTACAACTTAACAGAATACGTAATTTGGATACTTCAGAAGTCAAATGTCATGTATATCGTTGACTCATACCAAATTTAGTAGGGCGCTAACCTTGATGCTGTCGGCCCCAAAACCTACAACACCAATAAAATTTTGTAAACTGGTATGTGGAACGTTTTCATATGAATGAAACAAAAACAAAAATCTATTTCTTCGTGTGAGATATGTGTTCGGAGCTTCTTATGCATATAACTAAGATTTTTTTTCAATCTTTTTTTCGTTTGAAAATAAATACATGAATGGTCTTTAATTTGCCTCGTCTTTCTCGGAAACCTAGTTATTTTATATCGACTATATTTCAAGGCAGCCCAACCCTAGACCCGCGGGCCGCGAAGTGGTAAGCCATCGTTTTTTTTTTTCTTCTTTTTTTTTACGCCTCGTCGACGGTTAAGGTTATTAGAGGCGAGATGGAGTGACTGGGGACAAGGAACGGGAAGGAATTTGGCCATGCCCATTTTGAAGGAAGGTTCCCGGTATTCGCCTGGAGTGATTTGGGAAATAAGTAAACAAACTATTGGAATTAAGGCCAATAGGCATGTATTATGTGGCCAGTAGCCTAACATAGAAACGAAATTGTGGCCCATCTCCAAAATTGGTTGGGCAGCCTTGCTTTATCTAAACAACAATTTTTTTAAAAACACCTACATCAGATATTGTTTCTAAGTCCCTAACAAAATAAGTAAAAGTGTTTATTTTTACCTTAATTTTCCTTATATTAATACTATAAGGGAAAGAAGACTCCTATAATTCCTACGGCCGTGCCTGGTGGCTGAGTGGTATCACTCTGGCCTTGCATTCGGGAGGACGTGGGTTCGAATCCCTATCTGGCCATCCAGATATGGATTATCCATGGTTTCCCAAAATCATTCCAGGCAAATACCGGAAGTGGTTCCTTCACAAGGCTATGGCTTAATTAATTCCCTTTCTTTGCCCCTACCCTTTCCCGCCTGTAATGCCTCGACGTCGACTAACCATAACGTCCGAGGGGTAATAATAATTATTCTATGAGCACGTACACAGAATGAATAGTGAAAATCAACAAAACGAATATTTGACTTCATAAACAGCGACAAATCCAAATCCACGAGGTTGCGGGAAATAGAAATGAGGATTGCTATTTGTATTTCTGGCCTTGGCAACAATAAGTGTTGCCAGGAGCCATCTGACGTTTCCATTGGAAATATTGACATTGTTGAACATAGCCTTATTCATAACAATGTGTCATTTGAACGCGATTTGTTGTTTAAAGTAACTTTAAAAATTCATCTCAGGCGAAAAATGTAAGTAACTCGTGAACATTTTCGTGCGATTATTTTTCACATGGACTGTCAAGACAAAACTGCATCGATGAACTTAATTCATTATACGGCGATAAAGCACGATCACATAGCACTGTAAAAAACTGGTTAACGAATTCAATCGTGGCCGAACTTCGCTTCAGGACGAATTCCGTCAGGGTCGTCCAAAATCGGTTGTTGTGCCAGGAAACATCGATGCTGTGCGCGAACTGATAAAGCAAGATAGTCAAGTGACATTCCGTGAGATTGAGGCATCTTTGGGCATTAGTATGACAAGAATCAATAAAATGTTACATGATCATTTCACCGTAAAAAAGATTTGTTCGCGTTGGATCCCGCATAATCTGACAAAGGCTCAAAAAGAAGCTCGTGTCGATTGGTGCAAGGAAATGTTAAAAAAAAAAAAATACGTTCAAGGTGCATCAAAGGCTGTGTATAACATCTACACAGGTGAAGAATCATGGATCTATGCATATGAGCCCGAAACAAAATAGCTATCTACTGTATGGGTCTTCCAAGACGAGCCAAATGATACAAAAGTTGTTCGCGGAAGAAGCACATTGAAGCAAATGGTTGACTGTTTCTTCGGCATTACCGGTCACGTAGCGACAGTGGCGTTAGAGCAACGTAGGACGGTCAACTCTGCACGGTACACGACCATTTGTTTACCAGAAGTCTTTGGAGAAAATCGGAAAATGTCGAAGAAGAGGCGAATAATTCTTCATCACAACAATGCGAGCTGTCACACATCCACTTAAACAAAGGTTTTTTTGACCAGTCAAAACATCGAATTGATGGGTCATCCGCCGTACAACCCTGATTTGGCACCCAATGACTTCATTTTATTCGCGCACATCGAAAACAAATTACATGGTCAACGATTTTTGACACCTGAAGAAGCGATTGATCCATTAAAGACGCATGTTCTGGAGTTACCTCCATCGGAGTGCTTCGAAAATTGATTCAAACGCATGCAAAAGTGTATTGATTTTCACAGAGAATATTTTGGAAAACAATAAAACCAATTTCGATCATAAATATTTGATTTTTCATTAGTAGGCCAGAAATATAAATAGCAACCCTCGTAATATACAAAATACTGAAATAAGTACAGACTCGCTAGATGACAGAACACGTTTTAGAGAGGAAACTCAAGATGCAAATTTTCAGGAAACAAGAGAAAAACATCAAGCAGTCGAAGAAAGTGGACACAGGAAGAGAAGGATAGGCTCTGGCAGAGGATGAAAGAAGTATGGGCACAAAGAAGATTGAAGACAGTGAAGAATAAACATATTTGAGTTTTCGTATCCTTTGAAAGGGTTATACGAAGAAATACTACTATCTTGTTGAAACTGCTCTTAGTTGAGTCTTCATTGCCTCCAATATCTGTGTCATAAGTTTTATTGGAACAGAACCATTGTATTGGTGGCAAGACTGGTAACGTTTCGGAGCCCAGTCTACCACATAACCTGAAAACGTATCAAACATCTTTTCACTTACTTCATAGCAGGTTGATTGGAGTATGAAACCTTATATTGGCGTGGCTCCAATCAATATTGCCCGATTACTAAGCATCTACTCTTGAATGTGAGTAGATTGTGCGGTCTAGCGACTTTTGTACTATTTGTCACAGCAGTAGTTTTCTATGATATTTCCCACTGTGTATTTCATATTTTCTGTGAGCAGCTGTTGGCCAAGAGCTGAATGCCATTCCGAACCGATTTTTCTACAAAAACGTTTACTGGTTTCCTGAACAAAATTAGGCCTCGGAACATCACCGCTTTGAATATAACGCTTGTTTTGCGATATACGATGCATTGGCCATAATTATTTTTAACAGAGTGAAATTAGCTATTGCTGTGTTTGTTTGTTTGATTGTTTTTTTTTTTTTTTTTTTTTTTTTTTTTTTTACTTACGTCTTTACGCCTCGTTGACGGCTAAGGTCATTAGTGACGGGATGGGACGGGGGACAAGGAACGGGAAGGAATTCGGCCATGGCCTTTTAAAGGAAGCATCCCTGCATTCGCCTGGAATGATTTGGGGAAACCATGGAAAATCCAAATCTGGATGCCCGGACAGGGATTCGAACCGGCGTCCTCCCGAATGCGAGCAACAGCGTCACTGCTCACCCACCACGTTCGGTATTTGTCTTGTGAAGGAGGTGGATACAACATCGGATGCAACCAATCTTTGTTAAAATGTTCTTGAATGATCTGTTACAGTGAAAGTAGCTTTTTCACTAAATTATCCTAAAATAATCCCTCTATAAAATTTCGTACAAACATTATGGAGGTAATTTAATTAATTAATTCACCGTTTTGGCTTTTCACTGCAATTCTTTGTTTTATAACTGCCGGAAAAATATGCAATAAAGTTACTCGTGACGTATACATAATACAGATGTGAAATAATAGAAATGTTTACAGTAATCAACGAAACTGCCGTAATAGTTAGCGACCAATGGTGATCTGTTTTCAGCATGATAACTTGTGTGATATTGAGGAGATTGATTGAAAATTCCCTCTGTTTCAGTTTCTACATATAATTTGCATCTTATGGAACTTATTAGAACAGCGAGTAGTTGTCGCTTCAGGTAGAGTTAAATTATTTGTGTAGCGACTCCTCTGTAGACTAAGATATTTAAGTTGGAATTAGGATAATGTAAAACTACTATCAATACCAGAAAATTCCTATGTCAACAAACAAACAAAAAAGTTAAACAAAATTTGATATTTTATATATGTATATCTTATTCGGTGCTGTTGGGGTTAGTGTTTTGTCCGCAACCCTCTACATCACATCAGTAAAGCTACTTGAATTCAAGTCTTCTTACCTGAACGAATCTTGCGGTTGATTGTGTGGCAATTTTCTAATGAATCAGTCAATTTTGTTTTACTCAGTATTAATTTTGTTGTATGATGCGGTTTTATTAAATATCGACAATTAGAAATTCAATCAGCGTTACGTTTCCAAATTCGCTGCAAATGTTTGAGTAACCTAATCACTTTGCTTATTGTAGCACAGCAGGATTGGGACAGAATTTAGGTTTAGATATTTCAAAGGACGTAAGACGTCGACGTATTCGCCCCTGCCTCTACTTTCTTCTACTTGTTACCTGCTTTTATTGATAATACCATGTTCGAAAAGTTCTCAACCTAGGCCATATGCATGATGCCAGCGGTAAACCTTAAAACGATGAATTAAAATAATAATAATAATAAAAAATATATAACCATCCCGAGATATTTTTCACATTTATTTCTCCTGACGACTTAGAATAGATATGACCAAAAAAGTTGTGTTCTAGGCCTCGATATTTTCAAACTGGGTAGCACATTCATTATAACCAGAGTAACAATAGTTTAATGACGTAGAATGCCATAGAAAACTTTGTTTTAACAATTTCTGATCTGAAAGGATTCTCATTTTTACATAGCAGGTATTTTGTCCTTAACTGAGACTTTTCGTTCAGCAGCCTTTGGTAATTCGATTAGAATTTTTAAACGTTTGCGATATGTAATGCTTCCCGTATTCAATGTAAAAAAACAAATCTAAACTATCTGTATTAACCAGCGATGGTACAAAAGCATTACGACAGTGCCGAAACATTGTGAAAGTAACGAAACCAAAGGAAAGATAAATGAATATGCCACATCCTAACAGTGAAATGCACTGGAAAAACTGATTAAAAGGACACACAGAAAACGCAAGAACAAAGGAAAACTTTAAGATGGAGAACGAGGATGAACACAAAGTACGAAGCAGAGATTCTTAATAGTCTTATTTCTTTTCCGTCGCAAGTGAAAAAAAAAAACTTGCTATGAATCAAAGCTCTCTTCCATATGATATAGCAACAGAAATATTAAATTTTTTGTCGATCAAATAAACACAGCTGTTTAAGAAATCTACAGGGATCGCAAAAATCGAAACTTCTACTTGATACGTCCATTGCTAGCATCTACTCCAGCACCACACCACCTGACACTACAAAGGACTATAGAGGAAATTGCGCTTAAAGAAAGAGAAAAAAGAGAGAGCTGAATGAGGGAAAACTATGAGACTCGATTGACGATACCAGTTGTGAACACCGACAGAATTAAACATACTGTAGTCCTGCATTACAATCTCAGTATAAATTTCGAGGACTCTCCGATATTATTTACACTTCACAGCCACAGTTATGCTTCACTATACGACTCCACAGTAACTATTCAATCACTAATGACACGTTGGAAGGAATAGTTATTGACCTTAGTTCTCTCACCTAATCTCTTCTATCATTGAGATGTCAATGTATTTGTGGGAGAAGTAACTGCCACCACAAAAGAAGGTGGTCGTTACTATCTTATTCATTAGACAATTATTGCACTTTATCTATATTAATTCTCTGGTGACACTATGAATCACCCTGTTGTGATGCGGATCTCATACAGTACGGTAATAATCTAGATAATATTTTCTATGTAAGTGCATCAAGGAGAACTGGGGTTCTATTCTCCGTCCAGCCATCCAAATTTTATCACGCTTTCCCCAAATTACTTCAGGTTGTGAGGTAGTACAAGACGTCACTATTTATAGAAATTAAAATTATAGAAGTTAAAATCAATTTTTTTATGTGTGAAATATTTGTGGTTTTATAAACTGATTATTCTATTTGAGTTTTAAGATGCAAAGACCGTCGAACCAAAGGAGATGGAGAATCTTTGGTTTGCTGTTTCAAGAGATAGTTAAAGAAGAAAAAGAAGATGTTCGAATGTTGGAAGAATGATTGAAAATTGATTTTGGTGGGCTGCAGTAGCCTGTTGGAGTATTTGAAAGTAGGAGCCTAAGGGCTTGTAGAAGTATAGTTGTATTAATAACTTATTGTTAATATTTTAACGAACACATATGTTCTGAGATCAGACAAAAGATAAGTATCGATAATAGCTGTAAAATTGTAAAATTTTAATCAACCATTTTATTTGTAGTTTATAAAAGCATTGATGTTTATTAAAAGAAAACAGAGTAGTGTAGAATACACTATTGTTTCATTATTGGTAAACTAAATTATTGTAATTAGTATTTTTAAATTAATTTAACGTTCGTTGGTGGTAAATATGGAATCGGATGTAACTGGAAAATATAGGTGATTAATGTAGACCTATAGAAGAAATACGATATCAGGAAAAGGAAAATTTATACAATTTATTTATAGTAATGAAACAGTAAAGGGAAAGTTAACAACATTACATATGATACGCTTACAAGGTAAATGCTTGCCATTGTTGCTTCAATTCCCTTCCCGTTCTTTGTCCATAATCCTGACCCGATAACAATGGCTTCGATGTAGGCAAATCCATAAACCCCAAACGACAAAAATCTCTGTATTTCTGAAAATTCTGCCTAAGAATCGAAATAGAGAATTTGTTTTGAGACGTACATATCTTGCGCTGATCCCACTTGTTGTTACAGTCGATTGTGAGCTCAGAGAATGCAGGTAGTTTTGCAACAGGTACTCACCGTCGGCGGCGCCTACCAGCGCGGCGGCTGCAACCAGCAGCGCAACAGCGGCGGCCCTCATGGTGATGAGGCAGTGGGTGGCGTCCAGGCGCCGCCGTCGCTTATATACCGACCGACGCCGGCGTCGGCGCCGTCCGCAGGAGGGGAGGTGCGTGCGGGGGCGCTACAGGTGTCCGGCCGCGGCGCCAACACTGTGCGTCCACTTGCTGCGTCTCACAAAGGAACGCTACAACACATCAGCTAGGGATCGTCCATCATTTTGGCCTCTCGTCAAACCTACCCCCCCTCCCCCCCACGTAGATTAACATGGCCTTTGCCTCAACACCCTTCCTTCGCCTTCTGTGGCACATAGTTTTTTTTCACCGATTAATTCCAGAAGATAATCCGCACTGTTTTCTCTTAACAGACTATCGTTATTTCGTATTTCGTAGGGATGCTGGAAATGGTTGGCACATGTTTTCACATTTCGATTTTTACCACTGATTCCGTGAACAGCGTCCCAATTTTGAATATATCACTGTATTATGCATCTATTAGGTTACATTGCTGTATTTTCTATCTGTCAAAATATTAAATTCTGTGACTGCAGGAAATCACCAAACAGTGCAAGTCGTGATGGGCCAACACAGAATGGGGTTAATTGGCGTAACCTTCGTCAAACGTTTGAAAAAAAATAAAGAAAACAAACATGGAATTGGTAGAAATGCCTTACGTAAATAAAAATAGGTTATTGTAACTCATTTTCTTAAAACGTTATGAGAAGCAATCGGGCGATCCCTGGGCAACGGTATAATGCCGGCCAAACCTTTCATACCAGAAACATCAAAAAGGTTGTTGATTTGCACGATGTATTTAACTGTGTATTTTGATGCTTGTGATACGAGAATAATAATAATAATATTTTTATTAAAAATTGCTATAAAACAGGAGGCAGAAAGCAAGCCTGAGAGAAAATAAAAGAAAAAAGAGACCATAAATATTGGAATTAAATCAAATAGGCTTCATGTCTGCGAGGTGGGTTGTTGAACTTTACTCACTAGTTGTGGTACACGGGTTTTACTCACAGTTTCATATTTGCACGAAATTTTGTCTACTTTTTTATACCACATCAAAAACGTACCATTGTTTTAACTAAAACATCAGTTTCGTGCAATTATGTTACGATTCCTGTATACTAAAGACCATCATAGGTGACCACTTCCAGTTATTCTTGAGCGAAGGCTACTTTAAGTCGGCTTATGACCTCATCACTATCATCTTCTGGAGAGAAGCTATAAAGTTCTGCCTACAGGGATCTGGCTCACTCGTGTTACTGTCATGTGAAAATAGACGTTCATCAAAGCTATCATCTCTGTCAAAGTAACTCACAGTTAGACTATCTTCCTCACTTGAAATCATAAAACAGATTAGATTCTTCGTTTTTCCCACTTTTGGCTATGTGCCAAACAACCCCGAACACAGATGGCCAACCTGCCCCAGACATGTTTTTATGACAAAGATATCAGTTGTTACAACTACCATACTGACAATGAATGTTTTAACAATGCAAAACATAGCTCTTAGTTGAATGATTTAAATATATTACACAAGTTAAGCCTATCCTATGCAGTTTGTGATACAGAAATCAAATAAGATAGTACAGAAAAATTACTTACTGAATGAAATTTATGACAATCGCCCATACTTGCCACACGGTTAAAGAAATTTCACTTTTTTTCTTTTTGGAAGGATTTGAAGCTATGAATGACACGTGGTGAACAAGTGGCACTTTCACACAATCTACAGAGAAAATTAGCAGCTGATGGTCAACTTAAAAGGCCATGGCCGAATTCCTTGCCGTTCCTTGTCCCCAGTCCCATCCCGTCTCTAATGACCTCAGCCGTCGACGAGGCGTAAAGCAATAAGTAAAAAAAAAATATTTCCATTATACACTTTTCTATAATTACAAATATTCTAAATAAAATATTAACACTAGCAACTCTTGTAAATGATCAGTTACTTTAAAAACCTGTTTCTCGGGTATAATCAGGAGTCATTTTCCTCTTAAAGTTTTGCTAAAAACATTCTCATTTTCTCATTCATCATTGTTCATTAATTGCCTGCCGTGTAAAAAAATTAAAAAGAGTTTAATTTTTGTTTTCTTTTACTGCAGTATTGTTACCTATCTTTCTACAATGCTAGGGGAATCATTCTCTGGTCTGTTTAAAAGATTTCTATAACTCATTGGATAGTGAAAACTCTTTGAAAATACATTTTCGATAAGATAGTAAAATTTATTGTATAACATTACTTCACACCACAGCACTTCAGCGAGCACTATAGTAAAAGCTACACTGAAATTAACTTGACAGAACAAAATCAGAATTATTTTATCAACGAGTCGTGTGGTCAGACGTGGGCAATCCTAATCAAAACAGCTTTATTTCAAATCGTCAAAACAATACAAACTGTAACTTCGTTGGAAAATCTTTGGTGACACCTGTTAGCGAATTTGAATCTAGGTACGGATTGTCTATTATTTTTTATTCGTAATGTGCCGCCTCATGTAGTTAGTGCAAACCTTCGTGCAGCGCAAAACCCAACGCTATCACTTCAAGTCACACATATGCACAGCACTATCAGTATATAGGATATCTAAATTGCATTAGGAGATAATTACGTAAATGACGCAAATAAATATCCACATGCTGTTGTGTGTTCTGTAACTTATTTCAACATTTGCGAAGAATATGAATGGAAAGCTATGTTGCTTGGCTCGGATTTCCCCGCACCCCCCACCCACCCCAAGTAGCCCAGCGTAGTTTCCTGTCCACTCCGCAGACTGAGCCACGTAGTTTATGGACGCTCCATTACCACTCAAACAGGACGTACGAGGACATTTAGAGATGTAAGGACCCCACAAGCAACGATTTAGTTCGTACGATAAAAAGTCATACTAACACTTTCCATTACTGAACTGGAGAGGCGCAAGCGACTCGAAGTCGTGATCGTAGTAGGGACGACGTCGTGTCGTTACAGGAAGACTGTGGTCTACGTGAACAAATACATGCTTTCACTCCAGACGACTTTTAGTTGTACACACATTGACAATAAATTTGGCCGCCGCTGAAAAATTCTATCACTCTTATTTTGCAAGCCAGTATTGCATTACTGTGTCCTGGGATGACATTGATGTCAGATTGTTCAAAATAAGAGTGAAGGAATTTTTCAGGGGCGGCCAAATTTATTGTCAAAGTGTGTACCTTAGCTTCCTTCGGTGGCTGAAAGGATTAAAAAATGACTTACAATATTTATGTTGCCTTACTGACAGCTCTTATTGTGGACTTTGTTATAATTTGCATCATCAATGGTTTATTTCTGAATTCAATTGCAAAATGAAACAAATTTGTACATTTACATACACAAAATTAATTGATATAAATTATATGAATTAAACTGATGTTTGTATAGAAATTTATTACATTAATTTTGTTAACGTCACATTTCGATAGATTGAATGCAATTTCAAATTTTTTATTTTGTCGTTGTATAATGTCCTCAAGTCGCTCCTAAGTTACGTGTTGCGTGTGAAATTATCTTAACTGTCGTAAATCCACAGCTCTGGCACAGGCTTCCGGCCCCCCCCCCCTGATTACTGATTTCAGATTTTCTTTTTTTTTTTTTACTTGGTGCTTTACACCTCGGCGACGGCTAAGGTCATTAGAGGCGGGATGGAACTGGGGACAAGGATCGGGAAGTAATTCGGCCATGGCCTTTTTGAAAGAAGCATCCCGGTATTCGCCTGGAGTGATTTGGGGAAACAATGGAAAACCCAAATCTGGATGCCCGAACGGGGATTAGAACCCGCGTCCTCCCGAATGTGAAGCCAGAACGTTAACCATTCACCCACCACGCTCGGTCCTAAGTTACGAAAGAATCAACTGACATTCAAAATTAATTAAAAATTTATTTCCATTATCTCTGAGCTCTTCAAAAAGAGTGTAAAAGTTCCCAACTTCGCTACTCTGATGAATTAACCACAGCGCATTAATTTTTCCGTTAGTCATAGCAACACGCTGTGGGTGATGCTGACAATGGGTAAAATCCTACGCACAAACAATGACACCCGCTGCGACCATAAATCGTTACGTGTGAAATCAGTCTATCGTAGTTATAACGAATTGTCGCTCGACTTCTTATCGTTGTGTGTGAAACTAGCCTAATTGTCCCAGGTTCGCAGCTCCGGCACAAGCTACCGGTCCCTTCTGATTACTGATTTCGGACTTACTTCCGCACATAATCTCTTTTATATTTTGCTAGCAAAGTGCCCGGCGTTGCTCGGAACATGAATATGAAACTTGAAGTTTTATCCCGTTTGTTGTAAACATTCTCCAACACCATTTACTTTGTCAGATTTCCCTTATAGATGAAAAAAATGTAAATCTTTCTTAATGGAGTTGCTGGAGAAAAGGTGATAGGTTACTGTAAACTAATTGTAGGCAGTATTTTTCTTTTTTTGTTTTAAAGTATACGTGCGTAAGGTTCCATCAAAACTGAATAAAAACTGTGGGTGAAAATAAAATAATACTTGTAAAAATTATGAGAGTAAAGGGGAAGATGGATTGCGTTTTTTTTATACCAAATGTACACACAATTTTCATCTTTATTTTAAGATTTAGATGTTTAAAGTTCCATCTAAATCGGATAAAATACATATTTATATAGAAAAAACTTCTAAAAATTAAAGGGGGATAAAGAGGTTTGGTTTTTGCAACTAAATGTAGCAAGTGTTTTTTTCCTTCGTTTTGAAACATCTGTGCGCAAAGTTCTATCGAAATCGGATAGAAGCTGAAGGTTTGAATAAACAATTAAATGTTGTAAAGGAGAACAACGGATTGGTCTTTTTTTTTTTTTCCGATGCCAATAAATAGAAAATTTTAATGACTTTAGAAATATTACCACCCCCTTTTGCTAATTTTGATACGATTTCCGACATACATACAAAAAAATGAACCATTCACCATGTGAATGTTTCTTAATTGATGTTATGGGGTGAGTTTTTATAAATCAAATATAGACAGTTTTTTCATCTTGTTTTTAAATTTGCCTGTGCAAAATTTTATCGAGATCAGAAAAAAAACTGTGGATTTGTATAAAGAACAGATAAACATACAGATATTGATTTTTCTATATATATAGACAGATATTATATTAACAGTGGTTCAGTGATTATGATATCTGATTGGAGATCAAAACGTCCGGGGTTCGAATACCCGTCTTGGCCCGTAACCCGACCTTCACCTCTGGCACAGCTTGCTGTGTCGCATGAAGTACGCCAGAACGCTTCTGTGGTTCGGATTCCACGTTAAACTGTAGGTCCCCAACACTCGTTAGGTCACCAGATCATTACGACCAAACGAGTTTACTTTTTAATTTGCTTATAATGCAATCAACCCCCCCCCCCCCCCGAAGTTGCCGAGAAGGTGACCCCGGTTTAACCCCTCACCCCTGCCTTAAATCCAACACTGGCCACAGCTTACTCGGTTCGAAGATTCATACCGGCCCGTATTAATAGGAAAGCGAACTGCCGGAGTTCTCATAAATACAGGAATAAAGTTTAAGAAGAGTCGAAAATAAACAGATTCATCATTTTTTTTTTTTTGCTGTCGTTAGTCTTTCGACTAGGTTGTGCAATCGTTCATCCCTTCCTATTCTGTGCTAATCTCTTCAATTCTACATACCCCATATAACCCACGTGCTCAATTATCTGCTTCATATATTCTAATCTCTGTCTTCCTCTACAGTTCTTACCTTCGACTGTTCCCTCCACAAACGAATTAACCAATCCAGCATGTCTCAAAATGTGACCTACCAGCCTGTCTCTTCTTTCTGTAAGCTTCTTCTACAAACTTCTTTTCTCGCCCATCATTTCCAAAACTCATACTTTGTCAGTCCAGTTAATTTTCAGCATTATTCTGTAGCACCACATTTCAAATGCTTCAATTTTCTTTCCTTCCGGTATTCTTAAAGTCCATGTTTCGCTACCATAAAGTGCTGTGTTCCACGCAAAGAGTTTTAATAAGTTCTTTCTAATTCATAGATCAATATTTGAAACTAAAAGATTTCTCTTTTTCATGAAGGCTCTTTTTGGTAGTGCTATTTTGTTTTCAACATCGTTCTTGCTTCGGCCATCGGTTGCAATTTTGCTTCCGCAGATTCATAACTGTATAGTAATCCATGACCGGAAACGACTTGAGAAAGTGGTAACAGACGCACAATAAACGAAAGTACGTAAGGCGGAGATTAGGAGGAAAACATTTATTCCGTTTCATAATGTTGCAGGAGATGTTCCAAGTATCCACTACTACTTTCGATGCATGTCTTGGATTGGCGGACACGGTCGAAAACACCTGAATTGTTTTGGATATTAACAGAGGCGCGGTCGATTTTCGCAAGCAGAATCCACAGGTGTTTCATACACATCAATCCCATCGAAGAAAGAAGCCCAGGCTGCTTAAACCCGGAGAGCGTGGGTGCAGGGCAACCGGTGTACCACGCCCACACGATGCATGGACACCGCCGCTTATTGAAGAAAGTTAACCTTTACCGGTCGCGTGTCTCTATCCAATTCTGAATCGTTTTAATCGTCTCTACCTCCTCTTAAAGTTTGTGGAACACCGTATAGAAACCAAAGGGGAGACACCAAGTATCTCCAACAGTGGATTAACAGAGGAATATGATATATCTAGAGAAAGCAATAAAGGAAGTGAAGAAAAAATTTGAATTTGACATAAATATTTAAAGAAAAAGAAATCAGTATGATACGTTTTGTTGACGGTATTGTCCTATTAGCAAAACAGACCGAGCGTGGAGGGTAAACGGTTAACGCTCTGGCCTCTCATTCGGGAAGGACGCGGGTTCGAATCCCTGTCCGGGCATCCAGATTTGGGTTTTCCATGGTTTCCTCAAATCACTTCAGGCGAATGCCGGGGTGCTTCATTCAAAAAGGCCATGGCCCAATTCCTTCCCGTTCCTTGTCTCCAGTCCCATCCCGCCTCTAATGACCTTAGCCGTCGACAAGGCCGTAAAGCCGTAAGCAAAAAAAAAAAATAATAATAATAATAGCAGACCAGACTAAGGATATCGAGAAGTTTGTGACTGGCATAAACAAAATACTGAAGGAAGATTTTGGACTAAATATAAACCGTACGAAGACAAAAGCGATGAAATATGGCAGAAATGATACCAATAACATTAAATTAAATATTGAAATATAATCTGATACGGCAGGAGAACTAAATGAATTCTGCTACCTAGGAAGTAAAATTAAAACCAAAGGCCGAAGTAGGAATGATGTTAAAAGCAGAATAGCACTAGAAAAAAGAACCTTAATGAAAAAAAAATTAGTTTCAAATATAGAATCAGGACTCAGAAATAACTTTTTAAAACTCTTTGTGTTGAGCACAGCAGTTTATGGTAGCAAAGGATTAATAAAAAGAAGGAAAATTGAAGCATTTGAAATGTGGTGCAATAGAAGAATGCCGAAAATTAAATGGACAGAAGAAATACGAAATGAGCGTGTTTTGGAAATCATGGGTAAGGAAAGAAATTTGTATTAGCGTCTAACAGAAAGATAAGACAGGATGGTGGGTCATATTTTGACATATGAAGTGTTCTTTAATTTGTTAGTGAAGGGGCTATCGAAGGAATGATTTATAGAGGAAGAGAGAGGTTAGAATATATGAAGCAGATAATTGAGGACTCGAGTTTTAGGCGGTATGTTGAGATGAAGAGGTTAGCACAGGGTAGGAAGGAATATTATTGACTTGATGGATCTTCCAGAACAAGATTATCGAATCAATGAAACAGTTAAAAGTGCAAGCAATTTCCGCATTACGAATTTGCTACAAGCTGTTTTGACTCTTTTCGTCATATCACCTGCTAGGACAAATATAATTACTAATCATGTAAAGTAATGTCGCACACCTTAATACTGTACAGCTAATAACGTGGTGACCTCTTCGATAGGTTATGCATTATAAGAATGATAAAGGAAACGTTTGCGAATCCAGTCAGCTCAGATAAAAGACCTTTAGAATCTCATTTTGTTCTAATCTACAAATTTTACGAAAAATTATTTGTATATTCTTAAGAATATTAAATCAATGCTTTTGGTGTTTAATGAAATATTTAACTTAACGTTTGACAAATCTGTCTCTTATTACCCCACTACGTCAATTAATATGTCATGTGACTTGCTTGCAGATTATGATTAATAATAACTTTGAATTTTTATTTCACTTTGCTGATTATAGGCGTATACTCAAGAAGCTGCCCTACGAGAAACACTTAAATTTATGGCGTCATACGCGTGACAAATTATGGATGTTACCTTGGATATTAATTTTCTTCATTAAATTGTGCATTCTAAGCACCCCTCTTGAAGCAGAACAATTCAACATATATAAAGAAAGCTTTTGGTTGCTTCACCGACGGAACTTTTCTAATTTTTCATAAATAATCAATAACATGCAACCTTTCATCTTGGTCAATTACAGTTTGACTGAATTACTGGCATTCGTATACACAGGGTGATTCACGAAGATATGCAAATATTTTAATGTTATTCTACAAGTAAAACTAAAGAAAAACGTTCATATAAACATAGGTGCGAAAATGTTTAGATACAGAGTTACAGCTAATAAAAGATTTTGCTCGAAATTTAGCAACCTTACTAATATGAAGCCATTGCAAAACTGTACGAGGTTACAGTAAAGCACAATTTCCATTTATTTTGTTGTTATTGATCTGGTGAATGTAATAAAACAAGTCCCAGACGCGTATTTGCGGTAGTTTTCCAGAAATTCCATAGATTATAAAAGTAAATTCCAGAGATTTTACAAGTAAATTGTTTACTTTCCATTATGAATGCAACAGACGAAATTAAGAACAACCGTGTGAAACTGAAACGAGCAATAAAATATATTCATAGACGTGCAGCTAAATGCATTGAACTCGGTGGAGACATTTTTGAACATTTATTGTGAATGTATTGTGAAATTGTATGCACACTGTACGACTTCCTTAACGTTGAGCTATGGTATTAATAAAAGCAGATTATCTGACACATTCATACTGTTTTAATTAACTTTATTACCATCACTATCCAAAATTAAATTCTCTACAACTTCAGTTGAAAACTTTTTGCAATTGTCTGGAATTTTTTAAAAAAATTGTACCAAGTAGTTGATAAATTACAAATTTTTTCAAATTATTTCTTTGCTTCTCTAGAATTTCTGGAAAATTACTGAAGATACACGTCTGGGACTTGTTTTATTATATTCACAAGATCAATAACAACGAAGTAAATGTAAATCGTGCTTTACTGTAACCTCGTACATTTTTGCGATGGCTTCATATTAGCGAGATTGTTAAATTTCAGGCAAAATCTTTTATTAGCCGTAACTCCGTAACTAAACATTTGCGGAACTATGTTTATAGGAACGTTTTTTCTTAGTTTTACTTGTAGAATAACACATTAAAATATTTGCATATCTTCGTGAATCACCCTGTATAACTAATGCTTTTTCGAATTTTCACTTTGAATCCAACGTTTTAAGCCCCCACTGACAGTTAGTACTAAATACTTGGGTTGTGAGGAAAGAAGTTTGTAGAAGAGTGTAACAGAAAGGAGACACAGGATGGTGGGTCATATTTTGACACATCAAGTATTGGTTTATTTGTTAGTGGACGGAACAGTCAAAGGTAAGAACTGTAGAGGAATACAGAGATTAAAATTTATAAAGCAGATAATTGAGGATTTTGAGGTGCGGTGGTTAGCACAAGATAGGAAGGGATGGAAGATTGCATCAAACCAGTCGAGAGGCTGACGACAGAAAATAAATATGTAACATCTATCGATTAATACATGGTTCAACGAAAACATGACGCGGCCATAAAGATCATAGTAGTTATCAAAATTTTATTCGCGAAGAGAAGGTGGGAACCTTTATCCTGGCTACATTTCAATGCTGACTTCCAGACGGACTGCGATGCCTTTTGTGGTACGATATACATCCGGTTACGAGTTACGTTAAGAGAAAAAAATGCAGTGGATAATGTCTTTCCATTACTACCGAAGTGCCTGTACTGCCAGGTAATTCATCGTAAATTAGATTACTATGAGCAGTAAGGCAACGCCAGGTATCCTGGTCAAGCTCTCACGAGGGAAGCAGCTATTACAGCTAAAAGCTACGAACACACACACTTAAGTGGATGGACGTTGGTTGCAATCAAATATAGCAGTTGGCTTCTAGTTTACTTTAGCAAAATTGTGGGAACGTTGCGTTTGTGTATGAGATGTGTTTCATAATTAATAATTTCCCTCTGCTTGGCCCGCGCGGAACTTCGTGTGAGCAGTAATGCGTTTGCCTTTTGTTTTTTCTCTGACTGGAAAGCATAAAGGCTTGAAATGTAGTATCTTTGCACCCTCTGCTGGAAATTAAATCCCACAATTTCGATGCGCTCGTTTGAGCGTTAATTTTAGAGTATTGGTTAGACTAACATTTTTCCGCGTTTTCTAACGTACTATTTTTCGTAAAACTGAAGAAATTAACAACCAGACTTACGTAGTCAACAAACAATGTTAACTGAAGCCAAAGGGTGGAGTGTTTATCTGCGTTGTAGCATTTCGTAAGGGTGAGTTAATCTTAAATAAAGTGTGATCTGTGGCAGCTATCTATTTTCTTTACCATCGAATTCTGATTTCCGCTTTTTCTAACACACTATTTTCAATAAATCTGAAGAAAAGAAACAATATTAACAGAATCCAAAGGGTGGAGTGTTTATCTGTGTTGTAGTGTCATCTCTGATGGGCTATTCGTAAAGGGGTGTTAATCTCAGATGCAGAGTGATCTGTAGCGCCTACCTATTCTCTTTACCATAGAATTATGATTTCTTCCTCCGTTGTCTGGTCACGTAGAGTCACAAGATATACCGCAGATTTTAAGCTTTAAAACTGTGTAAATCCAGTACAATTTGATTTGGTAGTTTTTGCTTGATGTCTGCACAAAGGGATAGACGGAAGCAGCTCGCCTATGGATTTAGAATATTGCATAACAGTAATAGCACTATGCACTTCTAGTGAATAAATATATCAAAACCGTAAAATTAAGATATTTTGATCATGTGAAAACGCAGCAAGCAAATCCAAAAAGAAAAAAAAAATTAAGGATAACACATATTGCGATAGCTTGTTTTGTCCGTTAGATATGGGACAGTAAGTATCCCTTAGTTACCCATGATACAGAAACATAAACCGATAATTTTGTTTGTCGTCGCATTAAACAAAAAATAAATTACGAATTTCAACGATACTTTCACAGATTGACATATTATGTCGTGGAATAAATTACAGGATATTTTTGCTTGCATTCGCTACATACCTATTTAAAACAAAACTTCGTGATTTTTTTTATATATATTTTAATTAAATGTAGCACATTGAGAATTTACGTATTACAACTAAGTTCTCACAATAATTATCATACAATCTATGAAAAAAACTTTTCTATACATGTTTATTCTTTGTTTTGCCCTTCTATATCCTATTATTTTTGTATTATTATTATTATTGCTTGTGACTTTACGCCTCGTTGACGGAGTGGTTATTAGAGGCGGGAAAGGATGGGGATAAGGAACGGGAAGGACTTCAGCCATTGCATTTTCAAAGGAACCACCCTGGCATTCACCTGGAGTGATTTTGGAAAACCATGGAAAACACAAATCTGAATGACCGGACGGGGATTCGAACATGCGTCCTCCCGAATGCGAGGCTAGAGCGTTACCACTCACCCACCACGCTCAGTAGTGAAAATACTTACCCTAATTGCTAATAGATGGCAATATTGGCCATTTATGCTCGGTGACTGTCTAAATACAGCAAACAACAGTAAGTTGATTTGGATTAGAGATTTAACATGATAGTTTTTATACATCCATACTGTAACGTGACTCGCTGTCGCTACGTTCTAATGTGCATTTTTTTTATTATATAAATCATAATGTTAGAGTAATTTACATAATTCTTGGGGGACCACCTAAATAGATTATCGTTGTAATTTCCTCAAGTACGCAAGATTCCAAGTGAAGACTGTAATGCAATGGTGAACATTCAGTGTATCTTGTTAAAGCGAATATTAAAGAATTATTGAGCTGTGTAGGCTGGAAGCTTCCCGAGCCACGGAGGCAGGAAGTCAGGGATAAACGGTTTTGCCAGCTTTCACCGTGGAATGGGGAGCCCACAACAGGCCACTGCCCCGGTGCGAAAAACCCGCCACCCGAATACGCTCTCACCCCGGCGAACTTAGCCGAATATGTCCGACCTCTGTGATATACACGGGGCAAATATGATATCGGGGATATCACGTGACATTAGGTGCCAACCTGAAGATCCAATCCAAATGAGCATATAACTTAAAATCCTGGGAATTTTCTGTTAAATGTGATCTTTGAGACTGCAAGGGGTGGAGCCAGAAGTTTTCCTCGGAGATCGAAGAGCGAGGAGCTGGATATTCGATGCTATGCGAGTCTAGTCTGAGGTGGACTTGAAAGTTGGCTTCTCTCACCAACTGCCGCTGTACGACTCCTGGCTTCCGGCTTGCTGGAGCAGGCTTATCACGGTGACACCGCCAGTTATGCGATGATGCGCATTAACAGACAGGACGTGTCTGTAGCCGCCTTGTGAGACAGCCTCACATACCGTGGGTCATCTCCGAACACCGCAGACATCAGACGCAGCACTACGATGGTAACTTACTATGACCAAGCCATCTGATTGTGCATTCCGTGAAACAGAACCCTTTAGCGACTTTGAGAGGATAGATCCATGTTCTAACTTTGTAATTGAAAAACCCCTGAGCTAGTGGCATAATTTGCCAGGACTAGTTATTTTCGAATGTATTTTGCATTGTTTCCAATTGTAAGTGTTGCTTGCATTTTAATTCTGAGATGGATTTAAAAATAAATATACAATTTTTTGCTTGCTCATGACGGCTAATTGTACCTCTGAGCGTTGCTTTTATGATTTTACCAATTTATGTTAATGTTAACGGTATATTCGCTCAGACTTGTAATCGCCAATGATAAGAAAATAAATGTCATATTGTGACAATTTTCCTAAATTCCAACTAACATCGAGATCTTGCAAAATTAATAAATTTTCACTCCTTCATAAAAATTAAAATTAAATATCCCCTTCTATTAATCATAAAGGTATGAAAGATAATTGTAACGTAGTTTGCCCACTAAGGCACCCACTACAATACAAAGCAATGTGTTCGTACAAGTGCCAAGTAACACCACTGCAGATGTTGCTTGAAGAGATGCTTTGTAGAAAATAATGAAGAGTTTTTATGGACCTTTCACAACCATAAAGTCTACCGAAATTGACATAGTTTGAAGTTATAGTGGAAACAAAAGACGTACACAAAGTATTTGAAAGATCTTCGTACAACTTCAACCCAAAAGGTCCAAGAATTGCCATTGGTCTATCAAACATTTAACTGTTATGTGTATTAAAATTGTATTTTTTGTTGTTTGTGAGATGTGTAGTTTATGATGCAGAGATTGGGGACTGTCGCGGCATCCACCTTGATCGCTGCGGAAAGTCATATCTCTACCAGAAGTCAGATCGGGGATGGAGTCCCTCAAGGCTCTGTTCTTGGACCTGTCTTGTACTCGCTGTACACCGCGGATGTTCCTAAGAATCCTGGAGTAGAGGTCGCGACATATGCAGATGACACAGCATACTTCACGTACAGCCGCAGCAGAGCAATTACTACCAGACGCCTCCAGTAGGTACTGCAGAAAACCCTATCCTGGGCAAGGAGAGGGAGGATAGAGATAAACGCGGCAAAGACACAGGCAATTATGCTGACGCGTAGACGTGAACACCTGCTGCCGGTAACACCAGTGCCTAAACTACAACTAGATGGCAAAGGCATCTCCTGGTCGAAGACTGTACGCTACCTGGATCTCATGCTCGATAGGAGGCTTACGTGGGACCCCCACATTGAAGGCGACGGTCAAAGGACGAGCGCGAGACTCCAGGAACAATACCCACTCTTAAACATAAACAGCCTCCTACCTCCTCCCGCAGGAGTCAGAGTCTATATAGCCCTTATCATTCCGATAATGGAATGTGCCTGTCCAGTATGGGCATATGCAGCTGACAGCCACATACAAAGGCACCAAGTTATTCAGAATAGGGCATTAAAAAGAGCCCTACACCTCCCGAGGTAGTTTCCAACCGACCCTCGACATTAGGCGACTATGCTACCTTCACTTAAAGAAAGATTCCGCCAAATTTCAATAACACCAAAACATTAAACAACCCAGTGGTTCGCAACATCGGAGAATGCAACGCTACCGTCGACCGATAGAAACGACCACTGAATTTCCTCTACTAATCACACCACCATGAAGACCCATCACATGTGAAGACATTAAAAACATTATTAATAGGAGAAAATGTGGTAGGACAATGACTCCAACGACACTGCCTATAAAGATGTGGCAGAGATTGGTGCTGTGATGATAATGATGATGACAGTCAGGACCGCAGGTATGTGGAGGCCTTGGTCGTGCCCGGCCCCGTTGTATCTTCCCGATCCACTGTGCGGCGTCTCAGAGCACAGAGCCACATTGGCGGGTCTGGTTATTGTGCAAACTCTAATAGATATACTTTCTCAACAGGTTCACCACTGGCATAATGCAACACCATTTATCAGAAGACCAGTGAATCGCAGATCTGCACTACCTCCCTCGGATGATCATCGTCGGCGTGTATGATGGTGACCTTGGTGTGGGGAGCCATCGGGTATGACTTCAGGTCACGGCTGGTAGTGGTTGAGGGAACTCTGACGGTACAACGTTACGTCACGGACATCCTGCATCTTCAAATCTTACCTCTCATGTGACAGTATTGTGACGGACCGACCGTCTCTGTGCATTGTAATACCGAAATATTCTGATAATTTTATATTTTAATTTATAAGAATCTCAAAACTTCTTGCACTGATATCGTATAATCATTTTAATCTTTGCAGGGAATGGATCAAATTTGTTCTGAAAAAAGAATTAGTTACATAATTAGCCATTTATTTTCACTCATAATTTCAAGTCTTTAATTTTAACAAGAATTTTGAATCACAATACAATGATTAAATACAATAAACATTACATACTGTGGGCGCCACGCTGCATGAGACTAGTTATATGCTTACTCGCTGTTAATTCTCAATAAAAATTATATTGTGCCGACTAGCTCGGTCTTGTTTTTAAAACAAACAAAAGTCTTAATATGTATGAGACAATCTTATCTGGCGAAATGCTTCGCCCAGGATCGTGTACTGGTACATTGATCCAAAAACATTTGCACTGATCAGAAATAATCACCTTACCATGGCTACTCCAAGCAACCATAGACTTTATGAAACCGCAACTTCTCCCACTTCACTAGTTAGGTGAAATCCCCTTTGAAACAACACTTCTATTGATCGCTTTTCCCTTTATAAAAAAAATATGATCTCGAACCACTAAGAGGTAAACAGACATCTTGTTTGCTCGACCACCTGTCAACCAGTGCCTCCCTTCCCCGGCAGCCTACGCACCCTTTGTCCATTTGGCGGGCGAAATTTCACCGGTCAATCGGGTGTCTTCAGCCACTTGTCAAGCACCGCCGTTCGCATTGCCACAAGGAAAAGAGAAAACATTCCGTGTATAGATGGCATGACTTCTCTCTCTCTCTCTCTCTCCAACCAATAGAGAAAGTACAAAAGAGAGCCTCTCGATTCGTGACCGCTAGTTACATTCCTTATGTAAGTGTCACATAGCTGGTACGTGGGTTGGGCTGGGATTGTTTGGCGGACAGACGACGTCATTTTCGGTTAAATTTATTGGGGAATATGTGAAAATCTTTAATTTACGAGTGCATTGAAATACTTCTTCCACCAACCTATTTATGTCGCAATGACACGAGGGTATAGATTAGATAAATAAGATGCCGTACTGATACTTTTATGTATTCTTTCTTTCCTCTATCTGTTCGGGATTGGAATGCACAGAATTAGGATTGGTGCTTAGCACCCTCTGCCATCCACAGTATTTGTGAATTTGAGTATAGGTGTAGATACTTTCTATCGAGAAATATCTCTGTTATAGTAAACTAAGAAATACACAGTTTTTAAGATTTTGAGCGTTGTTTAATTACAACGATATTTATAAGCTGCTCACTCGAAATTAGCCGCTAAAGGTAGTGTTCTCCTGATCCCACTCCTCAGATCACCTCACCCTCCTCCCTTTCTACCACTCCGAGTTGGGCACTGTGTCCAAGTGGGTGGGCAGCAAACTTCCCCTTCCCATGCAGGGGTAAGGGCAGTGGAGTGGGGATGACATTGAGCTGCCTCTGTTAGCTGAACAAGCTATAACTAAGCACTGCTAGGAAATCAAGGGAGAGAAAACTGAGTTCAACATATTATATGCAAAAACAATCTATTCGGTGTAGATTTTCTCTGTCACTATTACAGCAATCTCGAAAAAATGAATTGCCAGGGTTCTGCTTTCAACCCGCTATTTTTTGCTGGGCTCAAAAGATACTCTTCCATATTTATAAAACGGATATTTGTACCAGAAAACTACTGCGCAGATTTCGATGTGGTTTTCTCCGTTTTAAAGTTGAATTAGAATCTCAGTTGAATTGTTTGGTATGTCTGATGCTCCGACGCAACATAACGCCGGAGCGGTAAATGAAAACCTCAACGTACAGCCTGAAAAAAAAAGGGAAATACGATCCACGCGTCATATACCGTAAAAAATAATAGCCATATTATCGTATGTAACTTTTACACTCTTAAATTTCTGCTATTTGGTCTTTAACCCCCATAAATGGCTATATCGAATGCGAAGAGGAAACTAAGTAGAGTGGAAAATATTATTTTTAATAATACAATGAAAAAATCTTTCGATATCTTCCTCGTTTCTTGAAGTTACTATCTGAGGCCACACTGCTACAATCTCTGATGTTTGTGAAATTATTTTCGCTGTTGATATTTATTAAAGCATATTTGATGAGCTTAAACAGGAAAGAAACCTTCAGTGTAGAACCTTCTGAGAAATTTGTTGCTTTTTGAAACTACGGTCTCAGGCCGCACAGCTATAATCTCTGAAGGTTGGAAGTGAATTAAAATAAATCGCTGTTAATAGTGTAACCGACCGTTTTGTGGGCTTGGTCGATTGGTTGCCAGGATGGCTTGGGCAAAGGCAACTCCTTCTACTAATCACTTACTTTGCTGGATCTCTAGTCCTCCGGCTGGTTACGTCCATCGGCTGCCATACCAGGTCTCTGCATTAGCTAACCAAGTTACTAAGTAGGCAAAGTCTTCAAATGCTGGCTCCATTTATTGTGCCAACGCCATCGGATAGTTACACGTATTAAATGGTTCCCCTCAGCAAAGTATCCAAGACGCTTAGTTCCAACAAACTGTAGAGCAGACTTACATATTAACTTTGGCATCAAGGAGCGGACCCGGCTGGCTTCCCAATGTCGATCTCTAATCCGACATAGTCACTGCGTTGGTGTACTTCCAGACTGCTGAGGTCAAGGCACTCCCTCGCCTCGCTTTTATAGCATAAGCCACACCCGTGCACGTGATTCCTGTCTTTGCATCGAAGGTTCTCGAACGTGACTTGAGTCGGTGACCTCCCGAATGTTCTAGAAGGATAACGCACTTTTTCCATTTGGTCATGCTTACTTCGTTCGATACACTCTGTCATGCGTGTCCCCGATGTGTAATTCTGCTGACACCTCGGTCAGCATTTCAGCTTCGCTTGGCTTCGCTGCGCTACCAAAGCCGCCGTTTACAATCGTACTTTTAAAGATTATTTCTTTATTCATATTCCATTAAAAACCCCTATTACAATAGTAAGTAATGCATATCTCATGGCTTTGAATTTGAACTGTTTAAAACCTTTAGTGTTGAAATAGTGTTATTTTATTTTTTATTTTATTTTTGGTAATTTATTGATGAGCGATTCTGTCTTTACCACATTTCTTGAAAAAAATCATGGTTTCTATTACGGCACGAATCGCTCTGTTTATTATGATGAAACTTAATACATACAGGTATGTTCCTGATATCATGTCTAGAAACATTGCTGGAATAAATTAACCCCAATCCCATCTCTTTTCTGCTACACCGGGGGTTAGCCGTTTAAATACGCATAGAAAAATGGAGCGACTGACATGAAATTTAAATCACAAGTGCACAAAAACTGACCGCTTTTATAAGCTTCAATATTTACTGTGTGTAAAAATCAACCTAGATCATACCGGGCAACGCTGGGAACTCTGCTAGTTGTCAATAAAATAGTAAATCTGATTCAGCCCATAAGTTGTTAAGAAAAGTTTTTATTTTGTGGTTGCATCGGCACGTGATAATAATACTACATCGCTGAAATTTTTTTTTTTAAATTCAGAACACATTGCATCGTAATAGGTACTGACTGCTAGATAATAAAAAGATAAGTATGACTGTAAATGAATGATAGCTCTTGCAATATTATTTGATGCGGCGTTGAGAGGGTTTAAAGAGGATTCTGAAACGCAGCCTGAAAATACTCTAAGCATTAATTCTTGCAATAAGTTTTAGTGCCATCTAACCTACCACATCTGTATCCAATAAGTTCGTTAGTTCACTAAGCTCTTCCACACAGATCGAATCGGACGCAAACCCATTAATTTAAATGAGCGTGAGAATTGTCGAAGGAAGTATTTCGGCATGAAAATTGGGTGTAAGCAGGAATATTGGTAAATGGAGGAAGCAAATGTATGCTAAGGTGTAAAAATTAGATAAACAGAAGTACCGGCAAGAAATAATAAGCTATCAACCAACAAAAAGAAACCAAACTTCATAGAGAACAATTATTGTAAAAAGGAGAGTTGATCGTTGTGCATACTACGTTAGTAAAACTTCTATCTAAATAAATGCCACTCCCGTGTTGTTTTATCAGTCTAAGAAATTCACAAAAGCAAAGATTTACTAGGGACCTCTTTTGAGTTTTGAAAGTCTTAGATAAAATCATACAGATGATGCCTTTTGCTTTAGAAAAAATGTATAATGGCTATGTCACAATTTTCTACTATTTTTTTTTAAATATCTGTAACGCCATGAAAAACTATTACGTTTTAGAAATTGAAGACTTGATTAAGAAAATATCCCCCAACATTTTATTAGTAAATAGCCACAGGACTTTTTTTATACCTAAAGTAGGGTCTATATACCGATACATCGATACTTTTTCTTCGATATATCGAATCCTATATTAATACATTCAAAAATAGCGACACATCGAAAATTCAATATTTTTAAGAATATCGAGAGCTCTAATTTCCACACAGCCCAGACGTAGCACACGTGGTTGAAAGTCTTAATGAAAAGCACTCTGACCTAAGATCCGTAATCCATTAACCACTATACTTCCGAAAGACCAGGTTAGGAATCATACAGCATAACTTTCCGCTGAGAAAACAGAGAATATCGCCAAGTAGTTTTCGGTACCTTCGTCAGGAGACAAATGCTTCACAATGGGCGCTAATGGCCCCGTCGTCGACGCGCCCTAAAAAAAAAAAAAAAACTTCACAATGGGACCCCAATTGCCGCTTCAGTTTAAGATGAAGTCTGAATTTCTTAAAAATTTATTCACATTTAACATCAAGAGACATTATGCAGATTAGAAGTCAACGATAGTTACAAAGCCGGTGTTGAATTTTTTATAGCAAGCAACACAGATAGTACCTGTGAGAAAGTAAGACATTCTTGCACTCATCACAACTAAGGGGTATCTTAATCAATAGTAATCGTTCTTGTACAGAAGGAAAATAATTCAGCTACAATAAAGATATTATTTGACCAATCAAGACACGAATAAATCTTTTTCTTCCATAAGATCTTTGGTAGAGTTCAACATTCAAATCGATGAGACACATAACCATCCATGACCCTCGTATTAAACCGAACACCTCTACAAAAGAATTCAGAAGGTAAATGAACCATTTTGACTTTCCCTGTCCTCGTCCCTTTACCTTTTCTTTTCTATCTGGATGGTGTGGATCATTTTCCTCAATTGCTGATAATATTAATAAATAACGCCAAAGCAATTGACTTTTTTGTATTTATTGTTGTCCCGTACGCGTTTCACTTCTTTTGCAGAAGCTTCTTTTTTTTTTTTTTTTTTTTTTTTTTTTTAAAAAAAGTCTATCATAATTTGTGGGGTATCGTTTACAATAAATGTCTAGATTTTTTTCAGTATTTTTATCGACTGTCAGTATTTTCAAATTCCCAGTTTTGTTACCAAGTCTTCTTCTTCATCTGCACCACCTTTTCCCAATATGATGGGTCGGCTGGCTTTAATGTGTTTTACTCACCTCTGGAATGGTCAAATTTGGAGCTTTCGTTTTACGGCCTCGTGCCCTTGCTGACGCCAAGCATTTTATTCCTACCGCCAGATCGTTCTGCGTACTAAAGAAGTGTGGCGGAGCCGAAGGTGGTTGTGGCGGAGCCGAAGTACAACACTTCGCCACCAGTCGGCGGCACGATCGACCACGCCACGGTACATCTCTTTGCCGACAGCCGGCGCCCTGAGCGAGCTTACAGGAGCGCCGAACTAACCGGGTGGGAGACAGCGGTACTACTGGGAGTCAGTCGGCTGCGAGCCACGTGGCATATATGAATTTGTATGTATGTTGCTATTCGTGTACTGTTATTTGTTGTAACTTCTTGTCCAATAAATGGCTATGCTTTAGTACGCCTTGGCAATTAATTAATACCGTGTAGTATGTAGTCACTCCACAGAAGGAAGTGTAGTGTTGCCATCTGTCTGTGAAATATATAACTATATTTTGTGTACGATAAAGGTATTTTTGTTTGTGTAATGTGTAGTTTATGAACGGAAGATTGGAGACCGTCCCAGCATTCGTCGATGGCTGCGAAAGAAAGCCTAAAAACCTCAGTGAGGACAGCCGGTATGAGGTCGAGCTCAGACCAGGTGTGTGGCACTTGAGCGCTCTAAGCCGCTCTGGCGGGTTGTTTTGGTACCAACTCCAAAGGGGAAAAAAAAAAAAAAAAAAAAAAAAAAAAAAAAAAAAAAAAAAACTATGCAAGATAGTTCAGTGTTGCTATTCATTATTTATGGTATAAAAATTAGTTTTAGAAAACTTACATCATCAGATTAGAGTTTGAATTTTGGTTACAATGGTATTTAGATTTTGATGTTTGGATTCTATGAATGTGGTCGACTATTTCCTTTTTGTATTTTACAAACGAAACTGGTTACAGTTTTTAGTTCACATAGCAGTTAACTGACAAAACATCTAGGTCCTGCTATGATGGTCGGAAATTTTCACCTCAAAATAGCACATTTGGGAAGGGACAATGCAAAACTTGTTAGCGAAACACTTAGGCAATTCGTGGATGGATGGATGGCACCAATTCACGAAACTGTTTTTTTTTATTTGCAAAATATGAGACTTTATCGGGTATTTATCAATTGATTGTGTTCAAGGCAGCATTTCAATATATCCAAAGCCTGTATTAATATTACTGCCCGGTAGAACAATCATTTACCATAACGTACGTGTTCGCCTAGCTCTACGCGGGTGAAACTATCGGAAAATGCTGATTTAATATAGCTACCTGTGATCGTGTTTTGCAAAAATGCCGATCTCCTTAAAGTTGTTGTATTAATCTGTTTAATTTCTACGCTCGGGAAGATTTTAGTTAGTTTCATACTTGAGCTTTAATCACCTACATCGATACGTCCTAAACATCCAAAAATAAAGGTGGTAGCTCTTAGCGTAGTTCTGATAGAGATGGCAGCACAAGTTTAAGAATTTTGCGGTACATATGATCCCACTTGAATAGTCGTTAACCTGAAAGATGATATTTTGCTATTATAAGAGGTTGACCGGCCAATTTCATTCCTATCTGTGCGTAGGTTTTGTGTGTGTGTGTGTTGTGTGTGTGTGTATGTGTGTGTTTGTGTAATGATTGCAGTCGGTCATCGATCGAACTGACTTCACACCTTTAAACAACACATTTGAAATTCTCTGCAGCTGTAGCTTATACGTGTGGTAATACACGTACCGTTGGCCTGGTTTCAAAAAATTTTACTGGCAGGTGGGCATTTTGAAAAACAAATAAAATAAAACACATTGAAGATCGTTCATTTCTTCTTCCTTTTTCTAAGTTAGAAACATCTCGCCCGTGTCGATACTACATTTTCCGGGTTTTTTTTTTGGGGGGGGGGGGAGAATGTTTTTAGGGATGAAATAGCTCCCTTAAGTCAAGGATGTAAAATGATGAGTTCATTATTTCGTAAAGAAATATTATTGACGTAAATTTTGAAAGTAAGGTTTCTGTAACTTATCCGTCTAGTGCAGCTAAATAAAAAACTTATGTTTTTGGAAGACGCGTTTCGATTATTTATTCAATCATCCTCGGTGGCAATTTTTTGTTTTCTGTTTTACATTGAAGTATGGGGAAGTTTCATGTCAGTGATTTTTTTTTTTTTTTTTCCGAAATGGAACTTCGCCACCATTTATGAAAGAGTTGATATATCGATACTTTTTCCGATATATAGAAAGCCGATATTGATACTTTTAAAATATTCATATGTCGAAAATCCAATATTTTAAAATATATCAACAGCCCTACAACACACACACAATCAAAAACGCATAAACCGCCCAACTAGTAGTTTAACAAAATGACAAACGGAAAAAGATATCAGTAATATTTATATGAATCAGAATAAGAATGGACTGCGAGAAAAGGTAGGCAGTTTCTGGTACCGATTATTCTATTTTTTATTATTATTTTTTTCTATTTTACAGTTCTTCGGTATTGATTTGCCGGTTCCGTGCCCATACGGTAACGGGTCTGTGCGGTTACGAAGCCCAGTGTCTGTCATAAACATGTATCTCGTATGGCATACATTGGTGTTAAATAAAGAAAATATAATTGCAATGGCTGAAACAGTGTCTTGCTGGGTTGAGGAATTCTCAAAAGGTAGTAAGCAAGGAGTCAGGATAGGAAATACTTTATCAAAAGAAACGGAGGTGAGAATGGAAGTGCCACAGTGAACTGTATTGCAATCATTGCTGTTGATTATTCTAAAGAATGAGTGTGTTTACAGATAGATGTTAAGTACTCGTACATAATATTATATCAAAGGATCACAACGGGAGAAGGTTATAAACAGCTGCATGTTCAGCTGAACGGAAAATCTAAATGGCTAGCACGACATACGGTGAAAATAAATTCAAAGCTGAGTCAGCTTGTTACGAAAACGAATAAACTACTGAATAATGTTAATGATTATAGGGAGTGGAACGAATTGCATGTTGAAGACAGCTGGGCAGGTCACATTCGGTATGTGACAGGAAGAGGATTTAAATCCTTCACTTGTTGTAAAGGATGAGGGCATGCACGAAAAAAGTGAGATAATCTGGTTACAAATCATTGGTCAGAGCAGTACTTGAACATGAGGCCCAAACGAGTTGAAGTGGGGATATAGAAGGGCAGGTGGATTTGTTTGTGGAAATTACCTCAAAAAAATATTGCGAATTGGGAATAATGGGAGACAGAAGTAGGGTAAATACAGTGCTCGGATTGTACAAGGCGTATTTAAATGATTAGCTTGGGAGGATATTGCAAGAAGAATTAACAATAGTAAGTGAATAAAAAAGACAACAGTGATTACAAACTAGCACTCGATTTCAGGCATTGGTGACTGGGAAAATTTTCTCTTTGGATAAGGAAGACAGGGAATTAATCAATACTTTTCCAAGCACTTCTTCTTCTTCTTCCTATCCAGTGCTAGGTCTGATGGCCTGTTAGACCGGGCGCACATTGACGCGCAGTTGACGCAGGTGGCGCAGCACAGTTTCTGTGTCTCTATGTTTTGGGGCGGAACAGCGCGTATTGAGACGCAGAGCAGGGCAGCGCAGTACTGCGCCGCACGAGGCTTGCGCCACGTTGTGATCACGACACAGAAACTGTGCCAAGCAGCTCACTCGTGCCGGTTTTTGCCGTAACACTTCTTGCGTTATTTGTAATCTTGCTTTACTTATAATCATTTTCAACTATGGAATATGAAAAATTGATTGATCTGGTGCGTAACGAACCTGCGATTCACAATATCAGTCATAATAAATACATAACAATTAAATTTAAACAAGAAATTTGGACAATGAGCCCAACAAGTGGCGAGTAAATTCAGCATTTATTTATCATACAATTGTCCACTTACAATTTTCACTTTTATTTTCTCTTTTTGAATTCATTTTTAATAAAACTTTTTTAAAAAGATTGATATATAGGCTATTATAAAATTATTTATTTTCTTATTATTTGTACTACATCTTTCAATAGCGTCCCCGATAAAAAACATTTTGTGGGGGGGGGGGGGAGGATTCTTGTGATGACAATTTCCCAAATAATTTGTTAACACTGCTTGTACCGTCAAACGCTAAATAATTATATAAATAGTCACGAAAACACTGCGAGATTTTCTTCAGTTCTAATAGGTATTTGAGCGTTTTCTAGAAAATAACAGGTTAGATTATGCCGTGAATCTCCTCTCGAGTCATCCGGAAATAATCTTTTGGAAATTCTCTTGTCACTGCAAAAGCCAGATGAGAGTTTCTTCTTTTCATATACTCATTATTTAACTCAACTTCTGTTAAAATAATAACAATTTTCCAAGTTGGCAGAGGATGTTTGCTCCCAAAGTAACTCTGGGTATTCCAATCTCGTATAGCCCGAGGAAAGGACGAATACATATAAGCATCAGTACGGCATCTTATTTTTCTTATCTTATCTCTCCCGTCATTACGACCTAAATAAGTTGGTGGAAGAAGTATTTAATTGCTTTCGTAAATGAAA
Organism: Vandiemenella viatica; assembly: GCA_031002005.1. Classification (NCBI taxonomy): domain Eukaryota; kingdom Metazoa; phylum Arthropoda; class Insecta; order Orthoptera; family Morabidae; genus Vandiemenella; species Vandiemenella viatica. Next base: position 75,419,217 of record CM061918.1, read on the forward strand.
GAAGAATTTCTCATATTCACCAACAGCTTATGGCGAAACCGACGTTGTCTGTCTGCCAGACAATCCCAGCCCAATCTATGTATCAATTCTGTGACGCTTTCGTCTGGGCTATAGCAAACAGTGACGAATCGAGCGGCTCTCCTCTGTACTTCTTCTAACGCGTCAATCAGTCCCTTGCGATAAGGATCCCAAATTCGAAATGTGGACGCACGAGAATTTTATCAGCTATTTGCTTAATATGAACGTTACAGTTATTCAAAATACGAGTTATGAATCTTAACTCAGAATTAGTTTTACCCACACAGAGCGTGGTGAGAGAGCGATTGACGCTCTGGCCTCGCATTCGGGAGGACTTCGGTTCGAATCCCCGTTCGGGCATCCAGATTTGGGTTTTCCATGGTTTCCCCTGATCACTCCAGGTGAATGCCGGGATGCTTCCTTCAAAAGGCCATGGCCAAATTCCTTCCAGTTCCTCGTCCCCAGTTCCATCCCGCCTCTAATGACCTCGACGTCGACGAGGGGTAGAGCCAAAAAAAGTTTTACCCACAAAGGCAGTTACGTGCTGGTCCCATTTCATGTTGTTTTGTTCTATTACGCCCAAATACTTCACAGAATCAACACTGTCAACTACTGAGCTGCTCACGGTTTACTCGTGAGCAAACGGTCTTTTTATTATTATTATTAGTTATGCGCATTGCCTTGCACTTTTTGCAGTTAAGTGTAAGCTGCCATTTACAGAACCATTCCGAAATAACATCCAGATCACACTGAATTTCTAAGCAATCGTCAGAGCACCTGGCTTTCCTATAGATAACTGCATCATCAGCATACAATCGCATCCTGCTATTAATGTTGTCAACGAGAACGTTTATAAAAATTAAGAGATGAAGTGGCCCTATTATCTGTCATAAGATGCGCGGTAAGTAATACCTGGATTAGAATAGGCTTATTAATCAACAGCGACATACTGTGACTAACCAGTTAGAAAATCTCGCAACCATTCACAAATCTCATCAGATATACCATACGCTCGAATTTTCACTAATACTCGGTTGTGTGGCACGGAGTCAACAATTTTTCTGAAAGTCCAAGAAATTTCATTGACTTGAGAACGTACATCAGTAGCTTTCATTACGTCATGAGAAAAGAGGGCACATTGTGTTTCACAGGATCTGTTCTTCCGAAATCGTGTTCGTACGGTGTAAGTAACTCGTTTCCATCTAGAAACTTCATAACGTTAGAGCATTTAACATGCTCCAGAATTCTACTGCAAACAGATGTTAACGATATGGGTTGATAATTCCTAGGATCTCTTTTTCCCTAATATCTTTATAAGCCCTTGTCTCGCCTCTAATAAAATCAACGTTAACGAAGCATAAAGACGCAAGCAAAAACTAATGTGTTAAATTTTACTTCTCTCCTCTCGTTACATTAGGAGTTAATGAAGTTTAAAATCTGACGGCACCTGAGCTATCCAGTATCTGTCGGTCAACAGACCATTACAGATGTTTTCTCACCTGAAAAAGACGGCGGAGCTAGTCGGCAAAATATCAACACAATCCGGCGATACTTCATTACATGTAGCTTCCAGCATTTTTTTTTTTTTTTTTGCTCACTTCTTTCCTATCTGTTATTATTGTCAAAGTGCAGAAGTCCATTTTTTTTTACGGCCATGCGATGGAAGAGTTTTTTTTCACCTTTCTGGATTGTTTAACAACCAAGGAGTGAAACAAAAACTTATTATCTATCCTCTCTGCTGCTTTGTTTGTGACTAGGATTGTTGATAATATATCGATATATCGAAATATCGATATTATTTTTTGAAAATATCGATATTTATGAGTGATATTTTTTAGGCCGATATATCGATATTTCGATACTGAAATCTGGATATCGGCTTCGATATTTTAAAAGTAATTTTCATTTTTCGTTTGCTCTGAATGACACTTTATCTCTCAAATTTCTGTTACGCCTAGAGATCAGCAAGCTTAAGTAAATATTACTACGTTTCTATTATTAATTTGGAAGTTACAGGTACCAAGTCTACTCCGATGATGAAAACAGTGTAGCCAAAGTATAGCTTGAACGTGAGCCCATTGTTGGAAATAAACGTGCGCAATCTCCAGGGAAGTCCAACTTGAAATTAGTGGGAAGTGTAAATAACAAATAGTTGCTAATATGCAAAAATTAGAGCTAGGAAAGTAAGACAACTCGGAATAAGCTATAAACAAACAAAACATGAAGCACCACCAAAAAATCTTATGAAAAAAAGTTATGTAACTTGGCCATAATGCATGCTACTATAGTTAAACTTCTACCTAAATAAATGCCTCAACTGTATAGCTTATCAATCTTAAAAATACACAAAATGCGATTTGCGACGAACCTATTTCGAATTTATAAATTTTATTCATTTTTATGAAAATTATGACACGCATATTGGTCAAATTTTTTTTTTTTTAAAAAATTAACAACCACCAAGAGACACCATTCGAAAGTGAAAACGTGACTAAGAACAAAATCACACGTCTGCTTATCAGTGGTCAACCTTATTTTTACAAGGTTTGATTTAACGAAATTGCATTTATGAAAGTATCGATATATCGATACTTTTTCCGATATATCGACAGCCGATATTGATACTTTTTAAAATATCGATAAATTGAAAATCCGATATTTTTAAAAATATCAACAGCCCTACTTGTGACTGACAATGTTGGGTGGTGAACTATGATTACCAGTAATCCAGAAACATTGACATTCGGCACAAAATCTGCTTTAAGTAAATATTTGGGAGGTTATTCATTTACTCCGCTTGCAAGTTACGGAGAAAGTGCTCTGGCACAAAATGCAGAAAGAACACAATTAGAATTGTTATGCTGAAGTTGTCCTTACGTATTGTGTACGTATCCATATTCTCCTGCGTTGATGCTCCTTCTAAATGAATGACTTGTGACACGGATATCTTATGTTCATCTGGTGTAAGATGTAAAGCCAGTGGTAAGACATCCAGGAATGTTAGAATGGTTTACACTATGTTTTAACTAAATTCACATCCACAACACGACACTTGTCAATCTACTTGTAAGTTATGGGAAAACACCGTGCTCATATGGTGAGCTGATGGAGAGAGATATTAATTAGAGTTCCTTCTGTGCACGCCACGCGTGGTTCTGTTTGGTTGTATATGTCTGGCTGATTGATACCTTGAACTCTAAATTAAGAGAGATTTCGTTTCAATACCATTATACAGTTACATCACTAAAACTTTAAAATTATGGTTAAAATAGTGAGAAAAGATAGTTATTTAACAATAAATTTAAGTCATAATAAAAAAACAATATATGACAAGACTATTAACAATCGACTGCGAGAAAAGCAAGGAACATTCTGGTATAGATTACAATTGGAGAAAGGTAATAAAAACATTACGTCTGTACACAGATGACAAATTGCCAAACAACAAGAAAATTTGTTTGATCAAGCACGGTCAGGGATAAATCTTATGCCTCCACTAGATCCTCAGTTGCATGAAGAACATTGGAACAGGAAGACAACTATCCTCCCACGACCCTCATATCAAACAGAGAGCCCCTACAAAGCGAATTCACAAGTAGGTGACCTATTGCTCTCCTCGTCCTTCCACTACTTTTTTCTATTTTACTGTTCTTCAGTCTATATTTACAGATTCCAAGTCAATACGGAAGAAGATCCCTTTTGTTACAATAAGGCACTTTGTCTGCCGTAGGTTTGTATCTCGTAAGTCATACAGTAGTTTTAGTTCGTTGGATAAAAAAGTAATTTGCTGATCGAAAAACGTAACGGTCAAAGAGTGAAAATAGGAAAAGCAGTATCAAAAGAGATTGATATGGGAAGTGTATTGGAGCCATTACTGTATATTATTCTAGTAGTATATTAATGGTTAAAGGGATCATAACAGGAGGGGAATGTAAACAAATGTTTGGTAACTTGTACAGAATATCTACTTGAGTATGATAAATTGCAATAAGAGTCAGCTTATTAGGTGTGCAGATAAAAATCCTAAAGTTTGTTTATGATTGTAGGGTAGGAAAGGAATTGTTTGTTGAAGACCTGAAGTCTAAATATCTTGGCATGGCATTCGATAGTGAAATCAACTGGCAGGACACTTGGAATAAATTACCAAAATAAGTGACGAATAGTTTTCCAAACACACTGAAAGAATTTAAAATTAATATTCGTAAATAATAGAATTAGATATGCGGAGAAGTTAGTCTCAGTGAGAGTAAGAAAAAAATTAACACAAATTCGGAAAATGGATGTGTAGGAAAATTGACATCGAAGTACGCGCTCCATCGCTATTAGTTTAAACTAAACAGAATGGGTGCTATGTGTAGGGTTCACCAAAAATTTTGTTCTAGGACTACTAGGCAAAACCTTCGTTAAAAGATCTCTACATTAGCTCTCTAAATGAGTTATCATTGGTTATAGCTCTTCAAACAGAGGACTATGATAGCTGATAAAATTTATTTTCACTAAAAATTACGACGTTTAAAGTTTTCAAATTTACACCATTTTTGTTACCAGGTTTATTTTTAAAAAATATCGCTACCCATAAATTCGAAATTTGTCTCTAATATTGAGCAAGTCCTACATTTTAAAATAAAACGAAAGTGCATATATCAATACAGTTTGTAATATTAGAGCAAAACAGGTAAAAAATTTACAATGCGTTTATCAAACACTCGTTTGGTAACGTGGTTACGTTGCGTTTACCTTCCTGTATTTATTTACTTTTTCCTCTATCCGTACTTCTATCGCCTATGCCCTACTGGAACCCTGTTATACACAGTATACGATGTGAAACATGAGATGAGCGGAACTACTTTGCCCGAATTCAAACCTGGGGCGTTGGAACCGGTGTACTTAACCTATGGGGGGAACGGCTGTGTTGTTATCTTTCGGCGAAATGTGTAAATTTGTGGGTTTCTATGATCAGTGTGTTTTTGTTTGTGAAATGTGTAGTTCAAAACTTCTCTTCTTGTTGTGCCCACAACATGTAACGTCTAGTTTGTGACGTTATTAAAATTAGAATAAAATAATTAGATGAATTAATTAATATATCAATTTGCAAAATTAATCCCGGGTAGGCGCCAAGAATGGAAGTGTTCTTTATCCGAGAGAAGCGACATTCCAATTCTGAAATACTTTTAACCAAAGCAATTGTACTTTTAAAATACCATTAAAAAACACAAATCTTCATCTATTCAAATTATATACTGATTGATTGGAAAGGAAGTTATTGAAAGCAAGGTTTACAACACCTATTATTTTCTTTGAATATAAAATTGATTGGTTTATTGAACAGAACTGAATATTAAAAGTTTCTTATGAACAATTTAGAGCATGATTCAAATCTCAGAGCGTTGCATAGGGTTGAATGACGCAAGAGTGTCTATAAATCGCCGGCGTTCTTTACCGTGGCAGATGACATGCGGATAAAAAAGAGTTTCACGGACCCTGTTGATCAGCTGGGCGCAAGGTCACTTGGCGAGGTAGCTCCCCGCAGGTAGTCACCTCTCCGGCAATCTCCCGTGGTGCGCCGGTGCGGATTGTTTGCTGGCCAGAAACAGAATGTCTTTCTTCCCGCTTGTTCGCCACGTTGAAAACTTGCAGGCTCCGGAGTTTTAGCAGACGCGGGAAATTTCAGCGAGTCGCAGCGTTTGGCGGGTCGTCCACGATCTCCATTGGCGCTCCTCATGCAACATAAAAAACTTATGGTTTCTAAAAGTTCGTAACACAGTTTGATTCGCTGGTTCCCAACAGAGGTGTATCGCAACCTGACTTTTTCTCCGAAGCATCGTGTCTCTAGTTTCAACTTTCTACTGTACCAGGAAATCCTCATTTCGGCACAGTCCCTATACTGTCCTTTGAATTTCATTGAATGCGTAAACCTTTTAACTTTACGGCCTGCCATAAATCGTTCGGTCTTTCAGCGCAGGTATGAGTCACCTGGCTCCCGCCGATGCCAAAGAAACGTGGAATTCACAGGCATAAATTTCCCGTCACTAAGGGACATTACAAACACTAACAAACTACTTTTTTGTTTCAGATGAATGACGAAGTTACAATTTTTCACTTATTAATACTGTACCCTAAAACACAATTTTCGTAAATGAAATCATGTATTCTGGAGCGAACTATTTAGACGTATTTATGACACTGGACGTTCCACGATGTCCTTTGTATGGAAGATGAAGTGATGGATGGAGTACTTCGACATGTCGTGTGTCGCTATGTTAATTAGCTGGAGAGAAGTGATTATATGTCATGCCAGAGATGTGCATGTTGAGCGTAATTTGTACGAGATAAAGAACAACACGGATGCTAGATAACAGTCGCGAAAACGGAACGCCGAGTACTGCCAGTCGAATTGGTTTCCCCGTCTAAACAGTCTCAACAATAATATTCTTGTCAAATAAATATTTGATCAAGTAGTTCTTTTAGATTATGTCTATCGACATGGTATGTCTACAGAAGCAGAGAAAATTATTAAAGCACATTCGAAAATACGAAACATAATTTATTTTCTATAACCATATAGCTTGCGCTAGCCAGCAAATATAGACTGGTACGAATCAAAGTGGACCATAAGAAATGAGATGCAAAGGGATGGGAATGGACGGAAAAATAATGATGGGAGAGAAGCCTTTTTGAACAAAATAAAATAAATGGACGCAAAACAAATATAATTATACTGATAAATACGAGTATAGTATATTGAATGCAATATAATTGTATATTAAGTCGTGTAAAATAACAAAATATAACCCAACATTTAAATTTACTATTCATCAAAACAAGTTCAATTATACATCATTTATTTTATCTAGTATTATCGCTTTCATGTAGACAGCATAATTTGCTTCCGTGACTCATTGTTCCATTGGAAAATTAAATTTTAAATAGTTTTGTCGAAGTCATTTTTAATTTCACGTAATTTACAGAAAATAACTCTTTCGTCTGTACTAAAATACTCTGCTCCAAATTCCTAACTTTGCACTTTCAGAAAATTTGGTTTTCGGCATGGCAGTACTCGTTGATCAACTGCAGATTTAACGATGACTGAGAAATTATATTCAAAAGTATTGGCGTCATTGAGACATTGATTGACACGGATCGACACAGGCATGCTGTTGTTGCATTGCCGAGATTAAAAGGCAGTTGGAATATTAACGTTTAGAGAGTGACAAAATTGTATAACTTTAATTCTTAATTGGTGAATTCTGACCTATTCAGTGACAATCAGTTTTGATTTATCCTCCAGTGTATAATATTAGTACAGTTCTGTGAACAATTATTAATTTTTTATCATCTATAACTTCTAGTGAATTCCCGGCACTATTAAAAGATTAATAGATTTCTCCTTAAAATATGCCCATATGACCATAAATACTATTGTGATATGGCGAAAACTAGGAAAAGTGGTTGCATATGCATTTATATGCTATATAAAATACATTTAAATGCAATCAGAAATGTTTAATTCAGCATTGCAACTCAAAAAGAAGGCTAGAAAAAATCAGTTATCATAACGATCATAACGCTACTTGTTATTACACTAGCATTTTACCGTTTCTCCGCTCGTGACGACCTTAGTTTGTGTAATGAGTGTGACTCAGGATTTTTTTATAGTTGGGAAACTTAAGGGTTTGTGAAGAATTGTATTTGTGATCTTTACCGTAAATTAAATTCTACAGCCGCCACGGTGAAGCTGTAGTAGAGAGTGCAGTGGATTGCGAGCTGTGTGGTCGGTGCGTGGCCAGCCTGCAGAAAGAGATGTGCGGCGACTAACGCCGGTGCCGTGTGTGGTTGCTCTCCCCGTCTCTAAAGACCTCGCTGTTAGAGAGACGTTAAGCAGATAAAAAAATGGTTGCTCTCGGGTTCCATGTCCAAGTGGACGTGTATCTCCGAAGGCAAGCAGAAAATGAAATCAAAGCGTCGGACGACTCCGGACAGCAGACTCGGTGCCTTCTGCTAAATGGTAACCCCGCCGATATGGCGATCACCGCAAATCAGTATCGTATTGGTAAACCCAGTGTCGCCCTAGAGAAAATCTAACTTTCGCACTGAGCTTAATGAACGGATATATACAAAATCCTGAGAACTGATGTAAAATGAACCCATTGCCTGATTTCAAAATCTTTGTTTAATTGTGTCATACTATTGTTAATAATATTTGATGAAAATAATTTTGTAATAAACGTATATTAATGTCAAACGTAGGTATCTTGGTGTTGTCATTATGTAAAGCAACAGCCCTATTCCTTTTATCAGCAATTTCAATAATTTATAGTATTTTTATTGATAATTTATGAAAACAAATTAGTAATTTAATTCTTCAGCAGAGGTGCACACCACAAGCTAGACTAAACTTTCAGACTGCGAAAAGCAATCAAATTGGAGAAAGGAAAAGACAGAAGCCACCCGCTTACAGATTTCAAGTAGAATCCTATGTTTCTATGAAACTGGTAGAGCTGCGTCTAACATATTTTTGAGATGTCTGATTGTTTGTAAGAGTATGGCAGTTTTTTATTTTGTAAATATTTGTGTGCGTGTGTCACTGTTTAACACAGAATAACAGATTTTCAAAAATTTATCACATGTTGCAAATTTATGGCATGAGAAGTCTTATCACGTTTTCATCTGGTGGTCGAGCATGGAACTGAAATCTGTCCCATACATCAAACTTTTGTATAAAAATCTCAGGTCTACCACCGGGAAACCGGGTCAGTCAGATGCTACATTTCGGCTCCGTTCTCCATCTCCAAGTTCTGAGTATGTAATGGAATGCAAACATCAGCCCACAAAATTAAAACAGGCGTAAAAATACTAAAAATCAACAACCACAACGAATGATAAGCAAATGGAAACACTTCTTTAAAGAAGGTTGGAAATATAATAAACGATTACACACAACTCACAAACAAGTGTTCATGACATCTGAACAAAAATATACAACCCATTTATAAATGTCACCATAACTAAGGGTGACACTCATATCCCAAATACACATACGAAAAATTAAATTGGCAATACATAGTTCGGAAGTTGGCAAACCTACAGACAGCATAAAGAAACGGAAAAAAATATAAGGTTACGATGTAACTTCATAGTGAGTATCACAAAAAATTCTGCTCGGCATTCTATTTAAACAGTATATAACATAAAATTTAAGAATCGAGATACACAGAAAGCAGTAAAAACAAAGATTCTGTTACAGTACATCTCACAGTTGTAAAGTACTGAGCGAAAAAGAGATTTCAAGTTAAATGTTAAGTTTGGCACGTTATATTAATAACGTTAATCCGAAAAATGTGTTTCAGGAAACAAACACAATCACGAAAAAATAAACAACTCCACAAGACTTCAAAACAAGAGGAGAACTTAAAAACTATAAATCCACATTTTCTACAAATAAACGACATTCATATGTATATTCTGAATATGGGCGTAGTTAAAGGTGTAAATAAAAAAACAAACAAAAATTGTGTAGTAACGAAGAGGAAGGGGACTGTTAACTGCAGCTCTCCACATTTGTTTCATCTGAGTGGACGGAGAGAGAGACTATTTCTCCATTTCTTGTGAGTGCCAGTTTAGTGTTTTACGTTCTGCGTTGGTGGCGGCCCTGCGCACAGTTTTTTCGCCTAGGCCGTAGGCCACCCACACGACACAGACCACGCCCACTCCACGAGTGAGTACGCCTTACTTCACTCATCAGCTCTGCTCTATTTATACCTTCCATACTTGGTACGACACAAAATCGAACTTCCAGAATTACCGTCCTAAGCTACATAAAACTGGTCCGATGAGTGAGGAAGAAAATACGAAGTTGCATCGGGAACAAAAATATGTTCCCTTGTTATTTCTTTTTTATTTCTATCTTCGGGACATTTTAACATTTGAATATCATCATCTTAAGGAACCTACATACATTATTTTTTAAATTTATTTATTTATTATTTATTTTCCAATATACAGTGGTCTGCCAAATTATTATACTCAACACAAGTAAATTGCTTCTTTGAAAGAAAACACTGCTATTTTCCATTTTTGGAACTTTAGCTTACCAATTCTTGAATTTTTTATTCATAGGACTGTGAACTATGCTGTAACTGGTTGGAGAGCTCTGAAATTCTATTGTATCAACGTTGGTCAGCCTGAAACTTGTAGTTTTGCCACACGAATTCTTTGTTACTTTTATTCCTCGATAATTTACAGTTATTATGGCATATTTTTTCAGCTACAAGATAAGATAAACCAATATAATCATAAAATAATAATTCTGTAATTTATATATTAATACGCTAAGCGAAAACTTATGTTACATTTTTAAGAATATTGCGCGCACGGAGAAGTGTGAGATTTGGTATAGTTAAAGATTATGTGGAGAAGAAGTGAAGGAAGCTAAAATCTATATATAATATGCGTTACAAATACATTAAATTAAGTAGAATAAAACGCCGGCTCACCTACGTAGTTCGCTCAGATGGCTGGTAGATGGCGCAGCTAGCTGCCTTCCTTTGTCTTCTTTGGTGAAACAAAGCAGTCGAAATTAATCTCTGAACTTATATAGAAGCAAGAAGCAATATTTCGAGGGCTGGTAGATAGCGCAACTAGAGGCCAGAATATTGAGCGAACGGAGGAACTTAAAGAAATACAGAAAGCAACTAAAATTATATATAATATAATTTACAAACTTTGGAATCGATATAAGCAGTCACAGATAATCGATTGCTTTAGTTATAAACAAATGCCCAGTTTGTCTCTGGTTTGCGACATGGGCTGCGCAGAACGAATTTCCCATAAACTTTTTACTCTTGGTCCAGGCCGAATTTCAACCTAACCATGATGGAAAGTAGCTGACATAATCCTCAAGAAGAAAGCTAGAATTTATACATTATTAAACCACTGTCAGTTCAGCCAAAGTCAAACCGCATCAAGTGTGGATGTTTCACAGTCACCAGTGGAGATATCACCAACAAAATGAAAACAAACACATTTCTTGAGTAACGCCGCAATGGACGATGTGGACGGAAGCGTTTAACTTCATTCAGAACTGCCAGAATAATAATGAATTATGCTGTCAAAAACTCGAAAAGGTGGTAACTTAAAAGCTTAAAAATGCTGTGATTGCGTTATCACAACAAAAACTAGGAAATGGGATTGAAGAAATGTCGTCTTTTGAAAAAAAAAAAATCTGACAGTTGCAATGATACAAAAAAGACTTCACTGGGCAAAGAAGTACAATAATTGGTAAGAGGAAGATTGGAATAAGGTTTGTAAAGCTTTCTACATAGCTTCAAGTGCCCTGATGTTACTAAGTAGAATATCTAGTTCCCGATTTATTGTGGCACTGTATTCGATAGGTTGGTTCTCAGACGAGTCAACCATTAAAGTCAGGATAAGACTGCATTTGTTGTATGCCACATCAACAAGAAATTTAATGAAGAATGTGTGTTATCCAAAGAGTAAAACATCCTCAGGCCGTAATAATGTGGTGTGACATCAGCAGCTAGGGGAATGGGACTCAGTCTGTTGTTAATGCCACGATGAGGTTGGACCAATATCAGTTGGTTCTATGAAATGAACGTCTGCCTCGGGCAACAAAATGGACTCCAAATAAAGATTTTACTTCATGCATGATTCAGCACCATACCACAAGACAAAAAAAACAGCCTATTTAGAGAGTCGAGAAATATATCTCTTGGACTTTCCTGGGAACTCTCCAGATATGAATTCGATAAAAAAAAAACCATTTAGGAGGCCTTGAAGAAAGAACTTAATTAAGGAAGAATGATTATCAGTAAGAATATGCTTTTAGAAAGAATGAGTGAGGATTGGAATACCCCATACTTGGAAGAACTAATGAAAAAGTGTATTTCAGGTATGCCAAGTATTGATTGCAGCTAAAGACGGTTTCACAAAATATTGATTCTGTGATCAGTGTATTAGATTTTTTATTATATTCTCAAATCAAATTATATTTCAGGCACAGATGATATTTTTAAAAAAAATAGTTGAGAAATTCAAATATCTAGGGGAATACATACAAGTAGGAGGATCTAACGAGGTATCAAATTCAGAAAGATCAGAAAAGCTTCAGAAGGCTTATAGACTCACATGGTCATATTATAACAAAAGAAATATATCAAGACAGGCCATACTCAGACATTACAAAACAGTGGTACTGCCAGAAGCATTATATGCATCAGAAAAAATCGCGATTGGGGATTCAGGCATCAGAGAAGCGGAAAAAGTTGAACGCAAAATCCTTAGAAAATTTTTTGGAGCAATATATAAAGACGGTATATGGATGAAAAGACCGACGAAAGAACTATACGAACATACAGATCGACTGACAGACAAGATCAGAAGACGTAGATTGCAATTCTATGGACATTTACAGCGAATCAACAGCACTAGACTCACAAAGAGGATCCTTGATGTGGTAAATGGTTCGCTCAGGAAAACCAATTGGTTCCAGGAAATAGAAGTGGACTTGAATCACGCAGGGATTAGCAAGGAAATGACACGGGAAAGGGGACAATTCAAGAACAAAATTATGAACACAAAATTTAAAATACAGAAGAAAACAGGAACAAAATGAGCTGAACAAAGGAAACAGGGACACAGTGAACGAATGAAGAGGTTATGGGAAGAGGAAGAAGACAAATACAAACAAAAACTGAATAATCATGAATAATTTGAGTTTAAACACTGTCCTCAAGTTCAATAATGATTAGTAATAATAATACATACAAGTAAGGAAACCCAGATTAAGAGGTCCTTATTTGAAAACCCGCGACAGGTTTCAGATCGCTTGGTAGGGATGAGCGTTGATAATAACTGCGTACCGAGCGTGGTGGTGTAACGGATAACGTTCTGGCCTCGCATTCGGGAGGACGGCGGTTCGAATCCCCGTCCGGGCATCCAGATTTGGGTTTTCCATGGTTTCCCCAAATCACTCCAGGTGAATGCCGGGATGCTTCCTTCAAAAAGGCCATGGCCGAATTCCTTCCCATTCCTTGCCCCCATCCTTTACCGTCTCTAAAAGACCACGTTGTTAAAAAGGGACGATAAACTGTTACAAAAAAAAAAAATAACTGCGTGAGCAGGTGTATTGTCATTCCTAGTTGGTTTCCTTGTGGCTCGTTGCGACTTCGCTGGTCTCTGGACAGGTGGTGCTGATGGACGGGGTTTGACCTTGCCTTCGGCGATGTGTTGCGGGCGTAAGTCTCCTTTCGTACGGAATCTTCCTCACTGCAACAATAATGCCGTCCCTAGCTGTGAACCATACCAATGCGTCTGAAGGCTACACAGTACAGGTAGAAAACTCGAAAATATTACTATTACTATTACTCTGCGATTCACTAAAAGTGTGTGGCAGAGGGTGCATTGTACCTATCCGAAAGGGTAATAGTTTGGAAGGGATATACGGGATATGGTAGGAGGCGCCCATGGGCTATTGTGAGGAACCATCCCAGCATTCGCGTGGAATGATCTGGGGAAACCATGGAAAACCCAGATCAGGATGGCCGAAGAGCTTTATCGAAAGCTACTCCTGTCGGATTTTAAGTTTACTCGCCCGATAAATCCTTTCTATTCCATTCCCTAATCGCTCGCGGAAAAAATGAATACAGAAAAGAATCGGTTCGGGCCATGATTTCTCTTATCTTGTTTTCACGGTCAATCCGAGATACGAATGTTGCTGGTAGCAATATTTCTTTGCTGTCATTCTGAAATATATCAATAGTGAATTTTTCAATTAGCTTCCGTTGAGAGCAACGCCTTCGGTGTTCCAGGTCTTCCCAACTTAACTCCTTCAGCATCGCACTTACGCTTTCCCTCCAACAAAACGGAATTAATGTTTTCTCCCTAATCTCTGCTTTGTCTCCTTTCATTTACTGTACCTCTGCTAAAAATTTCACATGACTTTGGCGGTCACGGGGTCACATGTAATTCTGACTCGTTTTGATGCTCTCCACCAAAGTTTGTACCTCTTCCTTATGGAACACCGTGTATAGCAAGATCGTCTGTATCCTTTTTAACACTTTTAAGTCCCTTAAAATTCAACAGAAAATCTTTGAACTTTGCAGAGTCACGCCAGATCATGTCACGCAATTACTACTTTTGACTCTAAAAACTCTTTTTTGCTCATAAAATGTCATTTTTTTCTCACTTAATTTGTGACATTGAAATTATTCTAGATTAATGACCATACATTTTAAATGCGCTCAAATTGCAGGATTATTTGATGCAAAACAGTTTTCCTAATCCATCCCTCGATAAAGAAGACGGATATGGTGGAAGAGATAATATTGGTAACGTAATAGAAAGAAATTGACAGCGGGGAAGGTAAGTACAGAGCGGAGGGTCGCCAAACAAGAAACACCACTTTGTCGTACCCCTAAACGGTGAAAACAAATGTGGGGTTATTACTTAAAGAGTAAATACAATTTTTTTCCATCAACCCCAGAGATGATTTATTGCAGGACGTATAAACCTCCAGGAGACCGGAAAATTTTGTAAATCTTCTTAAATAAGTTTAAACGCACTATTTTTCGAGTAGTTTAACAAGTGAATTGTTGTGGAATATTTGTTTAACGAAGCGAATCTGGATAGCGGACACTTTTTACCTTACGAGTTAATCTGCGTAAAGAATTCTCGAGTTACCTCAACGCCTTCTGTGTCTGGTTGATGAAGGTTGTAAAAACAAGTGGCCAAATTTTCGCGGCTCATTTCTACGCTACGTTCTGCGCACTATGTACCCATTGACCTCCATAACGATAAAACTGGATCAACTTTGCCGATAGGGGAGCAGGTTTGTTCCAGGGCTTAACGTCAGACGCTAGCATAATCTTCAGCAGGGCAGCTACCCATCTCATATTGTCCGTTAGTGATTAACTGACAGCTTAAAGTTGGCTCTCTCTCTCTCTTCAGACGTTTTCTTCTTTAGTTTGCACCTCCCGTTACCGAGGTGGCTAACGCGCAGTAACTTACTCCTGGCGATGATTAAGTTGCTGGACGCGAAAATTTTCACCATCCAGCTCGATGCTAGCAGGTTTGGAGATGTTGTGATGCATAATTTCTACTCACCAGATTGTGGCACACACTGTTTCGTAATGCGTATGTAGAGAGAGATCTGGAGACTACGATTTGTACTTCTCATGAGTGTCTGAGTAGGTCACAATGTACCTGAATTTCTGCACCTGCTTTGTTCCTTCTATCATGCATTACAGGAACACCGATTCAAACTTAAAGTACGCAGAACGTTACAACTTATTCCAACACAACAACGCTTCAAGGTAACCAGGACTGTTACGTGAAATCACCAGAGTCAATATTATCGCTGACTAGCGTCGTCAAATGTATCCTTCCGCACAGTTCAGACAGAATAGTATTTTGGAATTTGTTTATTCTCAATAGTTCTTATTATTTCCCCACCAGTATCTCACTTTTCATGGTATGTCAACTGCACTCTATTATTACGGCCTTTAATAATATATCAGTAATAGATCATTACCAGTAAACAACCCCTTCTCCACCCCCTCATAATACTCAGTTTTTGTTGAAATTAAATACGCAATGTTATAACTGCAAAGGTAGCACTATCTAAACTTCGTTTTTCAGTAGTAATGTGATAACTTTTCTGGGTTTAAACTTTTTATCTGCAGGAAGACAGAGAGATTTTATACTTGCTTCTTTAGACAGAAGTTGTTTTCGTAATTTATTTGAAATCGTGTTGCAAGTAAATATTTTTTAAAGAATAATGGAAAGTGTTTTGTCTTAACCTAATCTCATTTTACTTGCTTTAAACTGTATTGCTACAGACTACTTCATTTGTATGTTTGCTTGGTGTCTTCTTTACAGTCGGATTGGTAAAGCTCTCTTAGTTACGGTAGATATTTTAAACAGAAGTGGTAAAATGAAGGACATAATTCTCCCTCACTATTAACACTGCAGCGAAACACTAATAAGTTAAGAGAATTAAGTTTTTCCCGGCGTATGGATGGAATGAATACTTCTCGAGTTTTTTGCCGGATTATATCTTTATTTACCACTTTATACAACGTTTCGGCAAGTACATCCGTTGTCTTCATCAGGTTAGCTGTCATATAAAGTTACAAGACAGTGAATGCCTCGCGAGGCATTCATTTGTCTTGAGTATAACAGCTAACCTGATGAAGGCAACGGAGGTACTTGCCGAAACGTTGTATAAAGAGTTAAATAAAGAAATTATCTGACAGAAAACCCGAGAAGTATTCATTTGATTAATAAGTTGGTCAAGAAAGTGAAAGAAAAATTTGGTTTAATTTAATTTAATTGCAACAGAGCACGCACCGGTAGCAATTTCCCTTCCCACCCATTCTTTTCCTTTCTTGTATACTTGCCTATTTTGCCCTTTACGATTTTTAATTTTAAATTCATTCAACGTTTCTGGTAATTTATTCATTACTTCTCATTATAATTTATTCATTACTTCTCATTATAATTTATTCCAGTGAAATCCAGTGCCAGCTTGTGGTCATGGTCATCTTTTCCCTCCCACGCACTACTCTTAATTTTTCCACCTATATCTTTCAATGCTTCATCACTAACATTTTTTTACATTAGGATTCAAGTAGACAGAATTATTAAGCTGCTAAGAACATTGTTCTGTTTATAGGAGAGACTGAAAATATTGACAAAGTACTAGATACAATAAAAATAAGCAAAGATCTTTTTTTCTTGCATCCAATATTTTAGTTTCAAACATCATCATAGGATTGTGGAAGAACTTAAAACGGTAAGCGTGATTAAAAGCGCTGCAAAAAACAAAAACAAAAAAACAACGAAGCGTTTAGAATTCGATGCTATAGAAGGAAGTTGGAAATTACGTGCTCATTTAAAGTGAGAAATTAAGACGTTAGGGACATGTTGGATGAGGAAAGACATATGTGGAACCGTCTCTAAGATACAAGAGGATCACGTATCCAGACATTCGTAATTAATTAATTTGCTAAAGGAAGGAAAAATCGAATGAAACACTTGATGAAGGATGAAAAACATTTAACTATTATATGAAGCAGACATCGGAGAAAATCAGTCTTTATATCAAAAGGTGGAGCATTTGATCAAAGGATTCTTGCGACTGACGACAAGGAAATGAAGTTTGTAACTTTGAGGAATTCTGTTTCTGATACTGTTAGCTGGTCTTGTATTAAAGTCAACTTTTTTTCCAGCTATCAGCTGTAATATGAATTTCCCGCTGTTATAATGACAGTGATAATATCTATTAAAAGCTGAAATCGGAGGTGTGTAGTTATGTTTAGATCGAAGGCTTGCAGAACATAGTATGCAGCAGATGTTAGGTTAGTGATTCACGTGCCTGAATAGTACAGACTTAGGAACCTATTCAGTAGACTGGCGTATAATAGCGCCCTGGGAATGATTGTGGCGAGACGAGGCAGTAGCGCAGGTCCCAGCACTGAGCCTTGCGGGCGGCGGACAATGGCGGCAGGACATAATCCTTAATGGTGCGGCACGTTATGAGCCCCGTACTCCCTGCTGATTACGGGTGTGCTTGCAGGGGGCCTTCATCTCGCCAACGTTATATCACCTCGCCGACGCCTCTTCTTTGGCACTTTCGCAATTAGTTGAACTCGAGGAGCCAAGAGGCTACCTAAGAGATTATTAACGACACCACTCCATACACGAAAGAGCACTGCAGTGGTCTGAAAACTTGTCGGGCTCTAACAATATTCTACGCTATAATCAGTGCTGTTACCATTAAAAAATAACTATAACCAGAAGAAAATCTGCACATTTAATGTATTACCGAAAAAATTAGTTTTGGACATCTAATGACGTAAAGAAACAGAATAAACTGTTTTTAAATTTTTTTGCCTATGTATCAGTTCGCTTTCTGTCTGTTTGGATTCATGTAAAACTACTTACCCCGTGCTTGGGGTAAAATAAGGTATGTTTTATTTTGACTTTGTGACAAAGATGTATATAGATTCTAGAGGAAAGTAGCCAAACCCGGACACTGGTTCCTAAGTAGGACCTCCACATTATTTCTCTTGGATGTTGCAGCATTGTGACAGCATATACGTGTACGAAGGTAATCAGAAATTAAGGTTACTAGGCCAATATTCCTGAAGCGTCGTCCGGTATAGAGAAATTAGTAGTGTGTGGTCGTTCGAAGAAATGCAGTTCCAACTGTGCACTTCAGCCACCCGCCATCTACAGTGCCAGTCGCAGGCAAACTCGTTTGTAAAACTGATCTCGCGAAGAAATCCGCTCAGTTATTCAATTTTTGAAGGCGAAACATGTACCTGTTGCTGAAATTCACCGGTAGTTGGCAGAGGTTTTCGGTCAGCAAGGTGTTGAAAGTCTTCGGCCGGTAGAGAAAACGTCACCGACGAGGATCGCAGTGGGCGACCCAGCACTGCATCATCACCTTCCTTACAGCCCAAACCTCGCTCGAAGCAACTATCGCCTATTTCCTCACTTCAGGGATCACCTAGGAGCCAGACGATTCGCTCCAGACGAAGAGGGTATTTTTACCAGGAGGATTATTCAAACTCATCCCACGAAGCGAGAAGTTCCGAAACCAGTTTGGAGGCTATGTCGAAAAATAACCTAATATATTGTATGAAATAAAATTTACATGTTTTACCACAGGCTTTGTAACCTAATTTTCTGATAACCCCTCGTATTGGAAGATGTAAATATAGAAAGAAATGATGTGTTCTGAAGTTTGCAGGTTGGGCGCAGACAAGTATCCCCCTAATTACGCTATTAGTGCTTTCAGTAAAAGTGAATGTTTTTGCAGAGGTGCTTTAAATAGCCTTTTTATGGTGTTCAAAAGGGAATAATAACAGTCTGTTCATTCAGTATCTTTGGCAAATACTATTCTATTTCACTGAGTCATCTGTTTACATTGATATGTACCCAACGTCCCTTTTAAATTCCTGAAACTGCCAAGTCAAAGACACCCAATGTAGGACCTCCCGGAGTTCCCAGAGTCGGACCCCCATAATTAATATTATTATATCGTCAATTTTTAAAATGATTTTAAATGCTGTTGTAGATGGCCAAAATAAATAGAAACCATGGTGAGTAAATATGGTGATTTTTGTCATTAGTGGAAGAAATTTTATCGTATAAACTTATAATTATTTTCTTAAGTGGTAAATTGTAAAATATTATGAATGTCAAATTAGCTAAACCGTTTATACTACATGATCAATAGTTAAAACAAAACGCTTTCATATTATTTTTAATTTTAATGGACTTTTGTAGTAATTTTGAGAATATTGTTAACCATCCCGACTTTGGCTAATCTTTTCTAACATTCTTTTTTTGCCACTTTATACTAAAAATGAATTTTAAGATTATGATCAGATATTCACAACTCCCATCACGGAGACTATTTAAAAACATATCAAAGAACGTATACCACAAAAACTAAAGTAAACTTAACTCAAATAAAATACGACACAGGTAAAAAACAATATGGGGGTCGGTCCACTTTCGGTCCTTTCCTCTATAATATTTTTTTTTTTTTTGTTTGTAAAGTTATGTATAATTGTGTATCAGAGTTGTCATGCGAGGAATATTTTGTTTAGTGGATTTATATTGTGAATGCTGGAGTTACTCAGATGTGTGACGGGGTAACAGGAAATTGCACGAAGTCATGATCGATCAGCTGTGTCGGTGGCCGGCCTCTGCTCGAGAGCGAAAAGGAGCTCTCGCTTACCAGTAGTCAGTAGTAGCTGGACTGGCATTGAGAGAGGCAGACGCACACATGTGTGTATCATACTGTATAAAGTTGAGTCATCATAATCAGTGTTCTGTCCTGGTTTACACATGGCTGCTCTCCATGCTCTTCTATCTTCTGCCTTTCTCTTAAGGTCCATGTAGTTGCCATTTTCCTTGATGTTGCCTGTAATTTTGCACCTTCTTCTTCCTCTCATTCTCCTCCCACAAACTAAACCTTCCAACGCGTCTTTTAACAAGCACTCCTCTCTCAGCAAGTGTCCCATCCAGTTCTTCTCTTCAAGTTTGAGTGGTTGTATATAAATGTTAATTTCTGTCAAATGAAGTGAATAAAACAGAATGAAAAGTGTTCGATCTAATCAGTGAGAATTAGCAACACTGCCTAATCCTACAAATCAAATTCAGGCTAATACTGTCACACGGAAATATTGAAATTTATGTTCTTCAATCGTTTGTGGCCGAATTGCTGAACTGATTTTGCTCAAAACCTGTAGAATACCAAGGAGAACGATAATACGCGTATATACAGGGGCGGATCCAGGATTTTGGTTTGGGGGGGGGGGGGGCTTGAGCGGACTTTGGTTTGGGGGGGGGCTTGGCTTGAGTGAATTTTGGCTCAGAGGGCTTGCCTTCAGTGGATTTTGGTTTTGGAGGGGGCTTGAGTCGGCCATGGGGTAGTCTTTATAGCCTCCTCTGGCCTCAAATCTGTAGAGCCAAAAAAAAAATAAAAAGGCTTCAAAAGTACAATGTCGGAGGTAGACCCAGATACTTTTTGGGGGGGGGGCTTGAGCCCCCTAGCCCCCCCCTGGATCCGCCTCTGCGTATATACCATAACATACGTATCACAATGTGCAGTCGGAGAGCTGAGATATTTGTGTTTGTTTTGTGTATATAGTATGTCGAATCTATAATACAACCAATGCTCCAATAAATAGTGAAAATTAAATTGGAACATAGCAAAATTCCATTAAAAAATATAAACAAACATCATGCGCTCACATAACGCTTATTACGTGCACTAAACTGTAGGTTTAGTGCATTCTACGAGTATTGATTTCTTCTTTTCTTTTTTAACGCTGCCAAAAATTTCATTGCTTTACAGGTGAAACGTTGGTGGTCAGTAAGCAGTATTTGGTAGATTTCTACAAAGCTACTTGCCTACCGTTCTCATATGACTCCTCTACTTGTGAATTCTGGAGTACGTGGGTTCAAATCCCCGTCCGGGCATCCAGATTTGGGTTTTCCATGGTTTCCCCAAATCACTCCAGGTGAATGCCGGGATGCTTCCTTCATAAGGAACCTTCCCGTTCCTTGCCCACATCCTTTCCCGCCTCTAATAACCTCGAATTCGATGATACGAAAAGTACAAAAACATGCTCTGTTTGTATTCTATTATAGAGCCTATGATTCTGGTATGATTTAAAGGAGTGAAAATAATTTATGTGTGTGATACGTCATATAAAGATACTGTGTTGCTTCTTTTAAACTGATACATAGCGTTCAATTTACTTTATGGCTAATTGATTCCGCAAACGATAGATTGATACACGTCAACACGACAAACTTCAAGTTCCCATCCACTCAAGAAATTAAATAACAATAACATAATTTCTAGTGTTATCCAAGCCCCATTGACAGAGTTTCTTACAAGCTATACAATGCGCCTGTATCCTATAGCCGGTTAACATAACCTAGCAATGCTATCAGGCAAATGGGACATTCAGTTTCACGTGGAATACGAACCACGGAGCGTTCTAGCATCTTCGCCTGAAGCTAAGGTCAGTTTTAAGTCCCATAACAGTCGGCCTCGGTAGCGTAGGGGCTAGAGTGCTTGCTCCGCGGTTCGAATCCGGCCGCGGGCATGGATGTTTAAGTGTTGTGTGTCTGTGTGTCTGTGTGAATGTCCTGTCCGTCCTGTGGCGTCCATACATTGGAAAAATACAATATATATACCGGATGACGACTGAGCTGTTGTTCTGCTTTTTACTACACAGTAAATATTACTTTGATAAATTACCAGCGGATAAGCAGCACATATCTCAAATTCGACGTGGACATGGTTTCTCGCTTCGTGGGATGAGTTTGAATAATCCTCCTGGTAAAAATACCCTCTTCGTCTGGAGCGAATCGTCGGGCTCCTATACGACTTATACACTGAAAGCTACAAAAATTACATTGAGCTGGCTGTATGGCTTCGTTGCCAAATGCCATTTAGGAAAAAAAAAAGTCCCATAACAATTCCATCCGAGGCCTTGATTGAGCCGGCGATTATCCGTATCTAGATAATTCGCCTCAGTCAACTAAACCACCAGACATAACAAACCCATTTCTCATCATCTTTTCTAGCGTTTAGCTGGATACAATGCGCTTTATAGACGCAAACAGTAAACAAATTTTGAATAATACAGGTTTCTGAAAAATTGTTGCTTTACTTTAAACCGGCGGGAAAATAATCGTCACACGAAGGAAGCTCTGTGGCGCAGGGCTGTAAGGAAGATTAATGTGCAGAGCGGGGCGTTTAGTATCGCCTTAAGAGCCAGACTCCACCCTGACTCTGTGATTGTTGTGACGCGATTGCGAATTTTCATTGGAATATTTTTCACACTCTGCCTGCCC
Source organism: Vandiemenella viatica (assembly GCA_031002005.1). NCBI lineage: Eukaryota > Metazoa > Arthropoda > Insecta > Orthoptera > Morabidae > Vandiemenella > Vandiemenella viatica. The sequence continues at coordinate 75,441,639 of CM061918.1, forward strand.
TTTCATAGACTTCCTACGCTCATATGGTGCCTTTAATTTTTTTTCTCATGGCTTTACACCTCGTCGACGTCGAGGTCATTAGAGGTGGGAATAAAACTGGGTCAAATAACGGGAAGGAATTTAGCTATGCCCTTTTTAAAGGAATCATCCCGACACGGAGTGATTTTGGGAAATCATATAAAACTCAAATCTGGATGGCCGGACGGGGATTCGAACCCACATCCTCCCGAATGCGAGTCCAGAACGCTACCGCTCACCCCCACGCTCAGTACTGCCTTTAAGTATAAATATCATGTTTATACAGGGTGATTCAAAATAACGTGGCTAAGCGATTTTTGATCCTTATTGTATCACAGATCTACCATGTTATTTTGTCCACGTTTTTTTGAATCACCCTGTGTACATGGCCTGATGACTCAGTGGTTATGGCGTCTGACTTCAGACCGAAAAGTCCCCCTTCGAATCCCTGTTTAAGCAGGGATTTTTAAAGGCTCTTAACCCGACCTTGCCTGCTGTGTAATGTAAAGTACGTTACAAAGCTTCCGTGGTTCGGTTTCTTCGTTGAACTATAGGTCTACTTTACCGCGTTGGGTTAGGTTAGGTAATTGGCCTCCCTACCTCCAATACCACGCTAAGTGTATCTTCCTCAAGGCTGGCTTTTTTATATACGTACAATTAAAGCAATCTATTGCTAAACATGCCAGGTATGACTACTTCATATATGGCTTACCAAGCTTTTGCGAACGACAATGAAGTGTTCTAGTGAGTGATATAAAGGCATAAAATGTTCAGTTTCAAGGAGTGATAGGAACAAATGATATACAAAAACATTTAAACACAAACTAAATTCAGAAGGAAAAAGGGAAATCCAAGAAAGAGAGAAAACTGAGCTGTTGTTCTGCTTTTTACTACACAGTAAATATTACTTTGATAAATTACCAGCGGATAAACAGCACATATCTCAAATTCCACGTGGACATGGTTTGTTCATTAATAAATATTAATTATCAGTCGACTATCTTAAACGGCCGTCAAAAATGACGAATATCGCCTACGGTGGTGGTAAGAATTTGTTCTGGAAAAGCTTCTAAGAATAAACGAATAACGAAATTTTTTTACTCACATTTTTCGAGATATGAGAAAACTTTATCTGATTAGATACTTGGAGTTTTTCACTACAACGTTTTTGACTTTAAATAAATTATTATTGTTATGATTTTTTTTTTTATTTTTTTTTTTTTACTTAAAGTATAATTAATGAAACCAAAACCAGTAACTATTTTTCGCTTGGTTGCTATATTTCGCGATTATCTACTTTTCACGTAAACGTTCTCAGAGTTTCAGTTAACTTCTCCAATTTCTCTGTTTCTAATGTACTGCGTAGCATTATAATTTTTTTGTCCCTGTCCTTCGTATTTTTGTGAAATTACTTATACAACAGTCATTTTTTTTTTTAAGTTGGAATCGCAGTTACATTTCCCTTTAACAGTATAAATGCAAATAAAATCGAATGTTTGTATTTATTTGTAACCAGCTTTGCCCGGCAAGCATTGCAATGACTATTTTAATTTAATTGCAATGGAGCACAGGCTCCGGTGGCAATTTCCCTACACACCCATCTTCCCCCTATCCTGCACCTACCTACATTTGCCCTCTACAAATTTTATCTTTAAATTATTTCAAAGTTTTCGGTAAATTATTCATCATTTCTCTTGGTAACTCATTCCAATCCCTGACACCCTTACCTAAAAAAGAGAATCTTCCCACACCATTGTGCCTGAAATCGAGTGCCATCTTGTGGTCATGGTCATCTTTTCCCTTTCATGCTCTACTTTTCATACCTATTGCAATATCTTTCCATGCCTCATCGCCAGTATATGCCCTATACACTCCCATGACCCGCCTCATCCTCCTCCTGTCTTGCAATGAATCCCATTCCAGCTCCTTTATCATATCCGTCACTGATTGCATTCTGCGATAATTTCCAGAAAGAAATCTAGCAGCCCTTCTTTGCACCCTCTCCAACTCCTGTATTTGATACGTAAAATGAGTGTCCCATACTACACTACCATATTCGAGCAATGGTCTGACCAAAGTTTTGTAACCCAATTCCTTGACTTCTCTCGTACATCCCCTCATCACTCTCTCCAACAAGTGCAGAACTTTGAAAACTTTTCCTACCACCTGTCCTATGTGTCCTGCCCAGTTAAGTTTGTTATCAAAAGTTTAAGTGAGTACCCATATAGAAAACAGACACATGAACATGTTCCAAATAACTGAAAAACAATGATTTTTAACCATTAAATTAAAATTGAAAAAGTTTATTCTGGTGCTTTGGGTTATACAATATCTTCGATCTTCCGTCATCTACAGAATCAGAGTACTCAGTGTTGCTCGGCAGGTGGACATGACTGTTCTGATGTTATATCCGTTTTGATTGGATTGTAGTTAGTAATTCTCCATCACCATCTACTCTGCCAGATTTCCAAACCAATACAAAAAACGGGATATGTGCTTGTGTAAAATTTTCTTAATACCTGGAATGAGGAAGAGCCGGTGCAGTTTTATAAAATAAATGTAAGCATCATTTTTTACTTATTTTAAATAATATGTTCTGATGTGTTATCCCTTTTGATCGGAATGTGGTAAACATTCTGCATCACCACTTCTTTTCTTAATTTTTATAAACGATCTCGGTGACAACGTTAATTGCAGGATGCGATTTTTTGCTGATGATGCACTTATTTATAGGGAAATGGGGTGCTCCGACGATTGCTTAGAAATACAACGCGATCTGGATGTTATTTCGGAATGGTGCCGTAAATGGCAGCTTACACTTAACTGTAAAAAGTGCAAGGCAATGCAAATAAGTAATAAAAAGACCCCGCTTGCTCACGAGTACAAAGTTAACAATTCAGTTGTTGACACGGTCGATTCCCTGAAGTATCTAGGCGTAACAGTACAAAGCAACATGAAATGGGACTTGCACATAACTTCCGTCGTAGGCAAAGCTAATTCTAAACTACGTTTTATAGGTCGTATTTTGAGAAGCTGCAATGCTCATACAAAGGAAATAGCGTACAAAACACTTGTTCGTCCGCATTTGGAATACTGTTGTGCAATTTGGGATCCGTATCGCAAGGGATTGATTGACACGTTAGAGAAAGTACAGAGGAGAGCCGCTCGATTCGTGACCGCTAGTTACAGTCCTTATGTAAGTGTCACAGAGCTGATACGTGGGTTAGGCTGGGATTGTTTGGCGGACAGACGACGTCGTTTTCGTTTAAATTTGTTGGAGAATATGCGAAAATCTATAATTTACGAGTGCAACGAAATACTTCTTCCGCCAACCTATTTAGGTCGCAATGACAGAAGGGATAAGATTCGAGAGATAAGATGCCGTACTGATACATTTATGTATTCTTTCTTTCCTCGTTCTATTCGGGATTGGAATACTCTAAAATAGGATTGGTGCTTAGCACCCTCTGCCACCCACAGTAATTGTGAATTGCAGAGTATAGATTTAGATGTAGATGTAGACCATCCACTATCGAGATATTCGCAAAAAACTGAATGGTTTCATGCGTAAGTTTTGTTTAAGAAGGGTGATGAGTCAGAGTAGATACGTTTTTTTGTAAACCTAATGTAGGCAATACATTTCTCTTCGTTTTAAAGTATACGTCTGCAGTGTTCCATCAAAAATCCGATAAAAACTTTGAGTTTCTATAAACAACTTCTGAAATTAAGATGGGCGGGGGTCAAGGGGAACGGGGCTGATTTTTTTAAAAAAACTAAATGTACACAGTACTGTTCTGTTTTCTGTAAAGTATACACGTGCAAAGTTCCTTCAAAATCTGATAGAAACTGTAACTTTGTATAAAGAACATTGACAAAAATTAATGTGGCAGAAAGAGAAAGGATGAGAGGGGTTGGGTGTAGGAAAATCAGATTTAGACAGTATTAATATTTTGTCCATGGTGGACTTGTGGAATCAGCGACTGTGATATCAAATTTGGTTGATAATTGAATACAGCGACCAGTCACAGTTTATGGTGTTGCTTTATTTTATTTTACCATTACCGGTTTCAAGCATACATTGCTCATCATCAGATGGTTTTAACAATACAGATGCGAATTGCAGGCGTGTTTTTGTGTCCTAGAATAACAAAAATATGAGGATTGACGAAAGAATTTTGATGATGAGCAATGTATGCTTGAAACCGGTAATGGTAAAATAAAATAAAGCAACACCATAAACTGTTACTGGTCGCTGTATTCAATTATCAACCAAATTAGACAGTATTTTTCAGTTTGTTTTAATATGTACACGTGCAAAGGACCTTTAGAATTGGATGAAATCTGTGGGTATATATAAAGAACATTTACAAACATAAGGGGGTGGAAAGAGGGAGAGGGGTAGGGTTACAGGAAAACGAAATGTAGACATTATTTTCCTGTTTGTTTTAAATAATACGTGTGTAAATTTCCGTTGATATTGGATAAAAAGTGTGGTTATGTGTACAGAACATTGTCAAAAATTATGGGGGTGGAAAGGGGAAGAAGGTTTGGATTTCTGTAAACCAAATGTTGACATTATTTTTCTGTTTGTTTTAAAGTATACGTCTGCAAAGTTCCATCGAAATCGGATAAAAATGTTAGTTCGTATAAAATTAATAGTTGTAAAAAGGGAGAGGAGCCTTTTTTTTTTTTTTTTGTAAGACACCTTTGCACTTGTGCACACAATAACTCACCAAAGTTTCATTATAATCAGACGAATTTTATAGCAACGTATAGAAGACGAACATACAAACAAACAAACATTCATTTCTTTATATAAGGTTTACAGGTCCTTTCAATAATATGGTTGCAAATAACATCAAATGCAGTTATTTATTTAATATTTCCAGGTTAGCCAAGCAGCGCTGTTGGGGTGGCTAGTATAACTACCACTACGGACTTCACCGCACTCGCCGAGGATTGCCGAACTACAGAGTTGACGTCCAGTCTGCAGGCATGACGCATTTTCTTTAAGTGGATGTTTCGTAGTTAATGAAGTGCCCGTTGCAGTCACAATGATCAATCACATAGAAAACTCGTCTCCTGTCCTATTCTTCTGTCTGTGGTGGTCTATTGGGTGGGGGTCCTCTTTTTCTATTGGCCAGACACCTCCCCGCGCACGGTCTGTCTCGCCGGGAGCCGTTCAGTGCTGCCAACATTAACGAGGCGAGGCGTGCCGCCAATTAGCGGCTCCCCGCCTCGGGCAAAACCGATTACGAGAGCCGCAAGTTGGCAGCAGTTGTCCCGCGAACTACGCGCCGACACGGCTCCGGCGCCGACGCTTGCTCGGCAAATTGCGAGCGCTGTAATAATCGCACGAGCCAGGTTCATACCGGCCTAACGCGCTCCCAATTTGTTTAAAAACTCCATAAACGACTGCCAAAACAGGCTCATGAGACGTAGTTTTGCAGCAGACAAAAGTCTTTTACGTTTCCTAAAGACAAGCTTACACTCAATTGCAAAAAGTGTAAAGCAATGCGAATAAGTAACAAAAAGAATCAGTTTGCTCACGAGTACAAAGTAAACAATTCAGCTGTTGATACAGTTGATTCCCTGAAGTATCTGGAGGTAATAGTACAAAGCAACATGAAATGGGACATGCACATAACTTCCGTCGTAGGCAAAGCTAATTCTACATTACGATTCATAGGTCGTATTCTGAGGAATTGTAATGCTCATACAATGGAAATAACGTATAAAACACTAGTGCGTCCGCATTTGTATTACTGTCATGGAGTTTGGGATCCGTGTCGTAAGGGCCTGATTGACTCAGTGGAGAGGGTACAGAGAAGAGCCACTCGATTCGTGACTGGTTGGTACAGCCCTTATGAAAGCGTCACAGAATTGATGCATGGATTGGGCAGAGATCGTTTGGAAGACAGTAGACGTCATTTGCGTTTGAATTTATTGGAGAATATGCGAAAATCTATGACCTACGAGTGCAGTGAGATACTTCTTCCGCTAACATATTTGGGTCGCAATGACCGGAGGGATAAGATTAGAGAAATAAGATGTCGCGCTGATGCTTATATGTATTCTTTCTTTCCTCGCGCTATTCGGGATTGGAATGCGCAGAATTAAGATTGGTGCCTAGCACCCTCTACCACCCACACTGTTTGTGAATTGCAGAGTATGGATGTAGATGTAGATGTAGAAGGATGGATCAAGAAATATATATCTGCTTTTATGGTGTTTGATGATAGACATTGAAAATTATAGAGAACTCGTGTCTAAAATAACAAGACAGAACAACTTCAAATTCTATACTTAAGAATCAAGTGGCTACAATCAAAGTATAGAATCATTAGACACATGCATTAGTTAAAATGAGTGTAAGAGATGGTTGTAGTCTATCCCCATTAATATTCAACTTGAACGTAGAGAAAGCAAGAAAGGAAGTAAAATAGAAATTTGAATGTGGCGTAAGTGCTCGAGGAGGAAAAAACAATATGCTACGATTTGCTGATGGCATTATACTGCTAGCACAACAAACTGAAGATATTCAGAAATTACCGAATGAAATGAACAAAATACTAAAGGAACATTTTGGACTAAAAATAAACAGAAACAAGAAAAAAGTTATGAAATGTAGCAGAAATAATTCAAATAATAGTACTGTAGATTAAATAGCAAAATGCAGTCGGATGCTATGGGGAAAGTAGTGAATTTTGTTAGTTATGAAGTAAAATTATGACTGATTTGCGAGGCAAGAATGATTTTAAAACCAGGTTAGCACTAGCGAAAAGTGAAAGCTTTTATTTTCAAATATTGATCTAAGACTCAAAAAGAACTTTTTTTAAATCTCTATGTGCGAAGCACAGCACTTTATGGTAGCGAAACATAGACTTTAGAATTACCAGAAGGGTAACACTGAAGCATTTTTAAATGTGGTGATTTAGAAGGATGCTGAAAATTAGGTGGACAGATGCAAGTACAAAATCAACTTGTTTTGGAAATAGGTGAGGAATCTTACAGAATGAAGAGAGAGAATGGGAGGTAACGTTTTAAGATTGATTGATTAATTTACTAGTAGAGGGAACAGTAGAAGGTAAAAATTGCAGAGGTAGACTCAGACCAGAATACATGAAGCAGATAATTGAAGATGTAGGTTGTATAAGGTATGTTGAGATGACGGGGTTATCCCAAGATAAGAAGGGATGAAGGACTGCATCATCAAACCAGTCAAGAGACAGATGACCCTAATAATATGAACAGTCATTGGGGACTACAGACAGAAATAAAAACTTAAAACACACGCAACGCGTCATACTTATAGCTACAGATATACTGTTAACATAAGCATGTCGGTGACGCAAACTCATAAAATTTTAACGAACCAAAAATCGCCCAACTCACTTAAAGCTTTCGCCTCAAAAAAAGTTTTCGCTTCAAAAAAATTTCTCCGATTGTGAATTCGATCCCATAACCTTCCGTTCTATGGTACAGCGCTTTACCACGTCACCCACGCAGATTGCCAATGGCTGCGAGCTTGTAAAATCTAATTCGAAAGATTAATATCATAGACATATAAATATATAAAGTTTTAGTCAAGATGGTTAAAAAACTTCGTGTAGATACGATATTACAGGTGCAATGTTTAACCTTCCACGTCGTAATAAGGTATATATATTTTACAGTTAGGTATGTACAATGTATTTGTGTGTATGAGTAAACAGGCCGCTGTGCACGTGCCAGTAGGGTATATATATCATATACAAGTATAATCTATACTTTCACTGCTGTCCAAGCGCAACGCGTCATACTTATAGCTGCAGATATGCTGCTATTACAGCATGTTGGTGATGCGAATTCATAAGCTTTTAGCCATCCGAAAAGCGTCCCACGTGCATGTCATACACGCGTCACGTCTCACGTCATAACATGTCGGTGACGCGAACTGATAAGATTTTACCTATCCAAAAATTGACAAGCGCGTCTAAAGAAGTTTCTACTTTTAAAAAAAAAAAAAAAAAAAAAAAAAAAAAAAAAAAAAAAAAAAAAAAAAAAAAAAAAAAAAAGACGCAGGAGATTAAATATATAACATTATAGAGACTTACACACACTATTTGTCTGTCACCGTTCGATTAGTTTTCAAAATTTAATGTAAAAATATGTTATTTATCCCTACAAAGTATCCTATATCCTTCCTAAAATACACAGTCCAGTCACATTAATGTAACCACCACCTATTATCGACGTCAACGTGAAATAACCAATCACAGAAGGCAGGTGGCAGCAAATTACAATGGAGTGTCTATAAAGGATGTCCTAGGGCATCGGAAAGCATTTCAGTCATTGGCGTAATGCAGAAACGTAGAGATTTATCCGGCATGCAAAAGAGTATGATTATTGGCTTTCGGGCCAAGGGTGGAAGCATTTCGGAAACGGTTAATTTAGTGAACTGTCTACGTGCCGCCGTGGTGTAAGTATACCGTGCATGGCAAAATGGCACTATTCAAAATCAGTGGCGAGGAACATGTGGTGCACCACGGGCTATAGATGACAGAGGCGACCGAAGGCTACGGAGATGCGTTCAGGCAAATAGACGTGCAACTGTTGAGCAACTGAGCTCCCAGATGAACCAAGGGGCTACCAAGAGTGTATCCTCAACAACGGTTCAGCGAACGTTGCTGCGCATGGGCCTCCGCAGCAGACGCGTGGTTAATGCACCTATGCTGACTGCTGTTCATCGGCGACGTAGGCTGGAATTTGCACGCCAGTACCGCAACTGGACGTCCACAGAGTGGCAACAGGTGGCTTTTTCCGATGAATCACTTTTTATGCTCCATCGGACAGATGGACGTTGGCGCATACGGCGTGAAACGTCTGAAAGCAAACACCCTGCAACAATTGCCGGAAGGATCCAGGGCGGAGGACGGAGCATTATGGTTTGGGGAATGTTTTCCTGGCATTCACTGGGTGAACTCATCATTGTGGAAGGCACGATGCATCAGCACAAGTACGTATCTGTCCTTGCGGACAATGTCCACCCCTACATGCAAATAATTTTTCCTCAGAATGACGGCATCTATCAGCAGGACAATGCGAGGTGTAATACAGCTCGCAGTGTATGTGCGTGGGTCGAAGAGCACCAGGATGAGTTTACCTTACACCCCTGGCCGGCAAACTCACCGGATTTAAACCCAATCGAGAATCTGTGGGAACACCTCGATCGGGTTGTTCGCGCCATGGATCCTCATCCGCGTAATCTAGCGCAGCTGGCCACGGCACTGGAGTCGACATGGCTCAACATCCAAGTGAACACCTTCGGAAACCCAGGGGCGGAAAGGGGGGGGGGGCTAGGTGGTTCAAGCCCTCCCCTAAAAGTATCTAGATCCACCTAATTGACTCTCTTCCTGCACGCCTCGCAGCCGTCCGCTCTGCCAAAGGTGGTTATTCTGGTTTTTGAGAGGTGCTCACATTAATGTGACTGGACTGTGTAGATACTATTTCCATATTAAGTTTCATCAAGATCGATTTAGCCGTTTTGTCGTGAAAACGTAATAATCAGAGAAAAAGGTAGTGTTAGTTTCGCACTTACAGTATTAGCGTAAATTGTACACAAAGTTTTCTAGATGTCACTAGACCAAAAACTGTTTCTAACTTTACTTAAATATGAAACGATACTCTAGCATTTGACGTAAGTAACAAAAACGTTAGTTAAAATTTCATCAAAGTAAGAAATGTTTGTGTTCCAGAGCTTCTACTAACGCGAACGGGGGAGCAATGGCTTTGCTGGATGGGCATTTTAACTCCCATGCGAACAGAAAACGCTTGAAATAAAAGCTGAATTCAACGCGCTAAACGTTCCATGTAAAAATGAAATGCGGTAATTTCCGGAAAACTGTTTGGGGTGCTCGTATTTGTATATATACTTGTTAGCCCGTGCTAAAATTTGGCGAATTATATACTATGAATAGCGAAATTAGTGGTTTATCGTAGGATGAAAAACAATGGGCTTATTTGTAACAATCGTTTATTTGTCTACTGAAATACACAGACGGAAAAAAAATCCCAACACCAAGAAAAAATTATTGTAGAGTAATGAAATTTGGACAATGCATTTGTCAAGTTAACATGTTTAATTGATTAAATTTTCAAGATCACAGGTTAATTTAAGCTCAAGAAAATGCATTTCAAATGTGAAATACTGTTAAATTAATAGCCGGTGTAACCTCCAGAATTTTGAATGCAAGCCTGCAAACGTGAATGCATTGTGTCATACAGGTTTCAAATGTCACTTTGTGGTATGGAGTTCCATGCTTGTTGTACTTGTGCTGTCAATACTGGGACGGTCAGTGCTGGCTGTGGATGATGCTGGAGTTGTCGTCCAATGATATCCCATACGTGTTCAATTGGAGACAGATCTGGTGACCTCGCAGGCCAAGGTAACATGTCGACACTCTGTAGAGCACGTTGCGAGACAACAGCGGTATGAGGGCGAGCGTTATCCTGTTGAAAAACTCCCCCTTGAATGCTGTTCATGAATGGCAGCACTACAGGTTGAATTACCAGACTGACGTACAAATTTGCAGTCAGTGTGTTTGGTATAACCACAAGAGTGCTCCTGCTGTCATAGGAAATTGCTCCCCAGACCATGACTCCAGGTGTAGGTCCAGTGTGTCTAGGCCGCAGACAGTTTGGTTGCAGGCGTTCCCCTGGCCTCCTTCTGACCAACACTCGGCCATCACTGGCACCAAGGCAGAACCTGCTTTCATCAGAAAACACAACAGATCTCCAGTGTTGGTCAGAAGGAGGCCAGGGGAACGCCTGCAACCAAACTGTCTGCGGCCTAGACACACTGGACCTACACCTGGAGTCATGGTCTGGGGAGCAATTTCCTATGACAGCAGGAGCACTCTTGTGGTTATACCAAACACACTGACTGCAAATTTGTACGTCAGTCTGGTAATTCAACCTGTAGTGCTGCCATTCATGAACAGCATTCAAGGGGGAGTTTTTCAACAGGATAACGCTCGCCCTCATACCGCTGTTGTCTCGCAACGTGCTCTACAGAGTGTCGACATGTTACCTTGGCCTGCGAGATCACCAGATCTGTCTCCAATTGAACACGTATGGGATATCATTGGACGACAACTCCAGCATCATCCACAGCCAGCACTGACCGTCCCAGTATTGACAGCACAAGTACAACAAGCATGGAACTCCATACCACAAAGTGACATTCGAAACCTGTATGACACAATGCATTCACGTTTGCAGGCTTGCATTCAAAATTCTGGAGGTTACACCGGCTATTAATTTAACAGTATTTCACATTTGAAATGCATTTTCTTGAGCTTAAATTAACCTGTGATCTTGAAAATTTAATCAATTAAACATGTTAACTTGACAAATGCATTGTCCAAATTTCATTACTCTACAATAATTTTTTCTTGGTGTTGGGATTTTTTTTTCCGTCTGTGTAGGTACGTAAGAAAAACACTTACAACGGCTTACAAAACAATTAGAAAACACTTCTGGACACGATAAACATACTTATGATATGACATAAATTCGTGGTAATTGACAATACAAAACAAAATGTATTGTACATTACAATTTATATGTAGATGATATTACAAAATATTTATATTCGAAGGGAAAATATGATAATCAGCAATTTTGTTGACGAAATTTTTCCCTAACAGAAACAAAAATATCCGAAACACTCTTTGCTGGAGAAAACACAGTTTATTAATATCTCTGCAATATGTGGTGTTGCTATCTAGAGGTAGCGAGATCACTTCTTATCAATGGCAGCGAAGCCTAACAGCTTGACTCTGAAATCCGTGACCTTGATTGTTCATAGTTTTGCCATTTACGTGTTGAATTTTGAAAAAAAAAAAAAAAAAAAAAAAAAATCTGAATTTGTGATATTATCAAAGTGGAGAACTTAACCTTTAAAATGATAGACTACATCATTTAACGTTTTTTGATAAGAATAAATGGAAATAGATGGCTCGTAAAAAAAAAACTTATATATATATATATATATATGGTACAAGGAAAATCCTAAAAACATAAAAATTGGCACCAAGAAGGATCAAATAAGGGACCGTGCACAAATCACGTGGCTCGGTCCAGGGGGGGTGGGGAGGGGTTGGCTGGAAGGCTACGCTAGGCTACGTGGGGGGAGGGGGGGGGGGTTTCGAGCCAGGCCACGTAGCTTTCCTTTCATAACATTTTTCACAGTTAAAATGAGGCATAGTCACAACAGCATGTGAATATTTATTTCCCTCATTTAATTATCTCCGTATGTAATTTACAATCGTCTGACAAGAGAAAACAGTGCAAAATGTCTTCTGGAATCAAAAGGGAAAAAAGCTACGTGCTACGTGGGGGGGGGGGGGGGGGTGTAGAAGCAAAAGCCACGCAGGGCTACGTGGGGGGGAGGGGGGTCACAGGAGGCCAAAATGGAGCTACGTGGTTTATGCACGCTCCCTAAAACCGAAATTGTTTGGGATTCGCAGATGACTTAGCATTACTAGCTAATAACATACAAGAAGCCTGGAATCAAATAATTAGTTTACAAAATATAGCACGGAAATTAGGACTTTAAATATCTTTTTAAACACTGAAATTATGGCAACAGAGCCTCTAGTAATAAATCACGTAACTGTAGATAACAGGAAAATAAAAATAGAAGAACAATTTAAATACCTGGGTGAATTTATAACATACAACTTGAATGAAAAACCTGCCTGGCGAGAGAGAACTAACAAAATGATAAAAGCTCAAAACATAACGCCTACAACAAAAAATGTTTAATCAATCAAAACACTACTATTTATGAATTTAGAGAAGATATGGAAGAATTAGAAATAACCCTGGATGATCAACGGTACAAAACAGAAAAAGTAAAAAAAACTGTAAGACGAAAAAATAAGATTTAAACCAAAAACAGACAAACGACACACAATGAAGAGGGTATTTACAGATGAGAAAAGACAAGAAGATCACAACGATTGTAAACATACTGGGAAATTCGGAAAGAACGGTGCATGGACATGCCTAAGAAGACAAGCAGAAAATGACTACAGTGGTCCAATGAGGCCTTAAAAGCCTAATATTATAGTATATATATGATCTGTAACGGGTCGTGTCTGTGCGTGTATTTCTAATGTCATCACGCAAACACAATCGAACAGATTACGACGGGTTTTTCAGTTTTAAATCCGGTAATTCGTATCTCAATTTACATAAACCTCTCCCAGCCCCATATTTTAAATCATAACAACACATCTTACTCAAAAGGAATCTAAAAGTGGCTACTTCGTTCATCACCGCTGGCTGTCCTCAAGGAGTTGAACTACAGATCAGTTTGTGAGCTCAGAAGATCCACTTGTCGTGTCAGTGTGGCCAACCGACAGCAACATTTTCCCTGACAACCTGCCAACATCTCCCCACTTGTCCGAACTCAACAGTTCTGTCGTTTCATTAAGGCGACACACTCCAGGGATATCGCCGACGTCTAGATAGCGTCCCTAGGGATCGCCAAGTAAGCTGTCCCTGTACATTATGTGACCACTGGGCATCATCCTGGAATTGCTACGCAAAAAAGTTGCGACTAGAAACCTCTCAAGGGATACCAAACAATCACACCCGAATTTAGTTTTATTACTGGGAATTCTCGAAAGCAATAGCTAATTCATCGTCACTCAGAATTTTGATACCCTTGCCTTTCTTCAGATCTCTACTTGGATGTAGTTTTAGCAATATTTATTTTAAATACATTAATTACGAATCTTAATCTGGTGATTGGCCATATTTCCGCAGTTGTTGAACAATAATTTTATAAATAATTCCGTCAAAAACGACTGTTTTGGTGAATTTTGTGTTTCATACGAAAGTGGGTGAAGTGCTGTTCCAGACAGGCATGTGAGGAATACCACTATATCTCCACTGAAGATGCCCTATACCACTAGGGCGAAACGCGTTTGGGGTATTAAATAAAAACAAAATTCACCAAAACAGTTGCTTTTGACGGAATTAATTATAAAATTAATTACGAATCGTTTTGCACTGTTATTTCTGTCCGTAGATACGAAATTACACAGCTAAAACAGTACATATCTAAAGCCCGAATTGGAAGAGGAACCGGTTTCGGTTATAATGTGATGTAATTTTGATTGTCACTACGCCCCCACCTAAACCAACTGTAGTTGTAATGTCGTACTGTTTTTGAAACATGAAAAATATCTCAAAAACGACTTTACAAGTCTGAACGCCTACAGAAATTCGTTCGAAAACGATTAAAGTGTAATTTTGTAACAGAAAACCACAAGATTTACACCAAATTCACTCAACCAAAGCAAGGAATTATAAGTCATTACGTTCACCATTCGTGATTGATAGTCTGTGGAAATTGAGTTCATGAGAGCTGAGAGATGATAGAGTCACATTTTTTTTTTTGCCTCAGTTGTATTAGACTCGTCTAGTGTTGTGAGAATTCTAATGTTATTGACGATCACAAACAAAAGGACTACGCATGACGGACGTAAGACAAATTGAAGCCACCAATGCACAGGATCAGACTCGAACCGATGGCCCCACCGACGGTATGGCAGCTCGTCTCTGCTGGGGGAATCGCAAAGCCAGCTTTCAATAGGAGCTGTCATCTGTGGTTTTTTTCTTTAGATAGTAATTATTTCACTCATTGCTTTCAGAATTTCCAGTATTAAATTTTTTTTCCAGTTAGACACACCACAGGACGGACGTTACATTCATTCACTGACACAACACATAAACACCCATGCCCGCGGCCGGACTAGAACCGGCGACCTTCGGCACGTGGAGCTGGCATTCCAGCCCCCACGCTACCGAGGTCGGCGTCATCTGTTCTTCTGAAAACACTTAGTTACGTTAGGTAGGGCGTCAACAGCTTTCGCAGAGTCACTTAACCGAGCAGGGTATGATTGTCCATCCGAACTATGTGACCATATATGATAACTCCTCTTTTTCATACCTGTTGTAATGCTCTCCAGTTATTGTTATAGATCCTTATTGTGCCTGAGTCTGTATTCTCTATGATTTTTCTCCAGATCTTTCGTTCCATTAATTCCAGTTTTCTGAGTATTCCCTATGGTACCCAACCACTTTCTAGTAAAGGCCTGACCACAGTTTTGTAATCAAATTTCTTTACTTCTCTGATGCATCTCATCATAACCGTCGCCAATAAATGAAGCAAATTGAAAACTTCTAATGCAAACTGCCCAATGCGTCCGAAGTTATACCAAGATATTTAAAGTTCAGGTCCTCGACAAGCAATCCTATATCACGTTGTGGTGAAATTACTGATAAAACAAAAAATTCGATTTGCAAATTTTGCTGTTGACATGATGACGGTTGCGAGATATAGTAGAGTCGATCTGTTATGCGTCACCGCTGACGGATATGAGTATCGTCCATCATTGTCGACAACCACTGAAGTTCCCACGGACTTAATCTGTCACTTTCCTGCGATTATCGTGAAAAGATAAACGCGTTTCCATCGCAATCATCAGCTCCCAACCACTGGCTGGGTCTGCTTCGAACAAAAGTCTCTCCAGTTCTTGCAGCCCATCCACCATCTCTCATCCCCTATTTGCTCTTTGTTGTAACGGTTCTTCCTTGATCAACTCCCTGATTTCCTTGATTCTCATTCAGTCCCTTCTCGATACTCCTACTCTGCTCCTCCAAAACTTTATTTTCATAACTTGTATTCTACTTTTGTCCTCGTCCTTCATCACGTGTGTTTCCTATCCATATATAAAAATTGGCAAAAAGTATGTTTTATAGATTGCTTCCCAACTCTTTTGTGACAAATCCCAATTCCATACCAGGCCTATCTGCACATCTTCCTCTTTCATTTACCTCCATACTGTTTTTTTTTTATTATTATTATTTTTTTTTCATTTCCTTCAGTCTAGCTTCCATGTCGTTTTAAATTTTGATCCACTACTGCCTAAAAATTATGTCGACAAATGTTAACATAGAGAAACATAGCCTTATTAAGTAGCCTACAGGTTTTTAAGTGAATGTTTTTTTTTTTTAACTGCTTTACGTCTCCTATAACAACTAGGTCTTTAGAGATGGGAAAGGATGGGGGGCAAGGAATGGGAAGGAATTCGGCCATGGCCTTTTGAAGGAAGCATCCCGGCATTCACCTGGAGTGATTTGGGGAAACCATGGAAAACCCCAATCTGGATGCCCGGACGGGGATGCGAACCGTCGTCCTCCCGAATGCGGGGCCAGAACGTTAGCCGTTACACCACCACACTCGGTAAAGTGAATGTTATTTGCACCATTAGGTAAAACTCTAAGACATAATTCTGTTACGTTTCACAGACATGTGATGCAGTCCGTCGGCTTATGTCCGTAACCACTGTAATGCGACTTCATATCCAACATATGACATATGGGTGACTGGTAACGCTAGGCATTCGGGGCGACACGGGTTCGAATCCTAATCCGGCTATCTCGCGTCGGATTTTTCACAGTTTCCAGAAACCACTGCAGGCGAATGCCGGGATGGTTCTTTTAATCGCCCATGGTCGAATTCCTTGCCCACGATCCTTTCTCGCCTCTGGTGACCTAAATGTTGACGAGTCATGAAATAATGGTAAATAAAGTCGCAGCATTGTACTTAGAGAACTACACGTATATCTATGTGTCCCCTTTACAGTGTGTCTTATGGTGGAACTCGATTTGAACTGATAAAATAGGTAGCTGTACAATCCCAAATATAAAAGAGTTGTCCGAAAACCTCGTGAGAGTCATAATCGAAGACGCCGGAGCTAGTCGTCGAAATATCTCATTTTCAAAACACAGTCCGGCGGTACACCCGTGAAGACCTAATTTCAAGCATATGCCGCGAAGGTCCCAGTTCTTACATAATTTCCGACTTCCACTTAACTTCACGGAACACGTATTAAAGGTAAAAAAAAAAAAAAAAAAAAAAAAAAAAAAAAAAACCTCATATAACGGTTTACTCTTAAAGAATTCGCAACGAAGATCTGAAAAAATGGATTGAAGATTCGAATTCGAGCACCGATAACTTAGAGTGATATCGGAGGGACCAAATTGTTTCAACTTTCATGAAACAACTCAGAAATTCCGTGATTGCGATTGCTCAAAAACTGTTGATTTGTGGAACTAATGGATGCTACATAGTTTATGCGTTATTTAACAATTTGTCGACCTCTATTAGTGCGAAACTGATCCGGTTCCCTAATTTTTTACGTTTAATTTCTCGAGAAAAATAATTTATATTATTACTAAAAGGTATTATTTTTCTGACTAGCCATCCTTCTCCCTTCGTACTTAACCAAACGAAATTTGGTATCAGTTTAAAGAGTAAGTTCTCTGATTTGGTAACATCATTAATTAACAAAGGAATTTTTAAAAATTCAATCCGTAAATGTGCAAACACGATCACGGGAAAGCGATAGTTCAGAGTCGAGGTAATAGGCTTACCTTGTGTCGATAAGGAGTGATAACATACCGCTAGATAGCAGCTCCACATTTCCCAGATATACTGATAAGCGATAGTTCAGAGTCGAGGTAATAGGCTTCCCTGGTGTCGATAAGGAGTGATAACATACCGCTAGATAGCAGCTCCACATTTCCCAGAGATACTGATAAGCGATAGTTCAGAGTCGAGGTAATAGGCTTCCCTGGTGTCGATAAGGAGTGATAACATACCGCTAGATAGCAGCTCCACATTTCTCAGAGATACTGATAAGCGATAGTTCAGAGTCGAGGTAATAGGCTTCCCTGGTGTCGATAAGGAGTGATCAAATACCGCTAGATAGCAGCTCCACATTTCCCAGAGATACTGATAAGCGATAGTTCAGAGTCGAGGTAATAGGCTTCCCTGGTGTCGATAAGGAGTGATCAAATACCGCTAGATAGCAGCTCCACATTTCCCAGAGATACTGATAAGCGATAGTTCAGAGTCGAGGTAATAGGCTTCCCTGGTGTCGATAAGGAGTGATCAAATACCGCTAGATAGCAGCTCCACATTTCCCAGAGATACTGATAAGCGATAGTTCAGAGTCGAGGTAATAGGCTTCCCTGGTGTCGATAAGGAGTGATCAAATACCGCTAGATAGCAGCTCCACATTTCCCAGAGATACTGATAAGCGATAGTTCAGAGTCGAGGTAATAGGCTTCCCTGGTGTCGATAAGGAGTGATAACATACCGCTAGATAGCAGCTCCACATTTCTCAGAGATACTGATAAGCGATAGTTCAGAGTCGAGGTAATAGGCTTCCCTGGTGTCGATAAGGAGTGATCAAATACCGCTAGATAGCAGCTCCACATTTCCCAGAGATACTGATAAGCGATAGTTCAGAGTCGAGGTAATAGGCTTCCCTGGTGTCGATAAGGAGTGATCAAATACCGCTAGATAGCAGCTCCACATTTCCCAGAGATACTGATAAGCGATAGTTCAGAGTCGAGGTAATAGGCTTCCCTGGTGTCGATAAGGAGTGATAACATACCGCTAGATAGCAGCTCCACATTTCTCAGAGATACTGATAAGCGATAGTTCAGAGTCGAGGTAATAGGCTTCCCTGGTGTCGATAAGGAGTGATCAAATACCGCTAGATAGCAGCTCCACATTTCCCAGAGATACTGATAAGCGATAGTTCAGAGTCGAGGTAATAGGCTTCCCTGGTGTCGATAAGGAGTGATAACATACCGCTAGATAGCAGCTCCACATTTCTCAGAGATACTGATAAGCGATAGTTCAGAGTCGAGGTAATAGGCTTCCCTGGTGTCGATAAGGAGTGATCAAATACCGCTAGATAGCAGCTCCACATTTCCCAGAGATACTGATAAGCGATAGTTCAGAGTCGAGGTAATAGGCTTCCCTGGTGTCGATAAGGAGTGATAACATACCGCTAGATAGCAGCTCCACATTTCTCAGAGATACTGATAAGCGATAGTTCAGAGTCGAGGTAATAGGCTTCCCTGGTGTCGATAAGGAGTGATCAAATACCGCTAGATAGCAGCTCCACATTTCCCAGAGATACTGATAAGCGATAGTTCAGAGTCGAGGTAATAGGCTTCCCTGGTGTCGATAAGGAGTGATAACATACCGCTAGATAGCAGCTCCACATTTCTCAGAGATACTGATAAGCGATAGTTCAGAGTCGAGGTAATAGGCTTCCCTGGTGTCGATAAGGAGTGATAACATACCGCTAGATAGCAGCTCCACATTTCTCAGAGATACTGATAAGCGATAGTTCAGAGTCGAGGTAATAGGCTTCCCTGGTGTCGATAAGGAGTGATCAAATACCGCTAGATAGCAGCTCCACATTTCCCAGAGATACTGATAAGCGATAGTTCAGAGTCGAGGTAATAGGCTTCCCTGGTGTCGATAAGGAGTGATCAAATACCGCTAGATAGCAGCTCCACATTTCCCAGAGATACTGATAAGCGATAGTTCAGAGTCGAGGTAATAGGCTTCCCTGGTGTCGATAAGGAGTGATAACATACCGCTAGATAGCAGCTCCACATTTCTCAGAGATACTGATAAGCGATAGTTCAGAGTCGAGGTAATAGGCTTCCCTGGTGTCGATAAGGAGTGATCAAATACCGCTAGATAGCAGCTCCACATTTCCCAGAGATACTGATAAGCGATAGTTCAGAGTCGAGGTAATAGGCTTCCCTGGTGTCGATAAGGAGTGATAACATACCGCTAGATAGCAGCTCCACATTTCTCAGAGATACTGATAAGCGATAGTTCAGAGTCGAGGTAATAGGCTTCCCTGGTGTCGATAAGGAGTGATCAAATACCGCTAGATAGCAGCTCCACATTTCCCAGAGATACTGATAAGCGATAGTTCAGAGTCGAGGTAATAGGCTTCCCTGGTGTCGATAAGGAGTGATAACATACCGCTAGATAGCAGCTCCACATTTCTCAGAGATACTGATAAGCGATAGTTCAGAGTCGAGGTAATAGGCTTCCCTGGTGTCGATAAGGAGTGATCAAATACCGCTAGATAGCAGCTCCACATTTCCCAGAGATACTGATAAGCGATAGTTCAGAGTCGAGGTAATAGGCTTCCCTGGTGTCGATAAGGAGTGATAACATACCGCTAGATAGCAGCTCCACATTTCTCAGAGATACTGATAAGCGATAGTTCAGAGTCGAGGTAATAGGCTTCCCTGGTGTCGATAAGGAGTGATCAAATACCGCTAGATAGCAGCTCCACATTTCCCAGAGATACTGATAAGCGATAGTTCAGAGTCGAGGTAATAGGCTTCCCTGGTGTCGATAAGGAGTGATAACATACCGCTAGATAGCAGCTCCACATTTCTCAGAGATACTGATAAGCGATAGTTCAGAGTCGAGGTAATAGGCTTCCCTGGTGTCGATAAGGAGTGATCACATACCGCTAGATAGCAGCTCCACATTTACCAGAGATACTGATAACCTGTCTGTGTTTTCTAGAGTAAGGAGGTTTTCAGATATTTTTGTTTCTATCAGGGAAACATTTAATCGCTTCTGATTGTTTCCTAAGACGTTGTAAGTATTTTGCTACGTATCTATTACAAATAAACAATTTCTACAATAGAGCAGGTTCTGCTTTCATCCTACTACAAAACACCAACCTCGCTATTCATCATATAAATATTCGCATGGGCCACGCAGTTGAGATCTGAACTTAACTTTTCTACGAGGCTTTGTTTTGAATGTCTCGCAAAATTTACCGAAATCGTTGGGTCGCAGGTTCTAGCTTCCCCTCCCCTCCATTTCAGCGTGAACATTCAGTTCAGCGATGAGGAAATGTGTGCTGGATAATGAAATCAGCTTTGTGTCTCTCTGTCGCGTTGGTCAGGTGGCTGTGTGGAGTGCACAGCACTTGTCCTGACGTTGTAGTGGCACTTACGGAACGTTTGGCAGCTGTTGACTATATTAACACAGTACCAGTAATCCCTTGTAGGCTGCCCCACTGCATGATTAACAAGTGAAATAGAGGTATAAACAAGCTATTGTCGAATTTGATTTTTAAAAATTTCTGCTGTAACAACCACATCATTTTCGTATACTCAACTGAGAGGTGAAAAAGGACGCTAAACATCAGGAAAAACATCAGAAGAAACATCAGCAACATCGGTAACATCGGTAACATCAGTGACATAAGCAATATAAGTGACATAACTGACTTAAGTGAAATAAGTGACATCAGTGACATCAGCGACATCAGTGATATAAGTGACATAAGTGACATCAGTGGTATCAGTGACATCAGTGACACAAGTGACATAAGTGACATGACATCAGTGACATCAGTGATATAAGTGACTTAAGTGACATAAATGACATCAGTGACATCAGTGATATCAGTGACACAAGTGACATAAGTGACATGCATCAATGACATCAGTGATATAAGTGACTTAAGTAACATAAGTGATATAAGTGTGCCGACCACAACACTTTATAACACTTAAACACTGATGTCTGGTATACAAGAAAGAAGGAAAATTGAAGAGACTGAAATGTATTGTTATAGAATGATGTTGAAACTTAAGTGGACAGGTAAAGTACCAAATCAACGCGTTCTGAAAATAATAATAATAATTTCTTGTGTTCAGGGTTTATATTGGCTGCGCATTCCGCCCTTATCATAGCCGCCTTCACCTAACCTGACAATCCTGCCAGATACAGGGGACCTACAGTTTAACGGGGAATTAGAACCACTGAAGCGTTCTTCACTATACACAGCAATCTGTGGCAGAGGTGAAGTTCGGGTTAAGCGCCTTGAAAATCCCCACCGAGACAGGGATTCTAAGCGGGGACCTTTCGATCTCCAGTCAGACGCTTAACCACCGAGCCACCAGAGCGCTCGTTCTGAAAATGATGGTGGAGGAAAGGCGCTTGATGCAGAGTTTTACTGAAAGAAGAGGCGGATGGTGGGTCACATTTTAAGACGTGGGGGATTGCTTAAGTTGTTAGTGTCAGGAACAGTCGCTTGAATAGCAACAGCAGTATGGGGCAGAAAGAAGACTAGTCGCTGCGCATCGGAGTCTGGTATCGTTTAGAACGAAGCCTCCATAATTCTGATTAGTACCTTGCTGTATTAATAATTTGTCATTAAAGTTCCAATATATTTATCCTCTAAAAGAATGTCAGGACAACCACACCGACAGACCAGTGGGTTTCAATACGTAAGCATCTTCTTTTGCACGGCATTGCATACTCGACATCTTTTCAGGAGTATAATGCTATATCCATAATTTATCCCAGGTCATAATGTTCATCCGAAACGAGTCTGTTTCTAAACCTTCTGGGACTTTTCAGCGCTTACAACCTGTAGATCTGCATTCAACATTTTTGGCTCTCAAGTGTTTCGAGCTAAGTGACGATAATGTTGAATTGCTTAAGAGCAACTTCTTTTTAATGACTGTCTGTACTCTACCGTAACTTCAGTAGTTACACTAACGTCTACATCTACATCTACATCTGCCTATATACTCTGCACTTCACAAAATTGTGGGTGGCAGAGGGTGCTCAGCACCAAAACTAATCTCTTTGCTGTGCATTCCAATCCCTAATGGTACGAGGGAAAAAAGAATTCATATAAGAATCAGTCCGGCACCTTATTTCTCTAATTTTATCTTTCCTGTCCTTCCGACTCAAATAGGTTGGTGGACGAAGTATTTCACTACACACGTAAGTGAAAGTGGGAGTACCCATGTTTACCAATAAGTTTAAACGAAACGTGCGTCGTCTATCTACCAGAGACTCCCAGCCTAGTCTACTAATCAGTTCTGTGACGCTTTCATAAGGACTGTAGCAAGCGGTCACGAATCGAGCGGCTCTTCTCTGTACTTTCTCTATACTTTCGATCAATCCCTTACGAAACGGATCCCAAATGGCACAACAATAATCCAAATGTGGACGCACAAGAGATTTGTACGCTATCTCCTTTATTTGTTCATTACAATTTTTCAAGATTCTACCTAGGAATCGCAGCCTAGAATTAGCTCTACCTACTAGCAAATTAATGTATAAGTCCCATTTCATGTTCCTTTGTACTGTTACGTGACGAAAAGATATTCGTCTGTTTTTTTTATGTACCTATTACTACGGAAAAACCATTTCATCTTGACATATTACATAAGAATTGTAGACTACACATAATCATCATTATTTAGAATTGAATAACCGTAGTGTAAATAAGAAATTTCAGGAAATAGTAATGACAGAAAAAATGCGAAAAAGCATATAATTATATCAGATGAATCTATAGTCAGAACTAATTAATAGACAAAACACACAGCTACAGAAAAAAAATAAAAACAAGCAATTGCAGAGAATAATATAATAGTAGGAGAAAACCAAATAACTACAGAAGTAGTTTTTACTAAGACTATCATTGCTGACTGTACCCTTGTATGAGCTCTCTTCGAAACAGCAACGCTGTTGATGAAAACATCAAGTTGTACAGTTCCTACTGAGAGGTCTTCGACAAAATAGCTCCCTCAACACCGCACCAGAAAACCAACTGAAATAAGCGTGGCAGGGAATCTTAGGGCAATATACTGTATAACACCAGAGGGGACATTATGCAGAAAGAGGATCTGTTGAAACAGGATAGATACCGTGTCAATCTCAGAGGATGGAGACGAAGTTGGCTTTCAGTGGAACATGAATATGGTGTGGAATTGTTTGCAGCTTGACGTTTATTACGTGACCACATGAATAATATTAGAAACTATAGTTTAACCTCCGAAAAATAACCTAAGCCACATGTACACATCGAAAATGTATCATTCCTGAACTGTGGACACTGTAATATTCCTATCTCTAATAACTCTTGTTAATTTCTTCCAACCGGACTTCTTTTCCGGAGATTGACTGTATTCATCGCAATGTGAAAAGTAGGAACCATTACAATGAAATACTAAGTGGAATGATCAACCACATGAAATTCAAATCAAATTCTATTCTATGTTACCGAGCGTGGTGGTGTAACGGATAGCGTTCTGGCCTCGCATTCGGGAGGACGGCGGTTCGAATCCCCGTCCGGGCATCCAGATTTGGGTTTTCCATGGTTTCCCCAAATCACTCCAGGTGAATGCCGGGATGCTTCCTTCAAAAGGCCATGGCCGAATTCCTTCCCATTCCTTGCCCCCATCCTTTCCCGTCTCTAAAGACCACGTTGTTAAAAAGGGACGTTAAACTGTTACAAAAAAAAAAAAAAAAAATCTATTCTATTTAAACAATTTGATACAATGATCGGCAGTATAAACTGGAACAAGTACGCAATTATCAAATACACAGAAATTCTCCAGCAAGCAAACGATTCTTAATCTTAACTTTTGTCTGTACGTAATAATCACACCAAAAATTGCTACACCATGACACGTATGTAATTAAACAAGTTCGTATAAATATTCCAAAACAATGTTCCAAATACCAACAATTTATCTCGGCATAATTCCTTTTATTCACATAACTAGCTGATGCCCAAGATCTCGCTATGAAATCTTCAGTTAGTGAAGATG
Organism: Vandiemenella viatica; assembly: GCA_031002005.1. NCBI lineage: Eukaryota > Metazoa > Arthropoda > Insecta > Orthoptera > Morabidae > Vandiemenella > Vandiemenella viatica. Next base: position 75,466,203 of record CM061918.1, read on the forward strand.
AAACGTTAACTGAACACTGAGAAATATTTACTAATAAAACGGCCGCGAGGTATAGCCGTGACCGAACGCTGACGTAAATCACCCAGGCTTCGTTAGACGACTAATTGTGACCAGAGATGTTACTGCAAAACTGCAGTTATGGGCATTATTTAACAACAATTCTATTTAGTTACGCAAACAAGAATAAATGAATTGTCAGAACACTTAAAAAAAAGTGTGTATTGCGTTTAGATTAACATACTAATTATTAGTTTGTTTTTGTTTATTTGTATTCAGCAGGATTAGATGTTTTCTTATACCCTCTGCCCAGAGATATTACTGTTACGATAAACTAAACAATATAGAACGAATTATATCGTTTTTATAGGCGTTATTTAATAAAAGTTGTATTTCGCAACTGAAATGCTAGAACATTGCGCTGAACTAGGTTTTTTTCTGGTTTTTTTTTTACTGGTTTTCACGGTATTTTAATTCAATGTTGATGTTTCCACTATATTTTTTATCACTGTTACAGTAAACTCAAAGAAATTAATTACCAGGACATTGCGTTCAATCTGTAGTCTTTGACGAACTTAGAAGCTAGTAATAACATAACTTAGTCGTTTCTTTCGACACCCGTTAATGATTTTAATCTTAATCGTTTGAAGTTTTTCACATTCAACCCCCTCCTCGCTCCCTTTCACCCTCCAACCATTCTTTTTTTTTTTTTTTTTTTTTTTTTTGTTTAAAAAAAGTCTTTTGTAGTGTTGTTTAAATTAAATAGTAAGCGAAGTGTACACACAAATCAGTAAAGAGTGTGAAATAACGTGAACCTATTTACAATATCATTTTGTATACAATACTTGAGATCATTTTCGATAATTGATACACAATGTCAGTTAAATGAAAATTATATCTCTGCTTCTGTGAACCCCCGAAGTTCCCGTTGCCGAACCGACTCTCGTGTGCGGCAGGTTGCATCTCACTCACGCGGGCGTTGCGGCGAGGTAAAGTGTGTCTCTGCCGCCTGTGGACCTTTTTTTAACTAAAATGTTTATTATCTTTGAAAAAGGGAAGGCCTGCCACGTTAGCTCGGTTAGTTGCGGCACCGTGTTGGTGTCCAGCGCTGGTTGGAGTCTTGCTGGTGGAAGAAATTTTCATCATCATGACTTTGACCAGCAGAATGGGAGAGATGGTAGTGCAGAATTCCTAATCACCAGATAGTGGGCCAGAGTCATGGGTTGAATCTCAAATCTCTCTGCAGTACGTTTGGAGTGAAGGTATTCAGCGATACTGATCCGGGTGGGGACGTTAAGCCTGACGGCAACCTTGAATTTTACGTCAAATGCTCTCCGGTGACTAGCCGAGTTAGAGAAGTTTTATAATCACCCGATAGCATTTCATATATTCTCAAGGCCGAGAGGAACTGTGTTCTTATGTACCCTTGAATTCTATTGGAAGAGTAGGACTCGATGAGCCGGCACCAGGTTCCATCCTCCCCCTTCTTCATTTCTCATTTACAATACAAATGATTCTATAGTATGACTCTCACAAAATCCCAGTCACGTACACCCACATACGAGCACACATCGGAGAAACCAACGGGGAGTAACCACAGTTCACTTTCGAGAGTAAGTCCTCCATTGTAATCAACTACGCCCGAAATCGGGTATGGAGTCTGTAACCTCTCCTAATTAAATTCTCATTAAATAAATCCAATCGAAGACGAGAAAACTCCACTAATTAACTTGCTCTTAACTCTGCAGGTCTTATGACGACGTGGCCCTAAATAAGTCGTTTTTTGACCCAAGTAAACAGAGTAGAGGTCACTTCTTTAAATATTAAAATATTCAATTGTCATAAAATAGCTCATCAACGGATCGCTAATTCTACAGAAGTTACACCTCGAAGTTGTTAGCTTATATTCTCAACTGTTTTTAATAAATAATCAATCCAAAGCTCGCAGACATTAGATAAAACAATTATAATACATCACTTCTCGAACAACTAATACATTCATATAATGCTACTGCAACACTCGCTGTCCAAAACCTAAAGCTTTTTACACACACACACACCTTCCTTCGTTTCTTTAATTTTTTTAAAGAATCTCTCACACCAGACCAAAGATTTTCGATCTCATTCTTCTCAAAGATGTACTTACACTACCCACTGACAATGTGTTTGGTAATCTGTGGATTTCTCGAGCTTCGAAATTACATTATATATATTACTAGCCAAAAAACCCGTCAAAAATGACGGGTTTAACGGACTGTGCTGGCAATTGATTTCATTTTGGTTGTTTACCTAGATAGAAATTTTATAAAATAAAGCTCACTATGCTGTAATTTCTCGTCCCTTGTGATGTAGCAAAAAGTTTCAGTTGTCAATTTGGTCCAGGTTGCGTTTCAGCATAACTACAATCTTCGCCAATATAGCTGGTAGAAAATCAAAGCTTCATTCACACGCGAATTTATACATTCCCTGAATCGCATGTCAATGTCATGATGCATCTATACCAATCATGCATCATGCGATACAAACCTGATCCAAAATCTTCACAGTTTCTTACAACTTCCTTATTCTCTATGATGAAGATGGATGTTTTAACGCCTGGCACAGCTTACATTCGGCTGAAATAATGACCCCAGTGAAAACGAAGGATGCTAAAAATAAATCTTAACTTCTTACGTCATGTAATATTAGTTTCAATTGTGGTTTAGGTTACATAGATCGCGAACAATTTGGAACTTCTTTCATTCAAACCAAGTAATCATATCACTATAAAAAGCAACTAATAATCAATATGACAATTTAAACAAAATTCATACTTTTCTTTCAGTATTGTAGCAATTCCTTTCTTAGCAATTGTTGAAATAAATTGAATTGTTATAAAATAAATGCAATTCCTATTGCCTGGCACTATGACAAAAGGTTTCGGTTGCTATCCTGGTCCAGGTTGCATTTTAAAACTAACCACATACGGGAATAGTTTACATCGTGATTCATGATATCAAAACGTGACATAGTGCTTATGAAACCTGCTTAAATAACTGATAATAGCTAAATTCAACATGCTATTGCTGTGATAAGGTTCTTTATTTATTTTTGTCCAGGTTGGATTTCAACCTAACCACAATCTCGGGTAATACTGCCGCTACAAAATGAAAGCTTCCGACCAAAACGACAATTCATTGATGAGATACATTACGCAACAACATAAATTTCATCAAAAACATTCAACAAAAAAGAAAGGTAATAAACCAAAAATCTGCAACGTGATTCAGACCGATATTACAACGTTCGAATAGCTGTCATAGTTACACATTGCGGAAATACGTAATAGCCTCAGTGAAATCAAAGAAGATTAAAATAAATCTGATAAACTTACATTATTAATTGTAGTGTAGGCTGCACAATTCGAGATGAGTGGGCAACTATTTCGGTTCAAACGAATTAATAATTTCAATAATAGGTACAGTTTAAATTATTTTGAAAAAAGCTAAATTATTCATGCCCTCTGCCGTAGCGTCAAATGCCAGTTGTAATTCTGATCCATTTTAAGTAACACTTTAACCAAATTTTTTTCTACATTGATGCTCGAAATACAAAGCTTTTATCTTACAATATCTATGGACAAAGAATTTAAGGAATACTTGAATATATCAAAAGAATATTACGTAAATATAAGCATCTAATGATTGAAATATCGATTTTAACGCAATATATACTTTTATTTCAGTATTCTGTGAGTTAATTTATTCACTGTTGCTTGGAAATGATATTAAATAACGCGCACTCCCACAAATAATATCGTAAAGCGTGACGTCATAGGCAACGTCATAGCTTGACGTCACCGCGTGACATGACGTAGGTGCGACACCGCTACATCTTGTCTATTATACTAATAGATTACAATCAATATTTAAATCATAATAAACTACACTTAACGAAATAATATTTAAAAAATAATTAATTTCGTAATTAGGGTGGTAGCATATGTTACAAGTCATAGGAAAAAGAAAAGAAATATGAAACGAAACAATTAATATATTATACTACTATAATACTATATATCTTTCACCTTCGTCGATGTTTATTTTAACAATGAGTTTGTATTGTAACTCGCTGACAGGTAGCGCGGCTATTTCGTTGATTTAATTTTCACTAATATTTGAGAAGGGGAAAAAATATAAACCCGGAATGAATTGCATTTGGTTTTGACTGTAATATTTTAGATAGCTTCATTCAGCAGTTATATAATTTTTATGGGAAAAATTGATCAACAGCTGAAGCTTATAAACATTACATTTATGCAGAACACATACGATAAATTTTAAATTTAAATTCTCTATAACACTCGTCATAATGAAAAAAATATACGCTCGCCTAACTGGTAGTTCCGCAGTACGGTATTATTTCAACAAGAAAAAATGCTGTGCAGAAAGTTTCGACACGCAACACAAATGTAAGTGTTTCGCATTGAGTACGAATATTGAAAAAATATCGGTTAGGGTGCAGTTAGCAACAAGCGAATGTGATGTAAATGGCCGGCTTGGACCCTCTGTGCCGAACCTTAGTTGTCAAGTAGCCTGAGTGGATGGGGGATTGAATTTTTGGGCTTTTGGTGGAAGCAGACTTTAGGGAGGAAGTTTACTGACCTTTGGGACATTTACTATGTCTTCTATTCCTCTTGCGCTATCTTCTCTCTTGAAGATGTATTCTGCCTTCTGTTGACCTAAGCTATTACTTGTGGGCTATAGTAAGATGTTAATTGATGTTAATTATCAGGAATCATTGAAACCACTCGATTAGTTACGGTTGGAGAGCCGGTTTAGACAGGGAAAGGTTAGGAGAAAATGATAGTCTAGCTGAGAATCTACCTAATAAATAATGTAGGCTTCTATCGTCTTTAGAGTCTCTTTTATTGACCACTGAAGACTATGGATACAGTTGAGAGCGCGATCTGTAAAGATAACACCGATAGCCTCTACAAATATTAATTATGACTGAGCCGCGCAAACTGACTGTTAGAGAATGTTAACCTATGGATTGAATGGGGAATTGACGTGATGGATGCATGGTGGAGAGGCAAGATAACGAGACACGGTTTAGCCAAGAAATAGCCCATAGGGACTGGTTGGTAATGGTCTACAAAGTGAGCGCGGGTATGGCTCGTTGGGCTCGCTCATAAGTTCGGTTTTACGTCACTAAACGGAGCGATGTCCTTTTTGTCAGCCTTCAGCACTTTACCAATAAACAAGATCTCGCTGACACTCGCGCTTGCGTTCTGTTCTGACTTGAGGCTCCACTAACTTCACGAAATATTACATTTACCTAAAAATCCTCATTCTTTCAGATAAATATTTGATGTCCAAAACGACCATCACAGTGAGTCGTACATTTTGATGTGCGTCTTAAAAAATATACCGTAACATACCCTTCACAGTAAGACGTCCTTCCAGTTTACTGTGGTATCCATACAGCGGGAGGTTCAAGGTATATTTAAAATAAATGAAAATTTTGATGTAGGAAAACGAAAAGGTTGCTGTTGATAATCCTCTTTCGTGATCCATTATCCCGTCTCTTAATTCTGGTGTGTTATCAATCATCTTCTTTCCTCACTCATAATTTCCAAAACAAGTTTGTTCGTTATCTGGACTTCTAGAGAACTATCATAGATATTATTTCTAAAAGATATTATTTGTGACGGGCCATCTTTTTCCTTACTACTTAATCAAAATCGATAAATGAGGCATCATTTTAAAGAGTAAGATCTCTGCTTTGATACCATCATTAACTAAAAAACGGATCTTTCGAAATTAAACCCGTAAATAGGAAAATTATAAATAATCGAGGTCACGGATATGCGATAGTTCAGAGTCTAGCTGCTAGGCTTCGCTGGTATATATAAAGAGTGATCGCACTACCACTAGATAGTAGCACACATATCACACAAATATTGAACTTTGTGTGTTACATATAGTAAGGAGCTTATCGGATATCTTTGTTTCTGTCAGGGATACATTAAATCGTTACTTAAGAGGTTGTGTTTTGCTACCTACCTATTCCAGTTGATAAACAAACAAATTACAACAAATAAGCCGGTTTTATTTTCATACTACTACAAACCAGCAACCTCACTCCTCACCGTATATCATTATCGAAATTTTCGAACGGGCCATCTGGTAAAATAATATTTCTGAAGGTCTTGGAAAAACGAAAAACCTACTAACAAGGGACTTATAAACTCGAACGCTCGGATCCTCACGAGAACATGTTTAGAATAACAAGTGTCCATAAAAAACAGCGGTGTGTGTCATTTCCATGCAGAACTCCGCACTTGTCTGCTAGCGCCATTAAAGAGCCATGAAAAGAACCTGTTGTTGTGTGATTCCTGGTGAGGACATACAGATCGTACCCTACTAGAAGCAACTTTTCCAAACACAGATTTTATGCTGCAGATATGGCCATCAAAAACAACAAAATTTTACCGACCCATTGATGTTTACTTCTTTCGGCAATATAAGATCTTTATCAGAAGGATTGCTGTTTTTGTAAGACACCAATGTTTCAAGCGACAAGTGAAAATACATTATCGTTGTTTCATCATGAAACTTCACGCTGTGATTTACAATAAATTTTCTGCTACTATGTCTAAGCTTATGTTGCAATATGCTTGGCGAAAGTCAGGTTATGACATTGACATACCAACGTCATCATTTAATGTGTAATTAGTGTGGCTTTTGATTTTGGACTGCGTGAATGCGAATGTGATTTGGAATGTGATAACGTGGCTTTAGTGAGGTGTGCACATTGTTCTCTTCAACTTTGTTTTAACCACTTCATCGAAATCCCACATCTGCACTTTGAGGACTAATGTAAGCACTATCAGGTGTGTGGTACAGCTGTATATGAGTTTGCGCTATATTAAGTTTTTGGCACTGTTGATTGAAAATGTAATGATACACGTCATTGAATTACGTATAATTTCTTTCATAGGTTATTGATATCTTGTCACTTTGTTTCTCTCTAATAAAATGTTACCTGAGGTAGAATGCAAAGTTTTGCATGGAAATGACACACACCACAGTTTTGTTTATGATTGGTTGTTTATTCTAAGCATGTTTTCGTGTGGTTCCGAGGTCAAAGGTGTCCCTTGTAAGTATAAAAAATTGAAATCTGATAACAAGAAATAAAATTAAAATACATAAATGATACTGTTATACAGAACAATCTTCTCTGTTGGGATTACAAACTGCGGACTTCGTGCAACACAATCGACAGAGGCTACAACCTAATGCAATGCCAATTATTGTGCTCTGAGTTTTTCGTTATGTAAATTAATTTCGCTGTTCAAATTTGCCTTCAGTCGAACGTGTATCAGTTTCCCATGGCGTGATTAAAAACAATTAAAACGCCATGTTTCCCCGCGGCGTGTTGAATTGCCGACCGTTTAATTATGACGCGCCGCGATTATTTGTCACCGATTTCACAGGACGCAGTTTTGGAAACAATAATTACTCTCTCATTACAACTCTTTAAACATGACCTTGCTCCGTTTGATAATGTAACTTCATATTAAATGCACGCAGGTGTCTTAAGATCATTCGTTGCTTCTTAATCATCTTCATATATATTTGGGGCACACGTCGTTGGCTCAGTTGATTGCGTCACCGTGATGGTGTCCAGCACTGACACGGGTTTCGACTCCCTGTGGCGGAAGAATTTTTCATCACCAGGACTTGGCCGGCAGGGTATGAAAGGTGGTGTTGCACGATTTCTAATCTCCAGATTGTGCACCAAAGTCGTGGATTAAATCCTAAATCTCTCCTTAGAGTGTATGGAATGAGATCATACGGAACAGTGATTGGTTTGCCTAATTGGGACATTAAAGCCTTGGATACACTAGGGGACAAATGGAGCGACATGCTGCGTGACATGCCGCGCGGCATGTCGCTGGACAACACCCGGGAACACTGCCGCGGAACATTTAGCAGACACACTAGTCAGTTGTTGCAGAAATGTTGCCCGAGGAGGTTGCGTTGGTTAGTGCTGCGTACATTATTATATCAAGTAGTTCAGCTATATGTAAAAGAAAGAGAAGGTGGTGGATGCGGAATTACTTACAGCAACGAGAAAGAAGAGTTAACATTCTGAGTGACCTTCGAATGGCGGACGGATCATTTGGAAATTTTACTAGAATGTCAACGTCAGAATTTGAAACATTGATACAAATGATTGGACCTGCCATTTCCAAACAAGACACAGTATTACGTAACGCTGTTGGTCCTCATATTAGACTTGCCATTACATTGAGATACCTGTCGACTGGAGACTCATATGCTTCCTTGTCGTACACTTTTAGAGTGTCAAGACAACTGATCAGTAGAATAATACCAGAAGTTTGTAAGGAACTGATAAATGCATTGAAAATTTTTGTAAAGGTGAGTGAATAAGAATATATTTTACTTTTATAAATAAATGATTTTATTTATTTAATATACATAGAGGGTTTAAATAAAAAAACTGGAACTAAGAATGCAATATATTAGTGTTGTCAAAATTTAACATTACTGGGTGTTCGATGAATCCACGTCTGAAACTACTTGTTCAAAGTGCTCATCGAATTGTTCTGGGTCCATATTACTAGATGCAGTACTATATTCCTGATTGATACCGCGCTGCACAGGCGACTGACTTTCAGAACTAGAACTCTGACGGAATTTTCCCATACGTGCATCAGTCAAAATGTTGTTAATGTAGTATTTTGCCACAAGTACAGAATGTTCGGCCTTCACTTGACGTAGCTCTGACGCTACATACTGTCCGTAAATATGAAATTCGTCCTGGGCCATCATTTAGTTTCTAGCAAGTTGTATAACTTGGTAAGCCTCTCCAATCTATCTTCATTTGGGAGGGTTCTTTTGCGAGAAGTTCGAGACGATGAAGGTATCATCACCGTGGGCTGCGGTTCTTGCTTCAATATAGGCTGAGATCCTTGAATGATAGATTGAAATTCTAGCTGAACGTCTTCATTTGGAGAGCTAGGTATCGTGTCCTGGCTTTGTTGACTCTGAAAAAGTAATAAGAAAATAAATTTATACTGTTATTATAAATATTTTGTTAAACATTTTATTATTATAATAATTATACATAAGTAAAACAATAGTAACATGCTATGACTTTCACTATTTTTATTATATATTCCATCTAAATACCTAGTGTGTCACTTCTGTGAAGTTACTGTTTACAGGTAGCCTTATTAAACTATTTTCTCTGTCTTTTTCTTTATACTTTAATGAACGCTTCTAATTACACGTCGCCTTATTCTGATCAAAAGAAATAGTAAAGCTGATTTTTTTTTATCATTGACCAGAATGTCCCGAGAATTTTGTTTAGCTCACAGTAAATATGCATTACAGTGTCACACGTTCCGTATCTAGTGTACAAATGTTTGAAAGTGAAAGCAAGTGAAAACTTTGGGAAATTTCTAAACAGAAATGAAGTTAATTTTTTGTAAGTTGTTGAATTAGCGAGATAACATTTCGGTCATATTGTGCATTTCCCCTCGTGTTCGGGTTCATATTGCATACGTTATGTAATTCTCCACTTACGTAGGACGCGTGTTAGATAAACATATAACAGAATTATTAATTTTAAAAAATCAAGTATGTTAAGACGTAGAAAACAGGAAGAGACTCGAATGAGAAATTTTGTATCTGATTAAAAACAAATTAAATAAACTGATATTTTAAATATTTAAAGATTGTGTCTTATTACAAATGTGTCTATTTTTTTCAACAAACTAAAAACACGGATTTTTATGATAGTTCTTGAGGTTTAAATATTAAAATTCTCATGATTTCATTTAATTTCTTTAATTGTATTTAATATTTTTTATAACAAAACTTCGCGAGCCACCACAAAGCGGTGCTCTGAGCTAGTTTTAAATTGCCAGTCGCCTACTGTCCGACACTAGCGAGGGTGTATCGGCCTCTCACCCTGTGGGCGGATGTCACACATAGGCGTTACTTCCCGCCGCCTCACAGCTGCGATCCTAGACAGCTGACAGCCGTCCACAAAATCAATATATATTCTTAGACAATATACTCTTGCGCAGAGCAAGGAAAAATATTTATATGTTTCCTTACAAACTATTATATTAATAATTTTGTATGCTATTTCAGGTTCCAGCTACTGCAAATGAATGGAAGGATAAGGCTTGTTATTATGAAATATTTTGGAATTTCCCACATTGCCTTGGATCTATAGATGGCAAACACGTTTTGATTCAGGCTCCTTCCAATTCCGGCAGCGACTATTATAACTACAAAGAACAATTTAGTATTGTCCTATTGGCTATTGTGGATGCCGATTATAATAAAAGGAAAATCTTCTGACAGTGGAGTGTTCCAAGAGACTTCCTTTTATAAAGCTCTGGCTGCTAAACAACTTAACTGGCCAGATCCAGAGCCAATACGACAAGGTAGACCAAACATGCCTTTCGTATTGGTAGGAGACAGTGCTTTTGCATTGACAGAACATATGATGAAGCCATATCCCGGTAATCACGACGCGGGGACTACAAAGCGCATTTTCAACTACAGACTATCAAGAGCAAGAATAGTTGTGGAAAATGTGTTTGGAATTTTATGTGTCGTATTTCGCATATTCCGCACACCAATAGCCCTCCAGCCTGCAAATGCTGAACTAGTTGTAATGGCGTGTGTACACCTACATAATTTTTTCAGGCGAAATAGTCAGTCCAGTTCACTTTACACTCCACATGGAAGCTTTGATTCTGAAAATATGGATCACGAAATTGTGGAAGGGTCATGGCGCAGAGAAATTGGACCTCATAATATGTTGAATTTAGATGCTAGAGGAAGACGTTATTCTGAATCTGCTATGGAAATAAGAAACAATTTTGCTGAATATTTTGTAAGTGAACAAGGAAGTGTTTCCTGGCAGAATAATTTTTAAGCATAGTTATGATACAGAAAAAATAATCCACCATAGCAATAACAACTATTTAAGCACTATACCAGGAAAAACAGATGAATAAATAAGTAATCGTGACTTACTTGTGTTTCCAATGTATCCATGCCACCAGGATTTGTAGCTCCCTTTAGCAGAAATTTCATCGCCTCATATGCAAACCATGCACTGGAATTCACATCATCTTGTCCGCTACCAGTAGTTTTCGCAGATGCCAACTTTTTCTTTTCAAGAATAAATTGTGAGCGAAGCCTCTATTTCTTTTCTTGGCAATTTTAAAACATTGGCAATATCCTCCCATGCGTCATTTTTCTTTATTTTATTTCTATAATCACGGTTTGAAGTGTCCCACAACAACCCATAATTCTGGTACAGCTCGATTAGTTGAAGCACCATATCGTTTGCCCACAGCACCTACATGACAAGTTGCGCACACGACTGCACTCGGGTACAAATGTCGCGGGACTGACGCGATGTTTTCGCTCTGGAAGCGGCAACACACAACATGCCGCGCGGCACGTAGATGTCGCGCAAATTGTTGCACACAACATTGTGGGACAGCGGGGAACGTTGCAGCGTCATCCAGACTCAGTGTTGTCCCCTAGTGTATCCGGGCCTTAAACATGGTGTCCCTGTAGGTGTCTGTCGGAAGAGTAGGCTTGAATAAGCTGGCACTGGGTTTCGCCCTCTCTATTCTTTCATCTCTCTGTGGTTAACGCTCTGGCCTCTCAATCGGGAGGACAGCGATTCGAATCCCCATCCGGGCATCCAGATTTTGGTTTTCCATGGTTTCCCCAAATCACTCCAGGCGAATTTCAGGATGCTTCCTACATAGCCAATTACTTCCCGTTCCTTGTCCTCAGTCCCATCCTGTCTCTAATGACCTCTACGTTGACAAGGCGTAAAACCATAAGAAAAAAAATATCCTTTCTTCCACAAAGCAAACAACACTAAACACGCATCATCATTGTCATACACACAATAACACTTACCAAATACTGGGGAAAACAACGGGAAACCTCTCAGGTTCATCTCGCGCGGAAAGTTACTATGGGTGGCTGAACACACCCCATGGAGATACTCTACAATCGTACTCGGGTATGGCACCCAAATAAAAATAGAATAGATCAGTAGCTGCCATATTTGGTATCCAGCAGAAGGCCATGTGTATGGAAGGTGCTATCCCCAACAGCATGCTCCTGTGAAACTAATTTCATATTTCCTTCCCTGGTATGGGAGTGTTTCTGTATATGACTTCTTATAATGTGCCTGTTCCGAGCAGCATGTTTTTGATGTGATACAATTAATGTATTTATACTTGTCATGTGGGGTTTACTACTGGAAACGTGTTTTAACGATAGTGTTCTAAAGAAAATGGCTCCAGCTCGAGAACCACACAGCTGAAAGAAAAGATTGGGTACTGTTGAATAGAACATGATTTCCCCCATGATTTCGATTAAACCAAAGTTCTCTATACCTATCCTGCTTCCAATGACGTCATGCCAAAGATAGCTCTGATAAATGTTATTCAGAGTGTTCCGCATGTCAATCTGAGCCAACACCTTAGTGACGGTCGGTATAATAACTTATGGATGTCGAACATTGTGCATTAAACTACTAGATACAATCTACACTAATATTATAAATACCAAACTAACCTCGTCTCGCCGTCTGTTTGATACTTTTCACTAACAATTTTGACAAGGATATGCTATGAATTATTAGGAAGAACATAGCATACTATTTCAGGATAAATAACATATTTTGTCGTGATATTAAAGAAAATAATCGTACAGTGACAGACAGAAGGATAGTGTGTGAGTCTCTGTAATGTTTTATCGGTCACTCAGCCTTTGTTTATCTCGCAGTCAGTTTGTGTATACAAAATCATGATGATAGATTAACCAGGGCGTTTGACTCACATAAATTTTATGACGCGCTACAGTACCCGATAATATTTAGCAGGGGGGAAGAAGGATGTCACTTCCAGATACCACAAATCAACCCGGTGATAGGTCTCCCCTTGCCTAACAAAACCGTGTCAGCTATGGATTTTATGCCTACCACTTTATAACGATTTTATTGTATAATACCACGGTGCAGATAATTGGCCAATCAGTTTATGTCGACATGTACGATAAAGTTGAGAGCCCGACTCCGTGGTTTTCGGGACATCTTTTTACATAGGTTACAGCTTTATATATCAAGTTCTAGGAATAAAATTCTAACTTCTAGTTTTATTCATAACTAGTGGAGTTCCCGGCGATGCCCGGTATAGTTGACGTAGATTTACCAATGCACTATTTTTATTCCCGAAATAAGAAACATTTGTACAAAGAATTAAAGCAAACATGGGTTCACACGCCTCCTACCAAGAAACGGGTGGGTTGAAGTTTAGTTGCACCTACAATATTTTTATTCGTCCGATAAGGTACTTGTATATCAAGCTTCATTAATTTGGCTAAGAAATTGCATTACTACATTAATAAACAACGCTAGATTATGTTAGAAACTCACATTTGATTCAATTGCGAGGTGACTGGATATACTATTTGCTCGAAACGCCAGATTCAGCCTTTTATACACATATCAAAAGTGAATCCAGAATAATATTATCGTAAATAAATGATTTTATTCAAACAGAAGACTAATGCTGATTTCCAGAGACAATGCAGTTGTAGGCCTACTGCCAGAGATCGTGGTTAAAAAATCTGCTGTTGTTTTTACGGCTCTTTATAGCGTTTAAAATTAAATATCCCGAATTAAAGGAAAGAAAACTTCAAGTTTTGTTTAATGTTCCAAATTGGTTGTTATTGTAAATTTATCTTATTGCTTTCAATAAAGGCTATGCTCAGAGACATTGTAATTGTATGTTTAGCATCAAGTATGCTGCATCTAGTGGTTCCATCTGTGGTATTCCTAACCATACGTTCAGAATTTCATTTAATGTTCCGGCGTTATGCAACGTAGAAGCATAAGACATATCAAACAACTGAGTTGAAATTCTAAACTTTAAAACGGTGAACATCCCATCGAAATCTTCACAGTAGATTTCGAGTTTTTCTGCAACAAATATATCCGGTTTTCGTTTTACAGATATAGATCGAGCGCTGTGCAGACAAATTTGTAAACGTTTGGCTAACTTGTTTGTGAATATATCGAAGATAAAACAAACAAATTGTGGTAAAATGATCCCAGAGCTGAATAAAACCATTAAGACTAATGGGCCAGGAGAAAATTTACCAACGAGTGAAAAACTCATTCTGACTAGTGCCGATGACCCGGAATCTACGACACGTATGATTCCAACAATGACATTCAAGAATATTGTATATAAAAGAAGTACTTGTAAAACTGCACTTTTTAATTTGATTAAATTTTTAAGGTCGTAATTAAGTTGAAGCTAAATTTTACTGCTATGCTCTTTTTTTTTTTTTAAATAAACAACCAACAAAGGATAGTTGCGGACAAGTTGCTACGCCAGTTATGTTTTGTTTACTATCTTGAATTTTTCTGGTTTCTCTTTCTGGCGCTAATCATTTAATACAAAAGTCGTTCAGCTCACAGGTTCAAATGAAACGAGACTTTTGAGTTCTCGGTAAACAAAGAAACAGATAAATTAAAAGATTGTCTTTCCTCGCTTGCGTTTTGTATTTGGAAAAGCCGCACGAAAAACGTAATTTTCCCTTCAGCAGAATGGGCGGTAATTACATCTTTGCCGTTTTACATGTCCATTCAGAACGAAACGCCTTTTGCGCATGAAGTAACTCGAACCTGCCTTTTATACTTTGTGTAGGAAAACTGTTGTAAAAGTGCAAAAACTTTGTTTTTCTGTGTTCTCATGATACTTGTCCACTTAATTTATTTTTAGGTTACCAATTTTTGAAGAAACAAGAATGGAGGAACGCTAATACAACTCGCTTGAAGCACTTTTTCTGGGTAATTATGCCAAAATTTTACAAATTTTCATTTTATCTTCAAAAAAACGATAAGTTTTAGAGTCTGCGACAAAAGTTACTGAAGACAGAAGTGGAATTACGTATAACTAAAGGATAATATTGTGATGGATATTTGGAATAAGATCAAATAAAAAGCAGGACAGCAGTCTTGTGATAGAATAAAAATAGTAGCAACAATAATCAATTATTGAAGTATAAACTGATGTGGAAGGAAAACAATGTTTGATTACTTGGTAAGTGTAATCTAAGGCTTACCAACGATACGATGATATTACAATATATAGGAACTGTAAGAAACTATGATCCTAAAAAAGAAAGCTTCTACTATTACCACTAACCTCCAAATCAGAAAAAACTTTAAGAGTGAAAGCACAGTACTTTATGAATATGAAAAAGAACAAAAGTTGGTGCAAGTGGGGTGATGCTGAAAGATTATGAAAATTAAGTGTT
The DNA here is from genome assembly GCA_031002005.1 of Vandiemenella viatica. Taxonomy (NCBI): domain Eukaryota; kingdom Metazoa; phylum Arthropoda; class Insecta; order Orthoptera; family Morabidae; genus Vandiemenella; species Vandiemenella viatica. Next base: position 75,481,592 of record CM061918.1, read on the forward strand.
AACTTCAAGAAAGAAGCAATGTGTTTCGAAATGAAATCATTTTTGGGGGAGAAACTTACAAAGAGAAGGGAGATGTTTAAAATTACATTTACAGCCATCTGGAGGTGGGTGAATTCTTAAAAGATGAAAGTGTCGCTATAAAGAACTTGAGAGGAAGACCATGACTGAAACAAATAATTGAGTAGGCCTACGTATGATTTGAAGAGATTAAGAGATTCGGTCAGAGTGTCAAGAAACTGCAACCAAAACGAGAAAAGACCCGCAATTAATTTATTTAAATCCAGATGGGCGTAACTTCATTTCTGTGTAAGAAAGCTGTATATATAGTACAGGTTGTGGGCTAAGTAAAATCTGAATGTCTATTTGAGTCGAACAATGAAGATAATATCATATAATATCTGAGATCGTGCTTATGTTTGGTCACTCTGACAACTATATGCAGTAATCCTGACTGCGTTGAAGTCTGGTGTAATGTTGGGAGAAAAAATTAGAAGGAAACAGCGGGAAAAAACGACAGTCACAAAAACTAATAACTTTTCGTTTTAGGATAGGAAGTCAGGTGATTAGCTGAAAATTTTAAATTTAAAGTAGAAATTCACCTAATGCAATGAATGATTGATACTAATAAAAGGCTATTTTGTCATCGTGTCACTGCGTCATTGTGTTACTGTATTATCATCACCGTAACGCTGACGTTGGCATTCGTTGGCTGGCTAGCAAGGGCCATAGATGTTATTTCAAAATCGAGATTATCAATAGCAATTCTATTTAGTTAATATAATGCGAATAAATGAGTTGACAGAACACTCAGTTTAATCTGTGAGTTTTGAAAGGTTTAGAAGCTACTAATAATAATAGTTTTGATGTATGACCAACTTTGCTATCACTAATTGCTGCCAAAAATGACACACTTAGGTTATGGTACACAAAATTTCACGCACTGCATTATTTCGTCCTCAATGTTAAAGAAACGATTTTTTGTTTGTTTTATTTCATTCGTCTTCATTTTTATCTTATGATTTTTGTAATTATTCTTATTAGAGACTTTATACAAAGGGTGTAAAGAATTCGGAATGAGAATCAATACGAATAAAACTAAATGTATGATGATGGGGAGGAGTAAGAAAGAAATGACGATAACGCTACAAGTAGAAATAATTGAACAAGTGGAGTCCTTCATATATCTCGGGAGTATTGTGAGTGGTGATATAAGTTGCAAGAGGAGGTGAAAACTAGAATAGCAATGGCAAAGGAAGCTTTCAATAGGAAGAAAAATTTATAATATGGAAGGCTGGATAAAAAAACTGAGGAAAAAAACTAGCGAAATGTTTTGTATGGATTGTAGAAATATATGGGGCAGAAATATGGACGCTACGCAAGGAAGATCTAGAGGTTGGAAGCTTTCGAAATGTGGATATGGAGGAGGATGGAGAAAATAAGTTGGAAAGGCAAAGTAAGGAATGATGAAGAGCTGGAACGAGTAGGAGAGGGAAAGGTCCCTTATAAAAACAATAAGGAACAGAAAAATAAACTGGATTGGTCGTGTGTTGAAGAATGAGTGCCTACTTAAAACTGCTCTGGAGAGCATTGTAAACGGAGGGAAAATAAAAGGTCAACGAAGGAAGAAAATGATTGATGACATCATGATAAATGGGAAATATATAGAGACTAAGGGAGGCTTGAAGGCTGTCACTGTGCATGGAACTGCTGAATAGCAGGAAAACCCTTGATGATGATGATGAGTCTCTTACACGCATTTTTCTTGTGTCATTACCTCGTTCGATAACTTCACTTCGCTCAATTGGTCGCTGCTATGTTGCTATTTTTTCAATCTGTCAGATTTAAAGACCTATACTTATGGATAACAAGTAATAGATGGAATAATGGTAGCTTAAAATTTCTAGTATAAACAGTGGACTTACTTCTTAGCATTTCTATTAACGATACAAAGAAGATTCATGTTTTTAATAAGTGATTTTCGTTCTGAAACACTTGCCGATTGATTTATCTCCTGGGGGTTTCCGATCATCAATAAGCTGGAAATTCCGCACGTTTATCCTTTCGAACTCTGACCCATGTTTACTCGGTTATTTAACATCGCAAATAATTTCCATATGTTGCACGCCGGTCCAAATGCTATTACCGGGCTTAGCGCGTGTTTACGTTGTCTTTCCGTATCTCCCTCTTATTTACACTGCGAATTATCAGTGTTATGATAACAGGTGACATACGCGGCAGATTCGCCAATGTTTTACTTTCCCCGACTCCGCGATTCGCAGGTTTGTGTTTTTATAACTGCTATTTCCTTTACTGCGTTGCCGGAGCATTGTGTTTTGAGTATAATCACATTTGCGTGTTATTCGAAAAGCATTAGGCAACAAATAAAAATCCAGAATTCGGTCGGTTTCATTCAGTCGCCGATGCTGCCAGATATACAATAAGTCACGTCGCAGATACTAATTTCCTGGTCATTCAAATAATCATCTGACCAATTATAATTATATATACAACAGATACAATTCAGTATTTATAATTCGTTTTCAGAAATCGTTTCAATTTTTTTTTTAACTGCTTAACGTCTTTCAACAGCGAGGTCTTTAGAGGTGGGAAAGGTTGGGGGGCAAGGAATGGGAAGGAATTCGGCCATGGCCTTTTGAAGGAAGCATGTCGGCATTTGCCTGGAGTGATTTTGGAAAGCATGGAAAACCCAAACCTGAATGCTCGGACGTGCATTCGAACCGCCATCCTTCCGAATACGAGGTCAGAACGCTAACCGTTACACCACCACGCTCGGTATTTTTTTTTTTTTTTTTTGTCTAAATCAATATAGGCGATTTTTAGTTTTTAACGCTACACTTTCCTATCAGCTCATTAAGTGGAGGAACATTTTAATTTCATGTTATAATTTTTTATACATACCTTTCTTTACCCCTGATTTACATGCTCCAAAAGTTAAGTACATTCCTCTGTGACTCAGCGAAATTTAGTGACCGAGCGTGAAGGGTGAGTGGTTAGCGCTCTGGCCTCGCATTCTGGAGGACGGCGGTTCGAATTCCCGTCCGGGCTTCCAGATCTGAGTTTTCCATGTTTTCCTCAATCCACTCCAGGTGAATGGCGGGATGCTTCCTTCTAAAGGCCATTGCCGAATTTCTTCCCGTTCCTTCTCCCCAGTCTTTTCCTGCCTGTAATGACCTCAACGTTGACGAAGCGTAAAGCCATAGGTAAAAAGAGAAAAAACTTAGCTTTAAAAAGATGCAATTTTTTATTAAAATTTGAATTCGTTTACTGTAATTAAAAGCAAATATTATAGTAAAAGCGCAGCCTATGGGACGATCTTTGATGATTCTTCAGTAAAAGAAAGCAACCAATTTTGGAAAAGGATATGAAAAAAAGAATTGGTTGACATGTCGTTCACTGCAGATAAGAGTGCTAATTCCAATTTGGAATCATAGCCTATTGTATTCATTTATCGGAGCTTAATTTTCTTTTCGGGTGTTATGTACCCATGTACTGATTAATTATATCTTTTGTTTCTTGTATTTACACTATTCAAGAATCGTAATTTACAGCTTAGCTGTGATTAACAGTAGTACCTACATTCGTACTTTCTGTTAGTTTCTTAGGTAAACTATAACTGATGAAAATTAAGTATCAACGGAAGATTTTCGTAAAATATTTCTACAAAAGATAACGTTCGTGCACTAATAAGTTATTAATTATGTATTGTAACATTCAATCCTCTAAAGAATTATTTAACCTGTCAATTACTTCTGCAATTGGTTTCAACTTCTTTCTAATTTTTCAAGTACGCACCACGGTTTGAAAGAAAGAAAAGCAATTGGCAGTGATTGGGGACTGCTAACAGAGAGAGAACTTAAAACTATGTATTCATACGCGCAAGACGTCATACTTATAGCTACAGATGTATGTCGGTGATGCGAACTAATAAGATTTTACCCATCCGAAAATCGCCCAATGCGCCCAAAGGAGTTTTCACTTCAAAAATTGTATTTCGTTTCCCTTCATTTCTACTCATAAACCGAGGCGTAGTTATGAGCTGACAGTTGGATTACCAGCAATCAAATTACGATGATTTTTCTTCCGTAATCACCCCGAAAACCTTTTAGCATAATGAAAGATTAATATAACAGGTGATGGGAGATTTTCATTTCCGTTGAGTAAATATGTCACCTCTATTCCAGTAACAATGCAATGAAAGGGGATATATATATATATATTTTTTTTTTCCTTTGAGTAGAAGCTCTACTCTCATTCCAAGGATGATCTGAGTTTAAGGGAGGTAAGCAAAGAAAACGCACAATCAATATTGACGGTCATTGAAAGGAGGTTTCAACTTGATGCTAAAATATCTCATCACGTGCATTACGGCACCGCCATAAAGCTGTTGGTTAATAACTGTGGGGAGATCTGTCCAAGATTCTTCAGGAATCAGGAAATTTAGATAGTCGTACCGGGAATTTAACCCTGGTTCCCTCAAGTGTGTGATCCAACTGCTATTACTCTCCTTGGGGGCGTCCACTAATTACGTGAGGTATAATAGGAGCTAGAGGGAGGGGTCCGGAATTCCGGAAAAACACCTCACGTGATTAACGGACGTTCCCTAAGGTTCCTACAGACTTTTGGCTCTGAAGTTCACAACGCCAAGCAGCTGAGTCTAGAGGCAGGGGACGGCTTGCTTTGTGTCGTGGACTTCCCTCTTGAGGAGCAATCAGGATATCGTCAAGGAGCACAGCAGTAATAACGCCAATGAAGGCACGGTTCAACTGAAGGAACTCCGAGGTGAAACGGCACAGCAATGATAATGCCATAACAAAGTTTCTATCCAAAAACAGACAGAAAGAAAGGCTGTCTAAGGCTGGAAAGGCATCGAGACTCTACAAGAGATGATCAAATACTAAGGTTACAGAGCCTGTGGAGAAACGTGTTAATTTAATTTCATTCAACTAATACAGACAACTAATTAGGTTCTTTTCGACGTAGTCTCCATATCGGTTTAGGCACTTGTCGCTTTGTTGGATGAGTTTGAATATTCCCTCCTGGTAAAAATCCTGTCCTTGTTTGTTCAGCAATATTGTCGCTGAGTGTTTCAGCTTCTCGTCTGAAGCAAATCGTCGACCTCCTATGTGTACCTTCAGGTGAAAGTCGCTTGGAGCGAGGTCTGGCCTGAAGGAAGAGTAATGATGTCGTGCTGGGTCCGCCACTGCGATCGTCGTCGGTGACGTTTTCTCTTCCGGCCGCAAACTTTCGACACCATTCTGCGATATGCTGACGAGACATTACAGTCTCTCCATAAACCTCTCGGGTGAATTTCAGGCCGCGGTTATATGTTTCTCGTACAGAAGTTTCTGGAGGATTTCTTCCCGAGACTAGTTTTCCATACGAGTCGCCATTTGTATTTACCTACAACTAGCGCTGTAGTCGGCGGGTGGCTGAAACTCTACTCATTTGCCAACCGCATGTCTTAGAAATATCTGCCTTGCAACCTTAGTTTCTGATTACTCCTAGTATTTTGAGGGTAGATAGAATTAATGCCATGCAAACCTTAGATGATGAACGACCTTATGAAAGACGTTAAGGAAATAAAGGAACCGGCCAAGTGTGAGTAGAATCTCGGGTATTTAGGGTTCTGTATACTAATGACCAAAACATAAATCTTGTATATGGCAGGTCATCAACAGTGAATGCTTAACACGTATTGAGAATAGGGACTAAGCTCCACTCTGCAGTTGCTAACGCAGCGCCAACTTGTTGCTACAACTACTGACGTAAATAAAATATACCATCTGCGTATATTAATACCAAAGAATTCTCACTAAGTGAGAACTCTTCAATGAAATTGTATTAACACAAGGAAATTACTAGGTAGCCTCAAAACATATTTACTTGTTTCACTCGAAACATAGAAACTATATTACATGAAAGTATTTTAACTATTTTTCGTTCAAGTACAGCATAGGATCGATACTGGTAAGAAATTTCAACTTCCGAGGTAGTACCATTTTTTTTAGATCGATCATATGGTCTAAAATCGATAAATTACACGACCGATGATTTTCAAAAGAAATTTAAAAAAAAAAAATATTTATCTGCTTAATTAAGCTCTAAACCGCACATTCCGGGGGAAAAAAAAGCTTCTGTGAAAAGTCTCAGAATATAATTTTACAAAGTCTTAAATACGGTATTCAGTTGTGAGTCAACGAAACACGTAGTATTTGCAAAAGTGAGATCTCCAACTTATTCCTTAATGTGGTAGAGGTAGGCGACCGACGGATATATAGCAAAGCGTCAGCAATACTCTGCGCGGACCGTTTCCCGTTGCGCTGATAAACCCAAATTAAAATTGTTTCCGAGTGCAGAAATCAGAGAATATCATTAGTAACTTCAGACAATTTTTTTGTATGGCTTTACGCCTTGTCGACATCGAGGTCATTAGAGGAGGTACAGGACTGGGTGGGCAAGGAACGGGACGGAATTCGGCTATGGCCTTTAGAAGGAAGTATCCCTGCAGTCACCTGGAGTGATTTGGGGAAACCATGGAAAACCCAAATCTGGATTCCCGGACGGGGATTCGAACTGGCGTCCTCCCAAACGCGAGGCCAGAGCGCTAACCGCTCACCCACCACGCTCGGTGTAAATCCTCTCCGCAGTGCGTATGGAACAGTGATTCAACAGACCTCTGTTTCCGCAATTGCGGACATTCTTCATGTTTTTCACATCCGTTTCTGCTACCACAACTTTTATAACGGAAGTTTAGTTAACTGTTTACAACGGCATTGCCAAGGGCGTGTCGTACTTCGGAACAATTAAAAAATTTGACAAGAAGGCTACGCGATGAACTGATCGTAAGTACGATACAAATCTCTTCTTTTTTTACCAGTACGGAGCAGTTTGAGTCGAAAATACTAAATATGACTATCAGCAGAACCAGAGATAGCACAGACGGCGTTCAAGATAATGTGTGGCGTATCTTCCCTCAAAAGGTACGGAGCTCAAATTGAGAATGAATTCCACGCTACGTCGTCATAATTACAGATGTCTGAATCCATGTTAAATATGAATGAAGACCAGCAAGTCCGACTTCAAATGACGATAATGACAATCTACTTTTAGAGTTACTGTCATGTCTTCTGCTGTGCCAAAAGATAAGGACTCGTATATCCATGAGGAATCCCTTAGGTGAAAATCAAATGGACACAAATACCATCATCTTTTGCCAATAGTGCGCCAATATTTATCAGGCCCCCCCCCCCCCCCCCCCGCAGTGAGACAGTGAAAAATTAATTATTTAAGCGGTGCTGGTCAAGTATATTAAGAACACTGGATCAGATGTCAGGGTGCAAAAGCGGCCAAACTACTTTTTATAATATATAACTCTTATATTTAATTTAATAAAAATAATACTTGTTAAAAAAAAAAAATTCTTGATAGTATTTACACTTACGCTTCTGCATCCGCTTCCGTTAAGATTTACTTTTGACATTTGTTTCCGTTTCTGCTTCCGTTATGGCACTATTTTGCGTCACTAGTATGGAGTGAGGGCTACGGCACTGTTGAGTGTGATTCGCCCGTCGGATGTGTACAGGGTGTCCAGAAAAGGACTCCCTGATTTCAAAATTAAATATCTCGAAAACAAAGATCGATAGATGAATGCAGTAAACGGTATGTTTATTGTGACAGCTGTAAGAAGTGTATACAGCAGTGTGAAATAATAGTTACAAAAGCTGCTAACAGATGTACGCTGTACAGCTCATATCAGCATACATAAGTGAAATAATCGTATGAAAACAATCTTTGCAAACAATCACATCACAATGTTTTCAAAATGTTCACCATTGGCACTACAGAGGTGGCGCAAACGAAGAATGAAATTCGCCATCACATTTCGTAGTGTCTCGACCGAAATGGATTCACATGCCGCAGAGATCGCCGATTCCAGCTCGTCCAGCGTGGCGGGATGCTTCGGGTAGTCCATGTCTTTCACTGTGCCCCACAAAAAAAAAGTCACAGGGAGTCACATCCGGCGAATATGGAGGCCAATCCATGTCTGCACCAGTAAATTCTGGGTATCTCAAAGCAATTACTCGATTCCCGAAGTATTCCTCAAACTGCTGTATACACTTCTTACAGGTGTCACGATAAACATACCGTTTACTGCATTCCTCTATCGATCTTTGTTTTCGAGATATTTAATTTTGAAATCAGGGAGTCCTTTTCTGGACACCCTGTATAATGAGCCTAGAAGCCCCTGGTGACTTTCGGAATAGTTGGCTTCAATGGGCTGGCACTGTGTTTCACCCTACCCGTTTTTCATCTCTCGTTTCAGTCTATACTAAACATACACACTACCACAAACGAACACAGAATGGAAAACGTATCCACCGCAGTTCATCTTCCCAGGAAAGTTCCCATGAAGGAGTGCATACTAAATGGCAACCGCCTACTCCCAGAATCGACTGTGGGATCATTAGAAGTAGATTCATACAAATCTGTATTAGTGGGATACGCGTAAAATATTTCAGATGAAATAGACACTGGAGCTCAAGGTAATAGTGTAGCACAAGATCTCTCCAATGCTTTTAACAAAGTGAGTCATAAGATTGTAGTATATAAGGTAAATACTATTAGAGAAGATGGAAAAAAAATGTGGAAAGCTAAAAGTTAACAATTGAGAAAGCTGTATCAAAATAAATTGAACAGTTAAAACAGCTACTTCACGTGATTTTTAGAATAATGAATAGCAATGGTGGTTTGTGATTGTTTTGGAAGTTTGGAGTCGGTTGTCTACAGATGGCATCTGATCTAATATTATAAACGCGAAAGTATATCTGTCTCTCTGTATGTTTTTTACGGTTTCACGTCTTAACCGATCATCACGAGATTTGACGATGAAATACTATTTACAATCGGAAAAGACGTACGGTTCTTTAATTTAATTTAACTGCAATCTAGCGCACTCTCTGGTGGCAATTTCCCTACACACCCATATTCCCCCTATCCTGCACCCACCTACATTTGCTCTCTGTAAATTTTAAATTTAAATTCTTTCAATGTTTTTGGTAAATTATTCATCATTTCTTTTGGCAACTTATTCCAATCTCTGACGCCATTACCCAAAAAAGAGAATCTTGCTACACTCTTGTGCCTGAAATCGAGTGCCAGCTTGTGGTCATGGTCATCTTTTACCTTCCATGCATTACTTTTAATTTTTATTTATAAGGAATGTATTTCGCAGTGGAATTTTTAAAAATTACCGAACGGCGATAGACAGACGAATACGGTGTCTTAGTCTCCATTGTACCAATCCAGAGACTGCGCCGTTGGCTCAGTGGTTATGGAGCACGCTTACAAAAGTTCTGAGCTTCAAACATCCGTGCAGTCAGCAGTTTTTTAAGATCTGGTTTTGGTCATACGAGCCATACCTGGTGTAACCTCCCCTTCTCACATAACAGTAAAACTAATTACTGTGTGAGGCTAATGCATTTGGGAGGTTATATCCAGTTTTGTACGCTCAGAAGGGCGTACTGGGAGGATTAGCTCCAAAATGTTAATTAATAAAGGAACAATTCGGCTCCAAGAATATCTTTTCTTGGAAACCCGGCCCGTAATGTTAAGTGCAACGGTTTTAATAACTTTTATAGGTCTGGCAACGACTAAATGAAAAGCGATACTACATAGGTATACTTCACCTTTAATATCACAACTTTAACACCGTATTACAAACTTCACCAATTAATACATTTCTCTCCTAAAATTACACCACAGCGCACTTCACGCCAAGACTTTTTATGTGCTTGCTTATGCACGTCCCTCTTCTTCTCTGACTCTCCAAAGACAATACTAATCCTACCTAAACCTAAGAGCTTACAACTACCCCAGTACAATATTAAAAGCGTCTGTGGAACTCGTTACATTTACAATTTCATAGTATTTACATTTTTAATTATTAATCATTATTTAATACCAAGATATAATTAATAATATATATATAGATTGGAGATTAAAGGTTGCACTGGCCGTTACATTGTTTGGATTTTACGTTAAACTGTAGGTCCAACCAATTCAGATATGGAATACTTGACAAATCGTAGACTGCTGAAAAATTCTTCGGGATCACCTGACCGACTTTTTTAGCTATACTATTTATCAGGCTTTGATTCTCTCGCATTCAGTTTGCGTATCTTCTGCACTAATAATATTAAAAACGCGAAAGTAAATCTCTGTCTGCGTTTTACATTCTGACGAAAAATGGCTATACCGATATTGGTGAAATTTGACAAGGAAATTCTTTGTATCTTTAGGAACGACACAGGATATTATTTTCAGGATGAATAACAGTTTTTGTACTGAAATTTTGATTATTTACCTAATGGTGACAGTTAAACAGATGCCTGTGTAAGTCATTAATGGTATACCAGTCGCTCGGGCTGTGCTTCTCTCGCATTCAGTTAGTGAATGATCTGTTAATAAATATCGTTTACAAACCAAACTTATTTATTGCAGACACTGATTTGCGCTTCACCGTACTATTATTTTGTGTCTACCTAAAATTTTTTGGCAGTAACATGTTTTGTCTCATTTTTTGACATACCTCGCTGGCGTAAATCATATGTAAGGTGTAACTGTAATAGAGGAAGAGCTAAATTTATTAGCACCCAAGAAACTGATGATCATGCTGAAAAATTAAGAAAAGAAGATGAAATTGATGCTGCCCTCAGATAACCCCTTTCTCCCCACTTTAGTTTTTGAAGTGAGAACTTCTACAGGTGGGTTACACGATGTTTGGATGGGGTAAATCTGTAAGTTCGTGAGTTCAAATGAAGACGGTCTGATAGATCAGCGGTTAAGGCACTTCCTTCTGAAAGTTCCCTCTCCGGTCGCGGCTTCAAATCCCGCGGTGAGTAACAATATTTAGGAGTTGTATTTGATTAAATGACCTACGCTGGGATGTTCCGTGGTTCTGATTATGGAACTGTAGGCCTCTGAAGAAAGAGATTAGCCTTCTAGCTGCTGACACAACAGATTGGTTCATATCCTTCTGGAATATGCTACGAACCGTCGGCTTGTGGACTAAGTTATATTTTTAGTTTTTGAAGTGAAAATTTGTTTAGGAGCGTTGGGCGATTTTTGGATGGGTAAAATCTTATGAGATCGCAGAACCGACATGCTAATGTTAACAGTATATCCGTTGCGGTCCCTTGGCTCAGTGGTTAAGGTGTCTGAATGGCGAATGAAAGGTGTCCGGTTCGAATTTCACCCCTGCGGGGATTTTCATAAACCATTACCCCGACCGTCACCTCTGGCATAGCTTGCTGTGTAATGCGAAGTACTTCAGAATGCTTCCGTGGTTCCGATTCCACTTAAACTGTAGGTCCCTTATACCTGGTAGTACTACCGGGTTAGACAGGGGCGCAAAGCGCAGCCAACGAAAACCCTTCACTAGGTCACTACGTACACACGGAATTATTATTATTTAGTCTATCTGTAGCTGTGCGTATGACGTATTGCGCCTATTATATTAACAGTTTTAAGTTTTCACTGCTGTCGGCAGCCCCCAATGACTGCCTATTGGGTTTTTTTTTTCTTCTTTTGAACATGTTGCAGATTCATGAAATAGATGCGATGGTGGAATGTCAACTCTGTGTTTTCTGGAATACTTCTTACGTAACTTATAGGTTTCTATATTCAATTCTGTCAATGAAATTCTAAGTCCACTCGTTCGCAGTCGCGGGCAATAGCTAATAACGTTGTATAACAGGATCAAAATGGAATAAGGCTACAAACAGATAGAGGGGGATCTGAACATTATATCCAGTCGGGGAGATCAACGTCGTACGATGGTAAATGGCGAAACGAATCAGACTATAAGGTGCACACAAATATGAAAATAGGATGTTGTATGATATTAGGAAGAGGGACGAATTGCTTGTTGAATACCGCAGGTGACAATATTTCGGCATTACATATGATAGCAAATTCAGCTGGGCAGGTAGCAGGAATAGGTTCCAAAATAGTTCATTTATTGTAAACGATTGTTAGTGTATCAACCAGAAAAGTTACAAAATCTTGATAATATTGTTACTTGAATAAAGTGATGGAGTATGGGACCCCCATTTTGGGTATCAAATACAGGAATTTGATGGGCCTGAAGAAGAGGGCAGCTAATTTAGTTTATGAAAATTACTGCAAAGTACAATCAGTAACTTATATACTAAAGAAGCTACAGTAGTTTGGAGACATTGTAAGGTAGGAGGCAGTGGAGATAGTGCAAGAAGTGAATTAAACGTGCAGAATACAATCAGTAACTGACATGATAAAGAGGCTACAGCAGTTTGGAGACATTACAAAGTAGGGCGGATGAAGATAGTGCAAGAAGTGTATTATACGTGCAGAAACATTCAGTAAATTGATATGATAAAGAAGCTACAGTAGTTTGGAGATATTACAAGGTAGCAGATAGGACTGTTGATAATATATCGAAATATCGATATTATTTTTTTAAAAAATATCGATATTTATGAGTGATATTTTTTAGACCGATATATCGATATTTCGATACTGAAATCTGGATATCGGCTTCGATATTTTTTAAATAATTTATCATTTTTCGTTTGCTCTGAATGACACAATGTCCCTCAAATTTCTGTTACGCGTAAAGATCAGCAAGCTTAAGTAAATGCTATAATTAATTCGGAAGTTACAAGTACCAAGTCTACTCCGATGATGAAAACAGTGTAGCCAAGGTATCGCTCGCCCAGCACGAATCGAACGCGAACCCATTGTTTGATATGAGCGTGCGCATTTTCCAGGGAAGTCCATCTTGAAATTAGTGGAAAGTGTAAATAACAAATAGTTGCTAATATGCAAAAATTAGAGCTAAAAAAGTAAGACAGCTGAGAATAAGCTATCACATACAAAACATGAAATACCACAAAAAAATATTATGAAAAAATTTATGTAACTTGGCCTATGATAGCTGAACTTCTATCTAAATAAATGCCTCAACTGTATTGCTTATCAATCTAAAAAATACACAAAATAAGATTTGCTTCGAACCTCTTTCGAATTTATAAATTTTTTTATGAAAATTATGACACTCATAATGGTCAAATTCTTTTTTTTAATATTTCAACAACAACTAAGAGAAACCGTTCGACCGTGAAAACCTGATTAAGAACAAAATCACACGTCTGTTTGTCAGTGGACAACCTTATTTTTACAAGATTTGATTTTATGAAATTGCATTTATGAAGGTATCGATATATCGATACTTTTTTTCCGATATATCGACAGCCGATATTAATACTTTTTAAAATATCGATATATCGAAAATCCGACATTTTTAAAAATATCAACAGCCCTAGTAGGAGATGGATGCAGATAGTACAAGAAGTGCATTAAATGTATTTGGCTGTCTGAATTGGTTACGAATTAGGAATACTACGCGCAAGGGAAGAGGTGACCATGACAAAAAGTCGGTATTTGATTTGAGATAAAAGAAAGTGGCAAAATATTCTCTTGTTAGTCAGGGGGTTCGATCTTCGTAACAAGTTGTGAGTTTAGTCGTTAAATAGTAAACCGGAAATAATTTCATTTTTTATATCTTAAACCATAACACTTTGACTGCGAGAATTAAGTTAGTTTTAGTTGCTGTCTCTTTGGATGGACGGACGAACTGCCAGCCAAGATTTTGATATGATTTCGAATAATGTACAGCGTATGATCTCGGTGATAAAGTTTCTTTCTGATGTGAAGACGGAAATCTGAAAAAATGTTAGTATTTTTTTTTTTTCGTTGAGTGCGATTCATACAAAGAAACTAGTGGTCGAATTTTGATGCGTAAAGCCTACAGTCCGGGAGTTAAAAGAGGATGTGTTTAGTTTTGATTTGGAATTGGGAAGTAAAGAAATTATTTTTTTGCTGAGTACGATTTTGGTGGGCTTTTAAATAATGTACAGCCCATAACCCTGTGAGTGAAATAGAATACTTTTCATTTTGAAGTGAACTTGGAAAGATGATAAATTTACGATAGAAATTTCCGCAAACTAGTATCCATTTTCACTCGATTCACACAAAATTTGCTGGTCGAATTTAGATGACTCTCAGTCGAAATGTTGTTTTTTTTTCCCTGACTGGCAATGTGTTAACTACAACATGGTCGATTTAGGAGAGAGGACCTCACTTTAACACTCAACGTGAACAATGATTAAAATTAAGCGTTTTTCTTGAAGGCTTCGTAGGCTTTTTGAAGTAGGTACACAGTTTCTTGCTGTAACCAAAGAGAAACTTATCTAACATCAGTATGCTTACTGGTCCCTAAAACTTCTACGAGATGAGGTTAAAGCCGGTTCCGAGATACCAAATACAAGAATTGCTCTTTTTTTTTGTAAAATCGTGTTACAAATTTGAAAAGCAAAAAGTTATCTGCTCATGAAATTTTATCCAAATCGCTAATTTCTGGTTTACCACTTCATAAATTGCTTCTAAAGAAAAATGCTATTATTATGTTAAATAGAAATCTTAATGCTAGTCAGGGATTAATTAATTGTGCAAGATTAGTGTTAATTTACTTGAATGAGTGGATCATTAATGCTAAATGCAATCACCCTTCACACCTTTTGATCCAACCATGCCTTTCCGAATAATAAGAAAATAATTCCCAATAAAAGTATCCATCACTATGATCATTAATAAAGCAAAAGTCAGACTCTTCCAAGCTCAGGATTGTTTTCGCCAGAGACAATTATTTCGTATATACACCTGTACGTTGCTTTTTCACGAGTTCGTGGATTCAGTAATATTTTGTTTGTGTTGAAGACACATACGGTACAAGTAAATTATTATAACATTATAACTGCTAATATTGTTTTAAAAGAAGTTTTCTAAAGTAATGAAGTTTGAAAAACATCTGGCAAAACCAATACCTATTTTTTAAATATTTCCTTTTTAAATGTTTTACAATAAAAACATAGTATTTACTGATAACGACTTTTTGTAATAACAGTTATATTTATTATAAAATACTTATAATTAATAAATATACTTTCATTTGCTTATTTCCATATTATTATAATATCATTTAGCGACTGACCACGATATTGTGCGCAATATTAGCACTGGTCAGCTACTTTAAAGGAATTGTTCATTCAAAGATAAATAAACTTTGTTTGTTTTGCCATTTATGTCCTTTTTGTTTGTTCTTCTCACAGTTCCTCTTATACCAATAACAACTTTTGACCGTGTGTGGAACATATTTGAACAAAGTTCGATCTAAAACCTTAGCAAGTTCCCTTTCTACGCAAGATATATTACTTAATTTTCTTCTCTGCAGATATTATTCCAAACCCTTTCAGTCCTCTGTTCGATTATAGTAAATTTCTCTTGCTCGCCATCTCTACCAACAATCATTTTTTTTCAAAGATACTATATTTTAGGGAAGAAGCGGATTTGTCAGTTGTCGCCTGTGCAGCATTTATTTTACTGGAAGAAGCTGATCAGAAAAAGAGGAAAACATTACACTGGTGAATTACCTCTCTCTTCAAAAGTAGGAAGGTGTGTGGGGGCACTAAATTAATGTGAATTGGAATGCGGGACCTTTCTTTTTTTTCCCCGAATTAAAGATGCAAATTTCAATTTTCTATTGTACTGTTCGGGCCCAAAATTTTTAAAAATGATACTTCTCTTAGAATATTCTCATCTTCAGCAGAAAGATTAATGGTCACTCTGAGATTTTAACTACTGAGGACTTGTATACGAGAAGTAAACAAAAATTCCATTTCCTTCTTCACAACTCGTGCATTAACTTCTAGAAGTTCGTTTATTTTCCTCCAATTATCTAATCTCTTCAGTTTGTTTTTAAATTCACAGTTCATAAGGTCCCATAAACATTTTCATTCACGTTAAAAATCAACCAGTTTTAAAGCGGCCTTATCATTCCACTCCAAACTCCAGCGTTTTTCAACAGAGTAATAAGAAATTCTCACACACAAACCCGTCTATACCAGGATAGTGTCCCAGGGCCAACCCTTTGATGTTACCACAAGTAGGCCGAACCTCAACCAAGGACTACCGCTTCGTTGGCTCCGATTTGCCTCCCATACACAATAAGCAAATCTTGCAATGGTTGGTCGCCATTCGTTGGCAGTGATTTGCTTAGTGTGTACGCACCGTTAGAGAATTATGGAGCTCTGCGTTGTTTTCGTATGACGTGTGTTAGGAAATCAGACCATCCTTCTCCAGACTTAAGGATGTGACAGCACTGGACATGCCCCCTCCCCCTCCCCCCCCCCCCCCCCCGCAGAGCTGGATGCGTGCCGTGCGTTCACGCATCGCCCCCTGTCGTGAGGTGGGGCGGAACTGTCCACTCGACGCAATAAACGCACGCACTTCCCACGCATCCTCCACAGTCACGTGTGCACCCGCATGCTCAACGCAACCTCACGGATCTATTTTAGGTCTGAGTGAATTCCCACTTAACTTACATAATTCGTAAAAATAAATGATAAAAAAGTAGCACATACGTAAACCTTAGTAACGCTATACTTCATTCGTTGACACAGAAATAACATCTTTTATTTCGTACTGCACAAAGATAAAGAAATACTAATTATATTTAATTACATATGCGTGTGTTTTTGTATGAATAAAGTATTTCATTAAGTTATTTGTGTGCTCTTGATCATTTTCTGACGTTTATTTTGTGCATAACATTTCAGCACTTGTAACTCCAAAACGAATGGCAATCGGACAAATGTTTATAAGAACTTCAATATTTACCATTCCCCCTGAATCACCCTGTAAGTGGATTGGGGAAAATGGGAGGGGGGGATGGTCATGGCTTCATTCAGTCATAGGACGGATGAGTGCCATGATATATATCCATGAAGCCGTTTTAACGCAAAGTCTATTCTGACTTGCTAAAATCTCAACAATCGTTGGTTCGAACAAATTCTAGACTCAATTCAGGGATCCACTGATTCTATTGGGCCACCGACGGGGAGGACGTTTGCCAAATTCATTGATTGTTAATAAATAACGCAAATACAACTGTTTTAGGCAAAGACACCTGTGCTCATAATATCCTGATGACACGGATTTATTGGCTTCGCATTCCGCCCCTGTAATCGCCTTAAACCAGTTGATAGGTGAGTGTATGAATTTAATACGAGGCGCGTCCAGAAAGTAAGTTCCGTTTGGTAATAAAATGAAACTGTACACAGATACAGAAGAAATTTTTATTGCACAAAATTCTACAACTCTTAAACTACTTTTCCACATAACTGCCGAAATTTTGCAGGCATTTGTCGTAGCGTGGCACCAGGTTTTGTATACCTTCTTCATAGAAATCTGCCGCCTGTCTCTTCAACCAGTTGGAAACAGTTTCTTTCAGCTCGTCGTCACTGGTGAAGTGATGACCGCCAAGGAAAGACTTGAGATGTAAGAACAGATGAAAGTCTTGCCAGTTCTTCTGTAACCAAAGGTGGACGCCCACTTCGTTCTTCATCGTGCACATCACTACGCCCGCCATTGAACTGTCGGACCCATCTTCTCACCCATCGCATTTGGTCCGTAAACATCGCAAATTTGCCGATAAATTTCACTTGGTTTCACTTTCCTCGCATTCAGAAACCGAATCACAGACCTGATATCACAGGCGGCGGGATTTTCAATCAACGCCAACATTTCAAACAAGCACAACAAAGCGTACGTAACTGACAGCGATCTCCATATGGCGCACGTTCTTCCCCTTGATACACATCGTCTACAGCACATGTGCGGAACTGCAATCGCAGCACTGCAGCGGAGATAAATTGAAATGGAACTTACTTTCTGGACGCGCCTCGTAGAATTTGTGTTTGTGTTTATTGCATCTTGTATCTGTCGGATTAAAGTGTGTTTATTAACTTGAACTGAGTTTGGTTTTTTAGGTTTATATGCACTTTGAGCGATTGTTTGCTACTTGCTATTGATTTTGAATATGGCCTGAAGATGTTATATCTATAGTTGTTGATTGCAAGAATTTGCATATCTGGTCTATTGTTGAATGATCATTTTCTACAAGACATTGAATGGTTGCTGGTTCACATAGTATAGCTTAGTATCCCTTCAAGATTTCAGCCACACTCTTATACCATTCACTACTAATACCATATTCTTTATCAAGCACTACGGTGCTTGTTAATATACCTCGTACGTTAAAAAATCGGATCTTTTGTGTTGGATGTAATTAAAGCACAGAATGTGTTCTCCAGCCCACATATGTGGCCGACATTCTTACGCTCGCGTTATTTTTTTTCCTTGCCGACAGAGGACACCAGCTGCTGGCATTGAGCATACGAGGAGAACAGTTTATTGAAATTAGGGATCTATCCATTCTTTTGGTATGATTCAGACTTTAATGACAACAAACAACAGTGGTTTTTTTGTGGAGCTCAGTACTGTCTCTGTTGGTTCTCTTAATAGAGCATTATGCTGAAATGAAAAGCATTTGAGTAACGGCGAAGGGCGAGGTCCATCAGTACAGTGGGTTTCCAGAAATGCTTTCAGCAACAGCACCGATGGGAGAAGTGTATCAACAACAGTGCCTATTAGAATTGCAAGGCAACCCACTGGATTGTTTTTTTTTTTTTTTTTTTTTTAAATACCACTTCGTGAGTGGTCAACTGATATGCTATTTGTACTTTTATACGAAAACTGGAATTAAAAAAAATTGCAGCCTTCATGGAACCAGAAGTTGTGACATGTGGGAAAAAGCGACAGCAATGTGTTTTTACTTTCTTTAACATTGTAGACAAGAAAAACATTTATTTCAAATTTTTACTGATTCGGTTGGAGCTGTGTTTATGATTTTTGACATTAAGACGAAACTTATAACAAATTAACTTTGAATATCGTGTTTATATGATATTGAAGCAACAGGTTAGTTAGTCCATGGGTAACGAAGTAATACATTCTGCCTGCTCCGCCTCCCCTCCCCCCTTTTTGCCTCTAAAGAACTAGGAGTGATGAACCAATCATCCAAACGTCGTTCACTTTGATGTTTGCATTCCAAGTGCTGATCACCCGAAGTAGCAGGTGAGTCAGTGGATAATTCGCTTCATACTTCCACCCTATCATGCAGCAAATGATGACAAACCCAGGGTTCAGATGCCGACCACTTAGGGGGCGTGCACAAACTACGTGGCTCGGTCCGGGGGGGGGGGGAGGGGTTGGCTGGAAGGCTACGCTGAGCTACGTGGGGGGAGGGGGGTTTCCGAGCCAGGCCAAATAGCTTTTCATTAATGTTATTGGTTGCAGTTAAAATAATGTACAGAACACACAACAGCATGTGAATATTTATTTTCTTGAGTTAATTATCTCTGTATGTAATTTACAATAGTCTGACAGGAGAAAACAGTACAAAATGTCTTCTGGAATCAAAAGGGAAAAAAGCTACGTGCTAGGGGGGGGGGGGGGGGTAAAGGCAAAAGGCCACGAGGGCTAGGGGGGGGGGGGGGGGAGGGGGGTTCACAGGAGTCCAAAATGGAGCTACGTGGTTTGTGCACGCTCCCTTTGAAGTTCACCCACCGTATGCTCTGTGTATTGTTGAAGACCACCTTCTTAACATTAGATGAGTCTATCATTGCATAATCAACATTTACCTGCCAACTGAGTATGATGGTTAAGACTAACTGATGAAGCAACGGGAGGATCAATTGGTGAGTAGCCCCCTCCCATTCTGCTACTATTAAGGTCGCGTTCCCACGACGTCTTGTTACGAAGGCGGGACGGGACGAACGCTCAACAACACGACATGGGAACGGAGCCGCCTCTGATAGCGGGGACGAGACGCAGCTACCCACTCTATGTTGGTAAACATCACAGGCGTGTGTAGCGGTGCGCTGTTGCCATTGGTTTGTAGCAGCGGTGCGCACCCCTTCTGTTGCTGTAAAGCGCTCTGTGCCAAACGCCACTAGGCAACGTGGTGGGGAGGTGGCGGCGAGGTAAGCGAGGGCTAACCTGCGGCGCGCGCTCGTTCCTACACTTCGGCTAATGAGGTCTCGTCCCGTCCCGCCTTCGTTACAAGACGTCGTGGGAACGCTGCTTATGATGCAGATGATCCAGAAGTCGTTAAGTTCACCTGCCAAATGCTGAGTACTGAAGCAACATTTGTGTTAGTAGCTGGATAACCAACTAATTACCCTCATCCTCATCGTGCACCAAATGGCTAGGTGCTAAGTCTAGTGGTTATGACTGCTTGTGGAACGATACAGTCCACATATGAGACAGTAGATGATGAACGGTCGCATCTGGCATGGCGCACCCCCTGCCCTACTACTGTGCTGCCGGTGGTGGGGGAACCAGGCCCAAGGCGGCGCCCACTCCGCCAGTAGACCGCCAAGTGCCGTGAGGTGAAGTTCCTCTGTGACTGCTGGTGACGCCCACCTGTTGAACCGCGCACGCAACAGGTGAGTCTGCCGGCCTGATTAGTACATCGCGTGACCTTAAGCCGTAACAGTGAAACAGGTTTCTGGTCACGGCGGGCCATCAGGAGTAGACTTACATCACAGTCTAAACACAGAAAGGGACTTCTTTATTCAATGTCCTACCACAAGAAATAAAATGTTATCTACGAAAACCTGACAATCTAAAGACTGTTTTTGCTTCAGAACCCATTATACTATGTGAAAGCATTTTCGGCTTGAAATTTGTAACTAGGAATGACTGAGAAAATACTATATACAGTATTAGGTGTATAACAAGGAAAGGCGACAAAGTTGTTCACATTTATTAAAATAGTGTATGGTGTTCTTGTGTTTAAACCATATACAAGTGCAGCAACTACATCATCTGGAAATTACACTCATATATAGTAACTAACATGTGATAATATGTATTTTGCAGATTACAATGTAAATTTATTATACTGATGGTTTTTAGGAACTATCGGGTTATCAGTTTTTGGTAATATTATTGATTTGTTAATCATTCTGTGTACTGTTCCATTTCCCCAAGACTATTCCCGCATGGGTTCAAAGCGAACATATCTAATCCAGTCTAATCACATGTTATTGTCAAAATCATGTCCACAAACACCAAGACTAACAAAATCTCAAAAAATGTAACAAACACAGCGAAAGTTTACTAATGAAATAATGCCCGAGTATATATATAACAAATGGATATCTAGCTAGAACTATAATCTGAAATATCTATGACAATTATCTTGGTGGTGTTGTTAACTTAACACTGCATTAGGGTGCGCTTCTCATGAACTTAACTCACACGTCATGGAAATCAGAAAAGACATTTTGATTGAAGAAAAATTTACAGCTAGGGTGATAGTACATATCTCATTAAAATCATATTATTCACAGTTCTATAGACATTATACCGTTGATCTCTTTTTTCTGATAATAATTACATCGCCAGTTTAAGTATTCATGCATCGTGCACGTATCAATGAATCGCTCCCAATACACAGAATCGAAATCAGCAATTCCAGATGCCTGGTTCGAAGCAGCAACCTCAAAAGGTTAGTATCTCAACATCTCATTCGCTTTCTAAGGTGTTATTATTTTTTTACTGCCTATCGATTAGAAAACGATTTGTTGGCTGTAGAAGGTTCCCCATTAGCAGGAAATACATGAGATCTATTCACGGATTATGATCACGAAAATTTGGTTTGGAAAAGAAAAAAAAAAGAAATAAAAAACTGTGCTAGTTGAAATTTGTAATTTGTTTCATAATGATTAGGAGGCGTTCGGAATTAAGATTTAATTAAGAAGTAATCTGGAGTAATCAATTTACATACTGCCATTTTTCAATAAGTATTTCCTCTTTTTCACTGTATTAGTGGCACGTTTCTAGTTGCTTACATACTCATTGACATAAAAAGATTTGTATCATTCTCTACAAATTTTCGCTCATCTTTCTGGACTTTATTTTGTTGTACATTCAGTCTGTCAATATTTGTTCACCAAATTATCCTTCAAGCATCTCTTATGACTTCGAGTAACCTTTTGAAGAAAGTTACCAACAAGCCGCTATTTGTTGATTGGATGCACTTCGTTCATTCCAGTTATCCCAATAACTACTTATTAAATTTAAATCATGATTTGAATTTCTTGCCTCTTATCTGGATGAGTTAGTATGGTTTGTAGTTTCAAGACAGTGCGGAGGATATAAATTCGACAAAACAGGCAGTTGCAATTGTTGTAACGAAGCCACAAGTTGCTAGGAGTGGTTGAAGCGTTTGTAACAGATAAATCTGTATGATCACAATAGTGTTGCCCAAAATCGGTCTTGGTCTTGCAGTCTTGGTCTTGGTCTTGCATTTTTGCAAGACCAAGACCAAGACCGCCTAATTTTAGCAAGACTAAGACCAAGACTGACTGTGCAAGATTTAAGCAAGAACAAGACCAAGCCTGCGAGACCCTTGCGTCTTGCAGTTAGGACTTTTTTTATATACTTTCTATACAAAATAAGTTTTTGGGTGCTTAGAATGGACACGAATACATTATGCTGATCTGTTCTGTGTGGTTTTAAAACACAAAGTGCTTAAATATGTCGTCACCCATTTAATAAATATTGTAGACACTTTTAATACACTTCAAACGTGAAAAAATTTTCTATAATAGTAATCGAATAATATAAAAAGCGTGCAATAAGATTTATGTACTGTTTAGGAGCCCGAATATAATTATATATGAGAGAACTGTTTAAATAAATAAATTGATATATTGACTGTTGCATCACAATATATTTTTGCAAATATTCATTTACATGTAAAGAATATATAGTATTTGCACAATTTTAACTCGAGGAGTAAAGTCCAGAGTCAGTGGACCGGACAGGCTTAATTTAAATTATATACTTATCCTATATAATACAAGAAATTGACACATAGAAAACAAACGAAACTTAAAGAAAGTACTAGTACATAGAATTTTGAAGAAGAAAATATGCAGAAAATATGTAGGAAGACGTAAAGTACTGATATAATATAAATGACTATCAGTGCGTTTTCGTTGAAGAAGGAATTGACGGTCTGAATACGTAAATAAAAAATAATACATTAAATATAGTAAGTATGACACTAAATTGAAGTATCGAAATAATAAAAACGAAAAATAAACTATATAGAATATGCGTAATCAAATTATATGTAGTATGTTACCGAGAAGATGTTTATTTTCTTAATATTTCAAAAGTTACAGTTTCAAAAGTTAAAGTTACAAACTAATTTAAAATCTAGCTTTTAATAATAATTAATAAGGTTATCTACCTTATTAATAGGGAACATGCAATATTTTTATTTTTGCTTTCATTTTAAGTAACTTCATGCAGAATACACCACAAATAAATTAAAACGGTAATATGTCTCGCAAAACGGCGGTCTGAAACTGACAGTTTAAATTTGCACGCCAAAACTGACTTCCAGAGCCGATGACGTCATTCCTGTCAAGTCCTTTCTGGCATTTATTAATTTGGTTGGTCTTTACCATGGCTATGCTAATTCAAGCTCAAAATGTACCTATTCTGTTGCGTTGTTCTAATATCTAAAGTAACGTTTAATAAATAGCGACAGGCTAATAGGTAATTGCAAGACTTGCGAGACTCTTGCTGCAAGACCAAGACCAAGACCAAGACCAAGACCAAGACTGGGAGTGCAATACCAAGACCAAGACCAGGTGTATTGATGCAAGACCAAGACCAAGACTGGCCAAGTCTCGTCTTGTTCTTGCATTTGGGCAACACTAGATCACAAGCACAGTGCTGTAGAAACAGGAGCAAAGAATCTTGTAAAGTAGTACATGGCCATCACAACCCGAACATTTGTTAAGGATACAAAAAATAAAGGTAAACACTCACCAAACAGGTAAGAATATTCAGTACACATTTCTCCCCTTCCACCGATATTTTGAAGTTCTGGACAATAACCAACACTACAAAAAGTCAAATGTGTAAAATGTGATGACTATTATAGTATAAATGTCATAGCCCGTTCTGTTTACAGAGGTGGCTCAAATCAATCTGATATATCGCCACTCCGCTGCCCTTAACCCAACTTGCGAAGGGGAAATTTACCACTCGTTTACATTAACACAGCAGTCAGCTCGTAGAAGTAGGAACAGGAGTGCGCGGTGAGGCGACGTGTGGGGGCCAGGGGTGTGAAGAATATATACCCACAGCACCGAAGCCGAAGCCGTATTAAGTAAACCGCCGAAACATGTAGCCCATTAAAAAGGCTTTTTACTGCACTTTAAAGACGGAGCGCTAGCAAAAAAGAGCCTGGTGACAGAGCGGTAACATATCCTGGCAGTAGAGAAGATGTGGGTTCGAATTCTCTTCTGGCATTCAGATTTGGGTTTTCCATCATTTCCCAAAACCACTTCAAGTGAATGTTGTGATGGTTCCTTCAATAGGCCAGGACTCAATTCTTTCATGCTCCTTATCCCCGTCCTTCTCGGCTATAATAAGCTTGACATCGACGAGACGTTAACCCAGAAACAAACAAAAAAAACACCTAACAGAGGCGGGTCAAGGTCACTCTGCTCTATCCCCACTCCTCTGCTCTTTTTCCTACGTGCAAAGGGGAAAGAGGCACTCGCTCGCTTGGATACAGCGGTCTCCTCGGATGGATATGCACGGCAGGGAGTAGTGAGGTGAGGAGTGGGACCAGGAGAATATGACCTTGAACCGTCAGTTATGAGTGAACAGGGTATAATCCACAGCACCCACTGTGGCTGTAGTTTCAGTTAAGTGGATAAGCGGAGTATTTCAGCCGCCCCAGTCGCTGCCATAGTCACTATTTCCAGTGAAACCGTGTTCACTTCGACGAAATAACTATCAAAAAATAAAAGAGACTTAGGTTTTCCCAGTATTCAGTCACCTAGAAATGTTCCTAATACACTGACATTACTTTAAGATTTCAATAAGAGTCACTTGCAGGGTGTTTCAAAAATGACCGGTACATTTGAAAAATCAATAAAAACTAAACGGGCAGCGATAGAAATACACAGTTTGTTGCAATATGCTTGGGACAACAGTAAATCTTCAGGCAGACAAACTTTCGAAATTAGTTACAATTTTCAACAATAGATGGCGCTGCAGTCTGGAAAAATCTAAAGTACGATTATTCTAAGGAATAAACCATTTTTTCACAGCAAACTTGCAATCTGTGAACAGCACACGCTTACAGCAGAAAGACGACTTACAGAATGGCGAACTCACAGACTGCGTTTACTTCTATATCTTTCAAATCGCTTGCAGCGCCATCTGTTTTTGAAAATTGTAACTAATTTCGAAAGTTTGTCTGCCTGAAAATTTACTGTTGTCCCAAGCATATTGCAACAAATGCTGTATTTCTATCGCTGCCCGTTTAGTTTTTATTGATTTTTCAAATATACCGGTCACTTTTGAAACACCCGGTATATACTGCAGCGTAGAGGTGATTGATTATCTTCGACACTCACTACTTTCTGCGGCGTATGTGATGACGAGTTGAGTATTGAACACCTTTTGTTTCTGATGGACTAGCTCTCCAACTTATGAAGAAGTTATATTAAGCCAAACGGTGGCGTAGGTGAAAGTGACGCCTATAGAAATAATTTTCTCGCAGTAATTAGTGGAGGTATCTTACATTTGTCTGTAATATTCCACGGCCCACTAGATATGCCGTTTACGGCGGAGGTCGATAACATTTCGAAATGGGTAGCATCTCTCAGTTTTAGACTAAATTTATTTATTCATCCTGCTGTCTAAGTACCACGTGCCTCCGGCCCCTTCTTTTACACACACCGAGCGTGGTGGTGTAACGGTTAGCGTTGTGTTCTCGCATTCGGGAGGACGGTGGTTCGAATCCCCGTCCGGGCATCCAGATTTGGGTTTTCCATGGTTTCCCAAATCACTCCAGGCAAATGCCGGGATGCTTCCTTCAAAAGGCCATGGCCGAATTCTTTCCCATTCATTGTCCCCATCCTTGCCCCCCATCATTTCCCGTCTCTAAAGACCTCACTGTTGAGAGACGTAAAACAGTTAAAAAAATACTTTTACACAGGTGACCAGTGCGAATTATGAGGGGGGAAGGGGGACAACATGTGTCATGCCAGAACTCAAACCGACTTTGTTACAGTCGCCTTACTTAACCTACAGGAGGAAGGTTTGTGTTACAATCTGCCAGCGAAAGGTGCAACTATTCATATTCTGTATGATAAGTGTATTTTTGTTTAAGAAATGTGTAGATTATCATGCAGAGATTGGGGAACTTCCGAGCAGTCACTTAGATAATCCGTAATAAGGACGGCTGGTATGCTGGGATCTGGACTCGAACGTCGTACCCTTCCTTTGTACCTCCCTGATCCAGTGCGCGGCGCCTTAACACACTTAGCCACACTGGATGGTTTTTAGACTAAATTGTTACTGAAAATTTCTCAAGTTGTGACTTTCCGTGTTTTTTCCAAAAAAAAAAAAAAATCGGTTTTAGGATTTTGACTAGGGAGACCTTTTTTGGATGAGGCGGATCGATAGAGAACAGAAAAACAAACATTTCGTAGCAATCTGTGCCACAAAACTCAAATTTTAAGTGATTCGAACGGAAAAGTGAAATATAGACATGGGAAGCCGATACAAAGAATGGAAGCCGCGAACAATGATAGCGTAGGCTATCACGTTAATCTCCAGACTACCATGGCGGACTGAATGTGGTTGAATCTCACAGGCTCTGTATAACAGGGCTATATTATTCTTTCCAACCTTACCAGGCAAGCCAGGTTATAAACTGCCGATGATTCATTTTATTTAATTCGGCAGTTGTTGCATATTAATGTAATTCATTTACGTTAACATAATATTTGCTAAACCAAGAAAAACCACACATATATGGAACACCAATAACATGAGACGTTTATTCAAAATCATATATCCAAAATAACAAAACCGCTCGCAAGCTTAACACAGTCCGTGTTTTCTTTTGTCTCACAGCGATTACACACCTCTCTCATACTAGTTATATTATTCTTTGGCAGCGCCCGCTGACCAAAGATAATTGTTACTTACAGCCAATACTTAGAAGCTAGTCTTCGCGTATATGCTACATCTGGTAACAAGAAATTTTTAAAAATACTGAAATTTCTCATTTGTGGAATAAGTAGCGTTATTGCATTTTCCAAGGATCCCGCCCGGTTTGAAACGAGGACAAAGCAGAAAAAAATTTAATAGAAAATTACGGACAATCCAATGAAACGGCCAACAACAACAACAACAACACTGTAAATATTTTTCGTTACAACTGGAATATATTTTTCTTCCTTCCCTTAGATGAAAAATGAGAGACAAATAATTAGTTCTATGGGTGTCATACAGCTCACCCAAACCGGATGTTTGGAGAGGGGCGTAAAACTTAATTGAAAGCGCCCTTTTGATAGGTCGGACTTCCAACGGACAATGCTTCTAGTTGGTGTCACGCGCTAGCCCCTTCTCTAAAGCGTAAAGCGAATTAACGTTATTGATTAAGGATAAGTCTGATGCAGAGAAGAAAATTTTTTGAATAGCTACCATCAATTTCGTCAATTTCAAAGACATACTTTGATCAAACTGTTAGTTGCATCATGCAGAAAGTACAGGTTTATTTAATGAAGAACCAGATTTTGCGTTTTTATTTGTCACAAATTTTATAAAATATAAATACATGCCACTCATCATGGATACAGGAAGGTTCAGTCCTTTGTTGTATACATCTGGCATGCGTACCATTTGTTGCGCGACAGTCCGTTTATTGCTACACGCGTTCGAGGATAGCCAGTGTTTTCCCTAAGCAGATGCACCCACCTTAGACTAATTTTTTATGCCAATCGTAAATCTGTTTTTGACGAGATGGCGCTTTATTGAACGTCGCACACTAGCATTGGATCGTTTTTTGCACATCGTAGTACGCAAAACGACTTTTCCTGTAGCCTCGTCATTTCAACATAGACAACAGCGCCGTTGACGGAGACGAATGGAACTAATAGGCATTCGTTACAAACTCTAACCAGTGCCGTATTTTTTTTTTTTTAATAATAAAAAAGAGAACATTCCTCCCAGTTGAAGGCTG
Source organism: Vandiemenella viatica (assembly GCA_031002005.1). NCBI lineage: Eukaryota > Metazoa > Arthropoda > Insecta > Orthoptera > Morabidae > Vandiemenella > Vandiemenella viatica. The sequence goes on from CM061918.1 coordinate 75,509,685, forward strand.
AAAGGCGGGCTGCTGGAGGATCTCGGCGACCCTTTACAGCCGACTAAACTACAGGGAGGGAAGCGGGATGGAAATCGGCCATGGCCTTGTAGGGAACCATCCCAGCAATCGCCTAGATTGACTGAGGAAAACCACAAAAAAAAAACCAGTCATGATGGCCGAACGGGGATTAATACCCGTCCTCCCGAATAATAGGTAGAAGGGCGAATTCGCCCTCCTGTGCCGTGTGGTACGTTTCTGTATGTTTTATAGTTTGTGAGAAATAAAAATGCAAAATCCCCCTCCTTCTTTTTTAATAACGCTATATTTAATGCGTTACCGTTGAAGTACAGTAACGCACTGAAGAGACCTGAAGAGACAATGCCGGGCCGGACAAAGTGTACATATGGCTTAACAGTGCCTTGGTAAACAGTTCACTATCACTTCTTACTGTACTGAGATACACAAACCACACAAGTAGTCAGACACTATTTACGAATGACCACTGCGGCAACCTTCAGCCAGACAAGGATATACAGTCAATTTTTAGAACTAGAGCAATTATAATCTTATTCTTCACCGCCTTTTTCCCAACATTTCGGTGGTCGGATGCCTTTGATAAGTTTTACGGCCACTTGCCCTCACTGATCACAAGCATTTAATACCTACTGCCAGGTCGTACTATGCAGTAACGGGGGACGTGAAGTTCTGCCATCTGTTTGGGAAATGTGTAACTTTGTTTTGTGTGAGATAGTTGTATTTTTTGTTCGTAAACTGTGTAGTTTATGAGGAGGAGATATCGAGTTGATGAAGCCAAAAAAGAGTTTACCACTTGAGTCTGAATAACCATGGCCAATATTGAAGTGGATAAATAGGCTTCGAGTTGGAATTGGCAGTTCCAAAGATGCTGTTGCCTCATGGGGATACCGGGGAGATACCACATGTTCGTTTGGGGAGAGAGAAACCATGGTACATCTGTTGTCTTGTCCCCAAATCGGAATGAATGTATCCCAATTTGACCTCCAATCAGCTACTGACAAAACCATCGCATTGGCGGAAAAAACTACCTCATATTTGATGCTGTCATCGACACGAGAAGAAGAAGAAGGTGAGGCTGAGATTCAGAACCGTCACGACATTCGTCTTGATGGCTGTGGAAAACCGCCTAAAAACTAGAATCAAGATGGTCGGTACGCTCACGCCCAGATCCAGTGGTCAGCTAGAGCAGCTATAACGATAGATGAAAATATTCGAGTCTCAACTTGACCAATATTCGCCTTCACTAATAACCAGGTCCACTTTTCTTCTATACTTCTTAGTCCAACCGATCTCCAAGGATTGTTTCATTCTTCTAATATCACAACGCGTCGACTATTTCCTCCCGTACGATGTACACGCATAAGCTTTCATTCCAGTTTGGAGTTAGTTACAGATTAAAACCGAACGTACTGTCCGTGTTGTTCACCGAGCGTGATGGGTGAGCGGTAACGCTCTGTCAACGGTTGTGGATTCAAATCCACATCCAGCTGTCCACATTTCAGATTCCCATGGTTTCACAAAATAACTCCAGGCGAATGCCAGGATGGTTCTTTCAAAAGGCCTTGACTGATTTCCTTCCGCCCCAAGTCCATTCCCGCCTCCAATGATCTCGACGTGACGAGGCAAAGATTTAAAAAAAAAAAAATGCTATCTTTTTTTGCAAAATGTAAATGTTTTCTTTACGTTAAGTGACCATTTTTTATCGATTCAGGATTTTTGAACCCTAAATCTGGTACCGTCTCTGCATTCGCCGTATCTAACAACAGCATTCAGATAATAATTTCATTATCACAATTGTCCTTGTATGTATCTCAGCTGCAAGTGAAGCAGATATCATTGTGTCGAAACCTGTCTCGGATTCGAAACTCAGAAGTAGAAAAAATTTTCGCCATTCGGGACTCGGCATAGGTGAAATGGTAGTGCACTATACCTGATCAACAGTTTGTGTACTGGAGTACCGAGTTAAAATGGCCGACCCCGGTAGCCCGGGGCTAGCGAGCTCGCTTCGCGTTGCAGGGGTCGCCGGTTCGAGTCCGGCCCAGGGCATGGGTGGTTTTAATTAAGTGTTGTGTTTGTCCTGTGTTGTCCTGTCACTTGTAATCCTCAATAACACAAGAAGAATGTACATACACAATTGAGAAACAAAGAAAAAAGAAACAAAGTTGCTGGCTGAATGGCTAAAAGGCCGAATGCCACTCAAAAAAAAAAAAAAAAAAAGTTAAAATGCAAACCTCTCGACAGTGCACATGGAGTCGGGATATACCACATTGTTCATAGTGACACTTCCGTCCGATGGAGACGTTAAAACTGGCGATCATCTTGCTGCTTTCGGAAGAGCAGGTGTCAATCAATTGGAACCGGGTTTCACCGTCTTCTTTCCTTAATTTTTTTTTTTTTTTTTTTACTTATGGCTTTACGCCCCGTCGACGAGGAGGTCATTAGAGGCGGGATGGGTACAAGGAACGGGAAGGAATTCGGCCATGGCCGTCTGAAGGAAGCATCCCGGCATTCTCCTGGAAAAACCATGGAAAACCAAAATCTGGATGCCCGACCGGGGATTCGAACCAGCGTCCTCCCGAGTGCGAGACCGGAGCGTTAACCTCTCACCCACTACGCTCAGTCTGTCATTCATTACAACACGAACAACACACTACGTGAACCTGCTAGCATCACAACCATCCACACTTCCATCACTCGAGAAGGCTAGGAGAAATTACCCCAGTTAAAATTTCACAGGAAATCTACCATGGAGGAGTAGCTCCCTCCAGGATAGCACCCAAGACTGGATCACTATTACAGGATAATCTTCATCATGTTTAATTTCATAAATCGCAGCGTAATTAAATTGAGCGGTCTGGTGGGTCAGTGGATGAGGCGTCTGACTGGAAATCCAGAGGTCCGCGGGTCGAAACCCTGTCTTGGCGGGGATTATGACAGGCACTTAACCCGACCTTCATTTATGGCACAGTTTGCTGTGTAATGTGACGTACGCCAGAACGCTTCCGTGTTCCGGATTCCACGTTGAGCTGTAGGTCATCAGGATTGTCGGGTTAGGTTAAGGCGGCTATGACAGGGGCGGAATGCGCAACCAACAGAGAAACCCTGTCACCTGGTAATTACGACTACACGGAATTTTTATTATTATTATCTCAAATTAATCCATTTTCATTATAACGTACGCTAATTACTGACAAGTTACAACACAGTATGTAGTAAATGTTATAAGCTTTGTGTTTGACATTCACAATGTAGCTGGTAGTAAAAACGACTTCTTTATGAAACTTCTACTTATTACGGCATGTACGATTAGGGACGTAGGAGATTACCATGGGTGATGTAAGCCCCCCTCCTCCCATGGAAACTTTTGGAAAGATGAACTAAAGCGGTCTCCCATTGCCTTCCTCAGTATTGTTCTAGTTGTGGGTGACTGGGATAGTGTGTGTGTTAATTATACCGTGCTGTACGAAATGAGAGATAAAGAAGGGAGAGGGTTAAACTAGGTACCAGCCCAATAAGGCCTACTCTTACGAAAGACACACAGATGCCACCAGGAAAAAACACCATCAACAGTGAAGTATGTCCTCACTCCATACGCACTGGCTAGTACTTCATGGGGAGCCAGTGCTCACGTTCTAAGATCCACAGCCTTAGCTCTGTCATACTCTGTTGCTGAATACTGCTGCCCATCCTGGATCAATAGTGCCCATACAAAGAAGATAGATGTGTAACTCAATTAGGGAATGACGATAATACGGGATGCATTCACAGAACGAACACCATATGGCTTCCAGTGCTATGCAACATCTCACACCCAGCACTAAGAAGATCAGAATCTTTCTTAAAAATCTGGAAAAATATCCTGAAGAACCCTCAGTTGCTTATACATCAAGACATTATTCAAGCATAACACCAACGCTTGAAATCAAGAAAACCGCCTTGGCGCACAGCAATCAACCTCAGAGAGTCCTCTTTCAACATCAACAAGCTGTGGACAACTCAGTAGCCAATCAAAATCTAGTTGATGAACCCTCAGTAAGGTTACAAGGTTTCGATCTCCCTAGGCGGCAGTGGAGAATCATCAATCGGATTCGAACAGGACAAGGCAGATGCGCCTACTTATTACACAAATGGGGCTGGGTAGATTCTGCAAATTGTGACTGTGGAGCCACCTTGCAGACAATCAATCACATCGTTTCCGATTGTCCTCTCAAGGCCTACAAGGGAACAATAGCGGAAATACGTGATGCATTGATCAGTGCAGTGGATTAAAACATTAGATCTAGAGATATGAAATTGTACAAGCTTGTGATATGTACATTTCCTATTGCGTACCTTGTTAAATAATCAAACGATAAATAAAATTACTCCATACGCACTGCGGAGAGGTTTGACGTTTAACCCAGGACTTTAGTGCACAATCTGTTGATTAAGAATTGTACACCGTCACCTCTGCTACCCTGTTAATCAATTCCTGATGATGGAATTTTGTTCCACACCAGGACTGGAACCAGATAACTCCGTGTTAGCGCCAGATACCATCACAGTGTCCAACCTACTGATACAACAGGGCCGGGCACTGTGTGAAAGCATTTCATATATCCTTGTCACGTTTGACGCACATACCTCTTTTGCCCGGTGAATTTTTCTTGGTCCTTTGCAGATATTCTTCCACGGACTTGGTAATTCTTCCACGGACTTGGTAAAGTCCGACCTTCAACATTGGGGATAATTTTAGTGGAGCTGTGGATTATGTTTGTCTGTTCTGTAATGACGAGACTCTTTGCAAGTATTTCATAGCCTTTTAAATAATTTGCCACCAGGGATTTGTCAATCTCTGTTCCCACAAAGGACACATATCTCTTTTCCCAATCTCTCAGGCACTAATTTTTTGCCTCAAACAACTTCCGTCACAACAAAACTCATCCGTATCTGGTAAGTTCATTACAGCACGGAACATTAACTATGCGAGGTTCCACTCGCATTTTGGTGTTTTTGACATTTTGATGAGCTCTGCACACTTACGCTCTTTTGATACTGTGAATATTTTAATATATGGGTTTGGTGAGTGGTTTAATTTTGTCAGATAATACTGTTAGAGATGATGTTATTATGTTGGTGAAAAAAAAGATGAATGTATTGGGAATCGGGTGTGTTTCTGAATGTTAAGAATCATAAATAATCTGATTTCAAGAACAATTGAAAAAGATTTATTAATGCAAGGTTCGCATAATTCAGTTCATGTGGAGTGAGTACCTATAACTTGGTAAATAGTGTATAATTGTAAGTTTTCGTGTTACCTGCCTACATCGATAACCGGAATATTCCAGGCTTTTTGATGGGCAATACAAACAAATAAGAAACAAGAACAATACAATTAGCCATCTACTGTTGCTCTTTACGAATTTCAATTACAAATTCTTCCAGTGTTTCTAGTAATTTTGTCACTAACCGACCACCTTGTATTCACCAAAAGACAAATTCTTTTTTAGTTATTTCTTGCATGTTTAGCAACATAGTGTAAGCTGCAATTCGTCGCACAATGCCAACATAACATCCAGATCGCTTTGAAATTCTAAGCAATCGGACTAATCCCTTACTTCCCTATGGATGACTGCAAACTACTATTCGTATTATTTCAGAAATCGCTTATAAAAATTTAAGAAAAGAATCAGTCGTTTAACACTTCTTTGAGACTGTGACCGACCAATCAGAAAACTTCTCATCCATTCGCAATCTGCCAATTTGCTATATATATACATGGTGTTACAAAAAGGTACGGTCAAACTTTCAGGAAACATTCCTCACACACAAACAAAGAAAATATGTTATGTGGACATGTGTCCGGAAACGCTTACTTTCCATGTTAGAGCTCATTTTAGTTTCGTTAGTATGTACTGTAATTCCATGGCCCCACGCTCTCCTGACCTCAACCCTCTTGACTTCCATTTATGGGGGCATTTGAAAGCCCTTGTGTACGCAACCCCGGTACCAAATGTAGAGACTCTTCGTGCTCGTATTGTGGACGGCTGTGATACAATACGCCATTCTCTAGGGCTGCATCAGCGCATCAGGGATTCCATGCGACGGAGGGTGGATGCATGTATCCTCGCTAACGGAGGACATTTTGAACATTTCCTGTAACAAAGTGTTTGAAGTCACGCTGGTGCGTTCTGTTGCTGTGTGTTTCCATTCCATGTTTAATGTGATTTGAAGAGAAGTAATAAAATGAGCTCTAACATGGAAAGTAAGCGTTTCCGGACACATGTCCACATAACAAATGTTCTTTGTTAGTGTGTGAGGAATGTTTCCTAAAAGTTTGGCCGTACTTTTTTGTAACACCCTATATATATATATATATATATTTGGCAGTCTTTGGGGACTGCCACCTGAAGTGAAAACAAAACTATGAATATCATACACACAATACTTCATACTTATAGCTACAGATATACTAAATAATAATAATTCAATGTGGACGTAATGACCTGGTGACAGGGTTTCTACTGGCTGCACATTCCGCCGTTTTCAACCGCCTTAACTTAACCCGGTATTGCTACCAGGTACAGGGGGACATTGAAGCGTTTACATCACACAGCAAGCTGTGTCTTTGAAAATCTTCGGCGTGTCAGGGATTCGAACCAAGAACCTTTCATTCTCCAGTCATACACCTTAACCACTGAGTCACCCGACCGCTACAGATTTTCTGTTAACATTCGTATGTCGGTGACGCAAACTCAAGATTTTACCCATCCAAAAATCGCCAACGCGCCTAATGAAGTTTTCACTTCAAAAACTAAAAATCTAACTTAGTCCACAACCCGAAGGTTAGTGGACTCTTCCCGAAGGAGATGTACCAAGCTATTGTGTCAGAGGAAGGAAGGTCAATTCCTTTCATCAGGGCCTACAGTTTAATGTGGGATCAGAAACACGGAACGTTCGTTTGTATCTCTTATAATCAAATAAAACTCGTAAAAATTCCTGCTCACCACGAGATTTGAAGTATACGTCTGCTAAGTTATATCAAAATCGGGTAGTAACTGTCGGTTTATATGAACAACGTTGACAGAAATTATGGTGAAAGAGGAAAGGAAGAGAGGGTTTATGTTTTTGTAAATCAAAAGTAAACAGGATTATTCTATTTGTTTTAAAGTATACGTACGCAAAGTTCCATCAAAATCTGATAAAAACTTTGTGTTTGTATGAATAACATTAGCAAAAAAATATTAATTTTCACACATAAGATACAGTTATAATCTATACTTTCACTGCTGTCCAAGCGCACCGCGTCATATTTATAGCTACAGATATACTGTTAACATTGGCATGTTGGTGACGCTAAGATTTTACCCATCCAAAAAGCGTCCAACGCGCATATCATACGCGCAACACGCCATAGCATGTCGGTGACGGGAATTCGCGAAATAATAGCTTTACCCCCATTGAAACATCGCCTGTCACGCCTATAGAAATTTTCACTTCAAAAATACATCTACTCGTGAACTTGCATCAATATCTCTCGTTACCTCATGAGTAGATAGTGCGAGGTGGGTGTGCTCACACAAGGACTAGTATACACTGTCTGTCAGTGTCTTCCCTTGAGGCAGTTGGTGGCGGATGGAGGACGCGCTGCGTTTCGCCGAGGTCGTTCTCACGGCGCAAAGTGTTTACTGGCGCCCACATGTGGTGTCCGCACACGTGTTGAGGGGATCTGCACTCCGTCACGGCGCGTTTCGCCAGGCTGTCTGCAAAGTAGCCACCCTATGTTTAAATGTCTGCTCTAACAGTTTTGCACCAAGGCGAATAATGGGTTAGAGGGGACTGTAATATCCAGTACCGTCACAAAATACAGTAAAATCCTCTTCCTCAGCCTATCTCACGTTGCTGAGGTCACCAGTTCGACTCCAGCAAATGACCTGAGTATTTTTGATTGAGTCTTGTGTCGTAAATACTGTGGTGGATCTGGAATACACATATTAATACAACAAATACTAGAAAATAATATCCAAATATTGTGCTTTATATGTGGCCTCGTAGCCACCTGATGAAGACAACCGAGCAGGTTGTCGAAACGTCGTCATTTTACGACACTATCCGGCTGCACTCAAGTGTAGATTTCACTGTATCAATAAGCCAGGAAAGTTTCCACTCTCAAAACAAAACAAACAAAAAACAAAAAAAAAAAAAAATATAACGGAATACAAAATATCTGAATTGACATAGAAAGACACTTGAACTACCCAACTTTAACCTGTTTGTTACGAACGACGAAGATGCCTGAAATTTACAGAAAGCGTGGTATTGAATTTGCAGGAGGCGAATTTCAGCAACAGAAATATTCTTCATGACAATTGATAGAATGCAAGCTGGAACATGCGAGATAGTATCAGTTACTCTGGAATTGGTAGGGAGTGTCCATAAACCACGTGGCTTGGTCTGGGGGGGGGGGGGGTTGGCTGGGAACCTACGCTGGACTACGTAAAAAAAAAGGAGGGGAGGATTTCCCAGGCAAGCCATGTAGCTTTTCATTCATATTATTTGTAGCAGTTAAAATATTGTTCAAAACACGCAACAGCGTGTGAATATTTGTTTCCGTCATTTAATTATCTCCGCATGTAATTTACGATAGTCTGACAGGAGAAAATAGTACAAAATGTCCTCTAGAATCAATAAGGAAAAAACTACGTTCCACGTGTGGGGAGGGGGGTACAGGCAAAAGCCACGTCGGGCTACATGGGGGGCAGGGGGGGTGGGTTCACAGAAACGCAAAATAGAGCTATGTAGTTTGTGGACGCTCTCTTATGTTTTCTACAAGTAAGTTCTAGAGATAGTTTCCTATGAATATAACTACTTGGGTCAGCTGAAAAGACAAAAGTATGGTTGTGAAAAACTAAGGTCCCCAACATCTAGGGCCACAGTCAGTTGCAGAGCGCTTGCCACCTGGTCAAGCAGAGGATTGGAACGTCTGGAGGTTCTTGAATCCATTGCGGACAGGAGTGGGAAGGTCCAAGGCATATCTGGCGGAATGGAGTTATATTGATCCTGCCAACATTAAGTGTGGATGTGGTGATGATCAAACCTTAAAACATATGCACCAGTGCCCAATGTTTTTATCATCTTCCTACGAAAATCATTCGTTTCCAGCAACACCGAATGGGTTTGATGTTGCGAAGCACTGGGCGAAATGGACTTAAAGTGGTTAATTTGCACAATGCTTAGCTGTGTATTTGATTTCGTTTCATTATTATTATTATTATTATTATTTTGTCCTTACGCCCTGTCAACGTCTTGTTTATTAGAGATACGAAAGAATTGACACAAGAAACAGGAAGGATTTCAGACATGACCTTTTGAATGAACCGTCCCGGTATTCACCTGGAGTGATTTGGGGAAAGCATGGAAAAGCAAAATCTGGATGCCCGGATGGGGATTCGAACCCGCATCCTCCCGAATGTGAGGCCAGAACGTTACTGGTCACCCATCTTGGTTGATGTTTGTGACTTTAGAATAAATAAGTACGAATTTAAAATTAATTTGAATGTATCGCCTTATGCTTGAAATAAATGCAAAAGTTGAGGGTTGATATTAAAAGCAACAACCAGTCACAATTTGTTCTTATTATATTTATTAAATTAACCATTACCGATTTCAGGCAAAATTCTCATCATCAGATGGTTTGCATTTTAATGTATTTACATATGTAGATGCAAAATGTGAGCATGCATCATTAGATAGCTGAATGTTTTTGAAAACAAACTCTTCTTAATGGCGAATGGATATGATGCATTAATAAACACACAGCACTGACACTGATGATAACTTCATTATTATCTTTGCTACATTTGTAAATGCAGAAGCAACTTTTTGGCATGCTCATAAGTTTTATTCAGAGTATCATGATAATGAAGTTACCATCAGTGTCAGTGCTGTGTGTTTATTAATGCATCATATCCATTCGCCATTAAGAAGAGTTTGGTTTCAAAAACATTCAGCTATCTAATGATGGTTTCTCACATCTGCATACATTAAAATGAAAACCAACTGATGATGAGCATTTTGCTCGAAACCGGTAATGGTTAATTAAATAAATACAATATGAACAAAATGTGACTGGTGGCTGCTTTTAATATCAACCCTTTATATCACAGTCGCTGATTTACACCAATCCATCATGGACAAAATATTATTATAAATACAAAAGTTATTAGCATGGCAGAGTGTGTGAACAAGTACTAATAGGCTGAAGAAGTTCAACAAACGGTGTCCTGTGTTATCCGTTGAAGCGGTCCCAACCGTGGAGAACAGTATTTCTGTTCAGTTACGAAAAAATGAAACGCTTAACAACCAGAAATTTGTCACAAATTAAGAGGGAGTGTATTCAAGTATATTAATGTTGTGAGTAGTCTAAAACCCGAATATTTTTTTATACTAGACCTGATTGTATAGATATGACAGCCAGTTCATTTCCACCGTGTGTTTCTAAGCGTTATTATATGTGTGTAGATTATTGATGTTGATGTAACATAGTGTTATGCGTGATGTATACGAAGCTGGAAAAATCTGGAAAATGCGAGTCGAGCCTCCAGCAATTGGGGTTCCACACCCTAATACATTAACAGATGTCTCGCATGTGGTAGGTCAGACGCTAGTCGCTTGGTGCAAAAATCGTAGCTTCACGTTTCGAAGTAATGCGGTGAATGTGTTTATACTCACTAGGCAGCGTGTACTGTCGAAAAGTTGTCTAACGAAATTTTCTTCTTTGTATAAACGCCTTTACCGTGACCGGGCGTAGGCGGCAGGGCCGGCGTAAGGGAGGGGTAAGCGGGGCAAAAGTACCCGGGGCCCGAGCCCCCGAAGGGGGCCCTCCGGCCATGGTGTCTAGCTAAACAGAAATAAAACAAAAAAAAACTTTCTACAAAAGGTGTTATTTGATTTTTTGGATTAAAATTTTCTAACTTTATCCAAAAAATCAAAGTGTACAGTAAACAAAAAAATCCAGGTGGGGGGGGGGGACCGAGAACACTTACCTGGGGCCCGAGAATCCTAGCGCCGGCCCTGGTAGGCGGTTAGCATTGAAGTGTTTAAACGCCCAAGGCGACGTCTGGTAAGATGAACTGGGAGAGATTCTCACTGCTTTCCACTGAGTGACTGTGTTCGTAAGAGCTGTTGTAAGCGTGGAAGACTGTGATAGTATGCGTATTCAATGTAGAGAGCTGATTGTGTTATGGATGAGAGAAGGGAGAGTGGGAAAACTGGTGCTGGCCCATTCAGGCCTAATCTTCCGAAAGACAACCGAATGGCCGCCAGGATTAACCTGCCCATTCGAAGGACGAATCATCATAAACAGCGTCCTATGCCGTCACTCCATACGCAATGCGGAGAGGTTTGGGATTTAACCCAGGACTCTGGGGCACAATCTGGTGGCCTTGAATTGTGCTCCGCCACCTCTCCTACCCTGCCGGCTAAGTTCTGATGGTGAACATCTTTTCAGAACCAGTGGGCGAGCCACCTAACGCTTTGACACCATCTTGGTGCCACAACCAACTGAGAGAACCGGGCGGGTATGTGTAACGAATTTCTGTGTCTAAAAGATTGCTGTCTTCTTCCACCAGTGACACGTAAAGGTCATTATTAATCCACCCTTTTATGGTTCAAAAGGGCTTACACCAGCAGCAGTTACTTAACTGATGCAGCAAACGCATCATTTACCTTATTTTTCTCTTTACTATCTATTTGCGATTCCACGCTTTGATTACATTCTAAGGTAAAGGTACTTTATTCATTTAACCACCGAACAATGCTACTTCAAAGGTTTGTCACATGTAATTCCTCTATGAAGTTAATAGACGCATTTACAAAGACGAGACGGTAGCTTTTTTTTTTTTTTTTTAACTGCTTAACGTCTTCTATAACAACTAGGTCTTTAGAGACGGGAAAGGATGGGGGGCAAGGAATGGGAAGAAATTCGGCCATGGCCTTTTGAAGGAAGCATCCCGGCATTCACCTGGAGTGATTTGGGGAAACCATGGAAAACCCAAATCTGGATGCCCGGACGGGGATTCGAACCGCCGTCCTCCCGAATGCGAGGCCAGACCGCTAGCCGTTACACCACCACGCTCGGTGAGACGGTAGCGTCCTGTGATCTGTGAACAAATTAGAACATGATCAGTAAATGATATGATAAAGGAGCTGAATTCACATTTATAGGAAAACAGGGAGCTGAAGAGAATGTGTGAGACGTATATTAACTAAAGTGATTGCAGAGATATTGGTAAAAGAATTAGTATTCATGCTTGGAACGGAAGTGATGGTAATGACCAGAAATGGCATTTGATTATAGACATAAGGAAATGGGTAAATTTTCTTTTGCAGGTAAATGAGTCACAGATTGAAACAAATTACGAAGGGAATTGATGAATAGATTACCAAAAGCACTGAAAAAATTAGAATTTAAATTTGCTAAGAACAAATGTAGATGGGAATATATAATAATAGCCCCTAGTGTGGCTCAGTGTGTTAAGGCAGCACACAACGGACCTGTTTCGAGTTCTGGACCCCTCGGACCGGCCGTCCAGACTGCAGTTTTTGGTTGGTTTCCCACAATCATCAAGACGAATGTTGGGACCGTCCCCAATCTGCGCCTCATAAACTACACATTTCGCAAACAATAATAAAGTGCTCTATAGCCGACCCCTCCCCCTAAAGTGGACCCCCGGTCTCCTGCCTGTGTATTATCCTGAGCTCTAGCAGGATCAAGTATAAATGGTAGTTCAGGCCTCTACCACTCTGTAGTAGAATACTCGCGACGCCCGCTTCACTCGTTGTTGATTAAATCGCCATTCCGTGCTTTGGCAGTAGACAAACTTTTTACATACAGCTATATTTTTTTAAATTCTCCTTGATGTGGGCAGGTAAGCCTTCCGATCTACGTATATCCTCAAATGTTAAGGTTTTACAGATGGAGGACAAAATAATACGAACACCTGTGAAAAAGTATGACGTATTTCATACCTGCAGTACAGCCGCGCCACCTGCAACTGAAGTCTGCCACCTAGTGAGCGTGGAGAGGAAGGTATCAGTCTCTCAACAGCAGTCACCTGCGTTGCATGCGTCTATCGAACTGTCTGTGATAAGTTGAAATGTCAGACCTGTCAGAATTCCAAAGAGGAATGATTGTCGGAGCGCGTTTAAGTGGAGCATCGGTAACGGAAACATCAAACATTTTGGGGTTTGCAATGAGTACGGTATCAGCCGTTATGACAGCGTACATGAAAGTTTTTTTTTTTTTCTATTGGGGGAGCACCCAAAACCCGCTCCTCCAAGCATGGCGGCCTTCCTGTTAACTACTGCTCGCCTCTGCACATGCATTAAGTTAGTAATTCTATAGGTGATCACAGGAACGGGATTGTGATGTATTCCATGCGTCCAGGCGTCCGCCCGTTTACATGGGTCCATCGGGAATGATTTTTACATGAAAGAGGGTAAGACGGCGTCTTCAAAGCACAACATTGGCCGAAAGTCAAAGCTTACTGATAGGGATAAACAGGTCTCGAAGCGCATAGTAGCCCGAAAACACAAGCAATCGTTATCCGATATAACATCCGAAATGAACAGCCAAATCCAGGACCCCGTTTCAACAAAAACTGTCAAAATGGAACTGTATTCCCAGGAGAGCGACTGCTTTTTTCAAGACGACAACGCCCCTATCCACACTGCTAAGTGTTCGAAGAGAATGACGATGAAGTTGAACATCTTGCCTGGCCCCCTCAATCTCCGGACTTGAATATTATTGAACATTTATGTGAATATTTGGAGTCCAAATTTTGTTCCCGAGTTCCTCCTCCATCCAGCCTTTCGGAATTAGAGACCGTTCTGCAGGAGGAATTGCTTAATATAACTTTAAATATTGTCCATGACCTTTATGCATCTATCCCACGTCGCATTAAATCTGTACTTCAGTCAAAAGGTGGTCCAACCCCCTATTAATAAAGATTTTCCATTATTTCACTGGTGTTCGTATTATTTTGTCCTCCCCCTGTATGTTAATGTTTATTACTAAACTGTTTTGTTCAGAAGTTTGCTTAAAAATCTATTGGGTTAACAATATACAGGCTATAGTTGCACAAACCGGACCCCATTCAGTTGCCTAAACCGGATCCCTTCTTTTCTTATGCTTAAGGTCAAATATGGAAAGTAATGCTTGCATTTTTACTGTCAATTATCTACGCCTTATAAAGCCCAATTGCTTAAACTTAAAAGAGGTAGAGAAGTTAAGGCAGATCAACAGCAAGAATTTGATCGTGTTCGGGGATGCAAAAGAAGCCGTGGCCAGGGACATGGGTCAGCAATAGGGCCTTAGAAAGAGCTTGTAAATTGGAGCCTTAAATTTTAGGATTAGAAGAGTGTGACGTCTGTAACATCAGAGTTGGAGATTCTCCCTGGAGTGTCCCCTTCCGTAAATGATGACGGTTGGTGCGTGTTTTGTGACAGGAAACTTTGCCTTTTCAGAATGGGGAATTTGGATGATGTGCTTTATATGTTTAGTGTGCGCCCATGTGGATTGTGCTGGGGATGAAAAGGATGTGTACATCTGCGATTTTTGTCGATAACCTATTTAATTCTTTTATGCATTTTCTGTGTCTTCATATTCTCTATATATATGGTATATTTGTTATGTTAAAAAAATCTGCAATTGTTGTATATCACTTAAAAATGTGTATTCTGTGATTTTATAATTTTGTTCAGTGTTATTTTGTTAATTTTTATAGGGGGTCCAGTTTAGGCAACTATTTTTCGTGTCGTCAAACTGTAGGGTTTTTTAAACATAATTTTTTTGGTAATGATTTTGAAGGTATTTTTTGAAATCAGAATTTAAATGACGCGTAACATTCTGAAGTAATTATTTCATGCTTTAAATATAGATTTTTTACTAATTTATATTTTGTAGAAGTAAACAACAAAATGGGGGTTTGGTTTTGGGCACCTTCTTCTACACTTAACATACATATTACGTTTCGCAGACCTATAGGATGCCAGCCATACGGGCAAGACTCAACTGCTTCTCCTCCCCTCTCATGGTTCACACTGACAACATGTGTAAAAAATCAGGCCGGTGGTCTTTAGCTGGTCGGATCGATAAAAAAAATGAAGGAGAAGAAAGAGGTAAATAGGTAGTAGCGAAATTGCCACCGGATTATGTGCTCCATTGAAATTAAATTAAATTACCGAGCTCCGACCCGGCAAGTCGACGTAAGGTGACACGAATGGGCCATCCACTTTATGGCTTTCATGTAGCTGTGGCTATATTATGTATGCTTGTAAAAATAGGGACTAGCTAGTAGGAATATGAACTAAATAAATTGACTTAAGTTACAACTAAAATTCTTCTTACTCTAAAAAACAAAGAAATCACTGCACAAAACAAACTGTAAACCGTAATCATACAGTTTTTTTTTTCTGGCGAACTCACCGACTGCTAAACAAGTTCTTCTTCAAGGTGTTCTGCTGCTGTCTGATATCTGTCACCTTTATCCCATGAGGCAATCGCCTGAAGGTGTCTGGGTAGTTTACTGGTTAGAAACTTTTTTTTTTTCTTCGGTGTTTACTAGTCGTCAACGTTGAGGTCATTAAAACCGACAGAAAATTTTGTCGAAGGAACGAAATGAAATTCGGTCATGGCCTTTCGAAGGAACGATCCCGGCATTCACTTGGAACGATTTCATGGAAAACCAAAATCTGGATGGTCGGACGAGGATTTGAACCCGCGTCCTCCGGAACACCGTTCATGGCAAATCCCTACGTTCGCAATTCGCCTATGCAGCAGACTTATCTGATATTGATTGTATTAATTACCATCTTGTTGTTGTCATAAATGCTGCGCATCATATGTCCACAGTGGTTGTCACTTATTTTAGGAAGAAGAGCGACCTAACGTACCCGGAACATAACTTGGCTGCAAACACACGGCAGTAGGAGGGGTTTCAAAAAGTTTATGCGTTGGCCAGGAGAGAATATTTGTGGCATCAGAATTTTTACTTGCATGGATCGTTTTACCAAAGACAATGCCGTCTCCGTCACTTCTTCAACCGTGCAGTCCGCCGAGTCAACGTGACATGCTTTGTGCCGACGCATTACATCCGGAAATGACTCAACCGCTCAATCTACGCTCGCAGTAGCATGTGAGCACTCAGCACACAACCTGGTGGCGGAAACAACAAGAATACAAACGAAGACTTTCCCGGCGTGTCGATGCAATGAACTCTTCACAGGTTTGCTGCCGGATAGCGTTTGTGACAAGCAGCTCTGGTCGCCGCAGCGCTAACATCGGACCCGAAGATGGCGACGGAGTTGGTCGCCGAAAGCTCGTCGTTCACAAACGCTATCCGGCAGCAAACCTGTGAAGAGTTCATTGAACAAGAATACATTTTATTAACACAGCAATACGTACATTGGTGACTGTCACTTGGGGGGGGGGCTACGTAGCTCAATTTTGGCCTCCTGTGAACCCCCCCCTCCCCCCCCCCCCACGTAGCCCGACGTGGCTTTTGCCTCTACTCCTCTCCCCCCTCCCCCCCTCTTCTCGCGTGGCACGTAGCTTTTCCCCCTATTGAATTTTACACTCTTTTCTCCTGTCAGACTATCGTAAAGTACATGCGGAGATAATTAAATTAAATAAGTATTCATATGCTGTTGCGTGTTTTGTATCTTATTTTAACTGTGATAAGTAAAATGGATGAAAAGCTACGTGGCCTGGCTCGGAACTGCCTCCCTCCCCCCCCCCCAAACCTAGTTCATTGTAGCCCCCCATAGACCAAGTAACGTAGTTTATGAACGCTCCCTGGTGGAAATAATTGTCATCAATGCCGATATTTTTACACTGTGGTGAGAGTAACGTTTTTCTCGTTCCCTAACCATTAATAGTACGTGATTATCACATAGTACGGTAACATCCATTACAAATTCATGCAATGATAGAACCAGTGTCACCGAGAGTGGTGGTGTAACGGTTAGCGTTCTGGCATCAAATTCCGGAGGACGGCGGTTCAAATCCCCGTCCGTGCACCAAGATTTGGATTTTGCATGGTTTCCCAAATCACTCCAGGCAATTGCCGGGATGCTTCCTTCAAAAGGCCATGGCCGAATTACTTCCCATTCCTTGCCCCCCATCCTTTCCCGTCTCTAAAGACCTCGCTGTTGAGAGACATTAAGCAATAAAAAAAAATCAGTGTCAACCCAGGTGACTCTCTCATTGTTGCAAGGAACCCATTTCCTTGAAAAGGACCTCGCTTATTTCAGACCTATGCCGACTTGTCTTCTGTCAGCAAAAGATGTAAACCCTTGCATTCAATATTCGTTCAGGTGCGAATATATAGGTGAACGATATCTGAAGAGATATTTATTTTGCGATAAACAAACAGACAACTGCAGTAAATCACAACATTACATCTTATTATATGCTGTCAATTCCGAACTGCTTGCCCAAGGTAACGTTCCCTTGACCCCGCTCTTCAACTCACCGCTGCTCCCGTTGAATACCCCGCCTAGTAGACCGCTGTGTCCAAGTAAGCTAGGGTTACCAGAATTTTTTCTCCAAATCCGGGGACGCTTCACAAGTTTTTCAACAAAATCCGGGGACGCTTTCGACATTTGTCTTAATTAGCGCGTTGTACTTTTATAAGTTATATGATTAAAGGTTGGATTAACTTAAAAGCTACATATTATTTATATTTTTATTTAATTAATTTAATTTAATTTAATTGCAATGGAGCACACGCTCCGTTGGCAGCCCCATCTTCACCCTACCCTGCACCTACCTACATTTGCCCTTTACAAATTTTATCTTTAAATTCTTTCAAAATTTTCGGTAAATTATTCATCAATTCCCTTGGTAACTTATTCCAATCCCTGACACCCTTACCTAAAAAAGAGAAACTTCCCACACCCTTGTGCCTGAAATCGAGTGCCAGCTTGTGGTCATGGTCATCTTTTCCCTTCCATGCACTACTATTCATACCTATTGCAATATCTTTCCATGCCCCATCGCCATTATACGCCCTGTACACTCCCATAACCCTCCTCATCCTCCTCCTGTCTTAAAATGAATCCCATTCCAGCTTCTTTATCATATCCGTCACTGATTGCATTCTGCGATAATTTTGTATTTTAAATGAGGATCACAGACAGCCATCTTGTACAGAGCAAGGAGACTTGATTTTTCAAAGCTGTTGCGTCCAAGACGCAGTATGCTTGTAAGTTTCTTTTAATCCTAGGCATGAGCAAGGAAAGAAGTGCGCTTCACATATCTTGCTTTAAACGAACGCATTAGCAAATTAGGCTTTTAAAGAATTCTCGCTTGATTAAAAAAAAAAATCTGAGGACAACAGTAAAAATTCGGGGACATTGCGGGGACGAAATCTGTCCGGGGACAGAGAGTTAAATACGGGGACTGTCCCCGGCAAACGGGGACGTCTGATAACTCTAATGTAAGCTAGTGCAAAATTTGTCAGGGAGAACTCTCTCCACTTCACATTAGAGCTAATGGTGGCGTAAGGGGTATAAATCAGGGTAACCTTGAGCCACCTCTTTTATCTGAACGCGTTATAGACAACTTTCTCAATCGCTCACTAACTTGACTCCAGACAACACAATGCTCACATCACCATCCTTCTGTCACCCCCACACAAAAAGCGTCTTCACCACTGCACACAGTCCAAGCCATGGCTGCCCAAACCCTGGCATTTGAATTTTCCCGCCAACAACAGCGGTCTGGAATATGCTAGCTTAAAACTCTCTGCAAATGACTCATTAATGTTTTTTTACTTTTCGATTATAATTTTAAAAACCTCCGCAAAGGTCTTATTGATGGTTTTTACTTTTTGATTGTAATTAAACTGTATTACTTATATCTTCGTTATATTTAAATATCTGCTGTAACTATAAGAATTTATTATGTGGCCCGCAGGCTAACATAGAATTGAAATTGTTGCCCATCTCCAAAAGTCTGTTGGGCAGCCTTGGTCTAAGCCTTCTTTTTCACCCTCTTAAGGGTGTTTACCATGGCCCGTACATTTCTCGGTCTTGCTATGAACAGAGAGCCATAGGAAGGGACTCTTCTCTCCTGGCAGGGATGGCGCGCCTCTATCCGTCGCCCAGTCGGTAAACATCAAATGCCCGGGTAGTTGAAACGACACTAGGCAACGTGGTGAGGGCTAGTCTGTAGCGCGTGTTCATCCGTACAGTTCGGCTGCATAGCGCGGCCTACAAAACAACCGGCCGTGGGAAGCCACCATAACACGTATAATCTCCAACCCACCGAAACAAAACCTATTTCCATTGGCTGAGAAAACCCGCCAAATAATACAACCCACTGACCTCCAGCATACACAAAATCTGCGTATTGAACATCACGACTACCTGTGGCTAGTCTGTTGTGGCTCAAAGGAGAGAATAACTTCCGGTACCTTACATTAGAACGGTTTACCATAGCTTTCCTCAGTGTGGAAATATTGATAAATATCACTGTATGCGTCGGTAACTGTGTGTTGTGAACGAGAGATCAAAGAATGCACAAAGTGAAATCTGGTGTCGGCCCATTTAGGCCTGCCCTTTCGGAAGACTCCAGTCTGCCACGAACTTTAAAGACAGCACCCGGACGATTCATCATCAACAGTGTGGTATGCCCTCACTATATACGCACTACGGAGTAGTTTCCAGTCTAACAAGAGCGGTCTGGTGTAGTGATGATCCGATACTAGTAAATACGAGTAAGTACTCGATACTTTGTTTCGATACCGAGTACTTTTCGTATTCGAATTAATTCATTCGATACTTACTCGGTATCGGAAGAAAAGTACTTGTATCGAATCGAAAGTATCGAAACGCACCCGGTGTTAAATTCTAAATGCATCATCCCTGCTGCGCCACTCAGTTACGCCTGCGAAATTAATTTCCTGCTGACGTCAAGTTGGTAGAATTGAAAATCAAACAAAATCAGTCTTAGAGTAGGTTATCTAATCTCAAAGAGTTTTAGGTCCCTATTTGTACTTGGGTGCATTTCGCTATGCCTGGAATATGGTCGCTCCCGTGCAGCACCACACAAAAACTAAAAGATATGGTTCATAAGCAACTAAGTAGCCCATGTGAATCGGAAGAAGAAGCTGCTTCAGCTAGCGTCTCACTGGAATATCACTTCTGGAAACATCACAAAGAAAAAAGAAAACGCACCGTAGTGACAAAGTCTCTCTCTACTTGTCAAACACTGTAACGTCTCTAAAAATCAATCCATTTACAGAATGGGAAGAAATGAAACTTATATTTCCTTGTCTGTATAAAAACGCACAACAGTATCTTATTATTGTAGAAGCGTCTGTATTGAGTGAATGTTTGTTTTCTAAATGCGGGTGAAACAATGGAAAACAAAAGGAATAAGCTGTCCCCAAAATGTTTGGAACAATTGCTTTTTTGGGAAACCTTCCAGATGCGGAATTTAATTGTTTAAAAGTGTTAAAACTATAATAAATAAATATTTAAAGATAATACAAAACCTTCAAAGTTTGTTTACAATATAAGCTTTATTATAATTTTAATAAATGAATAAAAATGTTTACTGAGTGTTATTTGTTTTTATTACACTATGCAAATAAATTAAATAATTTAGCAACGTGTAACGTATATTCTTATATTTTGACATTAATTAAAAAAAGTATCGATATGAGTAAGTATCGATACTTTTGCAGTACTCATATGAGTAGGTATCGTAAGACAATTTGAGTACTACTCATTTGAGTAGGTATCGATACTTTGATGGTATCGGAACATCACTAGTCTGGTGAATCAGTGGGTAAGGCGTCTGACTGGTTTCGAATCCCTGTTTCGTGATTTACATTCCACATTAAAATTTATTTTTCCCTATGCCCGGTAAGATTACCGGGTTAGGTTAGGTAGCCACCATAAAAGGGCGCATTGCGCAGCCATTCGTAAGACTCTGTCACTTGGCCACCGAACAAACCATCCCCAATTCTCGGTCAACAGTGCCATACGACGATTTCAATTTCCGGATTAACCGAGGTTTTTGGTACACTACCTGGTGATTAGGAATCGTCTAGCACTTCCTCTTCTATCCTGTTCTGTGAAAATTCCATCCGTCCCACCCAGCCTAGTGGATGAAGCCTGATAGGTGAGCGGTAAAGTTTAAGCTAGGCATTCGGTAGGACGCAGTTTCGAATCACCGTCTGGCCATCCAGATTTAGTTTTCCCATGATCTTCTGAAATTATTCCAGGCGAATACCGGAGCAGTCCTTTCAAAAGGCCGTCACCGTATTTCCTTTCTTCCCTCAACCCCCTTACCAACGCTCCTTGCTCCCAACCACTCTTGGCTTAAATTATCTTTACTGTAATGCGCAAAAATCTTTCCATGACAGTTGGTTCAATCAGCTAAACCTATGTCCAATGTCAGACACCAACATTGGTTCTCAGCGATTTGGGTTAATGAGGTGCGTAACTTCTTCAAGGAATTTTTAAGTCTTTGATAAAATTAGCTATGCCATGACGTTCCGTGGTTCGGATTTTGCGTTAAACCGTAGTTCCCAGAGGAAAGGAACTGGCCGACCTACCAATGGCACAATGCCTTAATATGCTAAATTCAGGAGTATTCAATCTACCTTTGGGTTGTGGATTTCGCTTAACTTATTGAACACTGTTTGTAAATCACTGTTTTATACAGTA
This sequence comes from Vandiemenella viatica, assembly GCA_031002005.1. Classification (NCBI taxonomy): domain Eukaryota; kingdom Metazoa; phylum Arthropoda; class Insecta; order Orthoptera; family Morabidae; genus Vandiemenella; species Vandiemenella viatica. The sequence goes on from CM061918.1 coordinate 75,531,423, forward strand.
TTCAACCTAACGAAAAGTTATTTAGTCAACATTAGTTGTTTCCGTTGCATCCTTACAGGATGCAGCTTGCGATGTGAAGTCTATGAAATGTTTTTTGAAGCTCGCGTAGTAACTATGAACACGGCGTTTTTCTGACGTAATTGAAATTTGGTTAATTTAAGGTATGCTGAAGGTTAAAGAAGAGTCAGCACTCTAACAGATAGCTGTAAAACAGGTATGATGCGGCACGCGGCAATGGATCTTCGTGTTGGTACTTTGCCCTTGTAAGCTGCTGAGACTGTACCATGCTGCCCGCGACTGTACCACGGTAGGGAGCAGTAATTCTTAAATTGGCGCTCCCATTGACGGCTGAATTGAGACTTGAATCCAGATGGGGAGAGGACTCCGCAGGAAGTGGGGGTTATAAACACCAACAGAATGACCGTAGCTCCAAAATCTAATAGAAACTGGGACCTATTCTCCCGTATTTTAAAACTTTGGTACTTGCTCACAACGGGGTCAACTCCTGTAAAAATTCAAATTTCTGGCCACATCCAACGCTTATTATATTTTACGAGATAGAAAACTGATCATGTTACGAGAAGTGGCCCCATGTCTGGAAAACCATGGCTTAGGCATTTTGGGGTTCCTATTTTTTTTTTAGTACACTGATACTTAAGCAGTAAGTGGATGA